>CM062807.1:403733223-404432910 GCA_031772625.1 Pinus tabuliformis | reverse complement strand
GTTTTTAGGGTGGGCAGACTTTTTGGTCGCGCAAGCTGCCAGTTTGGTCTCACCCCTTCGTTTGGTCGTGCCTGTGTAATTTAACACAGCGCGTGGGCTTTTTTTGGTCGCGCCCCTCCGTTTGGTCGCGCAGCCTCCAAAAGACTGAAACTTCTGCAATTTGCCCATTCCGCCCTCTAATCGCCTTTTGCTTGTAATTTCTTGCGCAAATGCAACAATGAAGACCTTTCAAGAGGGAATTTGCTTTTATAGGCTCATATTTAAAAAAAAAATTGACTTAAAAACCCACTTTTATTGTTTAAACCTTTGTATTCTCTTTAACACTATTTTAGAGTCTTTTGTCCTGGAATGAGCTTTTGATGCGTTTAACTCCTTTCTTTTTGCAGGTTGACCGCCTGAGGGACTGTAGTGAAGGAACCAGGGTTATTGCCGGCACTTTTACAAATTTTTGAGAATTTCTTTATTTTTTCAAAATCCACATGACCTTGTAATTAAAAACAGTGTTTTTAAATCCAAGGCAAGAATGAGCTGTAGCTGAAGAAGATGACAATGAAACATATGTACAAAACTCCTTCCGGCTTGCTGGGCACTTACTGACCATGACTCATGACCTTAAAATGATTTTGACTCAAAAACCCTAAACCTAAGACCATGGGACCTTAAGACAAAAACAAGAACAAGCCTGACTCAATTATATTGTTGTATGACCTGATCCAGCAAAGCCAAGAAAGACAAAGACCAGCTCCTCCATTCAGTGTTATGGCATGCCTAGCGGGATGCAAAACTGACACTGATGAGACACCTATAAATGCATATGCAAAGAGTTATTGATCACTGATGGAGGGCTCAAGACCGACACTAACATTGGCTCCAATGGGGATGGTAGCTCCTTGGAGGTGCCAAGAACCTCAGACCTCTTGGGAGAGCAGACCAGTGCTTTATTCATTGGGCAATGGAGTCAACTAATAGAAAATAACCAACTCAAAAAGACTTTATTTGACTTGACTATAAACTGA
Organism: Pinus tabuliformis; assembly: GCA_031772625.1. Classification (NCBI taxonomy): domain Eukaryota; kingdom Viridiplantae; phylum Streptophyta; class Pinopsida; order Pinales; family Pinaceae; genus Pinus; species Pinus tabuliformis. Next base: position 404,431,894 of record CM062807.1, on the reverse strand, counting down.
AAACTTTGAAAGGACTATGACTCAAACAAACTGACTTTTTGCAGAAAATAAACAAACTGAAATCCCACACCAACCAATCTTCATGCTTGGAATTATAGCCTTCACTTCGGGCCCCAACCAAGAATGAAAGATCAGTTCACGCTTGCTGTAGTAAAGTAAAATGATATGTACAATGAAGATGATTTAGAGCAGCATTGTTCAAACATGATATCTCTTGAGAAGCCGGCCATTCACCGACCCACCGGGACATTCATCGCCATTCAACTCCTTAAGAAGGAAAGCATTAGGACCACGATATGCAGCAATCTTAAAAGGACCTTTCCACAGATTATCAAACTTACCGTGTTTACCTTTGTCCTCGTTTCGAGCATCCCATCTCAAAACAACATCTTCTAGTTGAAAATTTTCTGATTTTGCCTTCTTATCATAAATCTTCTTGATACGTTCTTGCAGCTTCAAAGAGTTTTGGAGGACTTCTTCCTTGTCTGCTGTAGGTGGACCATTTGACTGATTCTCCGTTGCATTGGATCCATGTCTTCTCCCGTTTCTTGGATTAACTTTGCGACTGGTACACTAAGTGATGTAGGAAAAACTGCATCACCCCGTAAACAATCTCAAATGGCGACATTCCTATTGATCTCTTTTGGCTCACCCGATCAGCCCACAGTGCATTGACCAACTTCTTGTGCCAACTTTTCTTGTTGATCTCCAGCATCTTTTTGATAATGTTTACTAGTGATTTATTTGATGATTCGGCCAGCCCATTACCTTGCGGATGATAAGCGGTGGAGTGACCCAAACTGATATTGTACTTATAACAAAAATCCACCATCTTATTTGACTTGAAAGCAGCTGCATTATCCGTGATCAATTTGAATGGACAGCCAAAACGGGACAAGATATTAGTTTCAAGAAAGGAGATAATTACCGAGTCTGTGGCCTGTCGAGTAGGAACTGCTTCTATCCACTTGGTGAAGTAGTCGGTAGCAGTCAAAATCCATCTATGCTGCCCGGATGAAGCTGGGTGTATTTCACCAATGAAATCAAGGCCCCACTGCTGAAAAGGCGCACTAATTTCCACCGGCTTGAGTGGCAATGGCTGCAATCTTTGTTTCCCTTGAAATATTTGGCACTCATGGCAGCTCTTCACCGCTTTGTATACATCAGAAAAAGGGATGGCCAATAGAAACCAGCTCTCAAAATCTTGTTGGCTGTAGTTTTCCAAAATAAATGACCTCCACAATCACCTTTATGGAAGTCTTCTACCGTTGTTTTCGCTTCTTCTTCAACCAAACAATTCAGTAGGATGCCTCCGGGATCTTTCCAATACAATGCTGATTTCATGATGCAAAATTTAGCGGCCTTCAATTTCAAAGTCCTTGCTTTGTTCTTTGACATTCCAGGAGGCGCGGACACATTCTGAAGTACATATACTATATCAGTATACCAAGGAGAATTAATGAAAATGTCTGATACCTGAACCGCTGAATTTCTCCTTCACCATCGGACAAGGCTCAGCTGCAATCAGTTGATGTCAAGCGCATGTAGGTTTGTTTCAGCCATTAGTTTAGCAAGTCCTTGTCCTTTAACCAGCTTGGTTGGCTTGATTTCAACATCATACTCCAAGAGAGCAGCAATCCACTTGCCTCTTCTACCTTCCGGCTCTGTTTGTACCAAGACATCCTTTACCGCTGCACTAGGAACATAAGCTAAGACATGAGAATGAAGAATATAAACCCGGAAATCTTTCAATGCTTTAATCAGGGCCAGTGCTTGTTTCTCAATGATGTTATAGTTTAATGCCCCATCTCTAATGATCCGGCTGAAAAATGCAATTGGCCTTTCAACACCCTCTCTTTTTTGCATCAAAACTGCTGCTAGTGTATGCTCGGAAGCGAAAGAAAACAATATGAAATCCTGAGTATAATCAGGGCTGATTAAGGTCGGGGCTGAAGACAAGATTACCTTGATTAAGTTGAAGGATTTGACTGCCTCCTCAGTCCATTTGATCTCGCTGTCCTTCCGAAGCATGTTAGTCATTTCTCTTAAGTGCTCTGCAAGATTAGGAATGAAGCGACGCAGAAAATTCAATTTACCATTAAAAGATTGTATCTCCTTCTTGTTTCGGGGCTGTTCTAGCTGCTGAATTGCCTCCACTCTTGCGGGATCAATACGTATACCATCTTTGGAAATGATATGTCCCAACAATTTACCTTCACTCATGGCGAAGAGACTCTTTTTTGGATTTAAAGAGATGCCATATTTTCTGCATTTTTGAAAACTTTCGTCAAATGAAAAAGATGCTCCTCATCGGATTTAGAAAATACCGTTAAGTCATCAAGATAAACAACTAAAAATATGTCCTTTTCATTGGCAAAAGCCATGTCCATAGCTCGCTGAAATGTTGCACCTGCATTCTTTAAACAAAAGGCATTTTAGCATAATGAAATGTTCCCCAAGGTGTAGTGAAGGCTGTCTTATCACGGTCATCCTCATGGACCAGGATCTGATTGTAGCCGGAGTATCCATCCAACAATGACATCTTGGAGGCACCTACTACTCGCTGCAATATGTGATCCATCTTTGGCAGCGGATAGTTATCTTTGAGAGATACCTTGTTCAAATTTCTAAAATCTATGCATAACCGAATCTCACCGGTTTTCTTCCTCACTGGCACTAGATTAGAAATCCAATCTGAAAAGCGAACGGGAACTATAATTCCGGATTGATTGATAAAGTCTATTTACCTCTTTTTCAATCAAGGGCAGCAACTTGGGATTGATCCTCCGCAACTTCTGCCGAAAAGGTTTCTGATTTTGTTTGATTGGAATAGTGTGTTGAATTATGCTTGTATCATAAGTCTTTAGATCTGAATAATCCCAAGCGAATACATTAGTAAATGATGACAGCAATCTAATGTATTGATTCCTTACCTTGGGTGGCAGGGCCTTCGATAATTTCACCATCTTTGGATGTTCCACTGTCCCAAGGTTGACATCTTCCACACCTTCTTCGGTTGGCATCAAAGTTGGCTTGCGAGCCACATCGTCTTGATCAAAAAGCTCTTCTAAAGGAATCAGTCCCTTTGGAATATGATTGTCTTTCAGCTGCAAAACATCCATTTGATTTATTCCTTCAGGCTCCATGTCAATTGAGATTTCTTCAAACTTTCCTTCTCCATGCAAGAAGTCTTTGATTTCCTCATCATCCTGAAAGACTTGCCAATTCCTTTGGTTGTCCGGGATTGTGGGGCGGTGTTTTACATAGATTTCAAACTTGTTACTCGAATTCATTGGTATCTTTAAATTGCTTGCCCTTAGCCAAAGCATCGGCAACTCCATTTTGTATCCGGGGTATGCATGTTAAAGTATGCTCTGAAAACCGCTTCAAAATATCTAGAACAGCATTGCGATAAGCCCGCATACGAGGATGTTTAGCTTGAAATTCCCCCTTTACTTGTTTGATCACTAACTCGGAGTCGCCATAAATTGCTATCTTCTTTGCTTTTAATTTCCGGAGGATTTTCAAACCAGCTATAAGGGCCTCATATTCAGCTTCATTATTTGAACAATCAAAAGCCAATTTATAAGAGCAAACTTGTACCTTAATTGGAACTTGTTTAGAGACTGAAAATGGGCTGCGGATCCATACGCCAATGCCTGCTCCATCGCTGCCACTGCCCCGTCGAAATCCATGGTCCAAAGACCATCTTCATCATCATCCAAGGGCTGTACTTGTGATGTTGTTTCAGTCATGACTTGCTGTCCATTTATCTCAGCAATTGACTTTATGACAGCAGCCTTTTCTTTGCTTTCCGTTCTCAATACTTCTCTAACATCTTCAGCAATGCCTGGGATATCTTCTATCTGAACTAATTGACTATTTACTTCATTAAAACTATCAGCAAATAAAACATAGGACTCTAGATCTGTCTGTACATAGTTTACAGGATGATTTACCGGTTTTTCCTTGCTTGTAATCATATACTTCATCTTTTGCTCTCGATAGACTTTCCTCATTTGTCCAAACACCGGAATAGTGGCATATGAAAAGTCCAGCTGTAAAGTGCCTTTGAGTTTTGATCCCCATGACCTTGAAAGAAGCATGCCAAACCTTGGCGGAATGTCCGCTACTACCACATCCATCAAGAGATTCTTTGCGGGAATTTGATCCAAGCTAACAACTAAATCTTTAATCAGACCGATGCATCTAACTCGGCTGGAATCAAATGAGTATAGATCATGGTAGTTACGAGTTATATCAAGTCCCAACTTCTCCATTATTGCCTTGGGCATTAAATTGTGTGATGCTCCCGAATCGAACATAGCATTATGAAGCACATAATCATGAATTCTCAAGCTGATATAGAATGGCGGGACATCGCTTTTCGGTGACTCACCATTGAGAGCTGGCCCAAAGATCAATTCCGGCTGATCATCCTCCACATTAACCGCATCTAACATTGGATCAGTATTGAACATCTTAGAAATTTGTGCTCTGTAAGTAGTGTTCTTCATGACTTCAGTAAGTGGAATGGACAATTTCAATTTTGAGACTTCATTCTCAATGCTGAACGCTTGACTTCTTTCACTTTCTTTGGCCGGATTATCTCTTTTTTCTGCTCTATCTTTAGGTACATTTGATGGCTGATCCATCTTGTTTGCTGGAGCTGTTGGGGCTGATGAAGAATCCATGATTTCTTTACCTTTTCTTTGCGGAACAGCAGCACCATTCTTTGCCGCATTTTCTGCCTTCTTTTGAAGTGGATGTATAGGTACTGTTCGGTTTCTCAGCTGTCTCTCTTTGCCTTGTTGAGCTGATAAGGCATTTAGATAACCTCTTTGATATTCCTCAGACTCATCTTGAAGTGCCACATCATTAGATAGAATGTAATGCTCATCTTGAGGTGCATAAGCATTACTTACCAGCTCGTCTTCTTCTGTGATGTAAGTGGGCATGTCATCGGGAGTGAAAAAATGATTTTCTTCACCGGGACCTTCACCCTCATCTTCAGATTCTTGAGTGACATAGTTTTGCTGAAATGGGGGTTGGATCGGTTGCTGTACTGCTGCCTCTTGTCCTCGTGGCTCCCGCTGTTTTATCCTATATTGGGGCTGCTGTTGTTGGCCTCTAAAGTTCGGATTTCGAACTTGTGGTTCCGGTTTGCCAAGACTGAGATTTTGGAGTGCCTTTGACATCTCTTCCATTTTCCGAATAACTTGAGAAGTGGATGCTACCTCCTCTTTGATTGTGACCTTCTTTTCCGCCTTCATTCTTGCCCTTTTGTCATTCAAATTAGCCTCCACACTGACTGCAATTTTCTGCATTTCCTCCAAAGTAGGAGGATCTCGGTCCCGCAGTGAGTAGGCCATCTCCGGATCGAAACCATCCGGGAACTTGAGCAAGGCAGATTTTCGAGAAGGCTTAAGATCATCTGGTATAGCATTATACACTGCATTAAATCTTATGATGTAGTCTTGAACGGACTCACCCGGATTTCTCTTAAGGTTGTTATATTCGGCATTGATTTGCAGCGGATCCTTTCTGATTTCCCATCTGTCCAAGAATTGTGTTTGAAGTGCTTCCAAAGAAACAATACTATTTGCTCTCAACCCTCTGAACCATTTCCGGACCTCTCCTCCAAAAGTCTGAACGAACAACCTCATGGTAACATCTTCCTCATCCAATTCATACAGATCAAAAAAGGTAGTCATCCGGTCAACATGCTGCTGAGCTGAGACACTCTGTGGAGTGCCATCAAACATTGGTATCTTGCTCTGGTAGTCAGCTGGCATGTCATGAAGGTTTGCAGGGAGAACAAGGGGAGCAAATCGGGCAGCCATGGCTCTAGGCGGGGGAGGTGGAGGAGTAGAAGGAGTATGATGAGGAGGAGGTGGAAGTATAATAACAGGGGTTGTGATAAGGGGAGGGATGTTGGCGGAGATAAAGGTGATGATGGAGTTTGAGGTGTAGATGGAGGTGAACCAACAGGGGTATCGGGAAGTGTAACTATAGGCGAAACAGGTGAAATAGAGATGAAAGGAGGGAAAGAAGCTCGATGAGCCGTGAGGGAAGTTTGAAGATTTTCAGCTTGATCAATAGTAGACCCAATATGATCAGATATGTTTTCAATAAAATCAACAAGAGTTGAAGCATGTATACTACTTTGAAGATGCCGCAAAATATAAGATTCAACCACTTTGTTATGCCTTTCGAGGTCAATCACAGCTGCAAAGTCAGGATCAAGAACCAAAGTATCGAGTGCACTTTCAGATTTAGATTTAAACAATGACAATTCAAAATCCTCGTCGAAATCAAGATCTTCAAAATATTTTATTACAGCAGGCGATGAATTAGATCTAACAATCAATTTTGATCAGAAGCCAGCTTGTAAATACAAATAAACGAGGAAAGGAAAAACCACTCAGCCAAATGGAAACTCTTAACTTATCATCTGAAGCTTAGAGTCCATAATGATACTGGGATAAAGATGTCAGTGAAGCGCTATGTTCACAAATCCCACGGAGATAGACTGAAGCAGCGTTTATCTACTAACGCTGATGTAAAACAAGAGCGTTTTCAAAGGCTTCTGGCGTAACTTCAGGCTCCGTCTAAGACTTATGAAACAACACCTCAATGAGCAAAGATTTAGATGTTCTTCCCCAGTATGGTCGCCAATATGTTAGCGCTTGGAATTCACCTAGGCTGAGATAGACAAACTCTCAAGGCTACATCAAACCATTTCACCTCGTAGCTAGCCCTACGAGGTATGAGAAGGCTCTCTCGGGTCAGATTTGATAGATCTTATAATATAATAAGCTGACCAATTAGGATCAAAGATATTAGGCTAGTAAATTGATAAGGGGGGTTGATTTAAAGATTTTTTGGGTTTTTGGTGGCAATTGGAGGGAGTGCAATTTAGGGTGCGGGGATTGAGCTCAGTTTTTGCAGGTGGGTCTTTGGGGCAAGGTAGGAGTCTATGCTGATGCCTTTAACTGAAAGAGATGATCAGGGAAGAAAGAAAAGAGGCTAAAGAGGGCAAACAATGAATTCGAATCCTCTCTAGACAGTGGAAAACATAAATTTTAAACAAAATTGAAAGCTGAGCATGGCATGCATGAATTCAAACTTTATCACTTCTTTTGTTTAAATAGCAGCAAGAGATCAAGAAATGGAACACATAAACACACTTACAATAACAGTAGGAGACACACCATCAACATAATAATCCACAAGAATCCACAATGAAGTCTGCAAAACCCTGGCCTTCCTTTTCCTCAAATTGCAGAAAATACAAGTCAAAAATACAATAGCACTTCTCCCTCTAGAGTCCAACCATCAAAATGAGAAAGAGAAGGCATAATATAGAAGGTCAAACCTCTTTCCCCACCTCTAGGGGTCGAGCTCAGCTTCCTAGGAGCTGTTGCAACTAATTCTAAATCAGTCACTAGATAATAGGCCAGCTCAACAACTTACCTCTAAAACTTAGGAAGCTTATCTATGCATTAAATATTCACTATTTACATCAAAGAAGCTTCTAGAAGTGGTAAAGAAGAGTAAAAGTATCTAATGCCATGAAATTTACACAATAATCCATCATTTACATGCTCAAATAGTCAACCAAAGTGAAAATAGTGCTTTTCTGGCCGAACTAGTCAAAAATTGGCAAATCTGGAGGTTTTGGTCGCGCCCCTGGAAGTTCTGGTCGCGCCCCTTTGCAGCTACTTTTGAGTGGGTTCCACTGATCCAAATCAGGTGCAAGATGGCTCATTGGAAAGCTTGGCCTGTCTACTTTCCATCCCAAGTGGAATTTCTGGATTTGGTGTTGATTTGACCCCTCAAAAACCATTTCTCCCAAGGTCACTTTCTGCAACTCAAAAAGTGGGCAGAAAGTCATTTTTAAGGTGTATTTTGAGCTTTTGGAGGCTCAAAACTCAAAATTAGGCTGCCCCCAAGTACTGGTAATTTTTCTTTTTGCATGCCCTTTCCAAAAATGCCAAGTTTGCAAAATTCCGAGCAGCCCTTCAAAATGGTCTCACCCGGGGTGAGACCAAACCGTGGGCAAAACCTGTAATTTTACCAAAAATTTGCAAAATGCTCCAAAATTCTCAAAATTTTCAGATTTTGATGCTAGATCAAGGCTGATCAGTACCATGATGAGTGAGGGATGCCTCAGCCAAGATGCGGAGTGGATTTGTCCTTTTCTTCTTCTTCCGGGCCTCTGACAGCTCTCTTTGGAGAATTTTTATTCTCGCCTTGCAAACATGTAATCTTGCCCAGTAGTGTGTCTTCATGTTCCGGAGCAGCTTGTTGTCACGGTTTGCTTTGTCTAACAGTCCCTCCAAGCGCCAATTTGCTCGGATGAGCAATAACTCTCTATCCATGGGCAGTGGGTCCCCCGGCCTCCTGCGATTGATGACTCGGTCAAATCGCATCCTCCATAACTCATCCAACTCCTTCTCGGTCTCCAGCTGTTTGGTCCGCTGCTCTAAATAAGTGATAGTCCACTGAGCCATCTCAAGCTTCCGCTGCAACACAAGGTTCTCTTCCTTGAGCTCATAGAAATCTGAAGAAGGAGGAGAATGAGCATCACGACCAGTGAAATCATCATGTGCCTCGCCAACTGCCTCATCCTCAACCATGGGCTGCTTGCCCTCTCGTACTGCCTGTGCCGATGAAGAAAGCGAGGCCCCTTCCACCTGATGTGGAGATAACACTCGCTGCTCTGATGATGAAGACGAGACCCCTTCCACTGGCTGTAGAGAAAGTACTCGTCGGGCTGCTGCAAATAAGGTCCTGTGACCTCTCTGATATGTGACCCGAGGAGAAGAAGCCATGTGTCTCGGGATGCTGGTCTCGGGCTGATGTGATGGCCCTCCCTCCTCATGAACTGCCTCAGGCCCTGAATGTGACTGTGTGAAAACATCTCGGGAGATGAAATCCGCCCAAGGGATGCCCTGCTGGCTCAGCTGATGGGAAACTACTAGCTGAATAAGACCATGATGGCATAGGCTCCGGAGCTGCTGTACTGGAGTCTGTCTCCGAAAGGTAGTGGCTATCCTCTGAATGTCATGAAATAAGAATGCCGAAATGTTCATCATCCTCACTCTGGTGAAGTGCATCATCATGCGGATATGACAAGAAAATACTCGTGAGAATCTCCCCTCGCATGTGAAGTAGTGCATAATGAGTCTCATGGTGTCTATATACTCTGCTCGGAGGAACTTGATAGGAAAGTTCCTTGTCAAGTGATGCACATGGGCAGGCCTAACATATGGCTCATAGTATACCAGGTCCACCCACTTGCGCTTCGGCCACACCTCACCCACATTGGGTATCCCGGTAGCATCTGTGATAGCCTCTGGAGAAAACACAAAATTCACCCCTGCAAGGGTGACCTGCCTGTCATGGAGATGGAGGACAAACAACCGGGCCAAGTCTCTGTGATGCTGGATGTGTGACAGCCTCTCACAAAACTGAAAACAAGCCATATGCTGAAAACAAGACACTGCCAATGGGCAAGCCTGCAACTCTGTCAATGATGTGGGCTCTTCCCTCCTGTGATGACCACCCTTGCCTCCCCTACGAGGCCTCTGCTGTATCTCAATCTCAGTAGATGATGATCGGTCATCACCTTGCTCATTAGTCTCAGTGGTTGACATGGTGTTATTGAGCAAGGTGGAATAAATAAGTCAAAATGACCGCTGCCCTGCCTGCAAAATGCTGTGAAGTATGCTGTTTTCAAGGGGAAACATCATGAGGGATATGTTAGGGGAGGGAATTTAGATATAGGAAAGGGAAAAAATATATATATAAGCAGGGAATTCTGAAGGAAAACATCACATAATGCTAAACATGTCATTCCATCTTTCATCATTTGCAAATGAATACTGTATTAGGGAAATATGTTTTATGATCACCAAGGGAAAGGACAATATAGATTTTTCATCATGATGGAAGGAAGGATGCATGGGCATAGGGGATAAGGCAGCATCAATATCAACATTTAACAGGCTGCTCATTACATTTTGTCTTTGAATGTCTTTAAGAGCATACTCTTTTTTTATAACTTTTAGAATGGCCATTCAATGCTTTTGGGAAACAGTGATTTTGTATGTTTGATCACCAAGGGAGGGAAGGGTTACGGTGATAGGTTTGCAATGGAAATAGAGTATGATGTCTTGGAGTTAGGGAGATGAGGGGATATAGAGAAATAGGTTTAAGGAGACAATAAAACCCATCACCAAAATCTGCCAAACAATTTTCATAACAGCAGTCTTTCCATGGTGCTGGCAGTTTCCATCATGCTTTACCATAGGGAATTAGGGTTTCACTATGTGCTTTGATCATAGGGAGGGACATTCAATTGCATAAGGAGTTTTAATGAAGGGAAATGCAATTGAATTAGGGTTTTAATATAAGGAATGGATAGGGAAAAACAGAGTTTTATGGATAGAGAGATGATACCATGCTAATGAGAAACCCTAACACAACAAAACTGTTTCCTTTGACAATTATGCAGCTGTATTTTTGATGAATTTTGTGATGACTTTAACACAGCTTTGAATCTTTGACATATACACAGCAAGATGACACTTTTCTTTATTTTTTATAAGGCTATGCAAATGACATTTTCACTGTTTTTACAATTTCTTATATGCATGCCTTGTCATCACTTTTTATTTGTTTTTTTTTTTATAATGTTTCTTTTTCATTTTGCTGTGTTTTTATACATGAATTGCTGTGTGTAGTAGTGCTTAGGGTTAGAGCATGATACATGGTAGAAACAGGGTTTGGAATAGGGTTCAGGAGGGGTTAGGGTTTCATGGAATTTGGGGTAGGTTTTGAGTATTTTCTTTGCAAATGAGATTAATAAAAATGACATCCTAACACCTGTGATTTTATATTGGGAAAATGAATGGAGGGACTAAGGAAAAAAATTGCCTTGAAAAACAAACATACTACCTAACATTAGCATGCAAAAACATCAAGTCATTTTAACCTATTTCCTATGGATTTCCTTGCATAAAATCATGACCATAATCTTCTTTTGCAACCCCAACACCATTACACAAAACGTGGAGGAGGCATACCTTTAAAAATTGGAGTGAATTTGAGTGAATTTGAGCGTTTGGGAGAGTTTTTAGGGTGGGCAGACTTTTTGGTCGCGCAAGCTGCCAGTTTGGTCTCACCCCTTCGTTTGGTCGCGCCTGTGTAATTTAACACAGCGCGTTGGCCTTTTTTTGGTCGCGCCCCTCCGTTTGGTCGCGCAGCCTCCAAAAGACTGAAACTTCTGCAATTTGCCCAATTCCGCCCTCTAATCGCCTTTTGCTTGTAATTTCTTGCTCCAAATGCACAATGAAGACCTTTCAAGAGGGAATTTGCTTTTATAGGCTCATATTTAAAAAAAAAAATTGACTTTAAAAACCCACTTTATAATGTTTAAACCTTTGTATTCTCTTTAACACTATTTTAGAGTCTTTTTGTCCTGGAATGAGCTTTTTGATGCGTTTAACTCCTTTCTTTTTGCAGGTTGACCGCCTGAGGGACTGTAGTGAAGGAACCAGGGTTATTGCCGGCACTTTTACAAATTTTTGAGAATTTCTTTATTTTTTCAAAATCCACATGACCTTGTAATTAAAAACAGTGTTTTTAAATCCAAGGCATAGAATGAGCTGTAGCTGAAGAAGATGACAATGAAACATATGTACAAAACTCCTTCCGGCTTGCTGGGCACTTACTGACCATGACTCATGACCTTAAAATGATTTTGACTCAAAACCCTAAACCTAAGACCATGGGACCTTAAGACAAAAACAAGAACAAGCCTGACTCAATTATATTGTTGTATGACCTGATCCAGCAAAGCCAAGAAGACAAAGACTAGCTCCTCCATTCAGTGTTATGGCATGCCTAGCGGGATGCAAAACTGACACTGATGAGACACCTATAAATGCATATGCAAAGAGTTATTGATCACTGATGGAGGGCTCAAAACCGACACTAACAAATTCCAAGAATTCAAAACGCAAGTGCAGACCTGTTAGCTAACGTAGCCTCTCGACTTATCCCTTCTGAAGATTTTAGTCTTGATAGGTTTTCAATAGAATTAATTTTTAAACCTTCCATTCCTGACAATATCACCAACTGGAGAGTGTTCAACGACGACCCAGACATCGTAAGTTTCCTCACCTCTGAAGGATCCTACACAAACCAGATAATTGACGAAGACTGTCATGATCACCAGATACAACAAAGTAGCACTGATAATGCTATACCCAAATCGGTGGTCAAATTAGAAGACTTATATGACTTGAAAAGTCGGTTCAAAAGGTCGGGTTAATGCCAAGCTTTATAGTTCAACTCTGAACTACGAATCAGTCAACCTAGGAACCGACGAAAAGCCGCAAAACGTTAATCTAGGCCAGGGCTTAGCCCCTGAAGAAAAATCAGCATATATCCGCCTTCTGAGACAGTACAAAAACGTTTTTGCCTGGAACTACGATGAGCTGAAGACTTACAACACTTCCATCATTCAGCATGTTATCCCTATGACTGACAACGAGAAACCTGTCCAGCAGAAGCTCAGGAAAATACACCCTAACCTAGAAAACCAGATAAAAACTGAGCTTAATAAGTTGTTGAGAGCCAGAATAATCTTCCCCGTTAGGCATTCCAAATGGGTATCCAATATGGTGCCCGTTAGGAAGAAAAACGGAGACATTAGAATCTGTATCGACTTCCGAAATCTCAACAAAGCCTGCCAGAAAGATAACTTTCCCCTCCCACCTATGGAGCAAATTCTACAGGCAGTAGCAGGCTCAGAATTAATGTCATTCCTGGATGGATTTTCAGGATACAATCAAGTACTGGTGCATCTCGATGATCAGTTAAAGACTACGTTCCGAACCAAATGGGGCACTTATGCATATCGGAAGATGCCATTTGGTCTGATCAACGCCGGAGCTACCTTTCAGAGAGCCATGGACATCGCGTTTAAAGGATTGGTCAATAAATCAGTAGTGATTTATCTGGATGATATAACAGTGTACTCCAGAAAACGAAACAACCATCTCCAAGATTTGAAGCAAATCTTTCAAAGATGCTTGAGGTATGGGATTTCGCTCAATCCAAAGAAATCTTTCTTTGCATTAAGCGAAGGGAAATTGCTCGGATTCATAGTATCTAAATCTGGTATTCACATAGAACCCGACAGAATCAAGGAAATTTCCGAAATATCCATACCTCATAACAAGAAAGCCATGCAATCCTTCCTTGGACAGATCAATTTTGTCAAAAGATTTGTCCCGGATTTTTCACATATTATTTCACCCTTACAAAATATGATAAAAAAGAATTCAAATTTCAAATGGGGTCTAGACGAGCACGAAGCATTCAACTTAATCAAACAAGCCATCATCAACGCTCCATCTTTGGCTACCCCAAATTTTTCAGAACCTTTCATCTTATACACGTTTGCCTCAGAAAGATCTTATGCTGCGATTTTAACTCAAGCAAATCACGAAAAGGTAGAAGCCCCAATCGCATTCTTTAGCTCGAACTTACAAGGTGCTGAACTCAATTATTCTGACGTCGAGAAACAGGCATATGCCGTTTTCAAAGCAATCAAATATTTCAGACCTTTCTTGCTAAAAGCCCATACCAAAGTCATAGTTCCGTTTCCAGCGGTAAGAAACCTCCTGATACAGAAGGATGTGGGCGAGAAGAGAGCGAATTGGATCACCGCCTTACAAGAATACGACCTTGAGATCAAACCGGCACACATCGTAAGAGGCCAAGGCTTCTGCAAGATGTTAGCTGGAGCATCGCAAATCCCCGAGAACTCGTCTGAAGAGGTACACGCGTATGAGGTAAGCCTAAACGACTCAGAATCATTACATGCTGACACCATTTATTTTCTTAAGAACGGGTATGCTCCATCACGTCTGGATCATACCAAGAAAAGAGCTCTGAGATTAAAAGCTAAGCAATACCAGCTCATAAATGATGTCCTGTTTAAAATGAATTATGATTCTGTACTTCTTAGGTGTCTTGAGAAAACTGAAGCCGAAAAGGTTTTGCAGGAACTCCATGACGGACCAGCAGGTGGACACTATGTCGGAGATGCGACTGCACACAAAATCTTGCGTGCAGGATATTATTGGCCCACGCTGTTCAAAGACTCATACAATCACGTAAGGAAATGCCAAGTCTACCAGACTGCTGCAGGAAAACAAAGGAAAGCGTCCATGCCGCTACAGCCGGTCAACATTGACCAACCATTCAGTCAATGGGGCTTGGACATAATAGGTGAGATCGTTCCTCACTCTTCTAAGCAACATAAGTATATCCTTACGGCAACTGATTATTTTACCAAATGGGTAGAAGCAGTTCCTCTCAAGACAGTTCATTCTGAAAACATTATTGAATTCATAGACCAATTTATCATAACTAGGTTTGGATTGCCAACGGCCTTGATGTTTGATAACGCTTCATATTTTTCTGGAAATGCTATGACTGAGTTTGCGCTCAAAAGAGGGTTCAAACTGAAATATTCTGCCAACTACTACCCGCAAGGTAATGGATTGGCTGAATCAACAAACAAGAACCTAATCAGAATTATCAAAAGAACAGTTGACCAAAACCAAAAGAATTGGCACAAAGCGCTGGTAAATGCTTTATGGGCTGATAGAATCACAAAGAAAGCTTCGATCGGCACTTCTCCCTTTAATTTAGTTTACGGGCGGGAAGTGGTTCTTTCGACTCACTTAGTCATTCCCTCTTTGTCTTTAGTACAATACATCGATGAAGTACCTACTTCCTCATTACAATTAAGACAAATGGAAATAATCAAACTAGAAGAACAAAGAGAACAAGCTAGGAAAACCCATGCACATCACCAAGCGCTAATAAAATCTTCTTTTGACTCAAGCATCATAACCAGAAAAAACTTTCAGATGGGTGATTTAGTTTTGAAATGGGATAAGGCACATGAAGAAAAGGGCAAAGATACGAAATTCCAGAAGCTATGGCTTGGCCCTTTTCAGATTGTAGAAGTCGTAGGCCCGTCCACATTCGTGTTGCAGGATCTGGCAGGTAGGAGAGATTCTTTACCTGTCAATGGATTGATTCTTAAATTATATTTTCCATAGAAGAGAAATTCTTCTAATTTTTGTAGGATAGATTTAGTTTTTATATTTTAGTTTGTTTTGTTTTTCTCTTTTTTATGAATAAAACCCGTTGTAGATGATCATGTGAAAAGGATTCATGAAAAGAGCACGCCAATTCTCTATCAGATTTTGATTTCGCTTGTACAAATAGCAAATTTTTTGAAAAATCTGAATTTTATTATTAACAAATAGAGTTAACTTCACCTTGATTACGATATTAGTTTCAACCTCAAAGAACTTTGACGAAGGCAACCTTTGGTGAAAAAATTGTTTTGTATCAGCACCATGAAAGGTATCATCAATAATAAAATAAGTACTCTCTGCAAAGCTGTTGTTTTCGAAAAACTCTATTATTGTCGTCCAGAGCTTTCTTAAGGAAAAACAATGACTTCCTCCCCGCTAAAAGGGAATTGCAGCATTCAGAGAAATAATCCAAGCAAAACACTATATCTCAAAGAATAAGAGGTCTCATCACGAGCCGACTTATCATGATCACAGATATTATAACTTGCTGACTTTGCCAATACTGTCTATCAAAACAGGGAAACGACTTAAGATTGTTGCAATCAAAAGACAAGAGGTCTCATCACGAGCCGGCTTGTTCAGCAAAAGTGTAAATCAAGTGAATGACTGTGTCATAATTTGGCCACCAAACCAAGACATTGTTCTTTAGAGAATTAAAAAAGGAAAAGTGTGTCAAAAAGGATTTTTCTCTGGAATGTTGCGAGTAACCTCAAGCAGGAAAAAGGATCATTGCTGGATAACATGGTAACCCTATCGAGGCTATGGACGCTTGCGGGCAGCAAAGGCTCTACCTACGACAAATGAGTATACTTTTAAGCCAGTACGCAGAGAAGACCTTATTTTATCTTTAATCAAGACCAAGTCATGTTTGGTGCGAATGCAAGAAAAAAGCTTGAGGAAGCAAGCAATTGAGATTAAAAAGGTTGAGACAAAGTATCGTTGACAAGGTGAGGGGGTCTACTCTATCTGTTCATAACAAAATTTAGACATATAAGAATTTTGCTGTTTCGGAAGTGAACGGTCAATAGAAATGCAGAGATAACTGGTTCTTCACAGTGAATCGCCATTGTTGTGGTCACCAACAACCCCCCTCTTCGTTTGATATTAGTAATAACATCAAGCAAAGGGGGACCCTTAGCCAAAAAACCAAAAAATATTTTTGTTCGAAAATTCTTTTGTATCAGCTCCCTAAAAGTTATATCGCGTCGCAACGGAAAAAGGAGCGCTTGCCCAAAGCGCATAAATACACTAAAAAGGAGCGACGCGAGAACCCATCGCATCGCGCGCATTAAGAGCGTTTGAAAAAGGAGAACCTAAAGAAACGCCGACGGCCGATATGCGACGTCGCACGTTGCAATGCCACACGAGCGGCACAAAATGACAAAGTGAAAACCTTGCGATGTTGCGATCTGCGATCTGCGACCATGAAAAGCTGCGATCTGCGATATTAGCGATCTGCGATATCAGCGACCTGCGATCTGTGATATCTGCGATCTACGATAACACTTAATAACGTCGCAGCCATCGATACTGTGATACCAATCGCAGAAAAAACTCATCGCAAGAATTCTCCGACATACACGGTAGATCCAAAAATGAAAACGCGCCTTAAGGGAAATTAATGACCGCATGCTCGAATATCCAGAACTGATTGCATCGCATTTATTGAAGAGTCAAGTTATGATGAATGTCATTAATTTCGCATTCATTACAATTTAATGCTTTCATGTCAATCTTTTCGTCATTTCCCTTCTTCTTTGCGTAAACTGCAAGACATGCAACTTATATAAATCTATATGCAGGAAACATCTAAGGAGAAGAGAAGAGCGCCAATAAAACAAAAGAGAGAAGATGCCTCCGCAATTGGATGCCGCATGCAGCAGAACCGCGGATTCCAGAGTATCGCCCAACAGGCACTGATGAAAATAGACTGTCCAAGACTCAGAGTCAAAGGCGCACAAAAGCAGCGTGTTTACAAAAGATCCTGAAGCCCAGACTTGGTAAAGCAGAGAAAGAAGCGCAAGAGAAGAAAGACGCTCCAGAAAAGCCTGGAACAAAGAACGGAAACAGTTCTCGAAACAGGGGATTGTCCATACAGCGCAACTTCTAACTCATTGAGTCATTCGCACGACCGGAAACCGAAATAGCAACAGCAAAATCAGTTCGAAAAGAAACTGGATTGTACTAAGTGTGCACACAGCGAATACACCCAGCTAGAGAAAGGTTTTCGAAAATATCTTCTAATCTAACAGAAAGAGGTGCCAGCGCTTGTTGTTTCTAATTTTCAAGCTCGAACAAAAGGAAAGGACAACTAGCCGACTCTTTCAGGGCGAACAGCGCATTGCTTACAGCACTAAGGAGCAGATACAAAAACGGTTAGAAATTAGATTCAGTTTTTAGAAATAAATTTGTTTTTAGTAAAAGGGTGGTCATTTGAAGCCGTTCCCTGAATTTGTGTAAAGTAAAATTAGTCGGTTACTAGTATTTAACCCTTCTCGTTGCATTGGAGAAGGGTCCGAAATTTTGTCAAAAAACTTGTCCTCAAAACATGCACTTTTGCACCCTCGGAGGGGGTTTTTGATGAATGGACGGATCAAGATTTATTTATGTTTGCATTTTAATACCTGCTACTGATGTTGCACTTCTGTGCTCTTAGTAGGCATTAGAAGCAAGTAGAAATAGATCATTATTGCTTAAGTTCTGTAAGTTTAAAATCAGTCATAAATGGTACTTTTATCTCTTGACTAGTTTCTGCTTGCATTCTTAGAGTAATATACGGCTGATGTTATTTATATGTTAACGTATGAATGAGTGGACTACCATTTGGCACTTTTGTACGGTGGAGTCATTGATTTGTGCTTAATACATGAATAGCTGATTATGCAATATGCTGTTCACAACCGTTTTGCTTAACTTCTTACGCAAGATGGTTCATCTCAATTGATTTATATTCTCATAATAGCTGAATAATCTTCATTACCAGTTATTCTGTGAAATCTTTCTAGATTGCATAATGGAAAAATTCTATCCCGGGTTAGTGTAGATTAGATGTATTGTTTTTGTTAGATTAAAGTAGTATAAAGTCATTTCAGAATTTAGAATTAGATTAGTTAAGGAACAATTACTTATTTTCTACTATCATTTCCTACACACACACATCACCATTTTCTACACATACACACACCCCTAGAACGGGAAGCTGGTCCTGTCATCCCCAGTCGGACCCGCTACACCAAACGGGCACGGAGCCGCCAACCAGGTTCCCGACCGGGTGGGTATCCCCCTTGTTGTTGACCCGATTTCGGGGCCCTCAACAAGACCTCATTATTCTGCAAGTCAATAAAACTTTCCAAGCTAAGCATCCAAGGCTGAACACATACAGAGATGAGGTATGGAGGCTCAAGGATTCTTTTAATGATTTCAGCATTTCTTGTATTCCAAGAATGAAGAATGAGCTTGCTGACTCCCTTGCTGTGTCTGCTAGCACATTTATTCCTCCTTTGCCTCCTAAATTGACATATGAAGTTCACGTAAAATATAGACCGTCTCTACCAGACAATGTCAAATATTGGAGAGTTTTTGAAGACGATGAGGAAATTAACAGGTTTTTCCAAGTTGTTGAGGAATTTTCTGAAACTCACATCAATTAGGAAAATGAAGCCATGGAAGAACGCGGCCAGTCCAAGCTGAAAAGCGAAATCAGTCGAGGAAGCATCATCCAGCTGCCTAGTAATCACATACCAAAAGGATTGGTGCCTCTAGATAAGCTTTTCGATCATAACGACATGCCCTATAAGCCGGCCAAAACAGAGAATGAGTCGGTTGTCTGTAAACATAATATACTGAGCCCAGCCCATCCAAAAAACATAAATCTATCCATGCATTTTTCCTCTGCCCAGAATTCTGAGTATTGCACCCTTATGAAGCAATTCGCTGACATTTTTGCCTGAGAATACAATGATCTTAAAACCTATGACGCAGAGATCATTCAACATAAGATCCCACTGGAAAAGAACACTACCCCTTTTAAGTAGAAATTAAGACCTATCAGCCCTCTCTTATTGCATTTGATTGAGAAAGAGATCAAGAAGTTGTTGGATGCCAAAATTATAGTTCCCCTAATGTATTCAAAATGGATAGCTAACCTTGTGGTAGTGAGAAAGAAAAATGGAGAAATCAGGCTTTGTGTTGACATCAGAAATCTGAACAAGTGCTCTAAAAAAGATAACTATCCCCTGCCTAAGATGGAACACTTGTTGCAAAGAGTTTCAGGGGCTAGAGTCATGTCTTTCTTAGATGGATTTTCGGGTTATAATCAGATTGCTGTACATCCTGAAGATCAATAAAGACCACCTTCACTACTCCTTGGGGCACTTTCATGTACTCCAAGATGCCTTTCAGATTGATGAATGCTTGGGCTACTTTTACTTTTCAGAGGGCCATGGACATA
Source organism: Pinus tabuliformis (assembly GCA_031772625.1). Lineage (NCBI taxonomy): Eukaryota > Viridiplantae > Streptophyta > Pinopsida > Pinales > Pinaceae > Pinus > Pinus tabuliformis. The sequence goes on along the minus strand of CM062807.1, from coordinate 404,412,250 downwards.
GCTTTTGTGGGAGAGAAGGGTAAGTTTGTCCTTATTTATCTTGATGACATAATAGTGTTCTCCAACAGCCACAAAGATCATTTACAGCATTTGAAGAAGGTCTTCCTAAAGTGCAGACAGTTTGGAATTTTAGTGAACCCAAAGGAGTCATAGTTTGCTCTAGAAGAAGGAAAACTTCTGGGACATATTGTTTCTGTTGAAGGTGTGAAGATTGATCTAGCAAGGGTTCAATCCATTCAAACATTGTCCATCCCAAGGTCAAAAAGGGACATTCAATCCTTCCTAGGTAAGATTAACTTCGTAAGGAGGTTCATTCCAAACTTTGTAGCGATTGTAAAGCACATCACTTCCATGCTGAAGAAAGGATTTGAAATAAATTGGACAGATGTTTCAAGAAGCTCTTTTGAAGCCATCAAGCAAGCTATCATGGAAGCTCCCACTATAATCAGCCCAGATTATACTAAGGAGTTTTGTATCTTCTCTTTTGCCTCTTATGATACACTTGCAGCAGTTCTGTTGCAGAAAAATGATGAAGGCATAGAGCACCCCATGGCCTTTTTTAGCAAAATTCGAAGGGATGTTGAACTAAGGTATGACCTTATTTAAAAACAATCTTATGCTCTCATAAAGTCTTTAAAGGCATTCAGAATTATATTCTGCATTCCAAAGTAGTTGCATATGTAGCTTCAGCTTCAGTAAAAGATGTCTTAACTTAGCCAGATATTGATGGGAAGAGAGCTAAATGGATTTCAAAATTCATAGAGTTTAACATAGAGGTGAAGCTCGCTAAGCTTGTCAAAGGCCAGGGCTTGGCTAAACTTATGGCTGAAGAAAATTGCAGCTTGTTAGACATAAATTCCATGGGTCTAAATTCAGATGATGAGCAGAAAGAGGAAGTAGCTGAAGAGAAAAAGTAGAATCAGTCTTTGACTGAAAATCTAGCCACATGTGAATGGTATTACAACATAGTTCATTTTTTTCGAAAGCTAGAAGTCCCTCCAGGGCTTAGCTCAAGTCAAGCTCGTGCCATTAAACTCAGATCAACCGAATTCTATATTGATAACAATCTAATTTATTGGAAAGACCCATTAGGAATCCTCTTGAGGTGTCTAGATAAAGAACAATCTGTGGAAGTCATACACCAGTTCCATTCTAACATCTGTGGAGGGTATCATTATTGGAAACCATATCTCACAAAATACTGAGGGCTGGATATTATTGGCCTACTCTATTCTTTGATGTGTTTTCTTTTGTAAAAGCTTGTGACAAGTGTGAGAGGTTTGCAGGAAGATAGTAGCTAAAATCTCTGCCCTTGAAACCAATACATGTCAATGGTCCCTTTCAGCAGCGGGGCTTGGACTTTATAGGTGAGATCAACCCACATTCCAGTGGCCAACACAAATGGATCTTAGTAGCCACTGATTATTTCACCAAGTGCATTGAGGCTATACCCACTAAGAATGCCAATCATCAAGTTGTCATAAAGTTCTTGAATGAGAATATTTTCACTAGATTTAGTTGCCCAACCAAACTAGTCACTAATAATACAACAACTTTCAAGGCAAAAGAATTGATAGACCTTACTGAATCCATGGGAATTCAAGTGGTGCATTCTACCTCATATTATCCTCAAGGCTATGGCCTGGAAGAATCATCCAGCAAGAGTCTGGTAAGGGTAATCAAAAAACTATTAGAAGACAACAAAAAGAGCTGGGATTCCAAGTTGAAGTTTGCACTGTGGGCTGACAGAGTTACCATAAAAAAGTCCATAGGGAATTCTCCATTTAAACTGGTTTATGGCAATGATGTTATTTTCCCCATCCAGCTGATTCTCCCTGTGGCTAAGTTCTTGCAATAAAAACAAGATGAAGAGAATGACATGGTAAGAAGAATGAATAACCTGGTTGAACTACAGCAGATCAGAGAGCACCTGGTTGAGAAGTTAAAGGCTCATCAGAAGAAAATCAAAGAAACCTTTGACAGGAAGGCAAAAGTGGACAATTTCCAAGTTGGTAATTGGGTGCTTAAATGGGATGCATTTAAGGAAAATAAAGGTAATCATGGCAAGTTTGACTCCTTATGGACAGGTCCGTTTGTCATCGCTCAAATTCAACAGAACAATACATTCATTCTGCACAGTCTGGAAGGAGGAGATACTTTTGGTAGCCTAGTAAATGGGCGGTTCTTGAAACTTTATTTCGTTTAAGGCTTTAAAGCCTTGTCATTGTAAATATGTTTTTCTAGCTTTTATTTCATTACAAAATAGACTCCATGCCCAATGGAACACTAGAAGGAAGATTTGATTTTTGTTTTATAGAAAAGGCATTAATTTGTGATCCTTGAAACCTCATAGGGAGGATTTCATCCCCAGAAGGAGCCAGTGTTAGCCTCGTTGACAAAAGGCCCAAAATTGGATCCATATATGCTCTTAAATTTTCCAAATTTTCTTAAAATCACCCCAAGGGATCCAAAAATGCTCTTGTAATCTTCAGCATTTGCTCAAAATCATTCAAAGGTCAAAATCGGCGCAAGGGGAGAGCCCTTGGAAGGACGGAAATACACTATCGGGAGCCAAAAAACGCTTGAAAACCATGAAAAATCAAAATCACAGACTTTAATCAGTGAAAGAACAATAGTCGTTAGATCTGGCCGATCAACGGCCCAGATCTAAGTGGCTAATCATAATTGGCCGAGTAGAGAGGATGATTTAAGTATGGGTCGCATCGGTGAGGCATCGACGATTAAAGTAAAAGGGCCCGGGCATCAGCGACATGTGATTGCGATTGATCGCATCGCTATATCACATCGGCACTATACCAAGGGGAGGGCCTATGCACAGGCATATGTGTGACCTAATGAGCCGGACCTGACAGTACTATAAGTATGAAATACATAATATTTCAGGTTCGTGGAAAGCCAGTTTTCAATGCATTTTTCATGTATTTCGTTATTTAACGGAATACAAAGGGAAGCTGGGTTTTGCAATATGCGATAAGGTCTGGACCTGAAAGGGTTCGGGAAGTGAAAAATATAATTTTTGAAGTCCACCAAAGTCCATTTTTTAATGATTTTCAATGTTTCGATACATTTTTGAAACACAAAGAAATCGCGAAACAGGCAGGATTTCAGGAGGGCCGTGGGCGGTAAGTGGTTTAGGCCGAGCTCCGCCTAATGCCATACAGCGGTTGCAACGTGTCCAGGATGAGGAGAGAGAAAACTGCCTGAACTCTAGTACAAAAGAGGCACCCAAATCCCAGATCAACAGTGGAGATGTGTTATCATTGCAAGGGTGGACCCAAGAGGAGAATAAGCCGTATCTAAGGATTTTTTGAAGTCCAAAATACATAGTGATGGGTGGGATTTCTTAATCTTGCTGTATTTTATGTTTATAACAGAAACAATCATTGTTTAAGGCATAAGTCCACAGTATGGCAATGCTATTATGTTTTAACAGAAAGCATGCATTGTTAAACCTCTGAAAGGGCCATAGCACACGCAGTTCATCCCCAAAACTGACAAAGAGGTCGAGGAACAACACAACGCAACAAAACATGTGGATCTATCCAAAACAAACATTATGGAGCATCTCTGGCACATAAAAACTCCCAAACAGCGCAACAAGCCACCAAAAATATCTGAAATCGGTTACTCTGCTGTCAAAAGCAGAAAACTTTGATCCCATGCTTGCCTAGAGGGCATCAAATCAGTTAACAATGCATATTAGGCAGATTAAGACTCTGAGCCTCTTATAGCTTAGGAGAATTGTAAATAGGCTATAAATAGTTTAAAGTAAGTTGTATTAGGGGTTCAACTTTTGGAGATTATTCCTCCTTTGTTCATTGAAGCTTCTCATCTTCATTCTAGAAATATAAGCTTCTTTTGCCATTATATGTTCAGTGTCCATTCTCTTTGTTGTTCTATGCTTGCACTTGAACAGTTTGTTCATGTTTTCTTTGTGTCTAAGGCTAGATAACTGTCATCTTATTTCTGCTTTGATATATTAGATTTGCAAGCTTCTTTGCTGCCTGTAGCTAGCCATCCATATGTGGTCATATATGCATCTGCAAGCATAGTTAGTATTCTCTTTTGCTGCCTGTAGCCAGCCATTGATGTATGTTTATGTATGCAATCTGCTGGTATAGTCAGTGTTCTCCATATATCCATTGAATTTATAAATTATTGAGCATTAGTGGTCTAAAGCCTTGTATTGGTGAGAATGTTCATGCATGAATTGAGTGAAAATAGAGCTGAAATGGTTATCTAACTTGATCCAAACCATCATTTATTCCAATAGTTTAAAGAACAATATTGAAGATTATATGTTACCAGGCATCTCCGAGCTACAACCTAGGAGAGTTTCTTGGAGTGATAATAGGTACCTTCTCTCTCAAAGCAAGAACTTCATTCCTAATCAATACAAGTCCCTCTCGATAGTTTTCCCTATGTTACTCATGAACAATGTGGATTGATTCTAATTGTTTTCAGTAGCTGGATAAGAAAATGATGACTTTTGTATGCATGTCCAAAACCATCCGTGTCAATTGGAAAACAACTGTCCCCACCACTTGGAGACTTCCTTCCCACTTCTATATGCCTAATATAGGTTTTATATGCGTAAGTGACCTTTGGGATGTCATGGTGTGAAATATTAGCCTTGGGTTCCATCCATTCCCTTTCCTTCTTGTGGAGTTCTAGCCTCCCATTTTTGTGTCCAACTAGGTCTGCGACAATGGTATTTCATACTAAGTAAAAAGATTTACAACATTTTCTTAATTTCACGGGCCTTTATTTTACTAGCACTTTGGTCTCAAAATGCATAAAAACGGAACATGGGCCAACAAAACCTATCTCCCCAACCTTGATAGAGATATGTACAATATAACACAAGGGTATCCAGGGGTGTTATGTTCCCCCACTCCTTCAATACACATCAGTGTATGTCTGGTCTTAAAAAATTCACTATAAAATACTGATTATAAAACCAAAGTCTTAAAGTGTAACAATTTCCAACCCTCTTGGGACTATTATTTGAGAATAAATATCCCACAATAATATAAGTTCCTTTTTCCTTTGGTTCAATCTCTCACTAACTCTTCTACAAACCCTTTATTTATAATCATAGAGTTTAAATAGAAGTTTGTTTCTTGATAGCTTCAAGAAAAAATATTTTCCGATTTCTTGGGATCTGAATGATCCTTTTTTCGCATCTATAATTTTAATCCATAAATCCTGAAGCTCCAAGTGGTAATAGCCTCCTATAAATTTTGAAAAAAAAAATTCATAAAATTATCATTTCAAAAACCGTAAAAACTTTAAAGCAAAACCCCAAATTAAAATAATTGAAAGTGAACTTTTAAAGAAAAATTGATTCTTGTAAATTAGAAACAAATTCCAAAATCTGAGCCAAATCAATTATTTCTTTTGCTGCAATTGTGATAGATAGATAGTATAATGATGAGATCAAAGCAACATAATATTTTAGCATCAACTTTTATTTCCAAAAATAACCTAGAAATTTAGATTTAATAAAAAAAACATAACCATTTTTTTGTTAAATTTCTTGGGAGTTTAGATTGCATATTTTTTGAAACAAATGTTTCCAAACTGTTGTCCTCAAATTCCTCTTTCCAACGAGCTATTTTGAGCTTGATTTCATGCTGTGTAACTCGAGATATTCCCTACAGAAGTTGAAACCTTGTAACAAAACCTTGTAACAACTTATGCATAATTTGTCAAATATTTTGTGTTCCATTGAATGGGTAAAGTTAATTGTCAATATCCCACATGCATGCGAAATTTTACTTTTTATTGTTTATATAGATTAATGTCTTCAATATTATTTATGTTAAATAAAAAAAGGCATGGGGAAGGTTTATATGTTTGGCAAAAAAATAAATTGAACAATGTGAATTGGATTATCTAACCTCCAACCAATATAAAAACTAACTAATAAATAAATACAAAAAAATTAATAAAAAAATAATTATTTACACAAAACTTTAAACAAATTTTTTTATCCAAAATAAATAGTAATAAAATAAATAAATTCAAATAAAAATAGAATATTAAATTAAATTAAATAACATTTTGTAGTAAGGAAGTTGGGAAAAAATAAAATGAACAATGTGAATTGTGTTATCACTTCATAATTCCCTTCAGGTTGAGGAAATGACCACAAAGGTAACCATAAACTGCTTCGGGCTAGAAAACTAGCCTTTCTAGCCAGAGGGGGCTCCCTTACTCTTAAATGTAAAGACTTGAAACACAAATTTAAAACATAGACCAATTATGGCTAAGGAATTTTGAAAGGCTTTGGTTGAAGTGTGAATGACCTATTATGTGGCGATTCGTGATCAATTTAACCTTTAATTTTTTTTACTTATGCAAGGAAATCGATAACTATTTCAAGGGCTTGTAAGCATGACTCTGGGATATAAAGGTTGGTTGTAGTATAGATAAGGTAAACTGAAACAAACAAATTATTCCTCAGAGAAAGAAAAACTGAACAAAGAAGATAACATGTACGAGCATATAACATTTCATTTGAGTTTGAAATGTGAAAATAGTTGAAAAAGAGTAGATATATTGAATTCTAAATCAACTAGCATCAAATACTCATAACACAGGGAAGAAATTAAACAACTGAACGTAAAAAAACAAATCCCATGCACCATACTGTAAGAATCCTTTGATAGTAAGACCGATGACCCTCAATACATAAGTAACGTGTATCATTGATTGATCACATAAGCATGAAAACTCTGAAAATTAGCACTAACACATCACTTGACCAACAACAATCATTTCTATCTTCATTCATCAAAATATATAATAGATACATATGATCAAAACATGTGCAGTTTCATTGTACCTTCGATCCTTCCAAGGATCGATTAAAAACTAGGAAAAATAGTAAATTGTTGTTTTTTCCATGATTTTTATCCAAACATAAAGTATAAAGCATAATTTTGTCTTCTTGAAAGCAAAAACAACCTAATTAAATACAAATTATCCTTTGAAAAAGTCTTCGAACTAAAAAAACTAACTGAAATAGCAAAAGTAAAAAAACTGCTTTTGTGTTTGTTGAAAAGCCTACGCAATAGGTGCACAACACCCAAATCTTCTTGCTTTTGGAACTCACACGTGGAAAACAACTAGAGGGGTGAGATGGACACCATATGAACTCCACGCCAGCACCTTCAAAATCTGATAGTTGGCCCTCATACTTTGTAGGGGAAATGATCAAACCATGGGTTGTGTAGCAAGTGCGCAGTGTGTGTGCAACGCTTGCATAGAAAAGTTGTTGCAACTGTCTCCTGAATGTTCTTCATTTCCTCTAAGCGGTGTCGTGACATTATTATGCCAATCATATTATCCTTAACATATTTATATACTAGAAAATTAAACAAAATTTGAGAATTAAAAGGAAAACTTGATCATTTTCTTTTCCTCTTGCTTGATAGTTTGCTGCTAGGAGTCTTGGACTTAGGATCTGGAGTGATGAGGTCTTGTTTCTTCACAGGTGATGATAGATTTGGTGATGTTTTGGATTTAGGATCAAACTGAGGCATTTTCATGAGTGAAGGTATGAAAACAATACCCTCATTTCTCCTCAGCAGTTTATGTGCCTCCTCTAAATCTTGTCTCATAGTTCTCAGCTATGCATTCAGGACCAAATTCCTTACATACAAATTTTTGCACTGTATCCTAACTAGTTGTGACCACTTGAAAAAATTCTTACTCCTGTCAAGAGCTTTGGATGCCTCTTTGACCTCATGGTCACAGTTTTCTAAAATGTTCTGAATAGAATTCTTATACTCCTGGTTTTGCTTCCTGAATTGATTGACCTGGTCTTTGCTCTCTTCTAACTCCTCTAGGCACCTTTGATATTCTTTCCATTGATTGAATGGGGGTGTACCAGGGGCTTTAGCTATTTGTTTCATTTTTTTCACATACTTGAAATTTGATTTAAACACCTTGACTGCTGGCTCATCAGACCTCACCACCACATTTCTAGCTTGTTCAGCAAAGGTAACCCATTTCTTCTTCCCTTTGGCACTTGTTGAGGGTGACTCTGTCTTGTCTTCTGCAGGTTTAATGGCATGTTTTATGTCTCTATTCTGCTTCTCCAGAAATGTTATCCTCATCTGATTTTTAAACAGAGCCTCTCTCATATTTATTATTTTAGGATCCTCTTCCTTGTATTGTATAACATCTGTTTCTAATGGTGCTATCTCTTCCTCAAAATATGATTGTACCATTTCTGGTCCCTTGACCTCATCCACTTTTTCATCTACCTGTGCATCTGTCTGCTTATCTTCAAATATTTCTACAATTTCTTGAGGGGCTGCCTCTTCTTGGGTTTTCTTAACTCTAGACCTTGTTCTAGGTCTGACCACAAATTCATCTTGGACTGTTTCTTCAATTTTGACCTTTAGTCTGGCTTTCTTAGCTAATGTTTCATGTTCCTCTATTCCTTTGTCTGCCCTATCATCTTCTATGCCTTGCAACTTAGTTTTCTTGCTCAGCTTGCCTGCAAATTTCTTGCTTGGTTTGGCACCTTCCTTCTTTACAGTTTTCATTTTCATAACTGGATGAGTGCTCTCCTTCATTGGATGTTCTTGCTTGGGTTCTTCTTTATCTTCCTTGATTGAAGGTGACCTATTTTGTGGCAAGAGGTCTTACTAGCAATAAAATCAGACCAAGCTATTTTCTTTCTTTCAATAACATACTTAACCAATATTTTGATCAAATAAAAATGAAATAGACTTGAAGCATGGTTTTCCTTTTGAATCTATACTTTAGTTGCCATTCTTTGTAGAATTTTAAGCAAGAAGTAAGGTAGGTTCATGGGTTTTCTCTTGGTGAAATGCCATAGCAACCTGAGATGATACTGGTAAATTCTATTGAACCTACCCTCACAAGTGAAATACCTTTGGATGACCTATAGAAGGTCTACATACTACTCTAGGAGATAAGTGCTAGGGAAGGTGGAGGAAAATTTGTCAAGATACTCAGGTTTTACAAACTACTTGAAGGCAAAAATGTATAACTCATCCCCTTTGAACCATTTATCCCCTGATGTTGGGAGATTGGTTGCATCAGCTATGAGCTATTCAGACAATATGATCTCCAGGTCACCTAGCTTCACTCTGTTGTCTTGAAAATTTAGAGAAAATCAACTAGCTAGTTTGACATCATGACCTAATTTTGGAATATTTTCACAGAAAGTGATGCATCATGTGTTTTCAAAAGCCACTCTAATGGCAATGGATGAATTGAGCAAAGTCAAAGTAGTGGGTTCAGTGCAAATGAGGTCACCTCCTTTTTTGCTGGCAATAGGGGCCATTCTATCCCTACACCTGGTTGATGGATTTAAACTTTGGAGTTATGACTACATGTGCAGACCCTAAGGAATGAGAGTAGGGTCGTATAACAACAGAAAATCCACTCAAGCAGTTGGGACACTAAGGTGGTGACAACAAAAATTATGCAATGAAATGCAAGAAGGATGCTTTAAAATTTGAAAGGTATTCAAAATCCAATCTTTAAGATGAATTCATCATTTAGAAATTAGGCTTCAGGCAATCAAATAATGCTCTTGGAAATAAGATCACGTTTTTTAACAAGACAGGGTGTGCGCAACACACATTTTCTAATAGTGATAGACAAATTCTTAAACACTGCGAACAAGAGAATTATGAACAAGAATTCACAAGCAGGATGACTGACTCCCTACCTCTGTAATTCCTTCGTTTCAATCTAAACAATTGAAAACAAGCTTGCCATGACTTATTTCGCTATACAAGAAGAATGTCGCGTTGTGCCCAAATGGTCTGTAACTTGTAAACCTACCTTCAACCCATGAGCCTCTCTATGCCCTTTGAACTTTGCTGCGACCCTTGTTGTGGAAAGAAAACACTCATTTGATCCTCTGCATACCACCTGCGAGCAATCACACATGAAAATTGGCGTCCTACGTAATGATTTGAAAATTGGTGCTGATGTAAGCAAATGAATGTGCAACCCGTGTTTCTTATCAAACTTCACATGTTTTGAAAGTCGTTGTTCAAATTTTATAAGGTGGTAGAGTATTTGGTTATGATAACTTTGATAATCAAAGTGTGTCGGGACAGATAGGATGATAATAAATCAAAGTGGGTAATGATGTTTAGGGAAGGGGAATAGTTTAGGCCTAGGAAAATGTGGATTATATGATAACAATGATAAAAGTTTCAGTCCTAAAGTAAAACAATATGATTGAGGTAGCATTAGGGAATGATGGGAAGGGATGAAATGAGGGAAATAGGGGATAGGGGGAAGGGTTTATAAAATTCTTAGGAAAGGTGTAAATTAAAGCATTGATAATTTTGATCCTTTTTGAAAACCTTTCCTCACTAACTGACATTCAAACCATGCTACCCCACCTATCATCACCTAATACTCGGCCTCAATAATAAAACATTGACAATCATTAGACACTTTTTCCCAATGACCATACAAAGAAATAACCTGACTGAAGATGACTCCTTTGAGAAATGACAAGTCAAAACATAATAGTGAGAAAATTTTATGATTTTGACCTTCTTCTAAGCAACAAATAACTGACTCAAAGTAATTTTCGATTGACCAACTAACCCACCATAACATGGGCTCCATTGGGGATGGAAACCTCTCTATGAGGTGCCAAGAATGACACCGCAAACTAGTAGCCTTCCCATTGGGCAACACAGTCATAACAAATAAAAAAGAAAAACTGATATACAGACTCTGAATCATAAAAACTTTACTGACTAGACTGACTGCAAATGTTATAAAAACTGACTGACAAACTCTAATATTTATGGCAGTGATCAGTTAAGATCTCATGGCCTTCACTTCAGGCTTCAAATCTTAACTATGACTACCCACACTTGCATTATTCGAAACAAAAATGGTATAAACAATGAGATGATCTTGCAACATCCAACTTAAGAGAGGAAATGTTTGAGCAACCTGCCATTCACATGCCTTGCTCCAACTGGATGATCTGACAAATCTTCAAGTAAATATGCATTTTGTCCTCTAAAACAACAACTTTAAAAGGCCCTTTCCACAAATTTTCAAATTTCCCATGCTTTCCCTTATCCTCATTCTGGGCATCCCATTTCAGCACCAAATCTCCAATCTAAAAATCTACTGCCTTTTTTCTTCTATCATAGATCTTCTTTATCCGGCCTTGTAACAATTGTGTGTTCCCGAATACTTCTTCTCTTGATTGCTGGAGTTGCATCATTTGACCAATTCTTTGTTGCATGTCATTTGGCTCTGCTTCTTCTTCTTGTAACAATCTCATGACCAAAACTCCAAGGGACGAAGGAAACAATGCCTTTGTTCCATACACCAGTTCAAATGGAGACATACCTATAGATCTTTTAGTACTAACCCGATCTGCCCATAATGCATGGATCAATTTTTTGTGCCAGTTCCTTTTATTCTCCTGCAACAATTTTGTAATCAAGTTGACCAGACTCTTGTTGGATGACTCTTCCAAGCCATTTCCCTGAGGGTAATAGGTTATGGAATGTCCCAAACTGATATTATACTTGTAGCAGAACTCAATCATCCTTTTTGACTTGAATACAACAACATTTTCTATTATAATCTTTTGCGGACAACCAAAACAGGACATAATGTTGTTTTCCAGAAATTGGATGATAGTTGCATCCATGGCATGCTTAGCAGGGACTGCTTCAATCCATTTTGCAAAGTAATCCATCCTATTAAAATCCACTTATGTTGTCCAGAAGAGGAAGGATGAGTTTCTACAATAAAATCGAGTCCCCATTGTTGAAATGGTGACTCAGCTGCTATAGGCTTTAGACGCAGGGGAGGTAACTTCTTTCTAACTTAGAGCATCTGACATTCTTTACAGCTGGCCACCTTCTTAGAAACATATGCAAATAGAATAGGCCAATAAAGGCCTCCCACAGTCCTATTTCTCGAATTATATTGTCACTGCACTTGCATTATAGAATTTTGAAAACCTTTTCTATATTCCTCTGATTTAATCATCAATGCAACATTTTGGGATTGGGACAACAATAGTTATTCCTCTTCCGCTTCAAAGTTTTCAAGTTTCTCATATTCTTGATCCTCTTTGGTCAAATACACCTCCTGCTGCCCATCACCAAAAAATAAAATATGATCTTCGGGAGTTTTCTCATCTTCCTCATCTTGATCTTGAGAAAATTTTTGTTGAAACAGTGGTCTTATTTATTGCTGGGATTGTTCCATACCTTTTTGCTACCGTGGTTTATTAGGCAACTGTGGCTGCCTTCGGAAACTAGGATTTCTGATTTGTGGTCCAATCTGGGTCTCTCGGATTTCTGCCCAGTTAGCCAAGGAGATCTTCTCCATCATCTTCTCCACTATATTAACTAATGTTTCAAATTTAGCATCTGAGGAAGTGGCAGGATCCTCCTTAATGATGACTCTTTTCTCGGACTTCAACTTAGACTTTTTTGCTAATAGATTAGCCTCCACACTGACTGCATTATTTTGCATGTCCTCCAATGTTGCCAGATTTCTTTCTCTAAGCTGATAAGCCATTTCAGGGTCAAAAGCATCCAGATAATGCAGTAAGGCCAGCCCAGGAGGAGGCTTAATCTCTATAGGAATTGAATTGTACAACTTGTTGAACCTTGTAGAAAAGTCTTGAACAGATTCTCCAGGCTGTCTTTTCAAATTATTATATTCAGCCAAGATCTGCAAAGGGTTCTTCTTTTCACCCCACCTTGCAAGGAAAGCATCTTCTAACTCTTGATAATTTGCAAAGGCTCCCGGGCGAGAACTCCTGAACCATTTCTTGACATCACTGAAAAACTCTGGGCAAATAATCTAATTTTAACATCATCATAATCTACTTCCTCCAAGTCCACAAAATCACTAACCTTGTCTACATGTTTCTTAGCAGTAATTTCTCATGTGCCATCATACTACGGAAGCCTTTACCCATAATTGAGAGGCAAATCATGAAGTTGAGCAGGCAACACCAAAGGAGCATACCTTGCTGCCATAACTACTATTTGAGTAGTTTGATGGCTGACAGGTGGTGTAACAACAACAAAGGAAGATGGAAGAACTGGATGAATGAAAGTCGAAACTGAGGATGAAGGCTTTTGAACTGGAGTCAAAACAGAGCCAATAGTGGCAATAGATGGAACAAGGATATTGCTTTGAGATAGGACTATGTTTTCAATAGTTTTCTAAATTTTTTCAACTAGGCCTCCGAGTTTACTAAACTGCTGGATGATATTCTGACTGAACTCATTTCTTGAGGATGATACACAAGAACTCAAATGATCTGAAACTGCTATAAGTTCAGGGATACTAGAACAAGACCTCGTCCTAAACAATGATATTTCAGAAGAAACTTGGGGTGAAGAAGCATATTTCTTAATAGGATGGTAGCTAGTTTGACTTTCCAGCACCACTCTCTCCTTCCTGAGAAGTTTTTCAGGATCAGAAACCAATATAGGAAGGTTTGGGTCAAGGTTCTGCCTAGTGAACCTCCTAGAAGCCAAATCTTCTTGGATAAAGATGCATGCAACAAAATTTTTCTAACAATCAAAAGAAAATTTACAATTCAGCCTATGGTCTACATTTTAGACATGAATCTTCCCGATATAATTTTAAATTTCGAATCCCCAACAACAGTGCCACTATGTTATCACTCCATAATTCCCTCTAGGCTGAGGAAAGGGCCATAGAAGTAACCACAAATCGCTCTGGTCTAGAAAACTGGCATTTCTAGCCGGGGGGGCTCCCTCACTCTTAAATGTAAAGACTTGAAACACAGATTTAGAACAGAGACTAGTTCTGGCCAAGGAATTTTGAAAGTCTTTGGTTGAATTGTGAATGACCTGATAGGTCATGATTCATGATCAATTTAACCTTTAATTTCTTTTACTTATGAAATTAAATCAATAACTATTCCAAGGGCTTGTAAGCATGACTCTCGGATACAAAGGTTGGTTGTAGTATAGATAAGGTAAACTGAAACAAACAAATTCTACCTCAGAGAAAGAAAAATTGAACATAGAAGATAACATGTATGAGCTTAGAACATTTCATTTGAGTTTGAAATGTGAAAACAATTGAAAAAGAGAAGATATACTGAATTATAAATCAATCGACATCAAATACTCATAACACAGAGAAGAAATTAAACAACTCACAGTAAACAAAACAAATCCCATGCACCATACCGTAAGACTCCCTGGATAGTAAGGCCGATGACCCTTAATACATAAGTAACATGTATCATTGATTGATCACACAAGCATGAAAACTCTGAAAAATAGCACTAGCACATCACTTGACCAGCAACAACCATTTCTGTCTTCATTCATCATAATGTATAATAGATACATATGATCAAAACATGTGCAAGTTCATTGTACCTTTGATCCTTCCAAGGATCGATTCAAAACTAGGAAAAACAATAAACTGTTGTTTTTTCCATGATTTTTATCCAAACATAAAGTATAAAGCATACTTTTGTCTTCTTGAAAGAAAAAACAACTTAATTAAATACAAATTATCCTTTAAAAAAGTCTTCGAACTGAAAAAACTATCTGAAATAACAAAAGTCAAAAAAATACTTTTGTGTTTGTTGAAAAGCCTGTGCAACGCCCAAATCTTCTTTCTTCTGGAACTCACACGTGGCAAGCAGGTGGAGTGGTGAGTTGGACACCATATGGAATCCATGCCAACACCTTCAAAACTTGATAGCTGGCCCTCATACTGTGTATGGGAAATGATCAGACCATGGGCTGTATAGCAAGTGCACAACGCCTGCGTAGAACTTGCGTAGAAAAATTATTGCAATTGTCTCTTGAATGTTCTTCATTTCCTCTGAGCGTTTTCATGATATTATTATGTCGATCATATTATCCTCAACATATTTATATACCAGAAAATTAAACAAAATTTGAGAATTAAAAGGAAAACTTGATCATTTTCTTTTCCTCTTGCTTAATAGTTTGCTGCTAGAAACCTTGTTGCTAGGAGTCTTGGACTTAGGGTCTGGAGTGACAAGGTCTTGTTTCTTCACAAGTCATGATAGAGCTGGTGATATTTTGGATTTAGGATCAAAATTAGACATTTCCATGAGTGGAGGTATGACAACAACACCCTCATATCTCCTCAGCAGTTTATGTGCCTCCTATAAATCCTGTCTCATAGCTCCCAGTTGTGCATTTAGGATCAAATTCCTTACATACAAATTTCAGCACTATATCCTGACTAGCTGTGACCACTTGACCAAATTCTTAATGTAGGTTTTAACCCCGTATAGAAATTACCTGCATACAAATTCTAAAACACATAAAATAAACAATGCAAGAGCATAACACATAAAACACCTATACAGATAGATTTTCCCCTGGATCCCCAAAACCGGGACTAATAGGTTGATTTTTTCATTACGTTCCTTTCAATGTTACAATACATATATATATACATGTCAAAGAATCCAATACCATGGACCGAAAACCATCGCACCCAAAAACCATGTGCAAAAACCATGCACAAAACCATAGGTAGGTCTTCCCACCTAATATAGGGCCCAATTCTTTTTTCCCCGAGGCACTACCCTGAACCCTGTAGAGGGGGGCTAACCCCACCCCCTCCCCCCCCCCCCCCCCCCTCCCCAACCCCCCCCCCAAAAAAAAAACCCCAACCCCCTCGTTAACTAGGGTGGCTAGTCATGGAAAGAATATAATACAACCCAACAAACAACACCCTCATATCTCCTCAGTAGTTTAAGTGCCTCCTGTAAATCTTGTCTCATAGTTCGCAGTTGTGCATTTAGGACCAAATTCCTTACATACAAATTTCTGCACTATATCCTGACTGGCTGTGACCACTTGACCAAATTCTTACTCCTATCAAGAGCTTTGGATGCCTCTTTGACCTCCCGGTCACAGTTTTATAAAATGTTTTGAATAGAATTCTTATAATCCTGGTTTTTCTTCCTGAATTGATCGATGTTGGCTCATCATACCTCACCACCACATTTCTAGCTTGTTCAGCAGAGGTAACCCGCTTCTTTTTCATCTTGGAACTTGTTGAGGGTGACTCTGTCTTGTCTTTTGTAAGTTTAATGTCCTGTTTTATGTCTCTATTCTGCTTCTCCAAAAATGTTATCCTCATCTAATTTTTAAACAAAGCCTCTCTCATCTTTGTTATTTTAGGATCCTCTTCCTTGTACTGTATAACATTTGCTTCTAATGGTGTTATCTCTTCCTCAAAATATGCTTTTAACAATTCTGGTCCCTTAACCTCATCCACTTTTTCATCTACTTGTGCATCTGTCTTCTTATCTTTATATATTTCCACAATTTCTTGAGAGGTTGCCTCTTCCTGGGTTTTCTTAACTCTATACCTTATTCTAGGTCTGGAAACAAATTCACCTTGTACTGTTTCTTCAATTTTGACCTTTAGTTTGGCTTTCTTAGATGATGTTTCCTGTTCCTTTGTTCCTTTATCTACCCTATCATCTTCTATTCTTTGCAACTTAGTTTTCTTGCTCAGCTTGCGTGCAAATTTCTTACTTTGTTTGACACCTTCCTTCTTTAAATTTTTCATTTTCATAACTCGATGAGTGATCTTCTTCATTGGATGTCCCTACCTGGGTTCTTCTTTATCTTCCTTGATTGAAGGTGACCTAGTTTGTGGCAAGAGGTCAATACTAGCAAGAAAATTAGACCAAGGTGTTTTATTTCTTTCAATAACATACTTAACCAAGATTTTGATCAAAGAAAAATGAAATAGACTTGAAGCATGGTTTTCCTTTTTAATTTGTACTTTAGTGGCTGTTCTTTCTATACTTTTAAGCAAGAAGTAAGGTAGGTTCATGGGGTTTCTCTCTATGAAATGCCATAACAACCTGAGATGATACTGGTAAATTCTACTGAACCTACCTTCACAAGTGAAATACCTTTGGATGACCTTCAAAAGGTCTACATACTGCTCTTGGAGATAAGTGCTAGGGAAGGTGAAGGAAAATTTGTTAAGATACTCAGGTTTTACAAACTGCTTTAAGGATAAAATGTCTAACTCATCCCCCTTGAACCATTTCTCCCCTGTTGTTTGGAGATTGATTGCATCAGCTATGAAATTTTCAAACAATATGATCTCCAAGTCACCTAGATTCACTCTATTGTCTTGAAAATTTAGAGAAAATGCACTGACTAGTTTGACATCATGACCTAATTTCTGAATATTTTAACAGAAAGGGATACATCATGTGTTCTCAAAAGCCACTGTAATGGTAGTGGATGAATTGAGCAAATTCAAAGCAGTGGGTTTAGTGTGAACAAGGCCACCTCCTTTTTTGCTGGCAACAGGGGCCATTCTATCTCTACACCTGGCTAATGGATTTAAACTTTGGAGTTATGACTACGTGTGTAGACCCTAAGGGATGAGAGCAGGGTCATATGACAACAAAAGATCCACTCAGGCAGATGTAACACTAAGATGGTGACAACACAAATTATGCGATGAAATGCAAGCAAGAGGCTTTAACATTAAAAAGGTATTCAAAATCAAATCTTTAGGAAGCATTCATCATTTAGAAATTATGCTTCGAGCAGTCAAACAACACTCTTGGAAATAAGACCTTGTTTTTTAACAAGACAAGGTGTGTGTGGCACACATTTTCTAACAGTGATAGAGAAATTCTTAAACATTGCGACCATGAGAATAATGAACAAGAATTCACAAGTAGGATGATTGTCTCCCTACCTCTGTAATTCCTTTGTTTCAATATGAACATTGAAAACAAGCTTGTTATGACTTATTTCGTTGTACAAGAAGAATGTCGTGCTGTGCCCAAATGGTCTGTAACTTGTAAACCCACCTTCAACCTCTAATCCTCTCATGCCCTTTGAAATCTTTTGTGACCCTTGCTCTAGAAAGAAAAGCCTCATTTGATCCTCTGCATACCACTTGCGAGCAATCACACATGAAAATTGGTGGCCTGCATAATGATTTGAAAATTGGTGCTGATGTAAGCAAATGAACGTGCAACCCGCGTTTCTTATCAAACTTCACATGCTTTGAAAGTCGTTGTTCAAATGTTATAAGGTGGCAGAGTATTTGGTTATGATAACTTTGATAATCAATGTGTTTCGGGAGAGATAGGACGATAATGAATGAAAGTGGGTAATGATGTTTAGGGAAGGGGAATAGTTTAGGCCTAGGGAAATGTGGTTTAGATGATAACGATGATAAAAGTTTTAGGCCTAAAGTAAAATGATAGGATTGAGGTAGAATTACAAAAGAAGGGGAAGGGATGAAATGAGGGAAATAGGGGATAGGGGGGAAGGGTTTATAAAATTCTTAGGAAAGGTGTAAATTAAAGCATTGATTTTGATCCTTTTTGAAAACCTTTCCTCAGTATTTGACATTCAGACCATGTTACCCCACCTATCATCACATAATACTCAGACTCAACAATAAAACATTGAAAATCATTAGACACTTTTTCCCAATGACCATCGAAAGCAATAACCTGACTGAAGATGACTCCTTTGAGCAATGACAGGTCAAAACATAATAGTGAGAATTTTATGATTTTGACCTTCTTCTAAGAAGCAAATAATTAACTCGAAGTACTTTTCAACTGACCAACTAACCCACCCTAACAAATTGGATCATCTAACCTCCAACCAATATAAAAATTAACTAATAAAATAAATATAAAACAATTAAAAATTAATAAAAAATAGTTAAAAACACAAAACTTTAAACAATCTAATTTTTTGATCCAAGAGTCAAAATTTAGCAAATTTTATATCGTTGGAAACATCTTAATGAGGTGAATATAATGGGAATATAAAAATAAGAAAAATAAGAAAACCAAAAATCACACAAGTAGTAATCCAAATGCAAAGAAAGGTGATATTTTCAGTTCATGTAATACCACATTCATTAGGATTGAAGACAAACCAACTCCTTAGGGGTGGTCATTTCATTGTTATTGAAGTCAAATCCACTAGTCATATTGATTAGAGCTTGAATGAAATGTTGTACTAGGTGCAAGAAAGGTTCATCGATGATATTTGCTCATAAAAAGATAAATTAGGAGGTACAAATTTTACTTTCTATCACTCCAACTATCTAGCTATGTAATCAATCACTTTTTTCTTCATATTGGGCCAGCAATATTACAACTTGCAAGATGATAATGTCCTTTTGTTTCTTGGATACCTAGTATAAGTTACATTCTACATCTCATTGATAATACCTTCTTTAGCTCCAATGAGTTTGGTATGTAGACCATGGGTTTATATAGAATCAACCATTATTACTCAAATCATAGTCTTTGTACTTGAGTTACATGCTATTTTTCTGTAAGATCTCTTTAATCTACATATATTGTTGACCTTTATTTCTAGTCTCTATAATTCTTATTTCTAAAACATGCTTACATACATTGATGGTTGTGAAATGCATCTCATTGATCCTTCTACTAAGTGCATCCAACACACTACTCTCCCTCCCTGTTATATACTTGATCTTGAAGTCATATTCAACTAGAATTTCTAGGCATCTTATTTTCCTTACATTCAACATTGGTTGTTTGAAAAAGTGCCTTAGTCCATTGTGATCTATTCAGGGATCGAATTTCCCAACAATGAGATAATCCCTCCATATTTTGAGAGCATGAACTATGGCTACTAATTCTATATCATGGGTAGCATAGTTCCTCTCATGATCCTTTACTTTTCTAGACTTAAAGCATATCACTTGACCCTTTGTGTGAGGACCCCTCTTAATCCTTCCTTGCATGCATTAGTGAACATAATAAATTGTTCATTTAGATCAACTATCTAGAAAATTGGCACACTTGTGAATAATATCTGTAGATGTTTAGAAGCCATTTTGTGATCTTGGATCCATTTGAATTTAATACCCTTTTTATATAAGGAGGTAATTTAATATGCTATCCTTGATAATCCTTTTATAAACCTTTGATAGTAACCTACTAACTCCATAAAGGACTTGACCTTTGTTACATTTTTTGGTGTTGGCCATTCAATGATAGTCTTAATGTTTTTTGGGTCTACAACTATTACCTTCGCTTAGATGATATGCCCCATATATTGTATTTGTTATTGGTAGAAATAAAATTTTCTTAATTTAGCATAGAGACGATGCTCTCTAAGTACTTTTAGAACCATTTCAATTGTTGTTCATGTTATTATTTTTATTTAGAATATATAAGAATGTCATCTTAAAATACAACAACAAATTTGTCAAAGAATTTTTGAAAGACTCCATTCATAGGGAACATGGAGACAATTAGTGCATTAGATAATCCAAAGGGCACCACAAAAAATTCCTAGTGACCATAACTGGTTTTAATTCTATCTCACTAATGACTTTTTCTTTAATTCTAACCTAATAGTATCCCTGCCTCAGTTCAATCTTGTAAGATAACTTGGCTGCTCTTAGTTGGTAAAATACATTATCCATCCTTAGTAAAGGGAACTTATTATTTATCATCATTTTGTTTAGTTTCCTAAATTCAATGCGTAATTGTAATGCTCCATATTTCTTTTTAACAAATATCTCTAAGGAACCCCAAGGTGATACACTTGGGTATATGCATCCTTTCTTCTAAAAAATCTTCGAGTTGCATATATAATTCTTTGATTTCAAGTGTGGCGCTCATATTATAGGGTGCTTTGGAGACAGGGGAAACTCAAGATACTAGGTCAATTTCAAATTAAATATCTCTCTTAGTAGGTAATCCTATTATATCCTTAAATACCTTGTCATATTTCATCAACACTAGTTATTCCTCAAGGTTAGGTACTTTTTCTTTAACTTCTTCCTCTAGGTGGGAAGCATAAATTTGACATCTCTTTCTAAAACTTTAGATTGGAATCACATGTATCTCTCTCACAGAAATAGGCCTTGGAATCCCCTATACTTTCATTTTTTTCCCATCTTCATTGGTGCAGAGAAATGCCTTATTATAATAGTCCAATTTAGCATGATTATGGTCCAACCTTTCCATACCTATGAGGTAGTCAGAGGACAATGGAATGATATTTATACCTACTATGTTCTCCATTCTGTTCATGTTCATTAAAAAATATTTTACCAATTCATTAGTCCTTTAGTTTGTACTTATGGCTAGCCACACTAACCAAGTCTTAGTGGTCTTTTTCAAACTAATCCTTTCAACAATATTAGGGTCAATTTGACTATGGTTAGTTCTAGAACAAATTAATATTATTTGATGGATGATCATTAATCTTATCTGCAACCTTAATCATGACATGTGATTGGTGGTCAAGTTGATAGTTGTCCAATGATACATATATATTGGGTATACTTGCACCAATGTCTCCAATTATTTTAGCTCCTTAAATATTTTGCACAACCTTGATTATAGCATCCTTATGGGGTGGATTTTAAACAAGTGATTTCCTTTAAAACCCCAAGATCTAATGGGTGGATACTTTGGTCCTTTACGCAATGAATTTGATTTCAAATCATTGGGTGTGTGCTTCCTAGGTTGATTTTTTAGAGACCAGTTCTTGAAGAATTAAGGCTTGTATTGCTTCTTGCCTTTCTCCTTTTTAGCTTTCTTTTTCTCATTCCAAGCCTTTTAAATCAATTTCTTATTAGTGATCTACTCATAGAGGTGTTTATTTTTACTTATAACTTCCTATAGGGTCTTAGGTTTATACTATTTGATATTATTATTATGATAAGGAGGAAGGCCACTGAAGAACCAATGAATTTTTACTTTTTCATCTTTAATAAAGTCCACATACTTCAACAACTCTAGGAATTCTCTCTCATATTCTTCCATTTTCATTTTCCAAGATTTAGTTTGAATAAATCTTGCATCTTATTATAATAGTAATGCTTGGATAAGTACTTTAGTTGAAATTACCCCTAAAACTACTCCCAAATTGTCTATTTTTCATTAAGGATTTTAACCTGCTTAAGATTCTCCCACCACATACTGATTTTCCTTACCTTCAAAGTGATAAAATTCAATTCTAACCTTCAGATTAGGTGAGTAATTATATAAATAAGAGTACTTATTTATCCTCACAAATGAGAGTTATACCTTCTCACATTTAATATGTTCTCCATTGAATTAAGGAGGCCTAATTTTCTTGAGCTTACCCTTTTAAGTCACCATTCACAAGCTTTCTCTTTGGGGATCTACTCGTGGGGGGATTTAACTATTTCCTACATTATAAGGTGTGCATGATATCTTCACAGATTGTCTTGGGGAGGACTATTTTCTACTAGCTATTATGGATTTCCTTGAGTGTCTATTATTCTCCCTCCTTTTAGGTATTACATGTTCTATTTCCTGCTTGGATTCCATCTTACAATCCATCTTCTAATATACATTATGATTCTAGGGCTAAGTAGGCCCAACATTGCAACTTGGACTCTGATACAACTCTGTAACATACCCAAACCCCAAGATGACTTTATGGAGGTGGGGTAAATGTTTTTTTCTTTCTCTTCCTACATCTATCTTATACCTCATTTCTAAATTAATCATCATTTCTATTTGTGAATATATTTGCAATAATATAAATTTTACCTCATTTTGAGTTCTAAGTGCAAAGTTATGGCCCTTGAAATATTTTTCTACTCATTTCTAGTCAACAATTTTATAGTTGACACATGGTTCACCTACCATTTGTCAATACCATATTACATTGTACACTATCTTGTTAGATACATGTCCAACACATGGAAGTCATCTTACCATGTGTTAGAATCGATGCATACCATCTCTGAAAGGTAGACATATTAGATGATGCTCCATATCTAGATAAATATTTTCTTGTAAAGGTTGAATTATTGAAAATTTAGGATCAAATATAGGATCTATTGGGAAATGGGAAAATGTTGATGGTAATGGAAAGTGATAGACTCATATTCCTTCATCCTAATTATATTTAGTGATGGAATGGTATTCATCTCCTATAAACCTCTTAGCTAATGGTTTTAATTTAGGTTTATCATTATTTGGGTTTTCAAAAAAAATGTTCGCTAATGGATATTTTAGATTTTAAAACTTTTTCTAGGACCAAAAAGTCGACCCTCTAAGTTCCATGTCATACATCGAAATAGTTGCCACCTTAAATGTCATCCGTCCACATCATGAGCCTCATCATCAACTATGTTAGGATCCATGTCACATATCATGTCAACATCTCACTCCAACATTTAGAATCTAGGTTTTCTAGAAAAGGGCACTTTCCAAAAGTCTCACATTCTTAGATTTTGGGTCCTTTGGATTCAAGTTCTATCAATTTATGTAAACTTATTCAAAGAGTATCACAGTTGCTAGAAGCGAATATTGATGTAAATATGGGTTTTATTAGGTAGTATGATTGGTTTGATCAACGGATTTCATCTATATTTAGATAAAATGTTAAGTGGTATTCTTTGTGAAAAGACAAATTTATGAATCTCTAACCTCTTAGCCCTCCTCTAGTTAAGCTCATGGTCTTGTCACTACTAGCACATATGACCTAAATCTAGAACTAAAGGCATCTATTATCTAGATCTAGGAAAACTTTTAATGGTACCTCTTGGGAAAAGCCACGTTTTTGGTCTCCTAAAACATACATCATCATCCATGAGGGATGCCACCTCATCTGTAACATTAACATGAGCAGGTTTGGACACAATGCTATCATGCCATATCAACATGCTAGATCAAAACTACACATTATCTAATTCTAGCTAAACTTTTGCATCAACATGTCTTGTAATCATGCCATATTTGTAGCCATGTCAAAATTAAGACATCAAAATATCTTGCCATGAATATTTTCTATCATATAATCGAAATATCTCATCCAGATTCTATTTGATGAAGTAGAGAGCTTCTAACAAGGTTATTCATCTAGATTTGAAGATTTTTTAAGTGTTTCCTTCTTTTAAAGGTAAATCTTTAGATCCTATGCAAATGTTCCTCCGAGTTCCAAAAAAGTGGGTTCCACCCATCCAAGCATATTGTATCCAAAATTTTCCTTGCATGGCACTTTAATGATTTCTTAGATACTAAAATACCTGGTTCTCCAAGGCATCCACCCAAGTGAAAATGTTATATTTTTTCCATTAGCTCCTAATCATTGGGCTCTCAGTCACAACCCTACTATCCAATGTGACTAGAGGTCTGGATAAACCTCCAACATCTATATATGAAGAAGCTATTAGCACCCATTTTTAAATAAAACCCATATTTCTAGATTTCCTTTCCATTAACTTGGTCATCAAGCACTAGAATACATAATGCATTACCCTGTGGACTTGGTTCAGTTTGGTGGACATATATTTCAACTAATAGGAACCATTCCTATCTTCTTTCTAGTTCCATTAACTCGACACTAGATTTGATCAATTGGGCAACAAACTATTAAGATGCTAACAAAGCCTTTATTTTACTTGGAACTAGTTTGGTTGATATAACTATCAACTAGTAGGACTATACTCTTCATTAGTTGATATTTCTATTAATTGTCCATCAATCACTGAGAATATTAACACATCTTGACTTGATGGACTTGGTTCAATCTAGTTAATAGTCTGTAAACTAACATGATTCCCTTTTCCATCAATTTTCATTCTATTAACTGGCCATTGCGCCACCGAGGAATAAAACTTAGACTTTGGGACTTTTTCCTAGGCCACACGTTAAACCCATTTTTGAAAATAGGTATAGGCCATGTCCTTTGTTGACCCATGTGACTAGGGAATGGGATAAGACCATCCATCCCTATATTTTTGAAATCTCAATCCTTTAATTTTATAAAAAAATATAGGCTTGAATAAGTTTACCTTAGCCCACCCTTACTGGATCATGTTGAACTTGAGTGGCTTATGTTTTCTCCAAATCCCTTAGGATGACTTGAGTCTTCCTAATCATAAAAAGGGAGCCCACTTCTTAGGTAGTTGTAGCCATTAGTAGTTAGTCTACAAAGAGCAAAGTCCATGGGCCTCCTACTCATTTTTCCTTCCTAAGTGGTACTTCTCACTCCTTTTCAACAAAACAAGCCTTGCATCCTGTTCAATTTATTTTGAGAGGCTGACATTAAGGATGATTTCCCTTGAAGCAATGCCCCATAGGATTTCTTTATCTAGGATTCCAACCCTTTATAAAAGTACAAAAAACTTGCAATTTCATAACAAGTAAAGGGCTCTTATATAATGTCTATAAATTATGACAATATTTGTAGCCAATTTAGGTAAGGTAGCAAACTTAGACATTTTTTGTTTCTAGTCAACAAGAGACCTCCAAGTCTTCCCATTAAACAAGGAATAACTTAGCTAGTCTTCTTCATCTTTTTCGCTCAGGGATTCATAACAAATTTCCTCCTTAAACCTTACATAAATTTTCATTGAGGGTTCAATACCTTAAATTTTTTTCCTAGTAATGTAAATTATTGAGCATGCTCAAGTTGGCCTCACCAACATGCTTAATATCCTTTCATTGACAATATGTAAGTACCAAAGTGTATCCAATGCTCAACACAAATTACTTCAGATAACATATATTTAACATTAAACATAAGTAATTTACAAAGTATACATAAGAAGTAGACACATATAATTTCCAACATCCATGAATTAGACACATAATTTTGGAAGCATAATATATCACCAGCTGGCTGCAAATATTAGATGTTCCTCCCAACCATAGACCACATTAATTTGGAACTTCACTAGTGGGTCACCCTCAAGATGGGGCCATAACTCCATAAGAGTAAATTATCACCTAGATCCAACTACATCATGCAATGAATATAGTTCAAGTATTGGTCCAAGTGTTAACATTAGAATCCTCTCTAACAATAGTCTTGCACTACCCACATTTCACACCCAAGATATTGTACCCTTTCACTACCTTTGTATTCCATCAAGCTATGCCACTACTACATCTTGGGATTAAAGTGAAAAATAACCAGGGAATATTGAAATAAATTATCTCTAGGAGTTCCACCTACCATTAGAAGTATCCTAGGCACCCCTTCAAACTTATACTAGGAATTTATACCCACTTCTTTGCAATCTAGATCCAACCTCACTGTGCACAAGAAAGGAACCTTCACCATGGAATTTTAATAGGGTTTCCACATCTAATTATGAGGTGACAAGTTGTGGTTCGATCAAACTCTTACCTTGTAGTTTGTAGCCACATCCCATAGTGCTAGCCACAATTTCACCAATGTGTACCTTCCCTTATCAAACTAAGAAATTCACTTTGAGATAGTACATGTCACTCCTGATAGTTTCCCTAGGTTGCTCATGAATTATGTGTGTTGATTTAGATAGGGTTCGATGGTCAGGATGAGGAAATGATGAATTTTGTATGCATGTACAAGACCATTCAAGTGTGAACTAGAAAACCACTCTCCCCACCACTTGGAGACTTCTTTCCCCCTTTCATTTTCCTAGTCTAGTTTTTATATTCTTAAGTGACTTTTGGGATGTTATGGTGTGAAAAAATAGTATTTGGTTCCATCATTGTATTTCCTTTCCTCTTGTGGAGTTATAGGCCCTTATTCTTTTGTCTAAATTAGTTTGCAACAATGATATTCCATTACTCATAAAATTATTTGCGACATGTCCTTAGGCTCATAAGCCTTTAATTTACTAGCACTCTAGACTCAAAATGCATAACACAGACACATAAGTCCAACAAAACTTGGCTCACTAACTTCGATAGAAATATGTAGAATATAACATGAGGGTATTCAAGGATGTTATATTTATTATAACATTTCTCTAGCTTATATGCCAAGTAGAAACCTATACATATTCCTTGGTCATCCAAAATGGGAATATTTTATATATCAACACAAGAGATTATCCAATCAACAATAATAAGGCATGTTTTATGTTCTCACTATATCATAATGTAGGGAATATTTTCTTATTTTGATAAAAACTATATTGTCCACTTTTGTTAACTTAGGAGCACTAGGGGGTATTGCATTAATATAATATTTAATATGAAATCTTTGATACAACTCTCTCCATCCTAGGAAAGGGACTCAAGGCATTGTAATGGTGTTAGTATCTTGGAAGACATGTCTTAAATCTTTTACCTCATGTTTAGGTATCTATATGACTGGAACATATCCTAAAAAAGTTCAACCTCAATAGGTGTTTGTTGTGATGGCTCCATTTGTTCTATAGGTTTCTTCCTCTTACATGATTTACTAGAAATTCTAATATGAACCCTCCTTGGAGGTATTTCATCTAAAAGAATATGAAACACAAAGTCTACTGTCATTTGCACAACATTTGACTATTCCCTAAATTGAATAAATACCCAATAATACAATTTAGAAAACATAAAATAAGAAATTGAGAAGGGGTGGAAACTGCATGTTTTTCTTTCACAAAAAGAACTTGTACTCTTAAACTTCTCTAATTTATTATAGTAGACAAATCACTCTTTTAAAAATTGAAAATATTGATTTTGAAACATACGTTTATGTCAAATTGATACCAATATTGTATAAAGGAAATAAGTGCAAGCTAGCACCTTAGAAATATACCAGAGAAATACATTTGTTGTTCACATGATATGGAGAAAATATGAAGACTAGGCATACTATGATAAAGGAAAAGTGTATCATCACACTAACACATTAAATCTAGCTTTAAATGGACTCAATAACAATAAAAATTGAGTTCATAAGGCTCAATTCTTAGTTATTGGTGTGTAATTCTCACTTTAATGGTTGACATAGTACCATAAATAAATATTTATGGATGAACTAGAACAAATTAATGGTGATTAGACAGTCTAGTAACCAAATATAGGAGTTACAAACAATGATTATCGATAATTGATTTGAATTTCCTATCAACAATCAATTTACACTTTAGTGTTTTGGAAAGGTTTTGAGAGAGAGAGTGATGCATATTAAAACAATCTTTTGGTCTTGTTGATGATTTTTCAAATAAAATTCTTCATAAAGTTCATGGAATAAGCAATTGTATGTTTTCTTGAAGTTCATGCAAATCATGGTCATTAGTCGAGTCTAGAAAATTTAAAGCATGAATTTTTTAAAGTGAAATAATAAAATTTATCAGCCACATTTTCAACTTTCAGTTATTGAAATATAAAAAAAAAATCATTCTGCCCAAAGATGGTTGTTTGTTATGAAACCAACTCACAAAAAGATAGAAAAGATAGATCAACGCCTTAGCATTTAGCCTCTTCGAGGGGGCAACCTCCTTTACATTACACAAATGAACAATTCTTGGATGACACAAATGACAAGACCTCCTTTCTATATATAGGAGTATAAGGGGTCATAATATAATCAGAGTCGACATAACAATAATAATGTAAGTGCACAATAATAACAATACTGGGCTTCTATGGGGCACAATAATAACAATACGGGGACTACATGGGCACAACAATATAATAAGGGGGTTGTACTAATAACAATAAGGGGTTACACTAGTAGTATAGGGACCTAACATGCCCCTCTCCTTCAAAAAGTGTTGTCCTCAACGCTTGAGTAGTTCTTGATGCTTCTATATAAATTCTTGTCCTTCCATGTGGAATCTTCAGTGGGTAAGTTCTTCCACTTGATGAGATACTCAGAAATTGATCTATTTCGTAGTTGTCGATTTCTCAGTTCTGTGACTGCTTCAGGTTCCAATATGATTTTTCCTTCCTTGTCAAGTTCTCGCAATATTGTTTGAACTGGGATCTTCTGCAACTTTTGAATGAGTGGCCACACTTCTTCATCCTTCTTCCATTCATCCATTGCTTCGTTTATCCAATCTGGTTGGATAATAGAAATAGCACAAAACAATGCTTCCACATCCTCATGCTTTCTTGAGAGTGCATCTGCAACAACATTTTGCTTCCCTTTTTTGTAGATGATTTCAAAGTCATAACCCAACATATTTGTGACCAATTTTATCTGTTCTTCTAAAGATAATCTTTGTTCTAAAAGGTATTTAAGACTATCATGATCCATTTTTACCTTTAAGTGTCTTCCCATTAGGTAAGGTTGCCATTTCTTAAGTGCATGTAGTATTGCCAACATTTCTTTCTCATAAATAGCTTGCTTGAGATGTAGTTGTAAAAATACACAATCACCTACATCAAAACTTATTTCACTGTGATGTTGATATGGCCATTGTTTCATTCAATTCTACACCAAAGTGGTGTTATCATTTAAAAGTTGGAGAACTTATTGTTGATGCTCGATGTGATCTTTCACTGCTTGAACCTTTTTCTTCTTGATATGTCCTTCTATCTTGAGAGTTTGAGTAGTGGTAATTTATTCCAATGCTTTACAAGATATGGTTGGATTCATTTCTTGATGCTCGATGTGATCTTTCACTTCTTGAACATTTTTCTTCTTGATATGTCGTTCTATCTTGATAGTTTGAGGAGTGGTAATTCTGGCCAATGAATTACAAGATATGGTTGGATTCATTTATTCTTTCTTGATGTGGTCTTTCACTTCTTGAACCTTTTTCTTCTTGATATTTCCTTCTATCTTAAGAGTTTGAGGAGTAGTAATTATTTCCAATGCTTTACAAGATGTGGTCGGATTCATTTCTTCTTTCTCCGAGGTTGGTTCCCGGTGTATATACTCTTCTTTTGATGTTTCTTGATCATTTTCTTCCTCCTCTCCAAAATCAATGTAAAATAATTTCTTCTCAACACACTTATGACCTTTAATGTATTTTTTATCACAATTGTAACAAAGCCCTTTTTCTCTTTTTTCTTCCAATTGTTGTGGTGTAACCCTTGTAGGTTGTGGAAGGCTAGGAGAAACAACACTTCCATCTTTATAGTTGTGAGGGGCAGACTTCCTTGTTGCCATAATTTTTCTTTCCACTTTGTAACAAAGCCATTTTTCTCTTTTTTCTTCCAATTGTTGTGGTGTTTCTCTAAAGAAGGTGTTGCTCTTTGTATCCTCATAATGTGCTATAATTTCCTTCGTGAAAATTGACCATGTAGCAAGTGGTTTACGAGAACAAAGCCCTTTATACCATAAAAATTGATCTTGTTCTAAATATGAATATGAAATACATAGCTTTTGTAACAGTGGTACACCATGTAGATCAAAATATTTCTCCATTTGTAGTATCCAATTTACCAGATCCTTGCCATCAAACTTCCTCATCTCGCTTTCTCTTGATTTTAGGAGCTCAATCTTGAAATGACTGTAACTATGTAATTTCATATCTCCAAGTTGTAAAATCTCTTCTTGTGGTAGCTCTCTGAGTTCTCTTTCTAACCTCGTAATTCTAATCAAAATTTGATTATCCAAGAAAGAGTTATGCCAAATCTCCCACGGTGACCTGATTATAGACTAGTTCAGTAGAGCGAACTTGTACGACGTGCCACGTCTCACTGTTTTGACCTTAGTACCTAAAACTGATATATAGAAAACTACAGGAAGTCCTCTTTCTGCAAATTCTTACGAAATTTCAATTTGATGCTCAGAGAGAAAGTTATGATGATTTTCCCTAGGTCACCTATTTAGGATGTAATTCGGGAGCCTGCAAAAACCCTAAATGTCTCAGCTTATTTCTCCGAAAATATAGTGAGACAAGATCTAAAATTTGGACGTGAGGTTCAGACTGATTTATTCTCAAGTGGGTTTTTTTTTTTAGCTTCTGAAACTTCGTAGCAAAAAATTTATAGTGAAAATTCCACGATGACTTATTTGGAGCAACGAAACCCTAGAATCCATAGCTCTTATACCAAATGTTATGAAACCAGCTCACAAAAAGATAGAAAAGATAGATCAACACCTTAGAATTTAGCCTCTTCGAGGGGGCAACCTCCTTTACATTACACAAATGAACAATTCTTGGATGACACAAATGACAAGACCTCCTTTCTATATATAGGAGTCTAAGGGGTCATAATATAATCAGAGCCAACATAACAATAATAATGTAAGGGCACAATAATAACAATACTAGGCTTCTATGGGGCACAATAATAACAATATGGGGACTACATGGGCACAAAAATATAATAAGGGGGTTGTACTAATAACAATAAGGGGTTACACTAGTTGTATGGGGACCTAACATTGTCAATGCCATTAGTGCTCGTCGTGGAGACTTCAGACTTTTGAGATTGTTGGCTTTTAGAACTTTGTATTGATGAAAAGTTTGAAAATTCAATTGATAATAATTGGAAATAAAAACTTTTGAGTAATGCCTCTTCTTGACCCCCCTCTAAAATTTATGATCAATGCAAAAAAATTGACAATGACTTATTGATATAAAAAATAAATTAAGTCTAACAAGAAGAAAACATGGTTAGGACTAGCAAGAAACCTAATGGAAAGTGGTAGCCAAAAATTTTCAAAATGTTTTAGAATGTGTTTTGGACTCAACACGAGGGTCCAAAGATCGAGAAGGGATTTCAAATTACCATTACAAAGATGTATAATTCAAAAGAGGGGACAACACTTGGAACATAATTAATGTTGTTTCAAGTCCAAATGTTCCCTTTAACAAGCATGATATGAGGGAAGATAACAATGACTTACGTTAGGATAACCCTATTGGTTGGTGAACCATTCATGGAGATGATTCTCTAAAGATCCAACATCTTGCTATTTGCTTATTATCTCATATTTCTAGTTCCTCCATAGCAGAGACGAATTGGTCCACATATATCTTCATTCACCAAATCAAAAGGAATAAACTTGCCTCTAGGAGAGTAGAGAAGCTAGTTACAATGCATAGTGCCCTACATCTTGCACATAGGAAGACACCAAAATATTGAAGTGGATAAATGATATGATGAGATGTGGATACATAGGATGGTACACAAATAGATGAGGAGGATGGATCAAATGAATCAGAACATGTTTTGGTTGGTGTGCTATTATTTATTCATGAGACTAACATTGACTTAAATAGTGACACTCTTATTGATGGTACTTATAATGAATTTATGCAATAAATGGATGTATAGAACTAATTAATCGTATTGAATCCTTGATGCTCATTATCCATTATTGATTTTTAATTTTAACTTTTGTGTCTTGACTCTAAATACTAATGATCTCATACCAAGTTTTTTACTTGTCACTCTTTAATATTTCAAAATTTTGACTTTTGAGTAATTTCAAATTACTATTCGAGAATTCACTATCTATTATTTTGTTTAGTACTAATTATATTCTAGAATGATGAGTGATGAATGATGGATCTAAATCAATGTATGCAATATTTAGTTTATGAATCAATGCATTTCATTTCTTAATTTGAAGCTAATTCATGTTTATATCATTAACAAGATTGAGTTTAAATTTGTTTAGTTTACTATTTAGTAATTACGTTTCAAAATGATGAATTTGCATGGGATGAATTATTATTTTTGGGATTTCATCATTATTATTTTTATTTTTATAATTTTATACACAAGGACAACTATCAAGGGATCCCAGCATCCCATTATCCCCCATGAATATCCCAAAAATGGGGGTGGATCCCACACATTCCACATGTTCATTTCCCCGTTGATCCACTCCCTCATCCCATAAACTTGGTGGAACATTGATAAATTATATTCTACAAATAACTAAATAAAAACTAGGCCCAAGTTTGTGAAACCTTATGGTCTTTCCAACCATTACTTTCACACATTACTCGCCAATGACTATTTTTCCCTCAATAGGATTACACTTACAAATTTCTTATCAGTAGGCAATTTTCCCTTCAGTTCATTATCTTACGAATACCCATCTCTAACTAACTTAAACTAGAGAATTTTTTTTAGATCTATAAATGATTAGGCTAATTACTTATTACTGGTTGATAAATTGTAATCATAAAGGAGCAACAAGGCTCATGTAATTCCAAATGCATTAAAAATAAAAATATGATTTTATAATTAGTTGTAAAAGTTAATCACATCATGCATAAAAATAGTAATTAATTTTAAGTTTTTAAATTTATCTTTACCCTACATAATCTCTTCACCCACACATCAAACACACTTCCCCCCCTCCACATTTAACACTAAGCTTTGGATTCCCAATATACAAATTTTAATTTTTCTTTTTCCTTATCTACCCAACGATTTGTCAATGAATGGTTTGTCTATATATATATATATATATATATATATATATATATATATATATATATATATATATATACATACTCCACGGGGGCTTCACTCAATGACCCTCTGACATATCACGTGTGTTCGTGGCATACTAAATAATACCCCTAATTTGACTACATATTGGAAAATACCTTTAAAAATCATAATATTTAACCCCCTACCAATACGAAACCAATACACCTTCCCAATTTAAAAAGCTTTACTTTCACTATATATTGTAGGCATTCATTTTTTCATTAACATTTTTTATACCCCTTTATATTTTTCCATCAACTTTGAGCTCCATTTTTTACACCTGCCAATATAAAAACCCTTTACCCCCTATATATCCCCCAATATATTATGTCATTTTTTGCTCAATATATATCCCCCAATATGAATGCACGTGATATGATATTGCTCCCCAGTGAAGCCCCCGTGGTCTACTCTTATTAAATATACATCATGGAAGAGTCTTCCTTATTAAAAGAAATACATAAAATGAGAAAGCATTATATAATTTAAAGAGTGTGTTTTTCTTTATTTTAATGCTTCTCCTCACAAGTCAACTCTTATTCGATGTACGTTAAATAAGAGTCAACATAATTATAAGAAAGCCATAAAACAAGAAATCATCATACAATTAAAAGTGTGTGCGCGTGGTGGTGGTTGTTGATGAGGCTCATTAATAGGTAAATTATTTTTGCCTTAATGCCACTCTCTAGCTTATTAAAATCAATTATACTCACATTTCTTTACATATTTTATTATATTTTGCTTAGTGACAAGGGAAAAGGTAAGATGTTATGTCATGTGGCCTAATGTGCATTATTTGCAATATTTGGAGTAGTTTTGGGCTAACTTAAGTGAAGGAACTCGAAGTAGACAAGCAAGAGGGATTTTAGGAGATTTTGTCTCCCTCCTTAACTCCTCAATGACTCAAAGATTCCTCCACCAGATCTCATCAGCTTAGAGTTACAAGCAACCAAGCCAATCGAGTTCATTGGTAGCCAAGCCAGTGATAGTTGAAGACAAGTCAATCTCAAGTTTGGGAGCCAAGCCTCCCTAATTTTTAGGAAGTTGTTGGTAGCTTTAGTTGTATAAATAAGAAATCCTAGGGCCTCATTAGGATTTGAATTTTTATTGTAGCCAAGAGGAAATTTTGAGCTAAGATATTGTGACTGTTATTCTCATGTTATTTTTTACATTTTGATGATAATGAAAAGGGTTTCTTTGATCTAACACTGATTTGACTCAAAGGGTTGAAGCTCTTGGATTAGGGCCCAACACTAGCAGCAGAGGTTCCTCTTTTTTTACATGTATTCTTAGATTTGAATCATAGAGTAGTTGCAGAAGTTATCTCTACTTTGTTAATTTACAAGTATTTGAATGGTTGGTTAGTTTTTCTTCCATTAGTTGGAGAAGTAGATTAGTGTTACAAGAGTGAAAGAAAATACTTCAGAAAATATTGTGACAGTGGCCACTTCCTCATCTCCCTCATGGGATCATGGTTTGAGGGCCTCACTCTCACAGCCCCAAAAACAAATTTATCTTTTGGTCATTTCATAAGTTAGGATTTCTTGTTGAGTAGATCATTGTTTTTGATTTCTTAGAAGCACATGCAATTTTATTTTTTCTTTCTTGAGTTAGTTTTAGATTAGAAAGAATTCCGTTCCATATATTTAAGCCATTGGCCACCAATAAATCAGTTTCTCAAATTCAACTCATATTTTCCACATTTACATAAGGTTGTGCATGAATGAAGAAAAGAATA
This sequence comes from Pinus tabuliformis, assembly GCA_031772625.1. NCBI lineage: Eukaryota > Viridiplantae > Streptophyta > Pinopsida > Pinales > Pinaceae > Pinus > Pinus tabuliformis. Next base: position 404,377,304 of record CM062807.1, on the reverse strand, counting down.
TGTGTGGTTGCAGGAGTTGCTAATCCAAAGGGAGGAAATCATTCCACCTGCCTGATCTAAGTCTTTTCCACCTCTCACCAAATCCTACCAACCACTAATTCATATTTATGTTTTATAGCCACCATGGACAACCACCTTGAGAAAATCCAACCATCCTGAAGAGTTGGGTTGATCCTTGGGTAATGTGCACCTTCCCCGTACCTTATTCCACCATAGTACATCTTCCCAACAGTTCCTTTCACCTTCCCTACCTTCCTCCCCTGCAAAAGATCAGATTATTAGCTTAGCATTTACATTTCCAAATTGAAAACCAAAAGACTCTTTTCTGGAATATTTAGCTAGTGCATGCATATATCAGTCATAGTAGTGTTAGGATATTTTCCATGCCTACTTAGTCGAGATAGCTAGATGATAGAATGCAAGGTTAAATTAGGTATCTTCTTCAAGTAATGTGTGTTAATTATTAGCTAGGTCATTTCATGTCATTTCATAGCACTTCCCATTCAACACTTTCATTTTCCTAAAATAGGCAAACATTTACTTTCTGCATTAAAGATAGCTTTACATTCACTATCAGTAGTCAACCTCCTTCTAGTTAATAGAAGACTGGTTTGAAAAAGCTTAGTGGTCTATTGCCCTAGTTGAAAAGTAACAAGAATAGACAGTTGCATCTACTGTGCATATAACATTGTCACCTCCAAGTTTGTACAAACCCCAGGTTGATAAAGTAAAGCTGGTCGCCCTAGAAGGTGTCTAGGTAGATGTAATTTCTGATTTCCTTTCTATTTGACATTTAGTAAATAGAAGAAATTCCTTCTTTCCCTTTATTTTTCATTCAATAGATAGTTGCAATTTCTACTTTATTTCCATTCTGCAAGTAGTTCCATTCAACAAACAGTTGCAATTTTTGCTTACTTTCCATTCTGCAAGTAGTTCTAAAAAAAACCCTAAAAGAAAAAAAACAAATTTCTTTCATGCTCTATAGGAGTAGAGAAAAATTAGGGAATTTTTTTCCAAATACCCCCACACCATGAAACAACCAACCTTCCCTCTTCTTCAATGTATGTGAGCTAGAGGACCCATTAGGCGAACAACCAAAGATTTGAAGAGCCTATTGGGGAAGAAGAAGAAGAAACCATTCCACCAACCTATAACATGGCTGAAAATAGAAATGGTATTGAAAACATAATGGAGCTGAAAATAGAACTAAGGGTGCTTTTCCCATTAGAAAAACTAATGGAGATGCTAGGATGTAAAACATAAGCCCCTCTGCCCTTCCTCACTTCCATGGCTTAACCTCAAAGGACCCTGATAACTTTTTATTTGGGTTTGTTCTCATCTATAGAACTTATGATTATACCTCTGATATCCAGAAGTTGAATTTGTTCCCATCCACCCTTAAGGATGTAGCCTTGCACTGGTTCATGGGTTTACCTAGGGACAACATCACTACCTGGGCTCAAATGCAACAAGCCTTCAACAACAAGTACATGGATTATTGTAGGTCCAAAGACAGCTAAGAGGAAATCTTTAGAATGACCTTGGGACATGATGAATCCTTGGAATATTATGAGGAAAGGTTCCAAGTCAGCTACAAAAGGGTCAGATGCACCCTCAACCCTGAATCACTCAAGTTAGTCCTTCTTAGATGGATCAGGGAATATCTCTTAGAAACCCTAAACATGTTGTCAAGAGGGGACAACTACCAGTTATCTTATGATGATATCAAGACAGTTTTCAGAAATCATTCTAGGGAAACCAGAAAGAAGGGCAGGGCTAGTCAAGCTTTGGCTAGTTCATCCTCCTCCAACACATCCATCAAAAGTGAAATTGGGAATATGTTGGAAGAATTTAAGAGTGAGATGTTGCATACCCTTGCCCTGCAAATGGATACCATGCAGATCAAGAGGAAGAAGGAGGAAGCAAAAAGAGCAATAGTTATCTTTTTCCCTAGATGCACCAGGAGGCACCCTAGAAATTAATGTCCATTGAATCTTATAGAGATATTCTCAGTCTATGAGGAAAACCACTCCACAGATAAGTGACCTTCTCTGCCTAGATTGAAAGTTGTGTATCAAGGAACTGAAGGTGTGGCCGAACAACTCTGCTATATCAACCAAAGGAGGCCTAAGGGACCTTGGCCATACAAATAGGGCATGCAAGGGGTGTCCTATTCATATTACAACCCCAACCAGAATGCGCCCATTCCCCCTTGGTGTCCTCCTACTCATCCTTCATGGTCGACACCTTCTCCTTGGTCTTATGCACCTCAATACCATTCCCAACCTGCAAATCAATCATTTCAGCCATATGCTCCCCCACAACCTCAGTGGAATACACCATCACAAGGGTGGAGGCCCCCATACAACCAATCTCCATCCTTACTGCCTCCACCTCCATCTCAACCATAACTCCTTCACCTTGCTCCACCTAAGCAACCTTAGATGTCTGCTCAGCCAAATCCAAAACTGAATAATAAGAAGGCACAACAAATCTATATTGGAGAGATATCCTACCCTGCCTATGCCATGGAAATATAAGAAATCAACCTCAGGTTTGGAAGAGTGCTTTCAAATAACCAACCTCCATCTCCACTCGAGGAGCTTGAAGAGGAAAAGGAAGAGAGTGGTCCTCAAGCCAATCCACCTCCTTTTCCTAAGAGACTAATCAACCTTAGCCAGCACACCCTAGAAGAGACTGAACTTTTGGGTGAATTGAAAAACTTGTGTGTTAAAATCCCACTCCTCCAAGCTATCAAGGATGTCCCCATCTACAACAAGTTAATCAAGGAGAAATGATTCAAACATCCTGGGAGGAGAAAGAAAGACACCCCTACCATTAATGTCATTGGACATCTATTTGACTTAATGTTGGGGAGAGTGATTTGCCCGAAGTATCTAGACCCTTGAAGTCCTGTGGTAGATGTGCACATTGATGGCATCATTGTCCCCCATACCTTGATTCATCTTGGGGCTACCATAAATGTGATGACTAAGGAGACCATGCTTAAACTGAATCTTTAAGAATCATTAAGAAACACTGATGTGCCTTGGTATTGCAACAAGAATGCTGCAACTCCCGAGGATACTGGCTTTAATTATCAACCCGGGGGTTCGTACAAACTTAAGAGGTATCAGCACTATATGTCCGGCATACAATGTGTCCTTCCTTTGTTGTCATGATGTAATCAAGTGCATGTACTAAATTCAAATCCTAAACTAATTGCAGAAAATGCAATGTTCGAAATGGAACCTTAACCTATTGCAAGAAAGAAAGTACAAGGAAAGAGAATGAAATCAAATGCTAAAACACACCATTTTCTAACTAACTCCTAAGAGGCTTTGCTTCAAAAGAATTCTAAGTTAACATGTATGCAATCCTACTATCCTAAGCATGCAGATTCAAACCATCAAACCTTCTACTGTTGTGCATGTAACTGAATAAAATAAATTTGTTTTTCTTTTTGTCTTTTTCATGTGAGAGAGTGAAAGCTAATCTCTTTTGGTGATGTGGCAGGTGGCTTGGAGATGATGGTGAATGGTCATGTTAGCTACCTATACCAATAGGTTTCATTTTTCATGATTGACATGGGAAGTGACAATATGATCTACTTTGGGGATGCAAAGATCTCATATTCTGATGGAAGACGCACATTTACATTTGGTTGATGCTGCCCTATTTCCCAATGGGTGATCCAACAGCCTAAGCTGGGTCAGGCCATGTTTCAATTTTTGTTATAGATTAGAGAAAAAAGTCTGTCCAAACAGTTCAATCTTGGCAGACAAAGTAGTTAGGTAGAGAAAGAAGGTTCCCAACTATTTAATCTGGGGCCTTGGAAGCAATAAGTATAGCCTTAGATAGAAAATCAAAAGAAAAGCCAAAGGAAAAGAAAAGGCACCTAAGGGTTTGCAAGTCCAAGTGCACCCTCCTTGAAGTAACAAAAAATGCTAGGAAATAGGCAGGGTAGGTAGTGGAAGGTTGCAGAAAGCTAAATCCAAGGACATCACTTGGAGTAAATCAAAGTGACCATCAGCAGAAAGGCAAGAGCAGGGACCTAAGTGGCAAAGTGCTAAACCATCACTAACTTCCCTCATCCCCCTCAAAGTTTCTTACTAACCTCCCATGAGCACTGCAGAATCTCCCTGATCAGTCCTCCTTATACTCTTCATTTGTACAAATTTTATGTCATAAATGACTTCTTTCTTTGAAAGGAAGCCACATTTCTTGTCTAAAAATTCTTTTCATTTTGATCTACTTCCTAACTAAGCTTGAGTCCCAAAAAGCTTAGTAAACACCATTTTCCATTCTCATTCCCCCCAGTACTAACTACTAACTGTATCTACACTAAATCCCTTATGTTTCCCTTCCCCCTACTATTATAACACCATGGTGTATAAACCCCTAAACATGTATAATATCCCCCCTTTTTAGCACTATAGCTAAATAAGTTTGTCTAAGGGAGACATTAGTCCCCCAGGGACTATGGTCAACCCGGCCTTGGGATTACTCTAACCCCTGGTCAGAGTAATAACCTGTACTAATCCATCATCTCCCCTCTTTTCTTAAAGAATTTCATCAAAGAGCCCCTTTCCCTCTGCTTAAACCCACTTTTAATCCTTTTCCCCCCACAGATTAACTCATACCCCGAAAAACCCACAAAAACCCCAAAACCTATAGTCCCGCGCCACAAATATTAAATTGAATATTTTAAATAATCGGGCGGGACCCAACCCGAAACTGTGCGTTGATCAACAATGCCCGCCAACCGTCGATCGTCCGCCGCCCCCGATCTAACGGTGGGCGGTCAATATCAGATCCCGACCCGTCGCCCTTTAACGTCCGGGGAATGGCGGTATTGGGGGCCGTACCCAGGACGCGTGGCAAGCGGCGGGGTTGTTCGGGGCCCCCCTCCCCGATACCGCCTTTGCGCAAAGGTGGTGCGGGGAGACCGCTTACCACCTCCCCGTTACCACCTCCCCTGCTACGTCAACTACACGTCACCATGACGTTGCGCGACCTCCGCCCACCCCCGCACCGCGTGGCCCTCCACGTAGCCCTGCCACCGCCTCCGCCCACCACCGTGTCCAGCCACGCTGGCCTCCAGCTCAGCGTCCACGTCACCCTCCGCACCTCGAGCCCGCCATGCGCCAATGACCCTTTTTGTCCAAATTTGTCGTTATAAATGCCCAAACTAGCCGTTTATCGTCATTTTCACGCGAAAAGGACGCAGCCACTGTTAACCTGTTCACTGCGAAATTGCCTCCGAGCCATCAAATTCAAAGTTGCGGCTGCCATAACTTGTCAATCCAGCTGCAGTGAGCTCCCCCTGCTCAGCCCGAAGACGTTCAGTGCTATTTTTCCAGGTATTCACCGCAAGTTCCTTGTCTCGCCCCTATGCATGCCATTTCTATGCGAATTCTCCAATAAACATCGGTCAAATCCTAAATTGCACACTGTCTACTACTTAATTTGCAATTAAATCAACCCACATTGCCCCAGCTCCGTGAATTTGACGTTCAAACGATAATTCACGGCTTGAAAATTACAAATTTAGCCCCGAGTTTCCCGGCATTGTTCCCTTTTGCCGGGTGGAGGCCCAAGTCTGCATGTCACCAAATTGAAGCGTGCACACCCTCTGCAATCATCCTCATCAATTCACAATCCCTGTGAATTTACCAAAAAACAGCAGAGACAAGTCTGCCAAGCCTGCTTATTCCACTTTGAACAAAATTTCAAGCATTATCTACAGTAAGCCTGTCACTTAAGCTTTGAGGAACCTTGCAAACCATTGCACTCACCTTGTTCAAATTCAGATTACATAATGGCTGCTCCTGCACCCACAGCCCTCAGTGTTGCTCCTATAAATGCACCAAATAAAGACCTGGAGTCCTTGCCTCTTGCTGACAGGGACTACCTCATCCAAGACTTTGTGGGTAACAGGGACTTTTTGCAGACCTTCAGGCAATTAAGAGATGACTACCTGAATGGCCATGATACATATGGGATATGGGAGTCAAATCTGCCATACTACTGTCTCCCCTCTGTCAACATTTTTCCAGAGATTATTCGCCTATGTGCTGAAAATTATGATGTACAGCACTGAGCTATTAAGTCTCCATCTGGGAGCATCCTCTTTCACATTAATCCTGAATCCATCAATAAGATGCTCCACTTTGATCAAACTGAGCTGTTGTTCCCTTTTTCCATGAATTATCTGCTGGACACTGGTGCCAAGATGACCAGTGAGGATATTCAGAAAATCACCAAGACATTTATGAGGCCTGAATGCCAGCCCACAGGGCCACCTCCCTACTTGGATGTTTATTTTACTGAGGTAGGCAGACTCTTGTTGGACATGATTGCTTATGTGCTGGGGTACAGAACTAGTGAGCATATGGATGAAACAATGCTGGTATTATTAGCTGCTTACAGCCCAGGCCAACCCCCTGCCCGCAAATATAACTTTGCCAAGTTCATAGCTAACAAGATTCATGATCAGTTGTGCAAAGTAGATAGACAGGGAGTCTTCAAGTACTCATCGTATATCTACCACCTTTTCATGTACTATCAGTCCGAGGTTTTTCCATGCTACATCAAAAAACTGGACTCTAAAGGGGAAATAAGCTCTGTTATCTTCTGGACATCTGTCTTTCACGAAATCCAAAATTCACCCTATTCCTATTGTGAATTTATTGATCAATTTGTATACCATGTCTCTTGCTTATTGATGAGGTCCCCTCCTCCCAGAATATCATTTGAAATACAGAAGGTCCTGCAGCTCTCCAAGAATTACAAAATAGGTGATTGGTACCTATATGAGGATCATACGGTCATCAGAGTCTATGGCTGTGAGCTTTGTCCATACAGGCTCCCAAAATATGTGCCTATGAGGATATTTGCCTTGGATTATTATAGGCAGTTAATTCACTCTGACCTCACTCACTTTCACAGCTCCAAAAATAAAGCCCATCTCAAGTTCAAGCATCACTTGGGCCCCTTCATCATGAATAAAAAAGAAGGATGGGAAGATGCTGACCTAATCCTCAAAGACAAATACAAGCTATCACACAGTTTCCGGTGGGTCCCTTACGACCCTGAAGGCTTCATTACTGCTAGAAGAGTCAAGTACAGGCTGCTAGGTTATAAGCATTGCAAATATCCACACATTGAAAAATATGCCAACCAGCAAGAATGGCAGCAGGATACTTTAATTGAAAAATTAACTGAAGAAGAGATAATGCAAAAGAATGTCAAGGAATTGGAAAAGACTCTTGACCTAGATTCTGTGCAGCAGGTACCCTTCAAACGACCGCACTCAGCAGGAGAAGGGACCTCGGCCACAAGAACTGCACCAACCACACAGGCACCTTCTACAGCAGCACCAGGTACAGACAAAGGGAAAGGAATAATGGGTGCTGAAGAAGAAACCGTGAAAGAAAAGCCTGCCCCTTCAAGTGAGCAGCAACAAGAGCAGACTCCCCCTCCACAAACTGAGCCACCAACAGCTCCAATTTTGCAGACCCCAGCACAGGAGGAGAGGGGTACGAAAAGAGACAGAGAAGAGTCCACTCCTGCTAGTGGATCCTCCCAACAACCCTAGACCAAAAGGCAAAGGGCTGACTCCCAAGAGGTAGAAGACATCACTGAAGAAGTCCTTGATAGTTCAAGGAAAGACAGGGAGGGCAGCCAACATACAGGTACAAGCTCCTTTTAGCAGGAGCAGGGATTACAACTTGGTTTGGAGGTTTCCTCCTCCTCTCAGCAGAGCAAGAAGCCCAAAAGCACTAAGGCTTCTTTCAAGCAAATAAAGGCACAGAATGACTTGCTGAGGGTGGAAGTCTATAAACAATTTCTAAATGCAGCACCAGCCCAGAAAGAAAGGCTAATGTCTGTATATGACATTCAAGAGGAGAAAATGATCCTCAGTCATTTCAAACCTACAGTGCCCCATCCAAAATCAGTTGCAGATTATGTGAAGACAAGGGTGGAGGTCATGGCCAAAGACATCCATCCCATGGACCAAATTGAACTCCACAAGCAAACTGGAGAGATGGTCTATGCAACCTTGGTGGACAGGGCAACCATGGCCCATGAACTAAAAGAGTCACTGAAAAATACCAACATTCAGTTGGATTTTGAAAGAATGTCCTCCCTAGCCAAAGACAACAGAATAAAATCACTTGAGGACATCATTATCGACCTAGGACATGATCCTAAGGATCCAAAGGGTGTAAGGGCCCTTATGAAGAAAAAGGAGGATGACCTAAATGCATTGAAGAAGAGGTTGAGACTGCTGCCCACAGAGCACCCTCAAACAGCAGAATTACAGCAGGCAAAACAGGCCAATGAGCAGCTTGACCTTATAATGCAGCTCAACTAGAAAGTCATCGATTTAGAGAAGGAGCTTGAAGGAGCATTACAAGATAAGCAGGGGGAATCCACATCCCAAGCTCCTCCAACTACTTCAACCACTGCAACAACTACAGAGGCAGCAGTGGCTCCCACAACAGAAGCAGCAACAACAACAACAGCTCCAGATTCCAGCGCAAGCGTGGAAGAATTAACTAAGGCCATTAAAGAGATGGAGCTCCAGGCAAATGAAATAAAAGAGGCCAAGGAAAAATTGGCAGAACTAGATGCCAAATATGATAAATCGAAAATGACTGTGGCAGAAAAAAGCAGAGAAATAAAGGCCCTAAAAGAAAAGATAAAGGCCTTGGAGAAAGAGCTGAATCTGGAAAGCACCATGGCTGGAATAAAAAGAATTCTATGGGCCAAAATTGACCAATCCATCACTAAACAATGGAAGTCAATTAAAACTATACATGAACAAATGGATTTAATTGGCCAAGCACAGACAGAAATTCAGAGGGCCAAAACAGCGCTGGGAAACAGGCCTGACCAGGCCAATAGAATGATAGACTTTTTGAACAGACAAGAAAAGGAGGAACTGGCAGCCATTGGCATAGTCAACAGAACAGAAGTTGTCCTCACAGCCAAGAAGGTACTCACTCTCAGGAATTATGTACAAACTGTGGAGAGGAAGTGCTATGAAATACAGGCTGAGGTGGATGAGTACCAATTCAAAATGGCAGCACTGTAAGCAAAAGGACTGCCCAGCCTACTAAGCGGTGCAGGAAGACTGATCTCCAGAGAGCAATATACCAACAGAATGGCAACTTATATTGAAAATCAAATCACTGCATCTGGCAGTACTTCTGAGGAAACATGGCCTCCAACAGGACAGAGCCTATACAATAAACTTGAAGGCCTGTTTTTTATTGAAAATGAGGTAAAGCACCTTTTTGAAATTCCTCCAAATTTTTACAGATATACAGAGGCCGATGAAACTTTAGTAAAAATTCGAAGACATCAGTTTCCCAAGGAGGATTGGTGGCAGGCAATGCTTCAAATTTTGCCACGATAGCCCCAGTTGCTCGGTTATTGCCAGCTCCAGCTCACTAGAAGACAAACAACAAAATAAAGTTAGCATTTAAGGCAGCTGAAAGGTGACTCAGCACATGGACAACGACAGCTAGCCCAAAGGATAAGAAAATACGCAAATTTTGGACAGCGTACCCTCAGCCGACTCCAACAACCACCAAGTCAACAGTTTCTGACTATTTTGGACAGCTAAAGCACTGAAGAGTTACTACAACATTAAATTTCTTAGCTACAAAGCTCCAGGAGTTGGCATAACATTAATGAGCCTTTAACTCATTTCCTTGATATTTTTTCTCATGTAAATTTTGTATATATACCCCCCCTTAGCAACGCATGAGGGGTTGGTGATTTTCACTCTAAGGCAAATGTATTGTACACTTTCAGATTATCTAATACAAAGGGATGGACCAGCTCAGTGATTTCCTGAAAATTTGATGTCTTGCTGATGACATGCGTGCTGTTGCAGAATTCTTGTGTTGTCTAATGGAATAATAAGTTTTTCTTAATCTCTGTTTTGTCTTCTTATGTTATTAAATCATGTTCATGTTTCACTGATCTAGCAATAGAGAAAAGGAATAGTGCAAGATATGTCTGGTTACACCTTGTGCTCAATCTTTTATTGCTGTAAATGTTTTCTTTAGAATTAACTATGGACATGAATTCTTAATTGCTCATGTTTGTTCATTAATTCTATAAATATGAATGTTATCTAGAAATTCTTCACTGCTTCTAAATAATATTCTCACTTTTTCTGCATATCAGTTTATTGAAAGATTCTTAATTGCCTTTCATAACCTGGACACATCACATTTAATTGCAATTTCAAAGCGTTGTTTCTCAGACATTTATCCAGCTCTGCAGCATCACTACTGTATCAACACAGCACACCAAACAACTAAAGGACCACTGACTCCACGCCCAATGGCCTAAAACATTCTAGTAAGCACATATATATCTTGACTGAAACCATCATCGAACAAAGTCCAAAAACAAACCTCGAGCATCATAGCTAGACTAAAATATTACACAAACAAAGCTAAAACATAAAGAGAGAGCCCTCTCTGGTCATAGGTTGGCTAGAACCTGTGACCCAAAGATTGGTTAGTGGTTACCTCGGCCGTATTCCCTTGGGAGTCAAAGGGAACAACCTGAGTGTTAACAGGTCATAAGGCTTGGGAGGCAAGTAGGGACCCTTTTCTAGCTTCCTAGAGGATTTTTCCTCCATTCGGCCTCAAAACAAGCTTTCCTACAGTGATTTCCTACAGGATCCCCTGATTTCCTACAAGATGTACATATTTACTATAATTCATCGAATGACCAAGAAAATCAAATCCAAATTGGATGGGACAAATTTTGGCATTAACTAGGATGTCTTAGGTCCCCTTTACAAGTGGAATCATTCAAAAATACCTTTGTTAACCCATGCTAAAGAAATAAAAAACATTACTAGTCAAAAATCTAGAAATTTGAGAACTAGTGAGCTAGTAAATCTAAAATATGCCTAACCAAATCAAGTGAAAATTTAATTGGGTGATTTTTGTTATGAAATAAAATGTTTTTGTGATCTAATTCAAGTGGAATCAAGTCGATTGGAGCTCGATAGTATGCTCTAAAAAATAGCAGAAATTTACAGTTCTTTGCTAAAAATGAGGTCCAACAATCTAGATTTGGGAATAAGAAGACTAATCCAAGCAGTTCAATGATTACTATGAACTTCCAAAGCTTTTCCAAGGATGAAATAATGCTTGTGATCCTACAAAAGAACTTACATCAACCATTTAAGTCAATCCTACAACAAGAAATCATTAGTATTAAATGTAGAAATAGAAACAAATAAAAACTAGAGATGCATGTGAATAAGCAATGAAAAGAAGGAAATAAAATGATACAAAAGGGCTTTGAGGTTCCTGGGATGGCCAAGCCTAAGGAAACTTAGATACCTATGGAGGAGAAAAAGATTTAAAAGTTGAACATGACACCCATCTTCATTATTTTCATCAATAGAATTACATCCCTGCAAGAAAATACAATGAAGCTGCAAAAATACAAGCTCTCTCCACAATAACACTAATGAAAAATATATCCCTAGAGGAAAATTCGACTTGGTACTTATAAAAAATGATTAGGAATCATTCCCCATGAATGGAGGAAGCTTTTCCCACCAAAATCCCTTGATTAGTGGATCTAGTCCCCAATACTAGGAATTTGCATTAAATGGCAGGGAACACATTCCTAGATTTTCTCAATCATTCCCTAGAGGCAAATTCGACTTGGTACTTATAAAAAATGATTAATAATAATTCCCCATGGATGGAGGAAGCTTTCCCCACCGAAATCCCTTGATTAGTGGATCTGCTCCCTTGATTGGTGGATCTGCTCCCTTGATTAGTGGAACACATTCCTAGATTTTCTCAATCATTGGAGTTCCACAATTTGTGCCATAATTCCATAATATCTTGTTGAATTATTATTTATTATTGATCCTCCAGCAGTAGGGAACGAGTCCCTAAATTATCTCCTCCTCCAACTCTTCATTATCTGCCCAATATTCTCATAGTATTCCACAAAAAATAAATAATATTAGGCACAAATATTCAATTATTCATAAACCTTCCTAATTAATATATTAAAGTTAAAAATAAATTATCTAATGCAAAAAGAGAGGTTTAATATGTTGAGGGATGGTCATAGGCCTTAATTTATGTTTTAAATTAGAGGCATGGGCCTTATTTTATGTCTAATTTAGAGGCCCATCAAAGACCATAATAGTTTTGGAGCTTGCAGACAAATCCATAGTAGCTCTTGAGGGAGTTGTTGAGGATGTGATGGTCTCCATTGATTCCTAGGAATACCCTATTGACTTCTTAGTTCTCAAACCTAATACCAAGTTCAATGGTTATCCTCTCATCCTTGGAAGGCCATTGCTATCCACTGCTGATGCTTACATAAGTTTCAGGGTTGGGAATATGAGCATTAAAAATCAACTTTTCTCACATTTCTTATATATTTTATTATATTTTGCTTAATGAGAAGGGTAAAGGTGATATGTTATGTCATGTGGCCTAATGTGCATTAATTGTAGGATTTGGAGTAGGTTTGGGCTAACTTAAGTGCAGGAACTCAAAGTAGACAAGTAAGAGGGATTTTAGGAGATTTGGTCTCCCTCCTTAAATCCTCAATCACTCAAAGATTCCTCCACCAGATCTCATCAACTCAGAGTTACAAGCAACCAAGCTAACTGAGTTCATTGGAAGCCAAGCCAGTGATAGTGGAAGACAAGTCAATCTCGAGTTTGGGACCCAAACCCCCCTAATTTTTAGGAATTTGTTGGTAGCTTCAGTTGTATAAATAAGAAGGCCTAGGGCCTCATTAGGATATGACTTTTTATTGTAGCCAATAGGCAATTTCAAGCTAAGATATTGTGACAGTTATTATCAAGTTATTTTTGACATTTTGAGGATAATGAAAAAGGTTTCTTTGATCCAACACTGAGTTGAATAAGGGGAATGAAGCTCTTGGGTTAGGGCCCAACCCCAGTAGTACAGGTTCCTCTTTTTGTAAATATATTCTTAGATTACAATCATAGATTAGTTGCTGAAGTTATCTCTGCTTTGTTTAATTTACAAGTCTTTGAATGATTGATTAGTTTTACTTCCATTAGTTGGAGAAGTAGATCAATGTTACAGTAGTGAAAGAAAATACTTCAGAAAATCTTGTGATAGTTTCCTCTTCCTCGTCTCCCTCATGGGATCATGGTTTGAGGGCACCACTCTCATAGCCCCAAAAACAGATTTATCTTTTGATCATTGCATAGCTTAGGATTTATTGTTGAGTAGATCATTGTTTCTGATTTCTTAGAAGCACCTGCAATTGTCATTTTGGTTTCTTGAGTTTGTTGTAGATTAGAAATCATTCCATTCCATAGATCATTGGCCATCAATAAATCAGTTTCTCAAATTCAACTCATCTTTTCCAGATTTACATAAAGTTGTGCATGAATGAAGAAAATAATATGTGTGATTATATGAGTTGCTGATCTGCAAGGAGGAACTCATTCCACCAGCCTCATCTAAGTCTTCCCCACCTCTCGCCCAATCCTACCAACCACTAATTTAGATTTTTGTTTTGTAACCACCATGGATAACCACCTTGAGCAAATCCAACTATCCTGAAGAGTTGGGTTGATCCTTGGGTAGTGTGCACCTTCCCCATACCTTATTCCACCATCGTATATCTTCCCAGCACTTCCTTTCACCTTGCCTAACTTCCTACAACTTCTAGCTAAGTTTCTTGTAGTAAAGCAGGACATCCTGTAGTAACTACAGTAAATCTTGTAGCAACTACAGGAAACCCTGTAGCACCATATTTTAGACTGTTTTAGGAATAAATGATGATCAGAGCCTAGGGTAGTCTTTCAACTTGACTTCCATACTCCTCAATTCCATTTTGGACCAGCTTTCACATACCTTCCTCTCGTGCAAAAGATTAAATTATTAGCTTAGCATTTACATTTCTAATTTAAAAACCAAAAGACTATTTTCTGCAATATTTAGCTAGTGCATGCATATATCAGTAATAGCAATGTTAGGATGATTTCCATGCCTACTTAGTCCAGATAGCTAGATAATAGAATGCAATGTTAAATTAGGTCTCTTGTGCAAGTAATATGTGTTAATTCTTAGCTAGGTCATTTCATGTCATTTCATAGCACATCCCATTCAACACTTTCATTTTCCTAAAATAGGCAAGCATTTACTTTCTGCATTAAAGATAGCTTTACATTCACTGTCAGTAGTCAACCTCCTTCTAGTTAATAAAAGATTGGTTTGAAAAACCCTAGTGGTCTATCGCCTCAGTTGAAAAGTGACAAGAGTAGATTGTTGTATCTACTGTGCATATAGCACTATCACCTCCAAGTTTGTACGAACCCCGGCTTGATAAAGTAAAGTTGATCACCCTAGGAGTTGCAACATCCTTGCTGCATTACTGGGGCTCATCACTTTTTGGTGCCGTTGCCCAGGAGTTATAAGGAAATGAAGGGAGTGCACCCTTCGATGTGTACTCACCACATTTACATCAAGGAAGGTTGCAAGCCAGTGCACCAACCTTAGAGGAGAATGAACCCAACCCTCAAAGACATAGTTAAAGAAGAATTGCAAAAGTTGTTGGATGTAGGGTTCATTTACCCCATCTCAGATAGTGAGTGGGTGTCTCTTCTAGTTTTGATCCTAAAGAAGAATGGAAAATGGAGGATCTGTGTGGACTACAGAGAGTTAAACAAAGCCACTAAAAAATACCATTTCCCTCTACCTTTCATTGATCAAGTCTTGGATGGTCTTGCAGGGAAGAAGTTCTTCTCTTTCTTGGATGGATTCAGTGGTTACAATCAGATCCAGATCAACCTAGAGGACCAATATAAAACCACCTTTACTTGTCCTTGGGTTACCTTTTCTTATAGGATCCTTGCTTTTGGATTATGTAATGCCCCTACCTCTTTTTAGAGGCCAGTTTTGAGCATCTTTGCAGAGCAAGTCCATGACTCTATAGAAATCTATATGGATGATTTCACTCCCTATGGCCATGATTTCCTGGAG
Source organism: Pinus tabuliformis (assembly GCA_031772625.1). NCBI lineage: Eukaryota > Viridiplantae > Streptophyta > Pinopsida > Pinales > Pinaceae > Pinus > Pinus tabuliformis. The sequence continues at coordinate 404,362,266 of CM062807.1, read as the reverse complement.
GCCCTATCTAACTTGGGGAAAGTATTAAATAAGTTCATTGAAATGAACCTATCCCTTAGTCTTGAGAAGTGTGAGTTCTTGAAGAATGCAGGGACTATTCTAGGTAACTTAATATCCCAGGAAGGACTACAAGTGGACCCAAATAAAATTGCTATCATAAAAAGGGTCCCTACTCCTCAGAAGCATAGGGATGTTAGAAGTTTCTTGGGTTTAGCTAGATACTATAGGAGATTCATAAAGGACTTTAGCAAAGTAGCCTCACCTTTGTTTTGACTACTATCCAAGGACGCTGAATTTTGTTGGTCAGAAAGCTGCCAAGAGGCGCTAGAAACTTTAAAGGACAAGTTGACTACTGCACCCATACTCCAAGACCCAAATTTGGCTCTTCCTTTCCACATCCATGATGATTCCTCTCACAAAGCTATAGAAGCAACTCTATGCCAGATAGATGACAAGTTTCCTTATGTTATTTACTTCATTAGCAAAAATCTATCCAAGGTTGAATTGAACTATACTGTGACTGAAAAATAAGTCCTAGTTGTTGTACATTCCTTGAATAAATTTAGACACTACATCACTAGTTACCAGACCTTTGTACATACAGACCATGTTGCTATTAAATATTTGATGAAAAAGCCTGATGTGAATGCCATAATTACTAGATGGTTTCTTTTATTACAATAGTTTGATCTAACTATCATTGACAAGCATGGTAGAGAAAATGTAGTTGTAGATTTTTTGTCTAGGCTTGTTTTGCCTGCAGGTGAGGAAGGAATGGTTGATGATCAGCTACCAGATGAGAATTTATTTTCTACTTCAGTTCTCTCTTCATGGTTTGCTAACATAGCCAACTACCTAATGGTTGCACATTTCCCTCCAAATCTGTCCTCCAAGGAAAAAAATAAAATTATAAGAAAGAGCGCACCATTGATCCGAACTTAAATAGGAATGCTACAACTTACAGATATAATCATAAACACAGAGATGCAGCAGAAAAATAATTCATTTCATTAATATAAAAATATTGAATTATGCTTACAAACAGAATGGAAATAAGGTAGCGTGGGTGATTTCTATGGCAATCACATTGACAATTGTAGTGCTCAGAGAGATCTTTCCAACAAGGTATCATACACGTCAAATGGAGATAATATGACCAAGTTACAACCTTGGGTTAGGGTTTTGGTTGTTTAGGGTTTTCTCTTATTTTTCAATAATAAAAAGGCCCTTAAGCCTCATTGTAACTTAGTTCAGAGGCATATAGATGCCACATCTCTTCTTAGATATAAGTACCATCGCCCTAGCTATCTTATTTCCATTCTGTTTGTAAGCATAATTCAGTATTTTTATATTAATGAAATGAAGTGTTTTCTGCTAAATCTTTGTGTTTATGATTATATCTGTAAGTTGTATCATTCCGGTTTAAGTTTGGATTAGTGGTATCAGATCAGTCTTCTCTTTCTCTGTTTTTCTTTGCACGTCCCCAATGAGGTTAGGGTATAAGGAGTTAGGGCTCGATCTGGTTGAACCATTGCAAGATCAGCCTCGCAAAACCTGATGACCTCCCATGGCGGAAGAAAATAAAGAAGAGGGGGCGAGAGATCCTTTCAAAATGTTGCTCAAGGAAGCCTCAAGCGATAGAGGGATGCGATGATGGATAACTTTGCCGAGATCCTTTGACAACTACCTACAAGCGATGCATCTTCATCCAACAACCACTCTAGAGGCACTACTCCTTTTAAGGTACAAGTTAACTTTGATATTCCCATACTTGAAGGCCTGATAGATGCAGACACCGTAGATAAATGGTTAAATCTATTGGAAGGATATTTTTCAGTTCATGACTTTTCCAATTAGGAAAATATTACTTTTGCACTTCTCAAAGCTACCCCACACGTCAAGAACTTTTGGGAAACCTACTATGAACAAAAGGCTGAGAGTGAACCCTTGTTATTTTCAGCCACACCCACTTGGAATTCTTTTCGAGATGCCATCAAGGAACAATATTACCCTGTCAGGACCTATGAAGATAAATACATAAAGTGGGCCACGTTACAGTATGGAAGGGACCAAGATGTGCCAGAGTTCACAAATACTTTCCATACCCTTCGCATGAAGCTGGGCATCAAGGATATTGAGTGGGATTTGGTGCTGAAGTACTGTGGTTGTCGACACAAGTACATCCAAGACAAGATGGAGTTCCTCAACATCTCCTCGCTCGGCACAACTTATCGGTATGTTGTAAAGATTGAGCCAAAGTTTAAACAAAAGAAGCAGGACTTTGGATCTGCGAATCCAAAGCAAGGAAAAGGTGCCCCCAACCCATAAAACAAAGGATCAAGCCAAGGCAAGGTTACCTAGGACAACTTGCTGAAGCCGCAAGAAAAGAAAAACACCATGAAGATGAAGAAAGACATGGGAAAATGGTGTGAGCTCCATAAAAGCTCCACTCACAATACAAGTGAGTGTCAGGCCAAGAAGTCACTGGTGGCCGAGCTGAATGCTTCTGAATCAGATGCAGGTTCTGACTCTGAATCAAAACCCAATAAGGGAATTGACAAAGGGAAGCAGATCATTGATGCGGAGCCCAATGCCACCATGGCCACCACAAAGATCCAAAAAATTGAGCCTGAAGATCCAGAGGAGGGGGAACGCCTCTTCCACTCATAGATGTGGGTGAAGGGTTCTCCGTTGCAGTTCATTATTGACAGTGAGAGCCAAAATAACCCCATTTCAGCATAGGTCATGAAGCAGTTGGGCCTAAATACTACAACACATCCACAGTCGTACACCATCGAGTGGCTTCACCAAGGACGAGATCTCTACATCAGCCAGTAGTGTCACCTTCCCTACAACATAAATCCCTTCACGAATGAGGTACTGTGTGACATTTCTCCTCTTGAAGCTTCTGATGTATTGTTAGGACAACCATACTTGTGGAAGCGACATGATTTATATGAGTCTAGACCGCGTTCTGTGTTTATTACTTTGGCTAATAAGTTGTATAGGATACCGAGCAAAGAAATGCAATAAGATCATTTCCCATACCAGGATTTTTTTTCTTATGATTCCCCCCGAGGCAAGAAGAAGGTTGTGGCCACGACTTCCAGGCAGGCCTCCTCTACACAACAACAACAAATGGACAAGGTTGTGGAGGAGTACAAGGATATTTTTGCCTCACCCACAGGGGTACCTCTGCATTGTCAAGTCAAACACTCCATTGGTCTGACCACGGGCGTGTTGCTGCCCAATGGACCGATCTATCAATGCTCTATTCTTGAGAACGATGAGATCAAGAGAAAGATTAAGGGACTACTACAGAAATGGCACACCAGGCAAAGCTCATCACCCTGTGGGAGCTCGATTGTATTGGTACAGAAGAAGGATGGGACTTGGAGGCTCTATATTGACTATCGAGTGCTGAACAAGATCACTGTTCGGAATAGGTACCCAATCCCGTGAATTGATGACCTTCTAGACCAATTCAAGGGGGGGAATATTTCAACAAGTTTGAATTTAAGTCAGGTTATCACTAGGTGCCTATCGAACCCTCCGATGTGTGGAAGACTTCCTTCAAAACCAAGGAGGGCCTTTTTGAATGGTTGGTCATGCCGTTTGAATTTACGAACGCCCCTAAAACCTTCATGAGACTGATGGATGACATCTTGCGACCCTTCACCAATGCATTCATGGTGGTTTATTTAGATGACATCTTGATCTTTAGCCAGAGTTGGGAAGAGCACATCCACCATATTCGAAAAGTCCTTCAAACCCTTCGACAACACAAGATGTGTGCTAAATTGGAGAAATGTACCTTTCGCCTAACTTACGTTCAATAACTGCGGTACATCATTGATGAGCAGGGTGTACATGTGGACCCATCCAAGATACAAGTCATTCGGGATTGGTCAGCCCCAACCACTCTAACAGAGCTCCACAAATTTTTGGGTCTTTCCAATTTCTACCATAGGTTCGTGTTGGGGTTCTCTCATATCACTTGGCCTTTAAGTCAAGTCACCAAGGGCAGAGTGAAAGAAAATTTCTTTTGGTTGGAAACCCAATAATGAGCGTTCTCTGAGTTGAAGAATCGCCTATATTCTGCACCAATTCTCACATTACCAGACATGAAACAACCATTTGAGATTGTGATAGATGCCTCTAACTATGATATTAGTGCAATTCTTACTCAACATGAGCATCTTGTGGCTTACCACAGTGAGACACTTTCAGACACAGTCTGAAAGTACCCCACATACGACAAAGAAATGTATTCCATTGTGTAGACCTACTGTTAATGGAAGCATTACATTCTGGGGAAGGAAATGATCATCCACATAGACCACCAACATCTACAATTCATATAGATGCAAGGGGAGTTTCAAAATGATTGCCATCAGAAATGGTCCACCTATCTGCAATAGTTCCATTTGAACATTAAGTATAAGAATGAAAGCACCAATAATGTCGTTGATTGCCTCAACCGACCACCGATCATGGCACTAATCATTGTGCTTGACTCCTGTGGGCACGAGACATTGCGGTGGCTACATCTTTACAAGAGCGATCCACAATTCAACAACATCTACCAAACACTCCTGGAAGGGAAGCAAGTTCCAAATTTTCACCTTCAGGATGCACTATTATGCCACTTGGGACACATCTATGTTCCTTCAAGTAAGCATGCCAAGATGATTTGGGAGGCACACTACAATCAAGTCCTTAGACATTTTGGAGTAGAGAAAATAGTGGTTGTATTGTAGAAGTATTTTTATTGGCCGAAACTTCATCAGAATGTTGGGAAGTACATTAGATCCTACACCTCCTGTGCCATTGCCAAACCAACCATCAAGAAGCAAGGCCTATATACTCCTCTACCTACTCTTAGTTAGCCTTGGGAATCTGTCTCCATGGATTATATGTCAGGCCTTCCTTCTACTAAGCATGATAATGATTGCATTTTCGTGGTCATTGATAGATTCTCTAAGATGTCCATCATGATGACCTGCAATAAGAGTATCACAACAGTGGCCACTGCTAAGCTCTTCTTTGAGTGAGTGTGGGTACACTTTGGGATCCCACAGTCCATTATCTCAGATCGAGACAGAAGATTCCTAAGTGCATTTTGGTCAAGTCTCTGGTTGATGCTAGATACAAAACTTACTAAGTCCACGACTTTCCATCCCCAAACTGATGGCCAAATAGAGGTTGTCAACAAGATGATCGTAGACATTCTGTGAATGTACAACTCAAATCATCCACACACATGGGATGAAAGTCTCCCCTATGCCCAACACAACTATAATAGAGCTCTTCACAACTCAACAGGCCATATCCCCTTTCAGGTAGGGCTGAGATTTCAGCCATTATGCCCCATTGATGTGGCCATACCATTTGTAGCCACTTAGGTCGATTCGGCTCACTTGCAGTCCGAAGCTGAAAGGGCTAACAACTTCATTGAGTGCATTCAACACAACTGCTAACAGGTCCATGATATATTGGACAAAGCTAATGCTAAGTACAAGCAATGCCATGATTAGCATCAAGTTCCACATAAGTTCCAGGTGGGTGAAAATTTTTGGCTACATTTGTAGAAAGAGCGCCTTGCTAGACCCCACTGCAAGCTTTTCTCACTCCGATATGGGCCATACACCATCACCAAGGCCATTGGTGAGAGTGCCTTCGATTTCAACATCCCACCGTTCCTTGTTCTACACCTAGTGTTCAATGTAGATCGCCTTTGGCCATACTTTCCAGCATTGTTGGACACATCTGACATTGCAGAACAACTCACACAAACAGAGCTCAACCGTGATTGCATGGAATAGGCCACAACTGATCAGATCATGGACACACAGATCAAGAAAACTCGACAATAGAGAATATAGCTATATCGAGTTGTCAAAGTAGACCAACTCCTTCACCAAGGCAAATGGCTCACTAGGGACCAAGTTCAAGAGAAGTTTCCTCATCTCATGGAGGAACTCAATGCAATGCGAATCATTGCTTCCTAAGGTGGGGGGCTGATCCAGGAGGATATCGGTGGCCACCCACCTATTCTACTTGGACCCTCACCATTGTTTCTTCTAGATTTTTAGTTTCCTTAATTGTAGCACAATTTACTATTTTTGGTGGTTTTCCGGGTCCTGAACTTCCAAAGACGTTTTGAGGCCCTAAACGACATTTTTTGGCAAAATTCCTCCAAAGGAATTTAAAAAAAAAAACATTGTTTAGGGCCTCCTCAAAAAGGCTGTGGAAGTTTAGGACCCAGAAAACTACCAAAAATAGTAAACTATGCTACAATTAAGGAAATTGAAAAACTGAAAGAAGTAATGGTGAGGGTCCAAGTGGAATAGGCGGTTGGCCACCGATATCCACCTGGATCACCCATTCACTTGGATTGGGGGAAATCTCTTCAAGCTAGGCCCAGATCAAATTTTGAGGAGATGTGTGAGGGAGGAGGAATAATTTGACATCCTTCTGGCCTGTCATGATGGGCCTTGTGGAGGTCACTTTGTATCCAAGAGGACAACTTTCAAGGTACTATAAGTTGGCTACTACTAGCCCACTCTCCACCAAGATGCAAGAAGATACACTAGTCGATGTGATCAATTCCAAGGAATTGAGAAATCTACTTCCAGGGATGAAATTCCTTTACAACTTCAAGTGACTCTTGAGCCATTTGACAAGTGGGGCATAGATTTCATTGGGCCCATTGATCCACCATCAAGGTAGAAAAAGTACATAATTGTATGCATTGATTATTTGACAAAGTGGGCTAAAACCAAGGCTATCAAGGTAGCAACAGAAGAGAAAGTGGCTGAGTTCTTAAGGGAGAATGTATTTTACAAGTTTGGGTACCCTAGAGAGCTAGTCACTGATCAGGGAGCTCAATTCACACCACAATTGATTGCAAATTTATTAAGGCAACATAAGATCAAACATAGGAATTCAACTTCTTATCATCCTCAGGCCAATAGACAAGTATAGGTTACTAACAGAGCATTCGAAGACATTCTCACCAAGGTTGTGAGCAACACAGAAAGGATTGGGCTGACATACTAGTGGAGGCCACTTAGGCCTATAATACAACCTGGAAGACAACCACTGACTTCACCCTTATGACTTGGTCTGTGGAAAGAAGGCTCTACTCTCCATTGAGTTTGAGTACAACACTTTAAGAATGGAAACATGGTTGGATTTGGATGTTACAAAGGCACATAAAGAGAGGCTAGTCCAGCTCAATGGTTTAGATGAATTCAAGATGTAAGCCCTCCTACACACTAAAGTTGTTCACGTACAGAGAAAGGTTTTGCATGAAAAAAACATCATGGACAAGGTTTTTCAAGAAGGAGATTGGGCTCTTCTCTATGAATCCAGGTTCAAGGAATTCAAAGGAAAATTGATGACCAAGTGGCTGGGCCCATATCTGATAGAAAAGTGACATGACAATGGGGTTGTGCAAATAAGGATCATTACTGAAGAAGGTATCCCCTTGCTTGTCAGTGGATATAGATTGAAAGCCTATAAAAGACCTTTGTCAAGGGAAGAGTTCATCAGTACCATCAGTAAGGAAGTGAATGTGCTTGGAAGTGTCTCAACTTCCAGCTCACCAAATTCTTGAAGATTGTTTTATTTTTGGAAAAAAAAAAGAAAAAAGGAAAAAAAAGAAAATAATAAGGCACCTAGGTGAAAACATCTATGAGGCACCTAAGGCCAACTTTTGGGTTGAAAACCTCCTTGAGGCATCCCGAGAGTAAAAAAAGGGAAAGTAAAAAGATCCTTGGGTTAAAACCGCCCTTGAGGTGCCTAGGGAAGCAAAACAGGTTGAAAACCTCCTTTGAGGCGACCTATGTGTCTTTCAAAGAAAAAAAAAAAGAGAAAAAAACAAAATTCCATGGGAGGGACCTCAAACCTGCCCACTAATAAAATTTTGTGCTTTTTGCAGGTTTTTAAAGGCAACAAAGGACTCAGAGTTCAAGGGTCAGAAAGCTAGACATCACACCCATTCTCCTTCCATTCATTTCACATCTTCCATGCATACCATGTCCCCATCATCCTTCCTCACTTCTAGGCATCCAAAACCAATTTTTATGCAATTTTCTAGCTTCTACATGGTTTCCTATAATACTACAGGATATCCTGAAACATTACCAGAATTAAGTCCCGATGGGAAAATGATGATGCATGCTTGTTATAGGTTGAAAAGGGGGACCATACACCTCACCACCTCTCACCCAACACCATCTCATGACCATACCAACCTCTGTGTCCATCAAAAACCACTTTGGAAAATGAAAAAAAAAATGGAAAAGGGAGTCCAAGGGACATGCCATCATTAGCCTCACTCACCTATCAATCCATCTACTTCAATACCATCCTTCCAATCCTACATCACCACCCATCCCTCCTCCAAGTGAAAAAAAGGCAAAAAATGATGAAAAAAGGCAGCTACAAGATTTCTAGTAGTAACTACAAGAAACCATGTAGCAACATGTGTTATAAGAACAACAGTTTATCCATGTATGCTCCTTCACCATCCATGCAAAGTAAAGAGCTCCAGCACCCTTGCATACATTATGAATCCTATCTAGAGCTCAACAAAAGAAGTAGATACCGAGCACCTACACACAACAACAAAGAAGACAACCACATCAACATGAAGAAGTCAACAGAAAAGTGACCAACGAAAAGAACTTACCTGAGAAAAAAGAAGCACAACAGAGTCACCCTCTAGCATGCATCAACCAAGCGAAGGAAGGCATAGGTATGGCACCTGATCCAAATTCTTCCCTATGTATGATATGATAAAAGTGTAGGAATATGAAAAAGTTCAATTTTATAAGCTAGAAGTGGTCAGTTAACTTGGCCACCCTCAACCCGAAAACAAAAAGTGAAGTACTAGTTAGCATGCCACTTTGCAATGTCACATACAGACGGTGGGCCAATAGTCCCAAAAAGGAACTCCTATACACTGCCATCCAATACAACGCTCCAAGGAATTGACCATAAATAGAAAAAATTCCAAACTCTCATGCACCATTTGTTCATTTTGAGATCAGAGAAGATAGGGACCACCTTAGAGAGCCATCAAGGAAGAAACCTGTTTTAGCCACCCTACAGGAAACAGAACTACAGGAAACACAGGGAGATACAGGAAGCATTGGAAATTCCTAGAGAACTCTACAACATGGTGCCGAGGGTCCAACTGTTCAAAAATTCTCCTAATCCAAAGCTTCAAAGTGAAAGGTAGGTGGGCCATATCTCCTGTGTTTTGAATTGATAGCTAGGAAAAGAAAAAATATGAGTTTTCTAAGTGATTATAGTGGGTCTGGGGTTTTAGAAAGAATTGTGTGAAGTTAAAAATTATGTGGAGATAGAAAGAAATTGCAACCATCCACCAATATTCTAAACTCTTAGTCACCCTAGAAACACTAAGGCTAGCCTACCAAACTCCCTACAGTCAGCTAACCAGAGAAGAGACATGACAGGAAGATTTAATAGAAGGGAGCCCACAAAGACATCCAAGATACACCTCCATCTCCCTGTGGTAGAAATATTTAGAAGGCATAACTGGTTGGGATTATTTGAGCTGCTTAGAGGGTATGATGGTTATTTGGCTCAAGAATTTTCCATGGCATTCAACCCTCAGGCTAGAACCAATGCCACTACTGTGGTAAGAGGACTGTCAATTACAATTGCTCCTGAGGTAATTAGCAGAATCACTACACTTCCTCAAGGGATGCAATGGAGAAAAGAGGATAAAGTTTCAAGTACTTTTGCTAAGAAACAAATATTCTTAAGGGATGAAGAGCCAATTGAGGACAAAAATGGGATAAGAAGGGAAAGCATTCCCTATCCTTGGAATGATGTGAGCTATCATATTCTCAAATATACCTCTTGTGAAGGGAGGTTCAGTATAATCTATGGATACCAATTTATAATCCTCTATGAGTTGAGATTTGGAGAGGAGATACCCATTGAAATAAGACTCAATGTACCCTACTTCTTGTTGCAATCAATAATAGACATGAGCCTAAAGGTCCAAAAAGGAAAACATAAGCAATTAGCACACCATGGACTTATTAAGCTAATACTAGAGGATGCCTTGAGCCAACTAAGAATCCCTATTCAATGGTCCACATTTAGAGACATGGACATAGAGATTGTGATTGAAATAAAAGCCCTTGAATATGATAGGGACAATACCTCTATTGGTGAAGAGGAGGCAAAAGAAGATGAAGAAGAACCAGAAGAGGAAGAAGAAGAACCACAGGAGGAAGAGGAGGCAGAAATAGAGAAAACAAAGGAAGAAGAAGAAAAAGAAGAAGAAGAAGAAGATAAAAGTGAGTAGTAAGAATAGAAGGAACATACCAAGGAAGGGGAGGAATATCCAAGGTTGTCTCCTGAACCCACTGAGAAGGAGTTAGTTTCTGCCTTGATTGCCCTAAGCACACCTGTCAAGTAAAAAGTGAAAAGATAGAGGTAGACTCCCCTCTATTTCAAAACAAGGGGGAGCACTAAGATCAAACAAGGGAAACCAAAAACACCCACTAGGACTCCAATCATAATTGAGGAGTCACCAAAAGAGCAAGAAAATCTAGTTTCCTTGGAAATAAAAGGTGAAGAGGGCACATCAAAACAAGCTCCCCCAAATTCTCCAATCACCTATATTAGGAAGGCTGCCACCATGTCAGCATTAGAAAAACAAGATAAGGCACCTTTGAACCCATTTCAGAAAGGAAAAATCCTTCTACAGGACCCTTAGACAATCTTACAGGGAACTCTATCAACACTAGAGGAAACACAAAAAAAACTACAGGAAGGACAACAAGGATAGAGGGAAGGCAAGGAAGCAGCAACACAAGTGGAGGAGGGGGAAGCTTCTCCAAAGACATATGAGGGAGAGTTCCAAGAGTTGTAGGAGCCTAGCCCATAGCCCATTCTGAGCTCTTATTAAAAATTCATTGAAGGAGGCAAAGTAATGCCACAAAAATTTTCCATCCCACTCTTCTTTGATCTTGAGAAAGAGAGAGGAAGGACACATTGTTGGATCCAAATTTCTAAATCAAAGAAGGTAGAGGATGTGGGCCATATGGAAGAGAAACTCCTAGAGATGGGCAGAGAGTTGAGTAAGATAAGAGACAAGGAACATATTATGAGATCTCAACTAGAGGCATAAAACACATGGCTAAGGAGGAAATTACAGTAAAAAGAGAGCAAATTGGTCACCATGGAAAACCTCTCCATGGAGGCAGTATAGTGCAGGTTTCCACCAAAATCATATGCCTTGTACCTCAAATATCAATGGTTTCAATTTTAGATCAAGACACTAGCACAACAAGGGACTATGCCTTTCCAAGACTATAGGAAGTTCATTGAACTATGTGACAAGAGCACCCTAGAGGATAAGGCCAAGATATCTGAATTCTACTCGCACAACTTTGCCTTAGCATACTTGAATGTGTGGGACCCCAATGTAAAGTTGGGGGACTTAGAACTAATGGCCCTTGCATCATGGATGAGTCATGAGGAAGTCAGGGACAAGGAAGTGAAGAGGGTGTTGGAAATAGAAGAAAGGGATCCCCTTTACATAAGAGCATAACAAATAAATTCAATGGTTGGCATTAGCACCCACAACATCATCGCCAATGATCCCCATCTTGCACCAAGATACCTAGCTACACAAGTACAATCAATCACATATTTTGAGAACACCTTGACATTTTTAGGGAATGAAAGCCATCAAGCATGCCAGAGGAGATGGAGCACCCTGGCATACAACCTAAGGATCAGGGAGTATCATTCCCCTGAAAGGATGAGAGATGCACTAGAAAGGACCCCACTGTATAAGAATGAAATGTAGATACTCAAAATCAATTGGATTGGTTTAAAACTCAGTCCAACCTTGTTGTAGGGTATCCTAGAAGGTAGAAATGAGGAAGAGGAAAGAAAGCAGTGGGAAGAAATAGAGAAATATACAAGGTTCTATCATCAAGAGGAACCTCCATCAACAAAGGCCTGGGATGTCAGATAGGCCACAAGAGCTATGAAAGATATGTACATAGAATAAGTGTCTTATAGGATGAGAAACACTTTCAGTAGGGGGTGATGATGAGATTAATCATTAGGTAAATTATATGGGCCTTAATGCCATTCTCTAGCTTATTAAAATCAACTTTTATCACATTTCTTGACATATTTGATTATATTTTTCTTAGTGAGAAGGGTAAAGGTGAGATGTTATTTCATGTGGCCTAATGTGCATTAATTATAGGGTTTGGAGAAGTTTTGGGCTAATTTAAGTGCAGGAACTCGAAGTAGAAGAGCAAGAGGTATTTTAGGAGATTTGGTCTCCCTCCTTAACTCCTCAATCACTGGAATATTCCTCCACCAGATCTCATCAGCTCGGGGTTACAAGCAGCCTAGCTAACCGATTTCATTGGCAGCCAAGCCAGTGATAGTTGAAGACAAGTCAACCTCGAGTTTAGAAGCCAAGCCTCCCTAATTTTTAGGAATTTTTTGGTAGCTTCAGTTTTATAAATAAGAAGGCCTAGGGCCTCATTAAGATTCAAATTTTTATTGTAGCCAAGAGGCAATTTCGAGCTAAGATATTGTGATTGTTATTCTCATGTTATTTTTGACATATTGATGATAATGAAAAGGGTTTCTTTGATCTAGCACTGAGTTGACTCAGAGGGATGAAGCTCTTGGGTTAGGGCCCAACCTTAGAAGCAAAGGTTCCTGTTTTTGTACATGTATTCTTAGATTAGAATCATAGATTAGATGCTGAAGTTATCTCTGCTTTTTTTAATTTACAAGTATTTGAATGATTGGTTAGTTTTTCTTCCATTAGTTGGAGAATTAGATCAATGTTACAATAGTGAAATAAAATAATTTAGAAAATCTTGTGACAATGGCCTCTTCCTCATCTCCCTCATGGGATCATGGTTTGAGGGCCCCACTCTCACAACCCCAAAAACAGATTTATCTTTTGGTCATTGCATAGCTTAGGATTTCCATTTGAGTAGATCATTGTTTATGATTTCTTAGAAGCTCTTGCAATTGTCATTTTGGTTTGAGTTTGTTGTAGAATAGAAAACATTTCATTCCATATATTTAAGCCATTAGCCATCAATAAATCAGTTTCTCAAATTTAACTCATCTTTTCCACATTTACATAAAATTGTGCATGAATGAAGAAAATAATATGTGTGGTTGCATGAGTTTTTGATCTACAGGGAGGAACTCATTCCACGAGCCTCATCTAAGTCTTCTCCACCTCTCACCCAATCATACCAACCACTAATTCATATTTGTATTTTGTAGCCACCGTGGACAACCACCTTGAGCAAATCCAACCATCCTGAAGAGTTGGGTTGATCCTTGGGTAACGTGAAAATTCCCCATACTTTATTCCATCATCATGCATCTTCCCAACACTTCCTTTCACCTTCCCTACCTTCCTACAACTTTCAGCTAAGTTTCCTATAGTAAATTAGGACATCATGTAGTAACTACAAGAAACCCTGTAGCAGCCTGTTTTAGACTGTTTTGGGCAGAAATGATGATCAGAGCCTAGGGTAGGCCTTCAACTTGAGTTCCATACCCATAAATTCCATTTTGGACCAACTTTCCCATACCTTCCTCCCCTACAAAATATCAGATTATTAGCTTAGCATTTACATTTATCAATTGAAAACCAAAAGACTCTTTCTTGCAATATTCAACTAGTGCATGAATATATCAGTCATAGCAGTGTTAGGATGATTTCCATGCCTACTTAGTCTAGATAACTAGATGATATAATGAAAGGTTAAATTAGGTCTCTTCTGCAAGTAATGTGTGTTAATTCTTAGCTAGCTCATTTCATAGCACTTCCCATTCAACACTTTCATTTTCCTAAAATAGGAAAGAATTTACTTTCTACATTAATGATAATTTTACATTCATTGTCAAAACTCAAACTCGTTCTAGTGAATATAAGACGCGTTTGAAAAAACCTAGTAGTCTATTGTCCCAGTTGAAAAGTGACAAGAGTATATTGTTGCATCTAATGTGCATATAGCACTGTCACCTCCAAGTTTGTATGAACCCCGAGTTAACAAAGTAAAGTTGGTCACCCTAGGAGTTGCAACATCCTTGCTACAATACTGGGGCTGATAGGTAGGGTGTGTGGGTGGTGGTGGTGGTGAAGAATTACTTATACCAAATTTGATTTATTAGTCTTTAAGAAGATAATGAATTATTTGGTTTTCTTTAGAATTTTATTCCTATGCTCATTTAAGAGAAGTGTTCCTAGATCACCATAGTTTTGATGAATTAAAAGGTTAAGAATATTGGTTTTGTAATAAATATTTTGAGATTATGATTCAGTGCGGTTATGCATAGGACATTCTAAGAGAAATTTCTTTTCATTTTAAATCCTCTTATCATCATGTTGAATCCCCGAAAATCAGGTCGACAACAAGGGCGATACCCACCCGGTCCGGACCTTGGTTAGCAGCTCCTTATCCGTTTGGTATAGCGGGTCCGACTGGGGATAATGGGACCAGTTTCCAAATCTAAGGGTGTGTGTGTGCAGAATTGGATGTTGCTGATCTAAGGATACTTAAAGCTAATCTAATTCAAACTTTTAAACTAACTTTATGCTATTATAATCTAATGAAAAACAACACATCTAATCTATGCTAACCCGGGGTGTATTTCTTCTATTATGCGATCTAAAGAGATTTCAAATAATAACTGGTAATAAAGATCATTCAGCTATCACAAGAATAGAAATCAATTAAGATGAACTACTTTGCATAAAAAGTTAGGAAAAACAGTTGTGAACAGCATATCGCATAATAAGTTATTCATATATCAGACATAAACAAATGGATCCACCTTACAAAAGTGCCAAATGGTAACTCACACATTCATGCAATAACATATAAACAACTAAAAACTATATATCACTTTAAGAATATAAGCAGAAATGGTCAAGAGATAAAAGTACCATTTATGGTTGATCCTACTCATAAGCTTCAAGCAACAATGATTTATCTCTCCTTGCTCTAACATCTACTAAGAGTACAGAAGTGCAACATCAGTAGTAGATATCAAATGCAAACATTAATAAACCTTGATCTATCCATTCATCAAAACCACCTCCGAGGGTGCAAAAGTGCATGTTCTGAGGACAAGTTTTTGACAAATTTCTGGACCCTTCTCCAAATGCATGAGAAGGGTTTAAATACTGCTAACTAAATAACTTAATTACATAAATTTAAGATACGGTTTAAATGACCGCCCTTCTTCTAAAGCAAAACTATTTCTAAAAACTGAATCTAATTCCTAACTATTTCTGCATTTGCTCCTTAAATGTTGTGAGCATTCAACATTTGCCTGGGAAGAGTCAGCTGGTTGCCTTCTGCTTTTGTTTGAGTTACGCAAACAGAATGGCAAGCGCTGGCACCACTTTTTAGTACACTAGAAGATATTTTTGAGAATTATCTTCTGGTTGGGCGAATTTACTGCGTATATACTTGGCAACAACCCAAATTTCTCTCAAACTGCTTCTGCTTTTGCTATTTCGGTTTCCGGACTTGCGAATGACAAA
Source organism: Pinus tabuliformis (assembly GCA_031772625.1). Classification (NCBI taxonomy): domain Eukaryota; kingdom Viridiplantae; phylum Streptophyta; class Pinopsida; order Pinales; family Pinaceae; genus Pinus; species Pinus tabuliformis. Next base: position 404,346,665 of record CM062807.1, on the reverse strand, counting down.
GCAAGTTAGGGACTTTGCTTTCTGAACAATTTTCTTAGTGATGTGTGCACGATTAGCGCTAGGCGCTAATCGCGCATTGAAAACTGCCTCTGTTCTTTATTCCAGGCTTTTCTGGTGCGTTTTCCTTCTTTAGCGCCTTTTTTCCTTTACCGGGTAGAAGTTTCAGGATTTTTTGTAAACATGCTGCTTTTGTGAGCTTCGTGACCCTAAATTTTGAATCACCTATCGACCTCAGCATCTGTTGAGTGATACTCTGGAATCTGTGGTTCTGTTGCATGCAGCATCTGTTTGTGAAGGCATCTCTTCTCTGTTCTCCGAGCATTGACGCTTTCCCCTTTTCCTTAGATGTTTCCTGCTCATTGCTTCATATTGTTTCCTGTTTTTCATTCCTGCAGTTCACGCAAAGGAAAAGAGTAATGATAATAAATATTGATACGAAAGCTCTAACCTCTATGAATGTATAATGACACCCATCGTGAATTGACTCTTTGAAAAACACAAAACCGTCCTCCATTAACACTTTGGCATATGTTCATTAATTTCTTTTAAGGCGCGCGCCTAATTTTTGGTTTACGGACAACTTTTCTTGAATGTTGAGCCGAGGAAATTTGCGATGGGCGATAGCAGCATCGCGTCATCGCATTACCTAGATGTGTCATCGCAAGTTTTTTCAGATCGCATTTATCGTAGTTATCGCAGATCGCAGATATTGCAAGATCGCAAGATTGCAGCATCGCGGATCGCATGAGTCATTAAATCATTGTGTGCTGCTTATGCGATATTGCGATATGCGACGTCGCACATCGGCCATCGGAGATTTATTAAGATTTTCATTTAAGAGCGCTTCTTAATGTGTGCGATGCGATGAATTTTGCGTCGCTTCTTCGCAGTTTTTATTATGCTCATAAGGGGATGTTTTATCTTCTCCACGCGATGCGACATAATTTCAAGGAGTAGAATACAAAAATTTATATAAAATGTTTTTTTTGGATCTTTTACTAAGGGTCCCCACTTGCTTAGTGTTATTGCTAATACTAAACAAAGAGGGGGGTTGTTGGTGGCCACAACACATCACAAAGGTGACAAATTATTTTATATCACAACATTTTTGGAATTTTTGAATGCCCCATTTCTTTATCAATCTCATGAGAGCTTCTTCTTATTTTTATAATGTTTATTTTCTTCTTTATTTCAGTTAATATGGAGAGATTTTTGATCTTCTAGATTAGGGTCGATCACCTCCACACAATATCTTATTTTCTTTTATTCTCTAATTCTCGAACAACACAGGTTCTCTTTAAAATTTATATGTAAAACTATTTTTTAATATTAACATTATTTTATAAAGTGTCATATTCCATTTTCCCTCAATGATTTAGCCAAGATTGGCACCTTTATCCCTACTTGAGTCATAGCTAGTTTTTGTTGGATCTTGAAGGAATATTAGGAAGGCTCTTGTCTTCCATGTTGGTTATCATTTTCTCGTAAATTAGGCTCCTAGTCATAACCATGCTCTTAAAGGTGCATTACCTTTAATTTTGAGATTATAAGTCATAAAAACTTTTGGATTTGATATATATTTCTCCATGATTCTCTAGAGATACTACAAACCTAAAAACACAACCATAAATGGTAATAGAAGTACAAGGGTCACAAAGAGGAGTTTCTTATTATCCCATATCTAAAGGGTTCTTGATTTTCAATTGTTTTCAATTCCATAGTAAGCTTTCTAACATCCATTTATCATTTTTTCAATGCTATAGATCCAATTAATGTGGTGATGAACATTGATTCTAAAATATTTGTATGAAGTCATTTTCTCCATGCTATTGTTTTCATACATGAAATTAGTATACAAATATATTTTTGGATTTAATAACCTTTATTTTATTGGTGTTAAAAGTGAGACCTCTACTAGAGGAAAAATCCTTGAAGATTTTTAGGTTCTTTTCAAGATCATAGGGACTCCATAAAGTAGAAGGATGGTGACTATACCAGTGACAGTCGGGTTGACACATATTATTTATTCTTAACAATCCTTTAACTTGTCAATGTATATGATGGGCCTCCATATTGGCTATTTTTATGGACCATTTTACATTAACATTCAATACATTGTCACCCCTAAGCCATAACCTACATGAAATATTCATTAGTTTGATGACCAATATGACTTTTGTTTATCTAGTTATACATAAATAACTTAATTTAGGTTGAAATGTAACATATCCTTGATTTTAGAGTGATTTATGGTTTCTAATATTTTTTCATATGTTATGTATGGATGCTAATGTGATTATCAAAGGATAAGATAGGAAATCAAATCAATAAGACAATATTTATGTCCTTCAGTGATTTCTCCAAGCAATCTTGAAGACTTAGGAGGATTTTAAGGGATTATATCCCTTCACTTTTTCTATAAGAAAGGAGTAATCCACTAAACAAGCTACATGACTTTAGGAGATTTTGGGACATATTTTATCAATCAAGGGATTGATTGTAATATTTATTTAAGAATTTTTTTCAAGTATAAGATGAAGTCTCTTACAGAGGATTGTGATTCATCAATTTGTAAATTCGAATTTGGAAGCAATATAGAATTGTGCATCAAGTTTCTTATTATAACTAGTGATTTTATCTGGAGGGATTAACCCTGTTGCTTGCTTCAAGGTTTGGGCCTACTTTGGAGCTACAATGGAGTTTGAATCCCCTATATCTACAAAACAAATGACTACTATCTTAGTCTCTTCCAAGGGACGTGGTTCTATTTATGCAGTTCTTGTACTTTTGTTGCCAGTTAGAATTTACTTTCATGTATTTCCTTTATTTATTTTGTTGTATGGTTTATTACTAGAATAATTTACTTTAAGGTTTATGATTTCTTGTTATCAGAATAGTTTGATTTCTGCAATTTACTTTTTATTGATTTATTTTATGCACATTTCTTTATTGTGGTTTTCCTTTTTTATTATCAAAGTAGTTTGGTTTTAATTTACAACTTTCCTTAAGTCAACATTTTCTTTATGTACATTTGATTGTTTATATCTTACATTCTTAGAATTAGCATGCTCCATTTTCAAAATATGGTTGTTTTAGTGAAGTTTGCACATATAGTGCGCATCACCTCAAAATTTTATATGAAGCTAAGGGTAAAATTTCAAGTGAGGATTTCAACATTCTTGTTGCAATTCTTTGGCCCATCAATATATGCCAAAAAGTGTAGGAGGCTTTTCTCAACTACTATATCATAATCAATTCTTCCAACTAGTCTTCAATATTCATAAACTTGACAATACTTTTCTCATACAACCTTATGGTAGCAATTTCAACTTGAAAGGAAAATTTAGCTCTTCTAACCTATTCCAAAGGTTAATCTTAGATAAAGATTCAAAATATTTTCTAAACTTGATGAAACAACACAGGGCATTAGCCTTATTATTGTGACACTCCTCAACAATGATTTGAGGCATAACTAAGAGATCCATAGGTTAATGATAGCTCCTACATCTAGCATGAATTTCAGTTCCTTTTCCATGGCTTTCAAGGTATACACTAATCTTATTTTCTAAAATAATTCTATATAACATGGCTACAATGAGGCTAATGCTAATGGTACTATAATTAAAGGGATTGTTTTTATCCCCAGTTTTAAAAATAGTTACAATGAAGCTTTGAGTCTAAGGTTTAGGGAAGCCTATTGATTCCTAAATTGAAAATCTTGTGCATGTATTGGATGAGGATAAGACCTCCAAATTTTAATATTTCTTCTTGGTAGCTTTTGATTTCCTTAGTTTTATCATTTATGAGTTGATTAACCCCAAACTATATGTCTTCTACTAAAAAAAATATCTTTCTTTCTAAACATGTTTTAAATGTTGTGCACAACATTAGGGGATTTATAAATATTTGTATGGTACAAATTCAAATCCATTAAAGGAATCACATTATTTTCTTTATCTTTATGAGTTATAATTTTGTCTCCAAAATTCTCATAATGTAGCTTATATATATGCAAAATCTTATCTTTCTTTCTATTTATATAGTACATTTCCCCCTCCATTTAATTAGGGATTTGTATATGTATCTTCTAAGGAATTATTGTCGAAAACACACATATACTTTTCAGATGGGGGGATTAAAGGAATCACATTATTTTCTTTATCTTTATGAGTTATAATTTTGTCTCCAAAATTCTCATAATGTAGCTTACATATATGAATTTTTTAATCTTTCTTTCTATTTATATAGTACATTTTCCCCCTTTTAATTAGGGACTTGTATATGTATCTTCTATGGAGTCATTGCCGAAAAAAAACATATACTTTTGGGGTGGGGTTGTGGGTGAATCAATATAAAATATTTTTTTCTTATTTGAATATTTACGAACCATAGGAAAGTAATCACATATGGAATATATCAACTACAGGATGTGGAATAGAAGATTTACATGGAAAACCCTTTGGGAGAAAACCTACAAAAAATATTTTTAATTATTTGTAGGCACGAATATACTGTTGCAAATATTTGTAGGAATGAACCTACTAGAGACATCAATCCTCACTTGCGAAAACCCTTGTAGGAATCAACCTAATATTACAAATATTTGTAGACACTAATATATTGGAGACATTAATCCCCACCAGTACAAACATTTGTGGGAACCAACCTACTAGAGACAACAATCTTCATTGTGGAAAATATTCATAGGCACCACCCTACTAAAGTTTTCTTGCTACTTTTTCCTCCACTAGGTCTACTCACTACTTCCACCTTCACTAGGTCTAACCAAAATTTGAATGTCCAAATGAAATTTACAGTAACTCTCCTAAAGCTTCTTGTTTTTGGCCTTTTTCTAAGGATGAACTTGTACAACATTCCATGTATCTAAATTTGCAAATATAATTCTAAATTTTTTACCTAAGGTATTTTTAAATGTCTCCTAATATATTTGAAAATTTCATAGTATGAGAAGTCCTAATTCCTAGAAAAAGTGTTTTAACAAAAATTCCAATCTATAATATTTGAAATTGAGTTTAGGACCATTTAGAAACCCTAAATTCCACAAGGAATTTCTCCAAACGTATAGTGAACCAAAATTTGAAATTTTTACCTAAGGTACTACTATGTGTCTATACAAATCCATACAAATTTCACATTTTTAAACATCTGAAAAAAAAAAAAAAAAAAAAAAAGTTATAGAAAAAATGTCAAATTGACTTGTTTGAAACTGATGTCATGGGCATTTAGGAACCCTAAATTCTACAAGGCATATCTCATAAAGTATAATAAGACAATGTCTAAAATTGTAACTGGATGTACCCAAATATCTCACATCCATATTCTCAAAATTTCACATTCTAAAACATCCCAAAAAATATGTTATAGAAAAAATGCCAAATTGACCTCTTTGAAACTAATTCTAGGAGAATTCTTAATCCTAACTTCCATAAGAAGCATATCCAAAAGTATAATGAAACAAAGTCTAAAATTTTGACCACATTTTCCTATACATATTGTCTTCATATCCTCAAAATTTCATGATCTAAAATGTCTTAGAAAAATAATTTATATAGAAAATCCCGAGATGGCTCATTTGATGCAAATCTCCAGACCAATCACAAATTCTAACTTATACAATGTATATCTCCTAAAATATAGTGAAACAATATATAAAATTTTAATAAGATGTTTTCCCTGATCCATCCTTAATATGGTTAAAATTTCACCCTCTTAAGCAACCCAACAAAAAAACCTTATAGCGAAAATTCCAAGATGGCTCATTCACTCCACACATTACTTTTTTTTCTCAAACTTTCCTTCAAATGTTTTCTCCTTTTATACATTATTATAACCATTCATGGAAATACATGTTAATTAAAAATGTCATGTCAATTTGTTAATTAAACAACTAATTTCCATTTTTATTTCTATTTTCCAAATGCCATGGGAAAATACCATGGGATTCCTAAACCATGAAACGACCATTTCACTTTTTGACTTCTTCTTTTTCACAAGACCCCATTTTTAATATACTTGGATAATTATATATAATATCAATTATATAATTCCTCTGACATCAATGAAAACAAATTTTTCAACACTCGTTAAAAGCATCCCTAATGGATTTTCTAGTAATACTACACTATTTACCATACCAATGGTTGGTTGTTCTATTTTCCTTTTTACATAGCACCCCAATAGAGAACTTGGTTAATGAAAGTAAAGACGGTTGTCATTGAGTTATGATACAGATACTCAATATTATTCTTATTTAATATGAAATTTAATTGATGATTTAAATAATTTCCAAAAATATTAAAGTTTAGTTTCATTGAAAATTAAGTGCTTTTGGTTATCAAAATTATCTTCAATGGGGGGTTTTGCAATGAAAAAGTTTAGAATTAGGATTAAATTTCAATGATTAGAGTTAGGCTCATGGTTGTTTAAGAGGTAAAATTTATTATTTAGCTGTATACGAGGATATCAGATATCACATATCTTATGTGATTACTACGAAAACCATAAATGCAAGTCACCCAATTGGATTTCAAACACTTCATTAAATCATTGCAAATTATTAGAGGTATTTTTAGACATGCTAGCTAAAAATCTCCATATATAGACATAAAGGATTAAGGTTGGAATTACTGCATAAAATAATAGCTTGATTAGTTGTTGTTATAACATCAAATTCTCATAGCAAGAGGAAAATTATTTCATTTCTTAGATTGTAAATATCTTATTCTAAGCCATTATAAGGACAACTTTTGTTTAAGTTAGTTTTATTATTAAAGTACAATTAATATGTACAAATAACAAATTTCTACATAAATCTCTTTAGCATTAATAATATATGAAATCTCTACATTGAAAGGATATTTCTTTTGAATCCTAATGTGAGGAAAAAAGTTATGTTTTATGTAGAAAACTATGGCTCCAATCATTTGTGATAGGATATATTGTTAGATACCATAAGCCAAATATTTTTATATTAGGGAACTTACATTCATCATGCCCCAAAGTTCAACAAGAAATATGATATCAATTTCACTAGGGATCCAACTTAACATAGTCTCTTCAAAAGTGTATATGAAGTGTTCCAAATTCGTATTTGTTACTGTATTTTCTATTTCTATCCTTAATAATAGATTATCTATTCCTAACTATTTCCCATTTCCCTTCCTTATAAGTTTTTTTACCTTTTTTAACACCCCCTCTTAATTCAACTTACTTTTATAAAATGACACTTTCATTTACATGTATTCCTGATCCTTTAAATATGCAACTTTTAGTTCTTAGTGTAATAGCTTCAACAATGGGAAAATCCATCCATGTAATAAATTTGTGTTAACTTCTCAAACAAACATATATAGATGGATGGTTTGTTGATTTTTCGGAGGTATTTTAGATGATAGTTACTTCTAATGATTTTTACTTTAATTCCTCTTGTATTCACATTCATCATGGAGCAATTACATAGAATACCTTCAATAGAAGAAAATTGATAGTAGGATCATAAAGAGATAGCCTAACAATAAACTCAAACATTTTACCCTTGGAAAACACACACGGGGGAAAAACCTAGCAACCTTTTCCTTAGAGAAATTTTTAGTTCAACAAGAGATACATCTAAGTCAAATACAAATTCAAATTGACCAGAAATATAATTATGGTCAACCTGGTTAAGATGCCCTTTTGACAAGGCATAGTGATTCCCAACAAGATCAGCCAGATTTGATATATTTAGGACGAAATTCAACCTCCTTATGTGCCTACAAATTTGGTCCTACTAATGCCCAGAAATTTGGACATCTGCCCATAAAATATTTCCCAGAAAACTCACACGTGTGAATTCAAACAAGAGAGAGAGAATGCTTGATATAACTTCATCCTTCTTCTTCATCCTTCTTTTCGTGTTCTTCTTCATTTGGATGCCCAGAAGATGTCTTTTATCCCATGTGATCCAAATTTTCTCAAGAAGAGGAAGTCAAATGGAATATATATGGTGATTTTAGCTGGCTGAATGGGTATCTCTCTACCTTGATCTAACTTGACTTGAAGGAGGGCTGACTTGACCTTATTTGGAGCCAAAATTTCAAATTTGAAAATGACATGAAGAACATGTCTTACATTTTTCATTATATACATTTCAAGGGATAAAATAAAATGACATGAATAAAATGTCTTACATAATTCAAGGGCCAAAATATTAATTATGAAGACTAAACATAGCTAAAACATTCAACACTCCCTCTTAGCTAGGGAGGTATTCATAATGACTATCCAAATGTTGTGTTGTTGAAAATTTTCTCTAAGAAAAGGTTATAACAATTCATCATTAACATCATCATCATTCAATTACCATAATGGTAAATCAACAACATCAACTAGTCACCATAACTCTAGTTAGTACCTTTCACCATAATTCTAGTCAGTACTTCTAACCTATGGTGCATTATTAGCATCAACTAGTCACCATGATTTTGGTTGATGCCTCTAACCCATGGTATATAGAATAGTCTTAGCTCACCATCATTCTGGTCAATCTCTTTGACTCATGGTGAAACCCTAAAGGCCTTTCTCTAGGATTGATTCTAAATGTACTCACTCAACCTATCTAGAGAGTTTAAGCCTGATGTTGAAAGGAACCTACTCAACTGATTGATTTTAGGCCACTAGGACCATTCTTTTGGTCAACATCTTCACTCAAGAAGATTTCTTTTCCTCTATCAAACGATTCTCCCTAATACTAGTCAATAAAATTGATCTAGGGAGAATGTCTATTCCTAATGTTATCACATCAACAGTCCCTCTCACTGAGGAAGGCATTCTCTAGCAAGTCTAAGCTTGTCCTTGAAGTATACAAAATTCATCTTGGGGCAAAGGCTTTGTCAACAATATGCTTGACTATAGAATAATACTGGAGCCATACTTCTCTCTTTTGTACCATGTCTTGGTACTAGATTTCATTGTGCTTTGACTTTCCAACGTGGACATCACCTGCACTTGATCAAAACATCCTGCAATTTGTTTATGAAGCCATACTACTTCTCAACTCACCAACCAAGCTACAATATACTTGGCTTTTGTAGTATTGAGTGTGAAAAATGTATGCTTCCTTTTCATCCAAGAAATCATAATTGAGCCCAAATTGAAGAAATATTATGATGAACTCTTTCTATCTTCTACACTCTCTGCCCAATCTGAATATGTGTGCTCCTGCAACTGTACTTCACTATTTGAAACATAAATCAAACCATAATTGGTTGTGCCATAATTAAATGTACCATGATGTTACTTCAACACATGTTGAGCCACATGCACTGTGTCTACCATAATATGATTAGTTCCTTTATGGTTACCTTAACTGGGTGCACTTTCTAAAACAGATTATGTTGTGGCAATCCTAGCTACTCCCTCTAACACTGTAACTTTATAGTTACTCTAGCATATCAACTATCTAGCCTAATAATGTTAATGACAATCCATCATCCTAAAAATATACAAGGGATCTAAATAGTATGTTTTAGGGAGGTAATTCATGAAGTCTAGGTCCTTCAACTCGAACTCAAATTTCAAATCCCTATGAAGCTAAAACAAGGCTCCCTAACTCCTTCTTTTGTTATGGAAGAAAATATTTCTACCACGAGCGCTCCCTTTGACACATGAGTCCTTCTACTTTCGTAAAAAAATAATAATATAGGATCAACCTTGATCCATCAATACATGTCTTAGGTGCAATATTCTATTTGTAAACAAGATATTCCTTCATGACCCTCAAATCCTTAAGGTGGTACCATGTATGCTTCTTCCTCAAAATCTTCACGGAGAAAAATAACCTCTACATCCAACTAATGTAATTCCATAAAAGAAGCAATAATAATTCTTATAGAAGTGAACCTGTCAAGTGGAGCAAATTTATTTTCATGATCCTCTCCCTCTTTCTGGGGAACTCTATAGTATCAAATATCACTTTACGCTGCCATCTTCTGCACACTAGATCTTGTAGATCTATTTGGAAGTCACCACTGAATTCCCTTAGGAACAATGAAGGTATACTTCAAATTTGTTGATCTTCCTGCTCCCTCTGAGCTTGAATCTCATCTAGTACAATGTCTCTCAACACAAATCACCAATTCTGGGAGAGTCCTCTTATCACAAGGTTTGCTTCATTCTTCCACTACTTTCATATGCTGTCAAAGCCTTCACAACCTTTACCATGTACCCACAATCCTCACTAGAAGGCCATGGAAGAATGATTACAACCTAGAAAAAGAAACAAAGACAATATTATAATTAATATTAGAACAACAACAATAATAATAATCAAGTAAGAGAGATATAAAGTAATTATCTTTTGATGATTATAGGGAAATGTCAACTCCCTCTTGATCTTGGACTTATTTCATCCATCTTGTAAATTTATGAACTTCATTTTCATCATCAACATGATGTCATTCCTTTCTTGCATGAGCTAGGTTTTCTTCTTTCAGTGGAAACATTAATCTAAGTCCATCTCTAAGGTTTCATATACAAATCCTAGATTTTCACATCCAAGATTTCCAGTCTTCTAGAATTTACAAACCCTAGTTTTATAATACTCATTTTACACGTTTGTATGTCCAACATATTTTTTCATATGCAAATTCTATTTTCCATATACAAATGTCCAAAAATATATAGATTCCCCATGTCTCAGAATATGAAATTCATCATTTCATTAAACAATCAAAGATGGTCCATATTGTTGTCAGTTTGTAACACATCCCCATACTATCCTAACCCGTACTAAGGGTAGAATGAGGTAGTTATTTTGATGACAGACCTCCAAGGTACAATTATGGAAATGGGGTCTAAATTTTTTCGACCTTTTTCAACTACCTTAGAACTTAAAGCATATGGCATTTTTGCATTTGTCTTGTCGAGGCATTTCCAATGATATAAAATTTTCCTCAATCGGGCTTCTAAATCAAAAGATATGGTCGATTAAAGTTTATACTTTTAGGTTCAGGAAGTCATTTAGCCTACCATGTGGATACCATGTGACTACCCCAGTCATAGTCACATCACCACCACATGGAAACACTACCCCAGTTGCCGAACCAATCATGCTAGATCATGTTATGAAAATTTTCGGCCCACTCATGCAGTAATACAAACTTCCACAACCATGTATATATATACATGTCGTTCAGGTCGGCCACCCTTGCCACCTCACCCTAGAAATAAAATATCGAGAGTTCTGCACCTAACACCACATGGAACTGTCAAGGTAGAGGTGTTAGGGTTATGTGGATCTGTTGTGGACCCCTCCTCCAAAATGTCCTGAAACCATTTATTACATTCACGTGCTCAAGACCCAACATTTCCACATCGTCCTGACCTTCACCCTTTTTTGCAATGTATTCAAAACCTCCAAGGTTACATGGAACTGCCATGTCATGTTGCCACGTCAAACTTCTGGAAAAACGCTTCAACCAGTGGTGTGGGGTCAGGCCTCCATCGCAGATGCCTCCTCAAATGCCTCATTTATATCCATGAAAGTGGCATCCACCATGGCCACATCACCTTGGGGATAAAATCTTGGTAGGATTACAATCAACACCACAAGAAATCACTAGGGACAAGGCTCTGTGGTGATGTCAACAACTCTTTCCATTAGGGTGACATCACCCTTCCACGTGGTTCTACTCTAGGTGTGACATGTGTCACTTGTTGATAGGTCACATGGACCCAAAAAACCCCAAATTCAACTGACATGTGTCCTATTCCTAGGTTTCCGCATTTTCTTGAGGCCACATCACCTGCCACGTTGGTCATGGGTTGCACTAGTCCCCCACTATAGGGTAAAATGCATTTGATGTCATAAAATATGTATGGGGTCCTCCACCCTAATATGTTGAGTGCTAGGCGAACAACCTATTTATATGCCTTCTTTGTTTTTCTTCATGTCATTGGAATTATTCTCACTTAGTGCGTGAGAATTCCCATATAATACTCGTCTGCCAACGTTCCTTCTCCATAAGCCTTTCCACTATTGTGATGCAACCATTGTTGGTTGCATGGGTAGACACTCCAATCACTTGTCCTTGAGCTCAACCATGACGATTTTTTTCTTGAGTGGTGGTGGTGATGTTGTTGTGTCAACACTTTTCCCCACTCTCTTGCTGGTTGACTTCAACTATCCTAGTTTCCCATGTATCCCATCCTCCATAAATTGTTGTCCTTTCTTCCTTGTGGATTTATCCAAGGCATGCATGGTTCTCCTGTCCTCATTTCCTAGCTCCATTAACTGGTATGGTCAACCCAATTTTAAGCATATCTTCCAGCCATTAATGGCTGCAATAAACAAATCAAGCTCCCTTCAAATCCTAAGCGACCTCCTTCCTCAACCTCTAGAATCTATGTCCCAATTCATAGGCATTTTTAATTGAAATCAAAATGTATGAAATTTTTACAATGAAGGGGAATTAGACTAGGGCTATTAAACAATCTTAAGCATATGTATCAAGATTAATGATTTCCAATAAATACTATTATGTAAATGTGAGATGTCTTCATTAGGATAGAATAACACATACTTGGTTACTGTTGTAACTATGTATTTTCAACTAAGCATTAACCCTTTCAACACAAGTGGCTTATCCTTCGACATAGCAATAGAAATAATAAGAGGTTATGCAAATGAATAATTTTTCTCAAGATGAATTTGGTATTCAAACAGAGGAACTCAAATTCATTTCCATTGCAATCTTTGTCATATCTTAATACTTCATGAGGGCATTTCAATGTCCTTCTTTGCTTGTTTTGTTTATGAATAACTTTCTTGTATCAAATCAAACTAATTATATCTCGGGTGCTTAGCCAGAATCAATCATAAGTACTAGCGACACATCTCAACCAATGCAAGGCATCATACTTGACAAGAATCATTACTAAGATATAATAGTACAATATATGTCATTAAAATTCTGCTTATGAACATGCATATAAAGGGAATGTCCTTACACTAGTATAAACATGAACTTTGATCCAAAAATCATGCTTAAGGATGCCAAGTAGCTTTAACTTACTTCGAAACATAATTCAAAAACTATGATGACAATGTCTTATATGTTATCAGGTCTTCTTAAGCCCAAAAATGTTTTTGAAAATTATCATGTAGTACATGAGAATCAAAACCAAAAGAGAATTTGTCATAGGAACTTTGTGCCATAGTATAGCAAGGAAATCACTCTTCCAATTATCATGTTAACAAGGTGAAGGATGAGATCATTACATTCCACTTCCTTCCATAAAATAAATTACAATATTCAAGTAGCACAAGCATTTGATAGTAGAAGAGACTTTAATTTATAATCTTAACCATGAGATTTTCCATTGTGATTCTGTAGCTAATATGCAAGGGTTCTTTATGTAGTAGACCATTGGTCATATGTTCCTTAGATGGAGTATAGGGAAAATCAATTCTTTTCTCTAGGGATTGCTATTGATTATTATAAGATGATGTTGAGGGTTTATTTAAGGCTCCTTTAATACTATCTCAAACAATTTCCTTGACATAATAGCTTGCTTCAATAAATCATAATAGACATAGCATATTCAATCATAATTTGTGATCTTTACTCATAGATTTCCAAATAGAGATATGTGACATAAAAATATCCATTGTAGGTCTCTCATACTAACTTAGCATTTGACATACATGAATTTGAAATATTTTAAGTAGTAGTGCAACTTATATAAGAAAGATAACCTTGCAAGTTCCATTTCTAAAAGCACATTGTCTAGACTTGGCTTAACCCTCAACTTGTCACATTTTTTTTTAATCAACCACCTTTTGAGGCCTCTTAGATCTATTTCAAGAGATTTATATTTCTCAGTAATTTCTAAGAACCATAGTAGTAATTGGTACAAGGATACTTCTGCATCTGAGGTAACTCGATCAAAAAGTATTTTGGCCTTCTTAGAATATTATAACAATTTTCAAAATGGATCACAATCTTATTTTCCATCAAAAAAAAATCTTGGCTCCACAAGAAAGAGGTACTATCTTCAACATAAAGATGAAATTTTGGCCTTCCTAAGGTTATTCGTTCTTGTATGAGAACATTAAAACTTTGGCCATTTTCATCTTTATCTCAAAATAGACTTGTCTTCAAAATAGAACATGGATCATTAGACAAATAAAATATAAATCTTTTAGGACTCAAACAAAAAGGGGCAGATCTAGGCTTCTTTTAGAATAAGCTAGAGAAGATAACTTTGAAATATATTGGCTTCTATCTAGGCTACTCTTTCACCCATGGCTATGATACCATGTTGATTTTTCATAGGTCTTCTAACTGATAATTACTTCTATTGCTTTTTAGTTTAAATCCTCTTGTCTTCACATTCATCATTAAGAAATTACATAGAAGATATTCAACATTAGAACAAAATTGACAATAGGATCATAAAGAGACAACCATACAAGAAACAAAAACATTTTACCCTAAGAAAACCCACACAGAGAAAAACCCAACAAACTTTTTCTTAGAGACATTCTTTTACCAACATCCATTATGAAATTAGATTATTATTATTAATAAATAACTATTAATAATAAATAATTAAGCATTAATCATTAATATAGTCATGATTATAATTATTTATTTATTCATTATAGAATAAATTAAATAAATAAATAAGTATTATTTATATTATTATTTATCAGTTAACAAACATTATTATTTATTTATTTATAGTAAATTAAAATTTTTATTATTTAGGTTAAATTAAATAGAATAAAACTTATCTAATTTATTTTATTAGGTTTTTTATTGTTATTAACAATATTTTATTATGAAAATTATTAAAAAATAAATAAATCAATTAATAGCCCCAAGAGTTAGCTCAATCGGTCAAATCAGTGCCTCACCAATCGGGAGGTTATAGGGTCAATTCTTGAAAGCTCTTGGGGTGTTGATCCCCTTCGGGTGGGGTCCACTTAGTGTTGAACAACCCTGGACATAGCGGCTACCCACTGACCTGGGTATCCATGAACCAGAAGTGAAAAAAATAAAATAATAATAAATAAATCAATCAATTAATTTCTTATTACGAAGAAGATATTAATATTAATAATAATTAAAATGAATTTATTTATTTCATAATTAAGTAAAATGATTTTATTGATTTTAGATTTTTTCATATATTAGAAATTAAAATAATTGATTATTAGGATATAAATAGATTAAAATTTCTTATTATAAAATAGTGTTAGGTTATTAATTTATTCCATATTAAATTAAATAGAAGATTTCATTATTTTTGATTTTATATTTTAGTTTTTAACTAAAATTAAAATCTTTATTATTGGAAATAAAATTAAAAAATCTTTATTATTAGAAAATAAAAATAAAATAAAAATAAAAAATCTACATATAATTATTAATATAATAATTTACATGTAGGCTTAGGTTTAGTTTTTTAAATTAGTTAGATTTTTGTTTTTGTTTTATGCATTAGGTATTTATTTGAGTTAGTTGGTAAGCTCATCCTTCAATCTATCACTCAATCATGTCCTAAAGATGGATCCCCTTTGGGATTAGAAACGTCGATAAGATGCACATAATAATGTGGATGATCCAATTCACAAAATTCCAAATGACAGCGATAGAAGCTTAAAATCTAACATTCTTCATTTCAACAAGAGATACATCTAAGTCAAATAAAAAGACAAACTGACCAGCAATAAAATTCTGGTCAAACCTGGTCAAGATACCCTTTTGAAAAGTCATAGTGATGCCCAACAAACTTGGCCTAATCTGATCTATATAGGCCGAAATTTGACCTCCTTCTATGTCTAGAATTTGGTCCTGCTACTGCCCAAAAATTTGGACCTCTTCCTAAAAACTGTTGCCTAGGAACTCACACATGTGAAGTCAAATAAGAGAGAGAGAAGGCTTGATATAACTTTGTCCTTCTTGTCTTCTTCTTCTTCATTTGAATTCCCAGAAAATGTCTTTTATCTTGTGTGATCCAAAATTTCCCAAGATGAGGAATTCAAATGACATATACATGTTGATTCTAGTTGGACGAATGGGTGTCTCTCTTCCTAGAGCCGACTTGAATTGAAGGAGGACCGAATTTACCTTATTTGGAGTCAAAAATTCAAAATTGAAAATTGAAAAATCTTCTTTTGAAAATGACATGAAGAACATGTCTTACATTTTTCATTATATACATTTCAAGGGCTAAAATAAAATGACGCGAAGAACATGCCTTACATAATTCAAGAGTCAAAATATTAATTATGAACACTGACCATAGCTACAAGATTCAACATGGTTAACCATAAAACATACCAATTACTCACTCAATGTAAAGAGTATGTATAATTCCTTGCTGTTGAACATATATATCTATGTTAACTTTAAATCTACTATATTGAAATACAAATAAAATACATCAAAATACAAACCTTGTTTTAAAATATAATAATTAAAAAATAGGAGCATTTATAATTGGTTGAATTTAGGAACTAGTTAAAAGCAGTGGAAAACGGAGGAGCGATGGAGACGGTTCGCGGAGCTAGGGTTTCAGAAGTTTTGATCGGCGCCGCCGCGGCTACTGTAGATCTGCGCTGGTTTGGAACGGATGGAAGCTGGATCGTTGAAGACCCAAAACATGAAGCATCTCCTTGGTACTGGGCCGGATTGCTGCGTCCAAAGCTGCCCGAGGCCAGCGATCTGCATATTTTCTCTGCCCTAGATCCAAGTGCTAGTTATTGTTTATGCAGAGATCTGCTAGCAACCGCAGCTGGTTCAACAATTCTTGCATGGGCAGAAGGAAAACCAGGGTATGGAGCCACAGTAAGAGCTGACCCTTATGACGCTGGAAAGGAATACTCCGTGAAACGGCGTAGACAATCGACTCAAAACTTTCCAGATCAACGCGGCAGCGTATCTGTGGAGTTTGCAGTCTCAAGGATCTATGCGTTTTGTCAAAATGACACACTGCTCTTAGAGACCAGGACGTGCCAGGCACAGATCGCATGGAGCAAAGGTAGGAGGGGTCTGCAGGCTGCAGATCTGCGCCCTCTCTCAGATCCGGGATTTTTTGTTGCAGATCTCGTTGAAAATGTGTCTTGCCGCCCAGATCGAGTTTTTTTCTCCCTGATCCATGGCAATGAGCTGAGATTTAGACATGGGATCTTAGCCCTGAAGCTTGAGATCCCCCCTGCGCAGGAAGGATTTGGGGAACTTCAGAAGAGAGGGCAGAAGCAAAAGGAAGCTTCGCCAGATCCAGAATACCAACCCGAAAAATGGGATCTGATCAAGGCAGACACAGCGGATCTGAAACAAATCTTCATCAGATCAACAGAAGGCAGACACGTTTGTGTGCAGATCTGGGAACGGATGAGTGTCTTGGAGCTAAAAGAAGAGATTCAGGACAAACTGGGAATTCCAGTTGCTTTTCAAATTCTAATATTTTCTGGGATATGTTTGCAGGATCATCAAACCCTTCTGCATTACAAGGTTGCAAAAGACTCAACTATTATACTCAATCACCGATTGCGAGGCGGATCTAAAGGATCTACCTCAAAATCTACAGGCAACTATCGCGATGCAGCCAAAGGGAAAGAACCCCCAAAAGGGGAAGCACCCAAAGCAGTTAATATACCTCCAGGGCAGTATATCGTGGATCAAATGCCAGAGAGCCCATCCATCTTGCTGGATACTCCAGAGGTAAAATGCATATTCTCAGATCTACAAAATAAAGCTGTTATTTGTAGATTTAACGGTTTCTGGCCTAGAACAGATGCTTTGTACCAATGGATTCACACGGTCTGGACAAAAAACTGCCAGATCCATCTATGCTCGAAGGGTTTCTTCATAGTCATCTTTCTCGGAGAAGGAGAAAAGGAAAAAATTCTCAGTGAAGGACCATGGTTCTGGGGCAGTGCGGGATTGTTTGTTACCCCATGGTTCCCGGAGTTTGACGCCAATACTATGGTAGTATCAAGGATGCCAGTATGGGTAAGGTTGCATAATCTTTCGATACATTTTTGGCATTTCAAGACCTTAACAGCCATAGGGAATACTCTTGGAAGAATGTTAAAGATTGATTCTGAGAGACATTTAAAAGGAATCTTTACCTTTGCTAGGATATGTGTCGAGATAGATCTTAGCCAAGGACTATCGGAAAACATCATCCTGAATTTTAACAATTCTCAGTGGAAACAACCATTGGACTATGAGAATACAACATTCAGATGCAGGGGATGTCAACAAACAGGACACCTGTTCAACGCATGCAGAAGCCCCAACAAGAGCAAGCCACAACAAAGGAGGCCCAAAGGATGACAGAACATAGACGATGTCATAAAGAAGAGAGCCGCGGAAAAGAAAGTCTCGTCGGTAACAGAAGAAGAAGGAACATAAACAGAAGAGGATGATACCACCATAGAGGAATTTGAAATAGAGAACCAGAAGGAAAAAATAGCAGTCAACAAGGATTCACAGTCCCACTCAAATCAGGCAGAGACCCAACAAAATCAGGCAGAGATGATAAGCGTGGATCAAAGTATGGGAGGCATCAAACGACAGCATCATTCAAACACATCAGACTCAGACAAAGAAACAGGGCTGCCGAAAGAAACAACACAGATAGTTATTGCCTCGATTGAGCCCACTCTGGGAGAGTGGCGCAAGGTCGAAAAGAAAAAGGGGAGAAAAACTTGAAGCGTGAGTTTTTACTCACAACTGGAATTCAGGTTTTCACCCCTTTTTTCTTTTTTTCTCTCTTCTCTTTTCTTCTCTTATTCTTTGTGCACGTTAGTCCTCTAACGATTGCGAGCCCATGTGGCAATTACTGAATGCTTCATTGCATCTGCTAGTGTAACTTTTCATTAATTTTTTAATAAAAGATTACCGTTTTTTTCCTTGGAAAAAATAATAATTAAAAAATTTAATCCTCCTAATCCTAATAAGTCCAAAATTAAAATTAATTTTCGCTTGCAATTTTTTTCTTAATTTACACCCTACCCATTCATAACAATCTATTTATAACGCAAAAAAGTAAATTCTCAAATTTTTTAGTGAATAAAGACCAAAGAACAACATGGCCCAACATTGTATAAAGTGGACACCAAGTCGATATTTCATTAAATTAAACTAAGATTCATTTATGTATGATTCCACATTTCGTTAAGAATAGACCATATAATATAATACAGCCTAGTCGTCTCATGTTATTAATTAAAAATGAAGACATGAAACCATTCACATGATGTGTGCTTCTCTCTTGATTAAATTTATTAATTAAAAATGAAGACATGAAACCATTCACATGAGGCGTGCTTCTCTCATGATTTGATTTCATGATTATTATTTTACATTTTATCTTTAATAGGCAATGAAGTACAACTTACTCATCTCATGTTATTATTTAAAAACAAAACATGAGAGGAGGAAAAGATGATGTTAATGATGATGATAATAAAAATGATCTCATAATGTTTATGATAATGGTGTAAGTTATTTATTAAATTTATGATGAGAGGAGAAAAATGATGATGTTAATAATGGTGATAATAAAAATGATTTGATTAATTAAACATATAATAATGATGATGATAATAAAGATGATGAGTCAGATGATAATGATGTTAATGATGATGACAAAACAATAATGACTTGATAAGTTAAATATATGATGATGATGATGATGATGATAATAACGATGAGACCCCTTTTGGTGTTGGCACAGAGGGCTGACTCAGGGTTTGGAGTTAAGCTAATAAAACCCCCTTAGACATTAGCATTTTTCAACACAAGCAAACAGGTGAGGTCTCACCCAAGGTATGTTGATGGGTTTGCAACAACCTTTGAAAGTTTTGCAGGAGAAAAGGGGAAACATAGTCCACTTCAGTTCCAAACGATCCGCCTCAAACTATGGTATTCGCCATATATTGTAGATATAACCATTCGAAAGGAATTGCTTTCAAAAGTCTTCACAACACATAATATAACATTCCCAATGAACTATGACACATATTAGTTATGTATAAAAACTTTTATCAACGATGCAACCATTCATCATGAGTTTAGTATACAAGCACAATTTTTTTTGACACAAAATAGGTGAACATAGCTTCATTCATCCACTGATACCATTATTGGCATCACACCCCAATTTTAGAATATCAACACAACATTTACCAAAAGATTTGTAATGACTTCATATTTCATTCATTCATCTAACTTTTTTTTACAATATACATATACAAAAGAACCATGACAAATTGGCACAAAATATTCAAATACTCCATATTAGAAGCAAAAATTAGTAATACAAATTAGAAAGAGGTATCATATGCCCAGATGGGAAAAATCAGACCATCATAGTTCTTTTTATACTATCCAACAAAACTCCAATATAATTAGCAGAATGAGTATTTATAAAGGCATCAGGGATAAAAAGCATCAAGAGGAACCACACTAATAGAAGCAACATTAAGAAGAACAAAAGTATCTAGAGAACATAATAGAACATCTGTAACACCCTCCTCCCACATCTACCCAAGCAACTAGCTAGCAGGGGTGAACATGTGACGAGAGGCCACTATGATATGATTCGACCTCCTAAGTCACGTTAAGGAAGTGGAACCAATGGAAACACACCATACAGACATTCAACATCAGCATTAGAACCCTCAGGAACCAATCCAACCTTTTAGGTAGCCAGCCCCTAGGTCCCACTAAACTTTTGGTTAACTTGACCTCTGGAGGCTCTCATGCAATGGGCATACCAGCATCCAAGGCCCTCTGGACACTCTCACAAGCCTGCAAGTCAACTTCTAGGGACTCTTTTTGTCAATTATGTGCTAGGGTCCCTGGGAATTAAGCCACAATTTCAGGCCTAGAGCCCAAGTCACTGCCCGGAATTGCATGATACCTTCATAACAATAAGATAACATGAAAACAATAGTGCTAATGAAATTACTTGAATAAGAAATTGACTGGACCCCTACTAGCCATGACAATCATTTCATCAAACATATCACGAATATGTAATCTACAGGTGTAAATAACAAATCTGAGCATAGGGGTCTCATACTTAGCTGAGAATCACTAAGAAACATTGATGCCTCAACACATCAACTTCCATTTCATACATTAGGTCACAGATACATTGATCATTCATTTACAAGTAAAAACATGATGAGAGCCATACATAACTAATGTCATAAAACTTATAAATAACAAACATAATAGTAGCAGAAATACTTATGAAATCACAACCATATAAACCACATATAAGCTAGTATAATACTCATAGATTTACAAGAAGAATTAACCTCATATTGATGATGCAAATTCAAAACCTGGGATGGGACTTCCATGTTCCACCCAATCGTAGAATGGTTGAGCCAAATATCTCTTCATCCATTCGCCCTTGTGCCATATTTCAAGCATGAATGTGGGATCTCATAGAACATAACAATCCAAAACCATCTAAGGCTTCCAGAGGTAATCCATCTCAACCCATCAAACAGTGATTCCACCTCACGGCCAGACATCACAAAACCATCATGAGATTTGTCTATATTCAAGCCTTCCAGGGCTTCCGGAGCATTTATTCCAACAAAGGCTTCCAGGACTAGTAACTCAACCCACAACTGTCATCGGGCTTCGAGAGAGTTTTTCCAACCAAGGATTCCAAGACTAGTAACTCAACCCACCAAGGGCTTCCAAAGTATTTTTCCAACCAAGGATTCCAGGACTAGTAATGCAACCCAAGCTGTTACAAGGCTTCTAGAGTGTTTGTCCAACTAGGGATTCCAGGAACTAATAACTCAACCCAAGCTAAGGAATCATGAGAACCAACCAAAACAAAACAATGAAATAAACCCACAATCTTCATGGCTATCTAGGAAATGGAAAGGCTAGCCAATCCACTATCAATCTCGGCCATCCTCCATGCCAATGACAGATCACAACCAACAAACCACATGCATATGCCATGCATGCAAAAACTTGTGAGGAAAACATACATGCAACTTGGTACCTGCAAGAAAATCTCATTGTAGCTGCTGATCTGATGTACTCTTGCGCTTTCCTGCTCTTCCTTTGCCTTCTTTCTCTAAGAATCCAAGTATGACACACCTTGCAAGAGTGCTCCAAGAAAACTCTATGTATCCAAGTGAATGAGAGAGAGATAGAATAATGAGAGAGCTCCAAAACTGAACTGAAAAAAGGTTCATTGACCAAGCCTTGCCCATTGATCCTCAGGAGCCTTTTTATTAATGAGGCCTCTATTTCCTTCATTTTTTTATTATTTCCCTTCAATTTTCCCCTCACATGCAACCTGTGACCCTTCACCTTACTTTTCTTTTACTTTTCTCTTACTTTTCATTATTTTCAAAAAAAAAATGCCAATTAATGCCTCATGCCTTTCCAAATCCTTGCCATTTCCTTTGCCAATTTCCTTAGCCATTAATAAATCACAAGTAATCCCCATCACTAGGATTTTGTCCAACATTCAACTTGGAATGGATGTCCCATCAACTGTGGCCTTATATATTTTACATGGATTTTTAACCAAGGTTGTTACATAACCCTCCCCCCTTGGGGTAACACCTTTCTTGGTGTTCAATGACACCTACAACCAACGAGACCACTGAAAACAAAACACATTGCCCATGTGTTAGGGTCCCACCCTAACCCCCTTATTTATGTAGTGGGATCGAGTCATAGTAAAGAGTCAATAAAGCCCATATTAATAATTGTAAGTGGTTAACCCGCAATTAATGACGGGACCACAGTTAGTTACAAATGGGCCATGGTATTAGATAGATGGTATTAATAAAACCCATGGTATTGATCCATGGTATTGCATGTATGAGTCATATATAAAGGATAGAGACTCCCTGCGAGGAGCATCGTGTCTTATTTTTGAATCGAGCTCTGCTCTATTGGAGGTTGCCCCCTCGAAGAGGCCAGTGAACATTGCTTTCTGAATAATAAAATATTTGTTGTTGTCTCTCACTATTCTATGTTCTGGGTATCTTTCTTCGCATATTCTGTATTTGGGAATCTTTTTGCAGGTTATGAGCATAAAAAGTGGTATCAAAGCACTTTCCAGGGCCGGTGGGATCTCCATTTCTTAGCAATTTTTTTTTGGCTAGAGACGTGTTTCGACATCTTTAAACCACGGGATCTGTCATTGAGCGCATAAACCTGCGGATTTGGGGAGGAATGCACGCAGGAAATACAAGAGGTGGTCATGCTTGTTGGACTCCCTTGTAACCCCTGTGGGTACCCCTTCCAGTAGTAGCGCATTAGACAGAACCGCGTACGGACTATCTTCCAAGTACCTTCTGGGTATATCGGAAGCCCCTTAGCTCCTCTGCAACCTAGCCATAGATAAACCGTCAGCTGTCTTGCTGCTATAGTACACCGATAACAACACTCGGAGAGATTACTTGCCTGTATGATAGGGTAGTCGGGTTGTACGGCTAAGGGTACGGTTGATCCTCCTTAGTTAGAGCCCTGAAACATTGGGCCGAGTGCTACTGTCAGACCCTTATGTATATTGTGATCTGTAGCACCTGACACTCCTCGAGACCATAGTTCCATTTTCTATCTTGGGAGCACGCATCATCTCTGCTAGATCCACTCGTGCCAAGGGGTGCAGCAGCAGTAGACATCAGTCCCACAGTTTCGAGTTAGCAGA
This sequence comes from Pinus tabuliformis, assembly GCA_031772625.1. Lineage (NCBI taxonomy): Eukaryota > Viridiplantae > Streptophyta > Pinopsida > Pinales > Pinaceae > Pinus > Pinus tabuliformis. The sequence continues at coordinate 404,322,941 of CM062807.1, read as the reverse complement.
CCAACCATTCCGATCTATTAGATCCATCAGATCCGCAGCAACAATCTGTTCTGTCGCTCAGAGCTATTTGATCCGCCATTTAGATCTCTCAGATCCACCTGATCTGAGTAGTTGTGTGGGTTTCCTATACCGGGGCATGATTTTCGCAGGACTTTTGGCAGCATTGACATTTTGAGGATTTGACTACTGCAGTATTCCTAAGGAAGGAGTAAAACTTCGTTAGGAGTTTTCAGGAAAAAAAAAAGAAAAGGGTCTGAGATCTCCTAGGGCGCTTATTGGTGATCTAGCTCATCAGAATCAGGACGACGAGCTGAGCACGGTGGTACCATTCAATTCTTAGTGAAAAAAATTTTGGGTGGTCCCAAATTTCAAGAACATCAGGTCGGTGCATGGTAGAAACTAGAGCTCAAGCTATGGCCAATGAGAGGATGGACAAACTTGAACAATCCTTGCAATCCCTCTAAATTCAGCTTGACCGACTAACTAGCATAATCCCGAAGGGCAAGGAGGAAGCCCATGAGGAGGCGTATATTAGCAATGGACACAGTGAGGGTGAGTCTAGCCACTCTCTTCACCTCTGGGGCCCCCGCCAACAATCCCGTCCGCGACCTCCCAAGTTGGATATGCATAAATTTGATGGTTCTCACCTGGCAGCATGGATAACACAAATGGAGCAGTATTTCAATCTAAATAACATCTTAGATAATGAGACTCAGCTTATGGTTGGGAGCATGTACTTGGACAATGAAAGGTGGCAATGGTGGGAATGGCATCAACGTTGCAATGGAACTTTTGTGACTTGAACCACCTTCAAAAAATCTCTTACAGAACGCTTTGACCAAGAATCTTCTTTTTTGGGTCGTCTTACTAAGCTCCAACAGACTGGCACAGTGGATGAATATGTTACAGCCTTTGAAGCCTTAGCCTTCCACACTAGGGGTCTCTTAGATGTGTTCTACACGGAATGTTTTCTCAACGATCTTAAAGAAGCCATAAAAGCCCATTTCCTACTACACCACCCTCCCACATGGACGGAGGCTTGCAAGGTAGCTCGCAACGTGGAACATGCATTAGCAGCCCAGTATAGTCGCCCAAATTTCACCGCTAAGGGTCGCCCCCCACAGGCTCACAACACGACTCAAACACTTAAGGTTCAAAAGGTGTCATCTGTAGAAATGGTCGAAAGAAGAAAGAAAGGATTATGTTACTACTGTGATGAAAAATACTCCCCAGGTCATAAATGCAAGGAGCCCAAATTTTTTCAAATTGATGCCACTGATTATAGCTCATCGGAGGAAGATCCACCAGTGGAGGAACATGAGGCGGTAGAAGAGGACAACCAAAAGGACAATGTCCCTGACGAACCAGTTATTTCGCTACATGCTTTGGCAGGGATTTCTTCACCTCAAACTCTCAAAATTAGAGGTTTTACTAAACATTGCCCAGTAGTAGTCTTGATTGACAGTGGAAGTATACATAATTTCATCCATCAAAAAGTCACGGAAGCAGTGCATTGTCTTGTACGAGCAATTTCTAACTTCCAAGTCCAAATTGTGGATGGGGGCACAATGAAATGTGAAGGCCGCTGTGAAAATGTCAAACTTCAAATGGGGGATTATCAGTTGAAGACCCACATGTTTTCCATACACATGGGAGGTTGCGACATTGTCCTCGGTGCTGAATGGCTTCGCACTCTTGGGCCAATCACAATGGATTTCCAGGAGCTATATATGAGTTTTAAGCAGAACAACTCCACACATACTCTCCGTGGACTCCAGGCGGGAGCTCCCTCTATCATCAGCTCGCATAGGATGGAAAAATTGCTAAAAAAGGGCCATCATGGAGTTATAGCTCAATTTAATTCCATCCAGGCAGTCGAAACCAAGTCTTTTCCGATTCATCCTGAGATGCAACAGATTTTAAATAACCATCTGTCGGGCTTTGACAAGCCTCATGAGCTTCCACCCTCGAGAGGGGAACATGATGACAGCATCACCTTGGTTCCAGGGGCCCAACCCCCAAATGTGCACCCATACAGATATCCATTCACCCAAAATAATGAAATAGAAAAAATAATCAAGGAATATTGTGAAGGATTATTGTATGAACAAGCATATGGCTTGTGGAGTGTTCTCCTTCCTTAAGGAGTGAATGTATGGTGTTGCCCTACCTTAAGGGTTTTGATATCAACAAAGAATCATTTCTATCTATATTCAAATTTTGTCATTCTTGGGTTTATTTATATTATCATATATTTTTGGGTTAGATCTATAACAAGTGGTATCAGAGCACTTTCTTGGGAAAAAGTGGAGAATTTTTTTATTTTTTTGTAGGATTTCGGGGGCGGCGGGTTTCCAGATCAGATCTATATGTTTTGGTGCAAGATCTACAAAATCTAATTGCATATCTGGATTCTTTGTGAAAAAATAGCCGATATCAAAAAAAAATTGGTTGAATCGGAGTCCGGATGAAGGAGATATCACTGATCTAAAAATCAGTGGGGTTGCAAACAATATTTCAGGGCATCGAGTTTGCGGCGTAGATCTGGATGTCCTAGTGCAAGATCTGAAAAATATAATTGTAGATCTGGATTCTATGTGAAAAAATAGCTGATTTCAAAAAACAAATCGGTCAATTCGGAGTCCGAATGAGGGAGATATAGCTGATTTAAAATCAGCTCTTTTTGCAGAAATTTTGGTGACGGCGGGAGAGTTGCAGCACAGATCTGAAATTCCAGTGTGTGGATCAAGATTTCTATCACATGAGTAGATGCAGAATGATTGTTCCATTTCTAAAAACAGGTCATATTAGGGATTCTGAGCAATATTGACTAAACTGTGACAATTTCAAATTTTCGCCAAGTTGTTTCAAAACCCTCTTCATGGCGGGTCTAGGTTTTACAGGAAAAGATAATGGTCCTACTATTGAAGAATACATAAAAAAATAGAAATCATTATGGAAAAATAATTGGAAATGGTGGGTAGTGGAGCTATTTAGAGAGGAGGCAGCCACATGGTGGGGATTACTTAACAAAACGAATTGTTACAACCTGCCCGATGAAGAATTTGAAAAATTACTTTTGGAAGCAGGTGTCATTCGTCCCAGCATTAGTCCTTATTCATCACCGATGGTCATGGTGCTCAAGAAAGATGGGAAGTGGCGGATGTGTCTAGACTTCAGGGCCCTCAATAAGTTGATAATCAAAGATAAATTTCCCATCCCGGTGGTTGATGATTTGCTGGATGAACTCAATGGGGCTCAATTCTTCACTAAGCTGGACCTTCGCTGAAGCTACCACCAAATTCACATGAAGAAATTTGACATTCAAAAGACTGCTTTCCGAACTCATGAAGGCCATTATGAGTTCCTGGTCATGCCATTCAATCTTTGCAATGCCCCATCTACTTTTCAGAGCCTTATGAACCACCTTCTCAAACCATATCTCAGGAATTTTGTCCTTGTCTTCTTCAATGACATCCTCATCTATAGTTGCATTTGGGCCACACATCTTCAACATGTATATCTACTCTTGCAACTGCTCCGCAAGCATAAATTATTTGTCAAGATGTCCAAGTGTTTGTTTGGCATGGAAGAAGTTGAGTATTTGGGCCACATTGTGGGGCATGAAGGTGTCAAGGTGGACCCCAAAAAGATCCAGGCAATGCAGGATTGGCCTCAACCTAAGACCTTGAAGAGCCTGAGAGGATTTTTGGGTCTCACAGGCTATTATCGCAAATTTTTCTGCAATTATGGTCGCATAGCAAAGCCCCTCACTCAACTCCTGAAGAAAAATTCATTCTTCTGCAATGAGGACGCACAACAGGCATTTACAGCTCTCAAAAATGCCATGTGTTCCACTCCAGTCTTAGCACTACCTGAATTCACCAAATCTTGTCATTGAATGTGATGCTTCGGGTACGACTATTGGGGCAGTCTTAATGTAGGAAGGGCGACCTTTGGCCTTCACAAGCCAACAACTAAGTGGGAAGAATCTGGGCCAATCTACCTATGAGAAGGAAATGATGACCATTTTACATGCAGTAGAGACCTGGTGACCTTACTTATTGGGGCGACGTTTCCAAATGTACACAGACCATCACAGTCTTAAATATTTTTTGGAGCAACGCCTATCCTCCCCACAACAAAATAAATGGCTCGCCAAAATGCTGGGATATGATTATGAGATCATTTACAAGAAAGGGAAAGAAAATAGTGTAGCAGATGCATTATCTCGCTAATTTGAGGAGGGAAGTACCCTGCTAGCTATTTCCCTTCCCATTCCAGAATGGATTGAAGAGGCTTGCAGGGAATGGTTTTCACATCCTACGCTCTCCCAACTCATTTCTCAATTGTAGGTGGATCCAAATTCCACCAAGGGCTACTCGTGGCAGGATGAGATTCTTCGCTACAAGGACAGAGTTGTAATATCACCAACATCCACCCTCAAAAGTTGCATTTTGGCAGAATTGCACTCATCCCCCATTGCAGGACATTCATGCTTTCAGAAGACGTATGCTCGCACCAGAAGATCATTTTTTTGGACAGGCATGAAAAAGGACATCCTCACTTTTGTAGCAGAATGCAATGTCTGTCAATGCCACAAAGGGGAGACCGTCAAAGCACCAGGCACATTACAATCGTTGCCCATCTCGGCAGCAATATGGACGGAGGTTTCTATGGATTTCATTACAGGTCTTCCAAAGTCAGGAAACAAGTTAGTCATCATGGTGGTTGTGGACAGACTTTCGAAGTATGCTCATTTCTGCGCCCTACCCCACCCATTTACATCGAATTTGGTCGCTCAATCTTTCATGGATCAGATCTTCAAATTGCATGGCATGCCCACTTCTATTGTGTCCGATCGCGACCCGATCTTCACCAGTAATTTTTGGCAGGAACTCTTCAGGCTACAAGGCACCCAACTAAAACTCAATACTTCTTATCATCCACAAACGAATGGTCAAACGGAAGCCGTCAACAAATGTCTGGAAACCTACCTTAGGTGTTTCACTTCAGAAAAGCAACATCTTTGGGTACAGTGGTTACCTCTGGCGGAATGGTGGTATAACACCAACTATCATGCCACCACCAAAATGACTCCCTATGAAGCAGTATATGGTCAACTCCCTCCTTCCCCTACTTCTTATATCAAGGGGGGCTCAAAGGTACAAGCAGTGGATCAACTCCTACAAAACCGCGCAACCATGCTTGCCCATCTTAGAGAGAATTTTCATCAAGCTCAAAACTGCATGAAGCAACAGGTAGACCAGCATCGCTCAGAGCACCAATTTCAAGAAGGGGATCAGGTCTTTTTGAGGCTGCAACCATATAAGCAAACATCACTCAAAGATAAGGGTTGTCAGAAACTATCTCCAAAATTCTACGGACCATATCAAGTACTTCAGCGCATTGGAGAAGTAGCCTACAAGTTGGCTTTGCTGCCTACTGCAAAAATCCATCCAGTTTTCCATGTATCATGCCTCAAGAAAGTGATTGGGAACAATTGAAGAATTCAAACTAGTTTACCTGAATTGGATGAGGAAGGGTCAATCTGGCTCCAACTTGAACAGATCCTAGACACACGAGAAAGGCATCTGCGTGGCCGCAGGATTAGGGAAGTTCTCGTCAAGTGGAAAGACACCTCTCAGGAAGATGCAACTTGGGAACCAGTCACTATTCTTCAGCAGTTTCCGCAGCTTCAACCTTGAGGACAAGGCTATTCTTAAGGGGGAGGGCATGTTAGGGTCCCACCCTAACCCCCTTATTTATGTAGTGGGATCGAGTCATATTAAAGAGTCAATAAAGCCCATATTAATAATTGTAAGTGGTTAACCCGCAATTAATGACGGGACCATAGTTAGTTACAAATGGGCCATGGTATTAGATAGATGGTATTAATAAAACCCATGGTATTGATCCATGGTATTGCATGTATGAGTCATATATAAAGGATAGAGACTCCCTCCGAGGAGCATCGTGTCTTATTTTTGAATCGAGCTCTGCTCTATTGGAGGTTGCCCCCTCGAAGAGGCCAGCGAACATTGCTTTCTGAATAATAAAATATTTACTGTTGTCTCTCACTATTCTATGTTCTGGGTATCTTTCTTCGCATATTCTGTATTTTGGTATCTTTTTGCAGGTTATGATCATAACACCATGGAGCTTCACAACATAGCTCGTTGCAGTATTTACAATGACCATCTGCTAAAACATGACAAATATACCATTTACTGGAGCTTTATAACAAAACTCATTCTAGTATTTATAATCCACATATACTTATACACATTTGCTTCAACCAACAAATAATCATACTGTTTATGAAGCTTTATAATTGTAGCTTGATATAATTTTTACAATAATACACACATATACACATATTCACATTTACTCAACCAACAAATAAAAGGATATCATGCCTACATCTGTAACAAGGGAATCCATAGGCTCACGCCTCAACCCTCAAAGTAATACCAGGATTCACCTCCTTCCCAGGAAGTCAAGAATCCACTGTAAAAGTCAAGTCTGCATCCAATGTCCAACGCTATAATCCTGCACCACTTTTCCTCCCAATGAACAATTACTGGCTCACTGTTCCAAGGCACACTCCCAATGTACATTTGATTCCATCTGGAAATGATAATGACCAACACAAATCAATTCACGGTCTTCCCTTCTCTGCTTGACAATCCCTCGAGCAATCCGGTCACCCCCTTCCATGTAGTCACTCACCTTCCAAGCTCTACTGGCACCCCCATCCCAGGTAGTCCATCCCTTGGCAAGGCTTCCTCGCATCAAAAGATACGAAAACCAAGGCATATCCCTACCTTAAAACCATCATACTAGTCATAGCATGCTCATGGAAATTAATGGACACTATTGGGTACTAGTGTCGCACAATGGCCCTGCTCCTGAATTCTTTACCAACATACTACTACTTGTTCCAATTCCTTTCATTTCTATTGCTAATCCTTGCAGTCAGTTTCAACCACCCAACCAGGCATTTCCGTGCTTCCTGTACCAATCACATAACTTCCATTAGATTTAAAATAAATTGAAATGAATTCACATCATACCTTATTGGTATCTTCTCAATAAGGTACACTTGAAATCCTTTTTGCTTCCTGTCACAACAAGTCAAACTAACACCTTTGACCAAATCATCATGTATAAGCATATCACATTAGGTTAGCTCGAAACACAACCATCATAGATCAAAATCATAACTCACATGTAACCATCATAAACCAAAATTATAGATGACATGTAATCATCATAAACCAGAATCATAAATCTCATGCATAATAAAACTAAAATAAAATATTGATACTTATCCTTTAATCAATCCTTAGCATCTACCATTGTCCTTATTTTGTACACACAATGGATCAGTGGCCACACCCGACAAACACCCAGTGCCTTCTCCTCAACCATGTTAACATACACATAGTGTGCATCACACACATACAACCACACACGACATACAACACCTTGCAATACATGCATCTACACCTGACAGACAACATGTACACTTACATCCAGTGTACAACACAACACAATACATGCGCCTACACCCAGTGTACAACACCACACAATACATGTACCTACACATGGTGTACAACAAAAAACAATACATGTACTACACAAAGTACAACACAACAAGTACACATCATGATAACATTACTACATAATTCACATACATAGTACCACATGTACACAACACAACATGTACGACATGCACATAATACCATATGTACACCAGTACCACATGTACAACATGTACACAGTGCCACCTATACAAAGCACCACCTGCAAAATGTGTGCACAACATCACATGTACATGGCACCACTTGCACAATATGTACACAATGCCACATGTACATCGTACCACCTGTACAATGTGTACACAATGCTAGATGTGCATAACACCACATGCACGACATGTACACAACACCACTTGCACACAACACCATATGTACAACATGTACATGATACCACATGCTCACAACACCACTAGTATAATCATGAACACAACACCATATGTAGAACATGCACACAACACCATATATACATAGCACTAAATATACAACATGTGCATAGTACCCTACGTACACAACATTGCATATCCAACATGTGCACAACACCAGATGCACAGAACACTGGATATTCATCATGCGCATAGTACAATATGTACACAACACCACATATCCAACATGTACATAGCACCATCTATACCCAGCACTGCATATTCAACATTCACACAACCCTATATGTATCACCCTATACATAACATTGCATAAACAACATGTACACACACTATATATGCTCAACACTGCATGCGCAGAATATCATAGATGGAACATGTACAACATATACAACATATGTACAACAGTAGTACCACACATCCAAAACCACACTGTCTTTACCAAGCAACATTTCTTCCAGTGTCTTATCCATTCTTGTCCTAACATGCTGTAGACCACATTGTTTTTATTTTGTTGATGTATCCCTCGATATAGCCTATCCATAAGATAAGCATAGACAAAATACAAGCACATGATATCAAATCATATCCACATGCTACTGACCTCATATATCTACCAGGAATGCTCTTCCCACTTGATTCCCATAAGACCAGGAACCTTGTCATGCCATTCACCTGCATAAGCAATCATTCCTCCACAAGAATGATCCCTGACGACCCTGCCAAACAGTGACATAGATACATGGATACATACATACATATACATAATCATTAGCATAAAAAATCATGATCCTCTCAGACACGATATGCATACATACACATACATATAAACATCAACATAAAATAATAATGATCTAGTCAATCAACGACATACATACCTACATATGTAAATGTAAAAATTAGCAAAAAATAATCATGATCCATGATGACCCAATCAGACATGACATACACACATACATACATGTATACACATATAGGCATCAACATAATCGTGATCACAACATAACTACTAGACATCATAAGGTCAAGGTTAAGATAACTCCATTGATCTATGCACACCACACACAACATTGAGAACAATAGTTCCCAACATAGCCAAGGAATATGATGCCTCAAATCCATTGACCTTACCTTTATCTATTACCTTTCCCGTGATTGCCCTGCCATCATCCATTTACACCAATGGAGCCAACCAGTCATACTGGCTATCATACTCTTGCCTTGAAATTCCTTTATGCATGCACCAGCTTCATCCAGGCCTTATATCACCTCTTGAGTTTCATTCGACTCTCCATGGCTCCATTAACTTTCCTCTTTCCCAACCAATTCCTGAGACTCTGAAAACAATAAAGGCAAGACTGAGAAGCAAACAAGAAGAAAGCCATGGAAAACCAACAACAATACGACACCACAAACAAAGTGGTACGGCCATACACCAGACATAAACAAAGCCTCAAATCAAGTGCAAACAAATCGAAAAAGACCAAAAGTACACGAATAACAATAAACACCTTGACTCAATCCCATGGTTCCCAAGGAAAGCTCAACCTTAGCATTCTTCATAATTTCATGGCAACCTCTCTTGCCATGCAACTCCCTGCATCACACTACCATAAACACATAATCGTCAGTGCATAAATAAACATAACAATACATTGATTACCTTACCTTGTTGTGCCAATCACGTTGCTTGCAAATGAACACATCCACACCATCTCTCAAGGGACTCCAATTCCCTTGACAGATTCACTTGTAACTAGAGACTAGCTAATATACCTATCAAATACAAGTTCATGAATCTAACACATATCCACATAATGTCAGAGAAGATTAAGGCTAAGAAGAATTCCAGTATGCAAAGCACTCATTTGTTTGGAATTAGGGTTTCCAAACATACCCAAAAGAATTCTTGCCCAATTCCTTTCATTGACCTTTTTCCTTGCTGCAATTGAGTGTTACTATGCATTGTCACATAACCCAATTGTTAGTTATATAAACACATCAACTATTACCTTGTCATGTTAATACCAAACATGTTTTCTGCACTGTTTACACATGTCAAACTCATGTTCCAAATATCAAGACATCATGTATATTAATTTGAATTCAACCTTTTCCAAGTCTAACAACCATGTCATACTCAAAAATCAACTCACATTCATCAGTCCTAATATATAATGGTACAACTATCACCTACTTACACCCAATTATATATCAACTGTCTCAACACATATGTAATAGTACAACCATCTTAAAACAAGATCATTTCTTCATGCAATCTTACAAACACATATGCAATTAATAAAGCATTCAAACAAACTATAAACATACCGTGTTAGATAAATCAACTAGATCACATAATTGGCACCAAACACTCAAACACAAAAAAGACAACATAATCTACCATTCAAGAACCAGGTAGACAACATAAGAAAACTCATACCTTAAGGTATCTCAGGCGAGGCTATATTGTCTGCACAATCAATCTAGTTGGCATGATATAACTTCACAACACATCAACTCAAACATAAATAAGATCATGATATCCATAACAGTAACAAACTAACATGTTCACATCATAATCTCATAAACATTTTTTCATGCATAACAATCACATATGCATAGTCCGTCTAGATTAGTATGACATAATATCATATTAACTCATACCTGAATGTCATAATCCTAACCATTTGCATAGAATAATCCAAGTTATTATGATACATATAACAACAAGATCTTAATGTAATAACCATAATCATCAAGTTACTAGCTTATAACACCAACAAGTTATATATCATGTTCATCAACAACATATAACCTAATATTCAAACTAACTATCATATAACAACAAGTTAACCTATAACATAATCATCAACAACATATAACATAATAATTAAGTTACTATCATAAAACAACAATAGCAATGCATACAACCACAAGTTATTATCATTCATGACTATCTGACACATGTGCATATGCCTATACTAATCAACTAGCATATATCATGTATGTAATCATAACATCAATAGAAATTTACATATACCTAATGTAAATAACCCTAATGCATATAAAAATCCATTAACTAACATACCTGCATGCCAAACATACAATACATGTATGATGATCTCCTCTTACCTTGAAGTCCATTGTTGCAACTTCAGTTTAATGATCTGCATCGCCTGCTTTATCACAGCCAACACATTAGCATCATAATTGTTGGGTGCTAACAGGTGTCTTTTAAAAATCCTAATTGCCTCACATTAATTATCAACCCGAGCAAGTCCTTTTATTCCAAGAGTGTACACAATATGTGCATGCTATGAATCCAGAGAGTAATGCTTTTAAAATGAAATATAAAACCTTGATACAAGAGTGAATGAATGCATTATAAAACTCAAACTACAACTGTTAACATAAATATTACATCTAAGAATCAAGACTTAACCCTCAACTAAAATTGTAATCAAATATCAAACAGGTAATTCAAATGGAAATGATGTCAACCGAGAGTTTAGTAGCAATAACCAATCTCTTTCAGCTGATTCTATCTAAATCACACTCAATCTCAATTAAGCAATTCAGATGGAAATGATGTCAACCGAGAGTTCAGTAGCAATAACCAATCTCTTTCAACTGATTCTATAATAACCACACTCTTATCATAATCAACAAGATTCAATGCCTTAACTGATAATCAATTTAATCTACAATAAGCATAAATGGAATCAATTGACAAAGCTGCAAATCACATAAGGAAAGTAACCTAACTTCAATACAGGAAATCGGAAAATAGCAAACAAGATAAACTCACAGAGAATGGAAAAACATCAAACCAATCAAACTTGCATGAATTAGAAAGATATAACACAAAGGGTAGTAGTTTAATCCACCAAAGGCCGGGCCCTTAGCCACCAGCGAATACTGCTGAGCTACTTCAGAGAATACAAATGAACAACAACGTAAATTATGTATTAACCATTGAACTCAATCCTCATTACAATACGATCATGTTCCTCAAAAGAAGTATGAGTCTGTAACTTAAAATTACAATTTGAAATGAAACCGAGATCTCCCCCTTTTCTCCTACAGTTTACACTTTTATAGTAAAAAGGGTAAAAGATAAATGTGATCCCTCAGGATCAGGAGATCCAGAGGGATTCACAACTGAATGCTATCTTTTGACATTCTTCTTATTTAGCATTGATTCTCCTGATTCGTCCTCTGGCCTGACCGCAACCGACGTGCCTCATTCATCCTTTGTTGGTTTACGCTGTTCCGTCTTTAGGGAACAACAACTGTTCCTTTTGTTGTTTTTCTGCATAAAAAGGAATAAGAGTTAGTTACGGTGGCTAATTCTTAATCGAAAGTAGTTCATTTGTTTCTTATCATAATCCATCAATATGTTAGCATATCAAGGCACAAAAGAGATGAGAAAAGAGGAAAAAGGCAATGTAATTGAGAGTAAATACATACCCATTGCATAACTCAACAATAACGTACCAATATCATCATGATGACCTAATTTCATACAATGACCTCACAATGCATGTCTAACCTACCATACATGCATAACCATAACCATGACAATGCATGCATATAGACACCAACACGCATAAAAATGCATATACACACATACACTCATGAAAACACCATCAACCTCCACATGGCGACATCACTACAATAATGATCAATGCCATGAAAATAAAACAAGAACATGGACTACAAGCATAAGGAACACATATGCAATCAACATGAATGTATGACCAACACACTGCCCATCCAGTCCAAGGGGTGAACCATGCTCTGATACCACTTTGTAACACCCTCCTCCCACATCTACCCAAGCAACCAGCTAGCTAGGGTAAACATGCGACGAGAGGCCACTATGATATGATTCAACCTCCTAAGTCACGGTAAGGAAGTGGAACTGAGGGAAACACACAATACATACATTCAACATCAGCATTAGAATCCTCAGGAACCAATCCAACCTTTCAGGCAACTAACCACTGGGTCCCACCGAACTTTGGACAACTTGACCTCTGAACGTTCTAAGGCTATGGGCATGTTAGCATCCAGGGACCTTTGGATGCTCTCATATGACTACAAGATAACATCCAGGGACTCTTTTTGTTAGTTCTGTTCCAACACCCCCAAGAATTAAACCACATTTTCAGGCCCAGAGCTTAGGTCACTACTCATAATTGCATGGTACCTTCATAATAGTAAGATAACATGAAAAGAATAGTGTTAATGCAATTACTTGAATAAGACATTAACTAGACCCCTACTATCCATGACATACATTTCGTCAAACATATCATGAATATGTAATCTATAGATGTAAATATAAGGTCTAAGCATAGGGGTCTCATACTTAGCTGAGAATCACTAAGAAACATTGATTCCTCAACACATCAACTGCCATTTCATCCATTAGGTCATAGATACAATGATCATTCATTTACAAGTAAAAACATGATGGGATCCATACATCGCTATTGTCATAAAACATATAAATAACCAGCATAATAGCAGCACAAATACTCATTAAATCACAACCATATAAACCACATATAAGTTAATATAATACTCATAGATTTACAAGGAGAAATAACCTCATATTAATGATGAGAAATTCAAACCCGAGGTGGGACTTCCACGTTCCACCCGACCATATAATGGCTTAGCCAAATCTCTCTTTATCCATTCACCCTTGTGCCATATTCCAAGCATGAATGTGGGATCTCATAGAACACAATAATCCAAAACCATCCAAGGCTTCTAGAGGCCATCCACCTCAACCCATCAAACAATGATTCCACCTCATGGCCTTACATCACAAAACCATCATCAGGTTGGTCTCTATCCAAGCCTTTCAAGGCTTCCAGAGTGTTTGTTCCAACCAAGGCTTCCAGGACTAGTAACTCAACCCACAACTACCACTGGGCTTCCATAGCATTTTTCCAACCAAGGCTTATAGGACTAGTAACTCAACCCAACAAGGGCTTCCATAGTGTTTTTCCAATGAAGGCTTCCAAGGCTAGTAACTCAACCCAAGTTGTTACAGAACTTCCAGAGCATTTGTCCAACCAGGGCTTCTAGGAACTAATAACTCAACCCAAGCTAAGGAATCATGAGAACCAACTAAAACAAAACAATGAAATAAACCCACAATATCCATGGCTATCCATGAAATGGAAAGGCTAGGAAATCCATTGTCAATCTTGGCCATCCTCCATGCCAATAGCAAATTACAACCAACAAACCACATGCATATGCTATGCATGCCAAAAATAGTGAGGAAAACATACATGCAACTCGATACTTGCAAGCAAATCTCGATGTAGCTATTGATCCGATGTCCTCTTGCACTTTCCAACGCTTCCTTTTCCTTCTTGCTCTAAAAATCCAAGTATGCCACACCCTCAAAGAGTGCTCCAAGAAAAATCTAAGTATCCAAGAGTATGAGAGAGAGAGAGAGAATAATGAGAGAGATCCAATACTGAACTGGCAAAAGGTTCATTGACCAAGCCTTGCCCACAGATCCTCAAAAGTATTTTTATTAATGAGGCCTCTATTTTCTTCATTTTCCATTATTTCCCTTCAATTTCCTCCTCACATGAAGCTTGTGACCCTTCACCTTCCTTATCTCTCAATTTCCATTATTTTCATAAATAAAATGCCAATTAATGCCTCATGCCTTTCAAAAGCCTTTGCCATTTCCTTTGCCAATTTCCTTATCCATTACTGAATCACAAGTGATCCCCATCACTAGGATTTTTCCCAAGATTAAGCTTAGAATATGTGTCCCATAAACCGTGGCCTTATATATTTTACATGTGTTTTTAACTAGGGCTGTTACAACATAACTTTATATAACTTGATATCCAACATCACACTCCTAAGAATCTTTGGCCATCTCGCCCTTATGATTTGTCCACTCCCATGCTGAATCACAATTAACTGCTTTACCATAACATGTCGAATTACAACCAACTACTTCACCATAATGTGTTGAATCATAACCAATCTAACCCATATTGTTTGAGAGTGTGATGTTGACAACCAAATATTTTGTTACGTCGTGCTATTTGTTGCTTTCAACTCACATTGTAGGGTGTTTCAAGCATTTGTGTGGTATGTCTACCTGATTGTTTGCTACATGCAGTGTCCACCAATCTCTGCTACACGTGGTATTTCCTTTTTCCTCCTTACCATGTGATTTCTCCATATTTGGCCAAATTTTCCAAAATTTACCTCTTTTTCACCTTGGGCCCAACATGCCCCCCACATTATTTGTGGATCACCCTTGAGCCATTCTAGCTTGTTTGTGTACCAAGTGAAGTGAGTATCTCTATGGTTTTCTTCAAAAATTTCTCAAACATTTGTTTGGTTGTTATCATTATAGTTTTTTATTCCTCTGCCCGACTGATAATATTCTATACTAACTCAACAAACATAAGAAGAGTAAGGAATAATGGTTGGTTTTCAGAAAGTACCTTATGTGTTGTGGTATGTAGTATAACAATGCCATCAGTGAATTGCATTATTTCATCTTGCAACCATACAACTTTTTGGGCAAGTTGTTGTTCTGCTCTCCATTGGTTGATTTGTTTTCCTAACATCACACTTTCCACCATCATGACTTGACGCTTTGATGCTGGTAGGGTAATCAGAATATCATGTATAAAATCACTTTGCTACTCTATATTTTGAATTTTTGTGTTGATCTCCTTAAACTCGGTCGTATCTTACAACGTATTCCAAACATCTATGCCAACTTCATATAAATTGGTGCATTCATGCTCAAGATCGCTTGAACTCTCAAATCAATTAGAGGCTACTTGTTAATTTTCTCATATTTGTACTTACTTTGGTGGGGTAGTAGGATTTATTTGTAACTATAATTCCTCGACTTTTGTCTTCATCCCTTGGATTATTTCCTCAATCTGTGAAAACATCTCATCTGTAGGATTGTCGATTTCCATCGGAACACTTGGGAAATGTGTTGTATAATTCCTCCAATACCAATATGAGTGTCTCCTCTCTTCCTTTGTCTTGGTGTTTCACTTCCATCAGTTGCCCATGTTCAACTTGCAAAGCCCTATGCTTGCTGGTAAGCTGAACTAATTCTGTTGATGTCACCTATGTTTGGAACTACACCACCTGTGTAATATATATTTGCAATTGATGTAAAATAGTTGAAGGCAGTTGCAACAAAGTTAGGTCTACTTGTGGAAAATCCTAGGTCTACTACTCGATGCCATTGTCTGAAAAATACACTATGATGGGCGGAGTAGATAGGGTGCGACACTCTGCTAAAGTTGAAGATAGTTGTGATGGTTTTAGTCAAATTTTTGGCATAGATAGTGCACTGGTTTGCTCTGATGCCATTAGAGAAATTTTAAGGTAAAAAATGGGCCTAAAAATAAAAATGTACAATAAAAATCAACTTTATAAGAACCAAAAGGATTCAATATGATGATGTTAACCGTGGGGGATGATTCACCATTTCTAGAGTAAAAATATAAAAAGATAAAAAATAAAAAATAAAAGAACTACATTTTCGACTCATATTTTCAACTTATCTTCCTATAATTTTACTCAAGTTTCAAGTGGGAGAACTCGTTGGATGCAAAATTCAATTTTTCATCTAAGGAGTACCCATGTTGCATACTTTCGTTGGACCTACTAAATGAAAAATGTGAAATACATGAAAAAACGTGATTGCAATCACAAATTTTCATGTATTTCACATTTTCCGTGTAGCAGGATCCATCAAAAATATGCAACATGCATACTCCTTTGATGCAAATTTTTGAATTCAACATCCAATGAGTGCTCCTACTTGAAACTTGAGTAAAATCATAAGGAGATAAGTTGAAAAAATAGTTGTTTCTTTTTTCCCTCCAAAAATTGATGGGATAATCCAATATTATTTTATTATTTCCACTATTATTTTTTATCCAGGTGGCTCTACAGACACACACAAGACAAAGAGGGCTGATGGAAGCTCAAAAATCAAAGTGATTAGAATATTTTCGAACCAGGACTAGAGCGAAGATCTCGGCGTCCTGATCGTGGCGATGTGAATGGTTCATCAAACCGAGTCCGTATGCGAAAGTTAGAAGCAGTCAAAGTTTGGTTGACTTTTTTCTCACTAGGAAGGCTTAAGGAGGCCACAATTTGGACAGAACCTGACCACCAGATTCCGGCCAACCTGGGCCAGATTTCGGGTGAATTTGTGGCCTGGTTAATTTGTCTCCTTCAGCCTAAAATTCAAATAATTTTAAAAGGGCCTATTTTTTTAAGATTAAAATTAAAAAAATATATGTGGTGGCAGGCCACCAAACCCCCCCCCCAACCCCTCATATCTCATAAAAAAATATGTTTAAAAAATGGGTGGGTGACCATGACCCCGCCACCTCTCACACCATGGCTCAACATAAACGAAGAAGGGATTTGGGCGGGCCAGCCTTGGGACACAGACCCAACCCCAACACACCCCCACCAAAAACAATGCAACAGGAATTTAGTTTAAGGGAGTCGGCGGGGGTCGAACCCCCCCCCCCCCCCCCAAGTCCATGTGGTCGGCCCCAAAGTGGGTAGCCCCATTAATGAGGAACGGTACCAACATACCACCATACAACAAACACGCGCCACATGTGCTACGTTCAAACGTAAATACGTGCCATTTAAACGATGATACGAAGTTATGGGGGCGGGCTACCCAATGCGGACCCAACCCCCCCCCCCCCCATTCAAGTGCATTTCGTTTTAAGTCAAAACCATAGGATATTAAAATGGGAGGGGTGGGTTTGACCACCCGGCCCCTCCTCAACCATTTACCTCATTTACCACTATGCCAAACTACTTTCTTGTTAAATCCGCCCAGGGATTTTATATAAACATTCATTTTCACCAATGCGTGGAGGGAGATGGAGGAGGCTGGGAGCGTGCATGCAAATTGATGCAGGTGGAACCATGATTGCTGTAGAAACAGGGAGCAGAACCATGATCCTTGAAATTTTCCCGAGGAGGTAATTTTTCTCCATGTTGGAATATAGTCAAGTTTATAGTCGTTTTTCACGGTTTTCCACAGGGATCGCAATGGCGAGGTTAGATTCACCTTTTGAGTTGCATATTTCCAATCCACCCATGGAGAAGAATCTTTGAGGAATCTATGGGGAATCTAAAAGATTCCTTGAGCCCCAGATTCTCAATTTCTCAGAATTCAGAAATTTGATAGTCGATTTTGCACTATTCGATGCCAAAAATCTGATGGTGCGTTCAGATTTTTCATTTTCTCATTTTATTTTCCAGCCACTTTTCTAAGTGGAATGCAGGTGTCAACATTTATGTGCGAGTAGCCATTTCCATGTGATTGATGTCGTGAGATCGATGGCACAAATAACTTCAGCAGTTTGACATTCGCTTCTTTAGATGACCCCTAGTTGTGATGTATATGCAGTGTGTTCATGTACTTCTTTTGCTATGCATTGTGCTGCACAGATCCCTATTCGATGTTGATGAGGGATCTTGTTTATTACTTGTTTTCATGATTCCCACTTGATGTGACGCAGAATCGTCTATGTGATGTACTTGTTGTCGTGATTCATCATGTTATGTTTTGAGATCCCTTTGTTGTATGTTGATGGGATACTCATGTTGTCATCATGTATGTTTGCATTGAGGTTCCTTTTATGCCATTTTGGCGGGATGCTCATCATGCATGATTTTTGTGTCATGTTGTAGGAATCTTTTGACTGAGAGTTCCTGTAGTGGAAAATCTTTTGGAGCCACTCCTGCGTGAGGGCATTTTCCTTGTATGATAACGACATCACCTCTATGTACATCATCACTATTGACAACACTTAATGCAGCAGCCTACACCATCTTGACACCGGGGCCCAAAGACGTAGTCCCTCCTAGATGAACTTCGTTATCAACGGCTTATGTTTTCATGTGTTGATGATTGACATGTTCCTCTTCTTTACATCATGCAGATGTATTCACTTATGTTCTTTTAAAAATAAAATTTAACACATCACGA
Organism: Pinus tabuliformis; assembly: GCA_031772625.1. Lineage (NCBI taxonomy): Eukaryota > Viridiplantae > Streptophyta > Pinopsida > Pinales > Pinaceae > Pinus > Pinus tabuliformis. Next base: position 404,303,901 of record CM062807.1, on the reverse strand, counting down.
AAGTAAAAGGTCTTGGAAGGGTCCTTCGTCACACCCAGACCTGGATCAAGTGGTATCAGAGCGGTCTTTGCGTGGATGTGAATTGCAAGCGTGAATAATGGAATGTTCAGTGACAGAGGATGAAAAAGCGATGTACAAAACCATGCTCAAAATTTCCAAAAGGGTGGAAATAATGTATAAAACTCTACAGAAAGAGACAGAGGAAAAGGAGCGATTGCAGCTTCAATTATAAGCCACAAAAGAGGCCCTTGAAGAACTGAAGCACAACAACCAAAATCTTCAAACAGAGAACGTTGAATTGAAGATGCTTCTACATGAAGAGAAAGAGGAGAAACATAGTTTGATACGACAACTGCCAGCAAAGGATGAGGCCTTGGAAAAGCTATAGCATGACCCATGTGAGGTAAAAAGTAATTCTCTGAATTCCTGTATGTTTCCTAATGATGATTTCGCTATTTTTGAAAATCATACCACAGGAATTGGCTCCAAACTGTTGAAGAGAATGGGGTACGAAGGAAAAGGCTTGGGTATTAATGGCCAAGGAATTGTCAACCCCGTCCAAGTAGAGGAATTACCGTGTTGAACAGGACTTTGGTATGTCAAAAAGGAATTTGAGGAATGCACCACGACAGTTAGCGAACCACCAACAACATATGATGAGAAACCCTCATCAGTTCTTTCCAAATCGATAGAGGAGGTAAAAGATGTTGATTTCCTTTCGATTTCGTCTTCACATAGTATTATTTCTATTGGAGTTGTGGAGATCCCAATTACAAGGGCAAACATGAGGCTCCTTAAAAGGACGAGGCACGAGGAGGAAGAAAACATTGGTGTTAATAACCAATGCATAACTCAACCATTGGAGGTTGTGCAGAGACCTCAATTTGAAAGCTTGAGACACACCAAGGGAGAATGCTCAAAGGTGTCATATGCTTTTGAGACATCGTCGAAATTGTCAAGAAAAGAGAATGATGGGAACACATCCCCATCATCCCATGGTAGTTTCCATTACAAGGAGAAAGCTGAAGCAAGCTCTCATCGCCATACTTACACCAGAGATGGAAAGGAAAGGTATAACCGGTTTTGATTTTTGAATGTTCATTTCGATTATAATAATGTTGTTAAAGGCGAATGTAAAACATGGAATCAGAAAGCATGTACCTTTTGTGGATTACATAACCATACATTTTATAAGTGTTGGAAAAGAATGGAAGCACACAAAAGGATGAGGTGTGAAAGACCCTCTCAACAGCAGGTTAAAAAGATCTGGAGAAAGAACATGTATTGCAGTCATTGCGACAGAAGTGGCCATCAAAGAGCCACTTATTGGAGGCTCCATCCAGAACAACGCCTTAAAGATAGAGTGTTAGCGCATGAACTAGGTGAAACAATTATTCGACAAGCAAAACCACCACAAGGAGGTGACCCATTCACCTTGATAAGTGAAAAATGGTTTCTAGATATTTTGTCTTGTCATGGTTGTGCTTTTGTAAATCATTTGTTGGATTTCAAAATGTAAAAGTGATGATGTGTTTTTCATCACTTGTTCAACAACAATGATGTCTGGTCTTTTTTGAGTTCCATGATAAACTATGAAAGTGATGTCATGTTTCCATCACTTGTCAAAGAAAATAGTGTTTGGCCTTATCTTTGTAAATCATGTGTTGCAGTGATGATGTGTTTTTCCATCACTTGTTGAAGCAACAATGATATGTTGGCCTTGTTTTCATAGCTGGGGTATTGTGTCCATCTTAATGTAAACTTAACCACCGAGTATGTGTTATACACTCGTGGCAACTGTGGGACGCTTGGGTTGTTGTTTGGTCATTTAAGAAAAGCATGTAATTTGCAAAACAATGTACTACAGGTTGCGGAAGTGGCAAGTGTTGGCTCATCACTTAAGGCTCTGAAGAACAAAGGTGAAGGAGATGGAAGTGAGGCATTTCAGGATGCTTGTGATGCAGACAAGGTACAAAGAAGTTGCATATTATTATTCATGCTTTCGGAGGACCAAAAGCTCCTCAGTGGGAAGGATTGATCCAGGTGGCTCCAGAGAAACACACATGACAAAGAGGGTTGATGGAAGCTCAAAAACCAAAGTGATCAGAATGTTTTTAAACTAGGATTAGAGCGAAGATCTCGTCGTCCTAATTGTGGTGATGTGAATGGTTCATCAAACTGAGTCCGTATGCGAAAGTTAGAAGTAGTCTAAGTTTGGTTGACTTTTTGCTAACTGGGCAAGCTTAAGGAGGCCACAATTTGGACAGAACTTGGCCACCGGATTCCGCCCAACCTGGGCCAGATTCTAGGCGAATTTGTGGCCCGATTAATTTATCTCCTTCGGCCTAAAATCCAAATAATTTTAAAAAGGCCTATTTTTTTTTAAATTAAAATTAAAAAATATATGTGGTGACAGGCCACCACCCACGCCACCCTTCATATCTCATAACAAAATATGTTTAAAAAAAGGTGCAGGCGGCCATGACCCCACCGCCCTCAGAACCACTCAACACCACGTGGGGTGGGCAGCCATGACCCCGCCACCCCTCACACCATGGCTCAACGTAAATAGAGTGGGGATTTGGGTGGGATGACCTTGGGGCATGGACCCAACCCCAACACACCCCCACCAAAAAAATGCGACAGGAATTTAGTTAAGGGAGTCGGTGGGGGTTGAACCCACCTAGCCAACATGGCCAACCCCCAAGTAGGTGGCCCCATTAATGCGGAACAATACCAACGTACCACCATACAACAAACGCATGGTCAAACGTAAATAAGCGTCATTTAAATGATGATACGGAGTTATGGGGGTAGGCTGCCCAATGTAGACCTGACCCCCCCCCCCCCCCATTCAAGTGAATTTCGTTTTAAATATAAACCATAAGATATTAAAATGGGAGGGGCGGGGTTTGACCACCCGACCCCTCCTCAACCATTTACCTCATTTACCACTATGCCAAACTACTTTCTTGCTAAATCCACCCAGGGATTTTATATAAACATTCATTTTCACCAATGCGTGGAGGGAGATGGAGGAGGCCAGGAGCGCACACGCAAATCGATGTAGGTGAAACCATGACTTCTGTAGAAACAGGGAGCGGAACCATGATCCTTGAAAGTTTCTTGAGGAGGTAATTTTTCTCCATGTAGAAATATAGTCAAGTTTATAGTCGTTTTTCATGGTTTTCTGCAGGGATCGCAATGGCGAGGTCGGATTCACCTTTTGAGTTGTAGATTTCCAGTCCACCCATGGAGTAAAATATTTAAGGAATCTAGGGGGAATCTAAAAGATTCCTTGAGCCCCAGATTCTCAATTTCTCAAAATTCAAAAATTTGACAATCGTTTTCGCACTATTTGACACCACAGATCTGATGGTGCATTCAGATTTTTCATTTGCTCATTTTATTTCTCAGCCACTTTTTTAAGTGGAATTTAGGTGTCAACATTTATGTGCGAGCATCCATTTCCATGTGATTGATGTCGTGAGATCGATGGCATGAACAACTTCAGTAGTTTTACATCCACTTCTTCAGATGGCCCCTGGTTGTGAGGTATATGTAGTGTGTTCATGTACTTATTTTGCTATGCATTGTGATGCACAAGTCCCTATATGATGTTGATGAGGGATCTTATTTATTACTTGCTTTCATGATTCCTGCTTGATGTGACGCGGAATCATCTATGTGATGTACGTGTTGTCATGATTCGTCATGTTATTTTTTGAGATCCCTTTGTTGTATGTTGATGGGATACTCATGTTGTCATGATGTATGTTTGCATTGAGGTCCCTTTTATGCGATGTTGGCGGGATGCTCATCATGCATGAGTTTTGTGTCATACTAATAGGAGTCTTTTGACTGAGAGTTCCTGTAGTGGAACATCTCTTGGAGCCACTCTTGCGTGAGGGCATTTTCCTTGTATGATAGCGACATCACTTATATGTACATCATCACTATTGAAAACACTTAAATCAGTGGCCTACACCATCTTGACACCGGGGCCCAAAGACATAGTCCCTCTTGGACGAACTCCGTTTTTAACAGCTTATTTTTTCATGTGTTGATGATTGACATTTTCCTCTTCTTTACATCATGCAGATGCATTCACTTGTGTTCTTTTAAAAATGCAATTTAACACATCACGAAAGTAAAAGGTCTTGGAAGGTTCCTTCGTTACACCTGGGCCTGGATCAATTTTATAATATTCCTTAGGAGGCCCATTTTAGACTTTAAAATTTCTCTAATAAGTATTGTGTTTCACTGCATGCACTAGAGGAGTTATCATCCTAGATGATTCAATAGAAGATGATGTTGTTCCAACTTTTGTTTTGCCCAATCCTGCAAGTATTTCTATTGTTGTGCTTTTTTTTGGATAAGTAGCAACGCGAGGGAAACTTCCCTGCTTAATCACCTCTTTCATTTTCTCAATAATTTTCTATAAATCCTTCTCTCAGAGAGAATGTGTCTCTAGGAAGATCATATTTTTAGCCTTTCTCTTCTTTCTTGCCCCTTGTTGTTGACGTTTTAATGGTCTCTTTCCACTTACTTGCACTACTTATTCTTCTCCAATGTCCCATTGCAATGTGTTGGGATGCTCTTCTTTGTGTTCCTGATGTGGTGGCTCGGGGTGTTCCTCCTATTGTGGGTCAGATCTCTCTAATTCTTGTTGTATATCTTTTTATTCCTCTTCCTCGCAATTGTCAATGTTATGTGCCTCCATATATTTTTCAATAGGTAGTCTGTGTCATTCTTCCAACCATTTATTGAAAATTTATGACTTTGTACTTCAACCATTTATTTTCCATTTCTGTGCATGGTGTAGCATGGAACTTCACCACCGGCTTGTAGGCCTCGACAACTTATACCAAAACACGTGGTACTTTAAATATATATTTGTTTATGAATTCTTTCCAAATGAAAAACTTAACATTAATATTTGTTTGGCACTTCATATTCTAAAGTACGATAAAGTGACCTGAACATTTGTGCGATGAACTGTTGCTTTTCTAGTGGTGGAAAACGAGTTTCCTTAGGAAATTTCCATGTGGTCAGGGCTATAAGAATCAATAGCCATGCATAGTGGAATTATGTGTTTCTGTCTTGGGATTCCTGGAATTCCTACATGAAATGGTCGAGGAGAAAGGTTTCCCATTTCATTTGTATGCCCGCGATACACTTTGTTGCTTCAACTACTGCTCCCACATAATATTGATCTTTTCTTCATTTTTTTAGTAGTTTGCACACCATTAACTACATGAGAAACTACATGTTCAACATTTATGAAGGAGATTGAGACTTTCCACTGTCCATGAATCATTCATACTTCACTGCCATATCCTTGGTGATTTCCTTCTCATTTTTCTTATGAAGATAGGCTATGGTGTTGGAAATAATACTAGGTGGGGGGGGGGGGGGGGGGTGTGGGGTGAATCAATGTTTACAAATCAATAGATTTTTATTTCCATAACCAAATTTATATACACTACTTCAGTGAATTGAACTCGCGTGTGCACGCAACTGTTCTTAAGGCAACCAACATATATCCAGTGAACTTATGATTCATTTAATTCATCATATGTTGATCTTTAATCAGTGCATCAGTACTTTATTGAACATTAATAGTAACCATGTGTTGTAATAACATAATAAACCATCACACATAAGAAACACACATGAACACCAAGATTTAAGGTGGAAACCCAATGCGGGAGAATACCCCTTTGCTGTTGTTATCCCTGCCTTCTTTTAATATAAAGAATAATTTGTTTACAATCTTGTATTGGTGCAGACTCATACCAGCACGTAGGCACCCACCTGCAGAAGGCTATAACTTTATCTCTTTCTCCAGCTTCTACTGGAAGGGAGCTACAACCTCTTAGCTCTTGTACTAACCGATATGTTTACTAGTAAGTAGGCACCGACCTACAGAATGCTACAATCTTCATTTGTTCTCCAACTCCTACTGAAATGGAGCTCCAACCCCCTGATCAAATCACTAACCACTACTGGCAGGAAGCTTCGACTTCCTCACTGAAGGCTCCAACCCTCAGTATCCTCCAGGGACCACATTTCATAAATTTTCATATTGGATACTCTAAATCAAACAATCACTGAAACCTCTGACATACTGAATCACTGAACCTCTAACACAACTGAATCAACCATTCATTCAAACCTAGTCAAATCCAACCATTCAACTCGAATAGAAGATCACTATAACAAGTACAAAGATGTGAACCCAAAACACTGCATCACAATTAGAACCAACTGTAACCTCAAAAGTCATGTTTCAAAATGTATATGATCCTTCAATGAAGTCACCCGCGTGTATATGCCACTTCCTTTAGACCAACCTACATATACCTCTAAAGATACTGAATCATAAAACCTCTGTACCACAAACTATACCAATCAGTGACATTATGAAGATCTACTACCATATTATAGAGTTCTAAATAGACAACAACAAGGATCACCTTTCTTTCTCAATCAATCAATCAACCAGAATCAATCTCCTTATACAATCAATTTTACTTTCATATCTAATGAAGACATCATTGAAAAACAACAGTAAAACAACAACACTGATCAAATAGATCAGTCATCTCTAAAAAACAAACTTTTCTTTTTCATACGCTACTTGGAAGACCCGAACCAGCATGTATACGCACCTTCACCAAAGCAAACCAGCATATAGATCTGCAAATACTTACTTATTAACTCCGTTTCTATTCCAGACTTAAGTCATACCTAGATCATAACATATAAAGGATAAAACATTTGTTAGCACTCATATCTACCCTATCCATTATTAGATCACATAAATATAAGTCATTATGATCCTGATTGATGATTAGATCTCATCCATCATCAAACACTCAGGTGCATACTTAGTTTAGATCAAGAAAAGCATCAGAAACCCATAGCATGCATATTTTCTATTGATCTAACACTTCATAATATATTCATTCCTTGTGCACTTAGCCTTTTGATCTTCTCCTTCTTATATACTTAGATCCTTTGTCAATACCTAAGACCAAAACCTTGGACCAATACCTCAGACCAATGCCTCAAACCAAAACCTCGGACCAATACCTCAGACCAATACCTTGGACCAAAACCTCAGACCAATACCTCGAACCGAAACCTTGATTTTCCATCCCGTACATGCTTTTCCTTCTGTGAAAGTGCGTGCATATGTATATGCTTCTTCTGTTCCGTGAGCCCGCATATATAGGCTACTTGGACAACGTGAACCAGCGTATTCTTCTTAAACCATCCTCTTTCTTCAATTTCTTGATTCTGATCTATAGTCCTTTGTTCCTGCATCCTATTCTTTTGTACCATTACATTGTTCCCTCTGAATATCCTTGTTATAATGTGATTTGGCATCTGAAATAGTTCCTTTGAACTGTCATGCATTTTGTCACATCTATAAATACAACTTCCATGCATTCTATCACATCTAATATCTCTCCTGTAGATTCATCTATTTACCATATACAAGTGAGTTGTTCCACTACAAGTGGGTTGCCATCAAGTACAACACATGCATCATAATGCCAATAATATCCCCCTTTGGACTTGATGGAAACTATGTTGGTGTTGATTACTGCAAGCTGTAGAAACTGTTAGAGATAACAAGCAAAATCAAAATACTCTCCCCCTTTGACATCAAGGGAAAGGGGCATACCAAGATATTCTCCCCCTTTGAGATCAAGTGCAAAGGTCTGACCAAAATTAAGACTTCCATATCTGAACAACTGAATATGAACATTGATCATGCTCCCCCTAGGAACATGCTGAATTCTATGATTAAACTCCCCCCTTGTACATGCTAAGATTCACTGAACTGTCCATGCTCCCCCTGAGCACATGCAGAGTCTGCAAAATATTTTCCAAAAGAAAAGCTCTATAACTCAATTATGTGAGTATGACCTTCCTATCAACAATGACTCATACAAACATCAATCTCCCAACCAAGTGGGGATATACCAAATTTGACTCATCTACCCAACCACGTGGGGATATACCAAATGTTTATACATGATTGAAATATAGAGATTATTACATCATCCTTCCCATGCGTAGTGGGGGTACAAATTACATCATATGACCAAAAAGGAATCATTAAAAGACCACAACAGACAAATACATATTATTACATCATGGGCTTTTATATGACCTTTACATCGAATGATACACATGAAATTTATAATAGAGACCAAAGATCTAAACAAGACCATGGTAGTCATCAGCAACTATCATACACCATATATGATCTGCACCATAAACATCTATCAGCAACATCCAAACTAGCAACTTGTATATTTCCATCATTAGTTTCCAAGATATGAAAATGTAAATATCATCAACCGGTGACAAAGTATGCCACATATAGATATCAAATCATCCTCTTGATCTCATCAAGATCAACTTGATCTGTTTCCTTAGTAGAAAGAGCCTTATCATGACCTTCCATGAATCAATTAAGCATATGTCGTATCCACAAAATCATTCACATCATATCATATGTATGTGAAAACACCATAGTCATCATCTATGATCATAACATCACCATCAAGAACTGCATGATATTTCCACAAGAACCCTTAATATATCAACCATGTATCATCACTAGGAAACATCCCACATCTAATAAGCATCAACCATGATAATCAACATATGTGAGTATCAAACCTATCATCATAAAGTAAGAATTCATCATCATTATGTGACTAAGTAAGCCATGTCTCCGAATATCCATGTCTTCAAATAGCTATGTCTTCATGAGACCTAAAATAACACCATTCTCTTGGCCAACCAACAATATTTATCAATATGCAACTTAAGTAATCATCCATGTATCCAACATAATGTGTATCCCTCAAGGAGATAGAAATATGTATCTAGCAAGCCATAATCTCATAGTCATTTGTAAATCTTTCTTGATACCATCAACAACAAAAATCCTCAATCATTTGAGAGCCAAGAACTATAGGAATCCTCATCCATAACTGCACCATATGAAGTTTATGCATCTTTGAAGGCATGATGACAACAACATAAAATAAATGACACTTATCAAATAACGAAGTTGTGAAATCAAGTTTTGTTCTTCTCCTTGTCCTTATGAATATCACCATGTGCGTAACATACCATATGTACTGTATGCATCATCAAAAGATTCATCCACAATCATCCATAAATCTGATCTAAATAACAACTATGTGGCTCAAGCAATATCTGAGATTTCATCATAGGCAACTCATGACTGCAACATAACATGATGTATCATTTAAACACTTCAACAACATACGTATCCTCATCATTGATAATAAACGTTATGTACCAAATACTTCTAAACATAATGCCAACAATGCATTACTAGAAGCATAACATATTCTCCCCTTGAACCTGTGCCAACTGTTCACTGTCAGATTTGATCATTGCATATATTAGTAAGGATCATCAAGGCATCATCATCAACTAGTTATACATCAAGTCATAAAAAACTTATGAGGGTCAAAATCACTTCTACATATCATCAACAGACTGTAATCGTCATCAATAAGAATAGAAAGGATAATTGATAATTCACTGAACCATATCAGAGCCCTTTTCATGAGTTTTTCTTACTACTTCTACATCAAACCAACATATACGTGACTGTGAAGCTTCTAACTTGCGTATATACGCGACTTGTATTCATGATAACTGCGTATGAGAATTAGAACACTGAAATTTCATACTTTCAGTTCCTCCTGAGTCTGTTATGTCAGTATACTGAGTTATGCCACATCTTTCTAACTGTAATTCCTTCTTCTTCCATACCTTGGAGTGTGATGATGTTTGCTCCTTTTGGTATGTTGGCCGAAATTTTCTCTTGCATTCTTTTGCTATATGCCCAAACTTGTTACAAGCATAAAATATTATATGTTTCATATTCCTTCTATAGCAATCAATGGCTTTGTGACCAAACATATTGCAAGAAATACAATATCCCTTAAAATACCTGGAAGCTAATGATCTTTCTATGTGACAGTTATTAGCTTGAACCATTATAATTCTACATCTAGCTGCAACATGTCCAAAATTATGACATATAAAACATTCAACATTATTCATCAGAGGATAGAACCAATTATCACTTCCATAGTTAGGAGTAAATTATTTTCTTTGAAGACTTTCTCTCCTTGGTTGTTGATACGGTTGACCTCTTATCTCCTTGTTGAAAATTTTAGATTTTGCATTAGAGTTCCTTGCTTCAGTTTGTGAGCTAGATTCACCTTTAACAGTTTCATGAAAACCAAGACCAGATTTGATGGAAGGAGACCTTTGACTACTATGAATATCATCCAAAATCTTAGTGCTATCTTGAAATTGTAAAAGTTTATCCTTTTCTTCTAATTTTCCTTTCAAGATATTTAGCTCAACCTGGTATTTCTCTTCCTTTTCAAGATATCGCTTCTTCATGGTTTCTTCAACTTTTCTCCCTTCTTCCACTTGTTGCCTTAATTCTAGAAATTCATTTTCTTGTTCTTCAAATGCTTGTAGTAGTTCTTCATTCTGCTTATTTGATCTTTGTAGATCTTCTTTTAGAGAAATGACCATAACTTCAAGACCTTCACAATATCTGGTTATTTCTATAAGTTCCTTGGTTGTTGTGTCCTTTTCATTCACTTCATTTCTCAATGATGCCACTTCATTCTGCAACCTTTGACTTTGATCTTCCTTTTATTTGTACTGCTTCTTTATTTTGTTTCCTTCCTCCAACAGAGCTTTTAACCTAGTAACTTCTTCTTTGTAGGCACATTCCCTTTTATCAATTATATTGTTTTGATCTCTAATTGTATCTATGAGCCTTTTAAATTCTGCCTCTATTTGATTTCTTTCTCTTTCACCCATAAGAGAAAATTCAGTTGTTTCACTATCACTTTCATTATCTTCAAATGAATAGAGAAATGTATCACCAGAGGACAACAAATTCGTACTTGATAATTCTTTTTCTTATTCATCTTCATTCTGAAGTGATTCTGAATATGAAGAGTTTCTTCCACATAATGGCCAATTGTCTCTCCCATTGTCACAGTACCTTTGAGATGTCTTCTTCTTTTGAGGTGCTTTCTTCTTTAGCTTCTTTCCCATTATTTCTACGGATCTCCTTCAAGCGATCAATCTTCCTCCAAAGGACCCTCTCTGATTCCAATTGTTGGAAATAATACTGAGAGGGGGGGGTGAATCAATATTTACAAATCAATAGATTTTTATTTCCATAACCATATTTATATACACTACTTCAGTGAAGGGAACTCGCATGTGCACGCAACTATTCTTAAGGCAACCAACATATATCCAGTGAACTTATGATTCAGTTAATTCATCATATGTTGATCTTTAGTCAGTGCATCAGTACTTCATTAAACATTAACTGTAACCATGTGCCGTAATAACAAAGTAAACTATCACATATAAGAAACACACATGAACACCAAGATTTAAGGTGGAAACCCAATGCGGGAGAAAAACCACCTGTTGTTGTTGTCTCTGTCTTCTTTTAATATAAAGAATAATTTGTTTACAATCTTGTACTGGTGCATACTCATATCAGTACGTAGGCACCCACCTGCAGAAGGCTAAAACCTTCTCTCGTTCTCCATCTTCTACTGGAAGGGAGCTACAACCCCCTAGCTCTTACCTAGCTGATATGTTTACTAGTACATAGGTGTCGACCTACAGAAGGATACAACCTTCACTTGTTCTCCAGCTGCTACTAGAAGGTAGCTCCAACCCGCTGATCAAATCACCATCCACTACTAGTAGGAAGCTTCTACTTCCTCACTAAAGGCTCCAACCCTCAATATCCTCCAGGGACCACGTTTCATAAATTTTCATACTAGATACTCTCACTCAAACAATCACTGAAACCTCTGACATACTGAATCACTGAACCTATGACACAACTGAATCAACCATTCATTCAAACTTAGTCAAATTCAACCAATCAACTAGAACAGACAGATCACTGTAACAAGTACACAGATCTGAACCCAGCACACTGCATCACAATCATAACCAATTGTAACCTCAAAATTCATGTGTCAGAATGTATACACTCCTTCAATAAAGCCAACCTGTGTGTATACACTACTTCCTTTAGCCCAACTTGCATATACCTATAAAGATACTGAATCATAAAATCTTTGGACCACAAACTATACCAATCAATGACATTATGAATATCTACTGCCATATTACAGAGTTCTAAACAGATAGCAACAAGGATCACCTTTCTTTCTCAATAAATCAATCAACCAGACTCAATCTCCTTATACAATCAATTTTACTTTCAGATCTAATGAAGACATCATTGACAAACAACAGTAAAATAGCATCACTAATTAGATAGATCCGTTATATTTGAACAATAGAATTTTCTTTTGCATACGCTACTTGGAAGACCTGAACCAGTGTGTATACACACCTTCACCAAAGTAAACTAGCATATAGATCTACAAATACTTACCTATTAACTTCACAGCTATTCCAGACTTAAGTCATACCCAAATCATAACATATAAAGGATAAAAAATTGTTAGCACTCGGATCTAACCTATCCATTATCAGATCACATAAATATAAGTCATTATGATCCTGATCCATGATTATATCTCATACATCATCAAACACTCAGGTGCATACTTAGTTTAGATCAAGCAAAGAATTAGAAACACATAACATGCATATTTGTTTTTTATCTAACACTTCATAAGATATTCATTCCTTGTGCACTTAGCCTCTTGATCTACTCCTTCTTATATACTTAGATCCTTTGTCAATACCTTGGACCAAAACCTCGAACCAATACCTCGGACCAAAACCTCTGACCAATACCTCGAACCAAAACCTTAGACCAATACCTCAGACCAAAACCTCGAATCAATATCTCGGACCACAACCTTGATTTTCCATCCAATATGCGATTTTCCTTTTGTGAAAGTGTGTGCATACATATACGCTTATTCTGTTTGGTGAGCCTGCGTGTATACGCTACTTGGACAAGGTGAACCAGTGTATACTTCTTAAACCATTATCTTTCATCAATTTCTTGATTCTGATCTGTAGTCCTTCATTCCTTCATCCTATTCTTTTGTACCATTACTTTGTTCCCTCTGAATAGACCTGTTATAATGTGATTTTCCATCTGAAGTGATTCCTTTGAACTGCCTTGCATTCTATCACATCTGTAAACACAACTGCCATGCATTTTGTCACATTTGATATCTCTCCTATAAATTCATCTAGTTACCATATACAAGTGAGATGTTCTACTACAAGTGGGTTGCCATCAAGTATAACATATGCATCATAATGCCAACATATGGATCCTCTCTCGCCATGGATAACCTTATAATTCTAGAGATGAGGTGTGAATAAATTTCTATGGGCTCATATGATTATAGAAATATGTCATGCATTCAACTTAATAAAAAAATTATGCACATATTTGCTTCAAGACTTCGACCAAAATGAGGGATATCAGGTAAATTTAAAATACCTAATTTTTCAAAAATCGTGGCCGGTTGTTGTGGCTAACATACTTGCAGATGCCATGATTGCAATGTAATGTACATGTATTTTTCTTCTGCAAATTTAGGGAATGTTAGAGTCGGTCTAGTTATCCCTCCATCAGAGATCAAAGCTCTTTTGCATTTCATGATTAGGTGTCCAATTAGTTTTCATCAGTTGCATTTCGTTAGGCATGCCATAACTCTGATGGAGTGGGTTGTGTCATTCATTCCCCTCGTGATTGGCACTGTTGGTTCAGGCCTGTTTATTAAAATAAGTCTTCAAAGGACATTTACAATCATGTTTTAAATTTTTAGGTCTTAGGTCTAGGGTTGAGTCAATTTTGTCTTGAAAAGTCTTAGAAGACCAGCAGGCCAGAGGGATGACTTTGATAGATCATCACTTCAATAATTTTCATCATTGTACAGCTGAATTAGGACTTCTCTTCCAAACTCTATTTTGAAGATAAGTTGCCATCTCATTTTTGTAAAAATTGTCAAAATTTTCAGTTCTTCAATCGTTCAAGTGCAACCTTGGTCTCCTTTGCCAAAGCATATCAGAGCTATCCCTGCAAAAAATTATCAGAGAAAATCATTATTTCAACCAATTTTAAAGGGGAAATCAAAAAGGTCAAAGCCTATTAATTTTCAAAAAGTGTCAACAGCCAAACATAAGAAAATGGGTTTTGGGTTAAGCAAAAATCAACAAGGAGTCTATATGAAGATATTTCTCCTCATTTGCAACCCATTCTACATTCCAAAAGCAAAGAGCATTGTGTTAAGGCGATTTTGTGAGTTTGTGGGAAAATCGGGCCATTTCCAGGGCACGCTACGCATCGGTGGCGCGCTACGCATCAGGTTGGGCACGCTACGCATCGGTGGCGCGCTACGCATCAAGCCGCAATTTTCAGTGTAATTTTGCAAGGGCGCTACGCATCAGGAGCGCGCGACGCGTTGGGTGAGGCGCGCTACGCATTGAAGTTTATGCCCAGAACTTTGCCAGAAATCACTAAAACGCCTCTTCTCAAGCATCAAATCACAGGTAGGCTTACATTCACGGCTTGTTCTTGGTTTTTGGATGGTTTATGTAAGAGATTATGATATATTTGCCATGGAAAACCAAGTGTAAAAACCCTCCTTGTCCATTAATTTGCTGTAAGGATTTAAATGCCAAGATTGCTGTAGGGTTTCAAAAATAAATGTTAACCAAGGTTCTCATTTTCCTATTTCCTTTTGATTCCCCATCCCCTATATTCACCAATATTTTCCCCAATAATTCCTCATAAAACCCTACACTATTCTCCCTCAAATCCTAACCCCTCCCTTCTACTACAAACATATTTTTCCTACCCTACCTCATCCCAAACCCTAAAACTTCAAGATTTTCATGTCCGTTTCCCTCCCTAAATCCCTTGTTTATTTCCATTGTCCCCATTTCCCTAATTTTTCCCCTTTCCTAACATTTCCCTTGTATATTTATGTCCCCTTGGTCACAACATTTTGAGAAAAAGAAAAAGTCTACAGTCAATTTTGCACACAGTTGTATATCAGCATATATAACATGTCAGAGACCGAGTCAGCTTATGAGCAGGATTATGATAGTGATTCTACACCAGAGGTAAGTGTGCCAAGGAGGTATCACAAAGGTGGCAAAGGTGGTCGGCATGTCAGGGAGGAGCCTACCTCTTTGGCTCAATTGCAAGCTTGTCCACTTGCAATGGACTGTTTTCGGTATCTATCATGTTTTGAATACTGTGAGCGGATCTCACAAATCCAGCATCATCGGGAACTAGTCCGTTTATTTGTTCTACATTTGCAGGATGGTCATGTAAACCTTGCCGGAGTGAATTTCACCTTGTCACCCGAGACTATTGCTCAGGCCACTGGGATACCAAATGTAGGGGAGGAATGGAGTAAACGCCAGCAGTTAGACAGATTTCACTATGAGCCATATATTAAGCCCGGATGTGTAAGACACTTGACTGCAGTTTTTCCTTTCAGATTCCTAAGGGATGAGTATGCACCATTGATGAAACTCATCATTCGAAATTTCAGTTGCGAGGGAAGATTCTCACGTCTCTACGCGTACCATGTCCGTTTGTTGATGCATTTTACAAGGGTACATATGATAAACATTCCATTTTTCATGTGTCGCAACATAGAGAGGATGGTGCCTTTAGTACAAAGGAAGAGCCCAGCACATCAGCATAAAAGCATCTATCATTATGCATTGATCAAAATCATAGTGATGCATCAGTTGGGACAGTAGGGCATTACTTGGGAGGATTTTATTTCTCGTGACCTTTTCATAGAGCCACAGCCACCTCCTGAGATTGTTCATGACGAGGGAGAGCCTTCACATCAGTTTGATATGCCTGAGAGAGAGCATGTCAGCGCTCCAGCGTGTGTGACATATCAACGAGGACACAGGGCCTTATTTGCATCTACATGACAAGTACTATCTCCACCCGGGGTGGAAGGGGTCTCGTTGACTTCATCAGCACAGCAAGTGTTATCTCCACCTCGTGTGGAAGGGGCCTCGCTTTCGACAACAACACCGCAGGTACAGGATAAGGGCAAGAAGCCCAAGCATGAGAAGAGGCCTTCAAGTGAGCCATCAGGTTTTGTTACTAGTCATGATGAGACAGCTTCATATATCAGGTATCTAGAGCAGCGCAATAAATAGTTAGAGGACGAGCACACACTTATAGAGCTGCAACGAATCCGTGAAGACCATAGGTTGGCCCGTAAAAGACTGGGTGATTTGACACCTGTTGCGCGGCAATTTGTGCTTGAGAAGGTCAACCGACACTTGGAGGGGTTGTTGGTGAAAGCCAATAGATACAAAGACTTGCTTCGTCACATGAAGAATCATTACTGGGCCCGCATGCATGTTTGCAAAGCGAAAATTAAGATCCTTAAGAGGCGATTGAGCAAGGCACTAAAATGGCGGAAAAGGCCCGATCCACTCCAAATTTTGGCCGAAGCCTCTTTGAATGAGCATAGTACTTGATTGGGGACCCCGAGCCCAAATTTCAAGAAATTTGGGGAAAATTTTGTCAATTTTGAAATTTTTATGTAAAAAACAGGTTTTTGGGCTCAACGCGTAGCGCACCACGCGCTACCCTTAAAATTGGGAGGTCCAAATCACGAAAGGTTTGCATTTTTGGATTTGTCATGATGAAATACACCTGCTCAGCCACTGCCAAGGCATTTCATCAAGGTTTGGGTCCCCAAAAGGTCAAAAAACATGCAAAAAATGACCTCACTGCCCCCTTTTGGACACACAGGTAGCAGCCTTGGGAGAATGCACTTTTGGAGGGGCAAATGGACATCAAATTAGAAAATTCCACTTGGGTTGGAAAGTAGACATCTAGGGCTTTCCAAAAAGCCAACATGAGCTCCATTTGGATGCCGTGAAGTGTCCCAAAAGCAGGTGGAAAGGTGCGCTACGCGTAGGGCTCAGGCACGCTACGCATCAGGATTTTGTACAGTTTTCACCTTCCAGCTCAGGAACTTGGCTAGTTTTGACCAGTTTTGACTTGTGATGGGATTTTTCACCCTCCTTGATGTAATTAATGGAACTTTATGATTGACTTGAAACTTATTTACCTATTCTAGATGATTTATTCATAAAATAGCAAAAATTTAATGAATGAATTGGTTTCCTAGCTTATAGAGGCAAGTTGTTTTGACTGCCTAGATTGTAGTGCTTTGTTTAGAATTGGTTGAAATAGCTCCTAGGATGATGAGCTCGACCCCTAGAGGCAAGGGAATGTGTTAGCTTGCCTATATTATGTATTTTCTTAGTCATTTTCATGGTTGGACTCTTTGGGAAGAGGCTTTGAGACTTTACTGTACATTTTACTTCAGCATTTTGGCAAAGGGAAGACCAGGGATTTGCAGCACTATTTGGAATTCTTGTGGCTTTATGTCTTGATGGTGTGCTTATTTCAGTACTTGTAAGTCTGTTATGTGTATAATTTTTCCATCTCTCATCTTCTGCAATTGAACAAATGAAGTGTTAAGGTAGAATCCATAAATTTGCTATGCTCTGCCTTTAAATTTGTTTAATTTTCCATGTTTTCATCAGTTTAAGGAGAACCCTTGAGCTTGATTGCTCCCCTTAGCTCCTCACATGTCTGATCTATTCACCTCATCACTTTAAAAGCATCAAAACAATTGCCTACCTTGCTCCAATCAGACCTCTGCAGAAACTGTGTCTCATCCCCGCACCCAAAATTTCTTTTCCCTTTGATTCAATAAAAATCCCAAAAAATCACCTTTAAACCTCTGCATTTAATATCTAGCCTAAGATCAGTATTCCTTATTGGTCATCTCAGCCCCTTTGAAAACCTTTCGCCGAGATAGACCCGGAGAGAGCCCTCTCCTGTCCTCGTAGGGCTAGCTACGAGGCTGAGCGTGGTATGATGTTGCCTTGAGTTTTGCCTTCCTCAGCCTGAGGCAGATTTGAGCGCTAACATAGTGGCGACCATACTGGGGAAGAAATCTCAATGGTTTTCTTGCTGATGAGTTTGTTTCACAAGTCTTAGACGGAGCCTGAAGTTATGCCAGGTAGCCTTCGAAACACTTTTGCTTTGCATTAGCGAAAGTAGATAAACGCTGCTTCAGTCAATCTCCGGTTAGCTTGTGAAACTTGTTTTGCAAATCACCCCAGTACTTTTGTTTGTTCTAGACCTTGGATGATTGAGTCTAGCAAATTCATAGGCTGAGATTTATTGTGGCCCTTTGATTGTTCCGAACAATTCCACACTGGCTTCAAAAAGACATACGAGAGCTAATCCAGATCCGAATCCACCTCCTATTTACGAAAATCCAAACTTGATTCGAAAAATCCTCCGTCAAGAAAGCTCGGCGACTCCCTTGGTTAAATCCCATTCATGTCCTGCAATTTTTGAGTATCTTGAAGAACTTGACTTTGACGAGAAATTTGAATTGTCGCTGTTTAAAACTCAATCCGAAAGTGCACTTGATTCTCTCGTTCCAAATCCTAACTTTGCTGCAGCTCTTAAAGTTGAAAAACATAATAAATTAATTGAAAATTTTATCTTGAGGCACCTTCATAGTGACATTCAGGCTGCAAATATCGCTGATTTCTTAGAAGCTGCATCTGCGAATATTGGATCTGCTGTCACGGCTTCCGCTTCGAAAAATCCCACCGAACTGCCTTTCATTCCCACCATTCCTGTACAACCTATAATTACTTATTCATAATCTGTAGCTAATTCCCCTCCTTCATCCCACATCGCTTCTCCTCCGCATACACCACCTCATACTCCCCATACTTTAGTTACATCTACTCCACCAACTACTCCCAGACCAAATCCGCCTAGAGCAATGGCTGCTCGGTTTGCTCCTCTCGCTCTTCCTCAAGATTTGCATGATATGCCCGCGGATTATCAGAGTAAGATTCCTTTATTTGATGGCACTCCTCAAAGTGTGTCCGCTCAGCAGCACATAGACAAAATGGCAAATTTTTGTGATTTATATGAGATTGATGAGGAGGATGTAACTATGCGGTTGTTTGTGCAAACATTCGGAGGAGAGGTAAGAAAATGGTTCAGAGGCTTGGGAGCCAGAAGTATACCTACGTTGGCTGAACTTCAGAGACAGTTTCTAGATCGTTGGGAACTCAGAAAGGATCCGCTTCAGATCAATGCCGAGTACAATAATATCAAACGCAATCATGGTGAGTCTGTCCAAGACTATATTATCAGGTTCAATACAGTTTATAATGCTATTCCGGATGATTTAAGACCATCTAGAAAATCAGCTCTTCTCAAATTCCCGGATGGTTTTGATCCGGAGATGGCTTATTCATTACGGGATAGAGATCCGCCTACTTTAGAAGATATGCAAAAGATTGCTGTTAATGTTGAGGCAAATCTGAATGACAAGAGAGCACGGTTGAAGGCAGAGAAAAGAGTGACTATAAAGGAAGAATCTACATCAGAACCGCCTTGGCTTCGTGAGATGGAAAAAATGCTCAAAAGAATCAACCTTGACAAATCAGAACCGCAGATTCGTAATCCAAATTACCGTGGCCAACAACAACCTCAGTTCAGAATTAAGCAACGTGAACCAAGAATACAAGAGCCGGCAGCCCAGCAATTGATCAAGACTCCTCTTTTGCAGAATTTTGTGAGTCAAGATTCAGATGAAGATGTTGATGTAGTAGGGGACCAAAATCACTTCTTTACTCCTGATGATCTGCCCATTTACATCACTGAAGAAGAAGAGTATGGAGAAAGTTCAGGCGCCCAACAAGATGAAGATTTTATCTTAGATAATGATGCAGATTTAGATTATTACCAAAGAGGATATTTGAATGCCTTGTCCACTCAACAGAAGCAGTATTCATTGAGGAACTAAGATGTGCCTATCAATCCGATTCAGAAAAGAAAAGAAGCTACAGCACCAAAGACGGATTCACCGATACCACAGAAGAAAGGAAAGGAGACAATTGATCTCACAACTAGCAAGATATCAGCAGCAGAAAAGACAAATTAGCCAAGTATAATCAAAGATAGGAGGGAAGTTCTGGTCAAAGAAGTCGACAAAGTTTCAGCATTTAGTTTGGAAAATGAAATTTCCAAATTAAAAGTATCTGTTCCTTTGACTGAAATCATGAAAAACAGTAGCTATCGAGGTCAAGTCTCTAAAATTCTGAATTTTGATCCCATGTTTGACACAATGAACGTTGAAGATGATCAGCCAGAATTGATATTTGGGCCAACATTAGATGGTGAGTCTCCTAATAGTGATGTTCCTCCCTTTTATATCAGTTTGAGATTGCATGAATATGTTTTGCACAATGCTATGTTCGATTCGGGTGCTTCGCACAATTTGATGCCAAAGGCGATCATGGAGAAGCTGGGGTTAGACATTACAAGGAAATATCATGATTTGTATTCATTTGATTCCAGCCATGTAAGATGTATTGGGCTCATCAAAGATTTGGTTGTTAGCTTAGACCAAATCCCAGCGAAGAATGTCTTGATGGATGTGGTTGTGGCGGACATTCCTCCACGTTTTGGTATGTTACTTTCAAGATCTTGGGGGGCTAAGTTGAAGGGTACTCTACAGTTAGACTTTTCTTTTGCTACAATTCCAGTCTTCGGTCAAATGAGAAAGCTATATCGAGAGCAAAAGATGAAATACATGATAACCAACAAAGAGAAGCCAATCAATCATCCTGTAAATTATGTACATACAAATTTGGAGTCATTTGTTTTATTTGTTGATAGGTTTAATGATCTAGATAGTCAGTTAGTTCAGGCAGAAGATATACCAGAGATCACTAAAAATTTTAGAGAAGTTCTGCAAAAGGAAAGAAGAGAAAAGCCAACTACTATGGAGCAATCAGCTGAAGATAAGGGGCAGCAAACAAAAAAACAGAGCTAACACAATTTCAACACTTGGAAGAAGATGAAGATGGTCTTTGGACCATGGATTTTGATGGCGCAGTGGGTAGTGATGGTGCTGGTATTGGTGTGTGGATTCGAAGTCCCTTTTCCGCTCAAGACAAAGTTCCAAGCAAGGTGAGAGTGTGTTCCTATAAACTAGCATTTGAATGTTCAAATAATGAGGCGGAATATGAGGCTCTCATTGCTGGCCTTAAGATTCTTAGAAAGCTGAAAGCGAAGAAGATTGCAGTCTATGGTGATTCCAAGTTGGTGATAAAGCAAGTTAAGGGTGAGTTTCAGGCCAAGCATCCTCGTATGAGGGCATATCGAAATGTAGTCTTAGATATTTTGAAGTTATTTTCTGATCATACCTTGACATGTGTGCCTCGCATAAAAAATGGTGTTGCTGATGGACTTGCTAAAGCAGCAAGCAATTTAAAAATTTTGATGAATTCTAGCAACAAGTTTGAGATTCATGTGAAACATCGTCCCACCGTCCCAGACAATCAGCGGTGTTGGCAAGTCTTTCAAGATGATGAAGAGATCAATCAGTTTCTGAAAAATAAGGGTAAGTTCAAAGATACCTCAATAGATACTGAAAATGATGATGGTAGTATACAAGTAAATCAAATGGACGTGTTGCAACTCAAAGACAACATTATTCCTAAGGGATTGATTCCTTTAGAGGAGTTGTTTGACCAAGATGATGTGGCCCGCAAACCGACATTAAGACCGACTGAAAAAGGTGTTGAGGAGGTAAACATTGGGACAGCTGAGAATCCCAAGATGGTAAAGCTATCAAAGTCATTGTCACCAAAGGTAAAGGAAGAGTATATCAGATTGTTGTCTTCATTTTCTAATGTTTTTGCATGGGATTACTCAAATTTGAAAACATATGACACAAATATCATTCAACATACTATCCCTATAAAGCCAAATCAGAAGCCTTTTCCTCAAAAGTTGAGGAGAATCAATCTGAAGCTGCTGCCATCAATTGAAAAAGAGGTAAACAGATTGTATAAGTCTGGAATCATTGTGCCTATCTGATTTTCAGATTGGATATCAAACTTGGTACCCGTAAGGAAGAAAACAGGTGAGATCCGTTTATGTATTGACTTCAGAAATTTGAATAAGGTATCCTTAAAAGACAATTATCCGCTGCCCAAAATGGACCATATATTGCAGCGAGTAGTTGGAGCATCAAGGATGTCACTACTCGACGGCTATTCCGGATACAATCAGATTTTAGTACATGAAGATGACCGTGACAAGACAGCATTCACCACTCCATGGGGAACGTTTCATTATGCAAAGATGCCGTTTGGTTTGAAAAATGCAGGCGCCACCTTTCAGCGCGCAATGGACGTGGCTTTCGCCAATGAGAAAGATGTGTTTTTGGTTGTTTATCTAGATGACTTAACCGTGTTTTCAAATTCTGATGAGGAACATTTGTATCATTTGAAAATTGTTTTCCAAAAGTGCAGAAAATATGGCATTTCGTTGAATCCAAAAAAGAGTCTTTTCACCATGGAGGAGGGCAAACTTCTTGGCCACATCATATTTAAAGATGGCATCCGTATTGACCCTGCACGTATTGAAGCCATTCAACAAATTGAACAGCCCTGGAACAAAAAAGAAATAGAGTCCTTCAATGGTAAACTGAATTTTTTGCGTCGCTTCATTCCAAATCTAGCAGAGCATCTTAGAGAAATCACGAGCATGCTGAAAAAGGACAGTCAGGTAAAGTGGACCGAAGAGGCAGTGAAATCATTTAATTTAGTTAAGTTAGCTCTTTCTTCAGCTCCTATTTTGATCAGCCCAGACTACACTCAGGATTTTATTTTGTTCTCATTTGCTTCTGACCACACTTTGGCAGCTGTATTAATGCAGAAGAGGGAAGGTGTCGAAAAGCCCATTGCTTTTTTCATTCGGATTATAAGAGATGGAGCCTTAAAATATAACATCATTGAGAAGCAAGCACTTGCGCTTGTAAAGGCCTTCAAAGATTTTCGTGTGTATTTATTGCATTCCCATGTTCTGGCTTATGTTCCTAATGCAGCAGTTAAAGATATTTTAGTACAGGCAGATCCAGAAGGCAGGCGGGGTAAGTGGATTGCTGCGTTGCTAGAGTATGATGTGGAGATTAAACCAACCAAGCTGATCAAAGGTCAAGGACTTGCCAAGTTAATGGCTGAAACGAATTTGCAAGTTCTAGACATAAATTTGATTGCTGCCATGTCTGATGAAGATGAGGAGAATTCATTCGTTCAGGTATCTGAAATGTTTCTTTCTTCTCCTTGGTATGTTGACATTTTATACGTACTTCAGCATTTGTCTTCACCTCCCGGAATGCCTAGAAACAAAAGTAGAACATTGAAATTGAAAGCTGCAAAATTCTGCATACTAAATTCTGCATTGTATTGGAAAGACCCTGGTGGAATGTTATTGAATTGTTTGGTAGAGGAGGAAGCCAAAAGAGTTGTGGAAGACTTTCATAGAGGTGACTGTGGAGGCCATCTGTTTTGGAAAACCACAGCGAACAAGATTCTAAGGGCAGGTTATTATTGGCCTTCATTATTTTCAGATGTATATAAGGTTGTTAAGAATTGTCATGAATGCCAAATTTTCGAAGGGAAGTAGAAACTACAGCCATTGCCTCTCAAACCAATTGAGGTCAGAGCACCATTTCAGCAGTGGGGATTGGATTTCATTGGGGAAATTCATCCGGCATCATTAGGACAACATCGATGGATATTGACAGCCACAGACTACTTCACAAAATGGATTGAAGCAATTCCTACTCGACAAGCCACGGATGGGGTAATTATCTCTTTTATTGAAACCAATATTTTGTCACGTTTTGGATGCCCAAGTAAGTTAATCACAGATAATGCAGCAGCATTTAAGTCAAAAAGGATGATTGAGTTTTGTTATAAGTACAACATCAGCTTGGGACAATCAACCGCATATCATCCTCAAGGAAATAGATTGGCGGAGTCATCTAATAAATCTTTGGTCAATATCATTAAGAAATTGTTGGAAATCAGTAAAAAGGGCTGGCACAAGAAGTTGATAAATGCACTATGGGCTGATAGGGTGAGTCAGAAAAAGTCTATTGGCATGTCTCCTTTCGAGTTGGTGTACGGAATAGACACGGTTTTTCCAACTTCACTTGCTGTCCCAGTAGTCAAATTGCTTCAAGAAGCGGGTAGTGAGGAAGATCCTATGCAGAGAAGGATTAATCAAATGATTCATTTACAGCAGACACGGGAGGAGGTATTTCAAAACACTTGCAAGTTACAGGAGCACATCAAAAAGATTTATGACCGGAAAGCAAAGGCGGACACATTTCAGCTAGATGAGGTAGTTTTGAGATGGGATGCTCAACATGAAGACAAAGGAAAGCACGGAAAATTTGACAATTTATGGAAGGGTCCTTATAAGATTGCAGCATATCGTGGTCAGAACGCTTTTCTTCTCAAAGAAATGAATGGAGATGAATGTCCTGGACGGCCGATTAATGGTCGGTTGTTAAAGAGATATTACTTCTGATTATTTTTTGCTCATTTCATCATCATTGTACATATCATTTTACTTTTATTCTATTGTACATGTAAACTAACTTATCATCTTCAGTCTGGGGCCTGAGGTGAAGGCTATAATTCTAAAAATGAAGGTTAGTTAGTCTAAGTTTGTCAAGTCAGTTGTCTAAATCTTTTAGTTCTGAGTCTAGTTTGGTCAAAGCAGTTTTTGGTTTTTCTCAAGTTTTTGTGTCGAAAATAATGACTCCATCGCCCAATGGATGAAGGCACTGTCTAGCTCTTACAGAGATCTGCGGTTCTTGGCTTCTCCAAGGAGCTACCATCCCCATTGGAGCCAATGTTAGAGTCGGTCTAGTTATCCCTCCATCAGAGATCAAAGCTCTTTTGCATTTCATGATTAGGTGTCCCATCAGTTTTGATCAGTTGCATTTCGTTAGGCATGCCATAACTTTGATGGAGTGGGTTGTGTCATTCATTCCCCTCATGCTTGGCACTGCTGGTTCAGGCCTATTTATTAAAATAAGTCTTCAAAGGACATGTACAATCATGTTTTAAATTTTTAGGTCTTAGGTCTAGGGTTGAGTCAATTTTGTCTTGAAAAGTCTTAGAAGACCAGTAGGCCAGAGGGATGACTTTGATAGATCATCACTTCAATAATTTTCATCATTGTACAGCTGAATTAGGACTTCTCTTCAAAACTCTGTTTTGAAGATAAGTCGCCATCTCATTTTTGTAAAAATTGTCAAAATTTTCAGTTCTTCAATCGTTCAAGTGCAGCCTTGGTCTCCTTTGCCAGAGCATATCAAAGCTATCCCTGCAAAAAATTATCAGAGAAAATCATTATTTCAACCAATTTTAAAGGGGAAATCAAAAAGGTCAAAGCCTATTAATTTTCAAAAAGTGTCAACAGCCAAACATAAGAAAATGGGTTTTGGGTTAAGCAAAAATCAACAAGGAGTCTATATGAAGATATTTCTCCTCATTTGCAACCCATTCTACATTCCAAAAGCAAAGAGCATTGTGTTAAGGCGATTTTGTGAGTTTGTGGGAAAATCGGGCCGTTTCCAGGGCGCGCTACGCATCAGGTTGGGCGCGCTACGCATCGGTGGCGCGCTACGCATCAGGCCGCAATTTTCAGTGTAATTTTGCAAGGGCGCTACGCATCAGGAGCGCGCGGCGCGTTGGGTGAGGCGCGCTACGCATTGAAGTTTATGCCCAGAACTTTGCCAGAAATCACTAAAACGCCTCTTCTCAAGCATCAAATCACAGGTAGGCTTACATTCACGGCTTTTTCTTGGTTTTTGGATGGTTTATGTAAGAGATTATGATATATTTTCCATGGAAAACCAAGTGTAAAAATCCTCCTTGTCCATTAATTTGCTGTAAGGATTTAAATGCCAAGATTGTTGTAGGGTTTCAAAAATAAATGTTAACCAAGGTTCTCATTTTCTTATTTCCTTTTGATTCCCCATCCCCTATATTCATCAATATTTTCCCCAATAATTCCTCATAAAACCCTACACTATTCTCCCTCAAATCCTAACCCCTCCCTTCTACTACAAACATATTTTCCTACCCTACCTCATCCCAAAC
This sequence comes from Pinus tabuliformis, assembly GCA_031772625.1. Lineage (NCBI taxonomy): Eukaryota > Viridiplantae > Streptophyta > Pinopsida > Pinales > Pinaceae > Pinus > Pinus tabuliformis. The sequence continues at coordinate 404,277,768 of CM062807.1, read as the reverse complement.
CCTAAAACTTCAAGATTTTCATGTCCCTTTCCTTCCCTAAATCCCTTCTTTTATTTCCATTGTCCCCATTTCCCTAATGTTTCCCCTTTCCTAAGATTTCCCTTGTATATTTGTGTCCCCTTGGTCACAACATTTTGAGAAAAAAGAAAAAGTCTACAGTCAATTTTGCACACAGTTGTATATCAGCATATATAACATGTCAGAGACCAAGTCAGCTTATGAGCAGGATTATGATAGTGATTCTACACTAGAGGTAAGTGTGCCAAGGAGGTATCACAAAGGTGGCAAAGGTGGTTGGCATGTCAGGGAGGAGCCTACCTCTTTGGCTCAATTGCAAGCTTGTCCACTTGCAATGGACTGTTTTCGGTATCTATCATGTTTTGAATACTGTGAGCGGATCTCACAAATCCAGCATCATCGGGAACTAGTCCGTTTGTTTGTTCTACATTTGCAGGATGGTCATGTAAACCTTGCCGGAGTGAATTTCACCTTGTCACCCAAGACTATTTCTCAGGCCACTGGGATACCAAATGTAGGGGAGGAATGGAGTAAACGCTAGCAGTTAGACAGATTTCACTATGAGCCATATATTAAGCCCGGATGTGTAAGACACTTGACTGCAGTTTTTCATTTCAGATTCCTAAGGGATGAGTATGCACCATTGATGAAACTCATCATTCGATATTTCAGTTGCGAGGGCAGATTCTCACGTCTCTACGCGTACCATTTCTGTTTGTTGATGCATTTTACAAGGGTACGTATGATGAACATTCCATTTTTCATGTGTTGCAACATAGAGAGGATGGTGCCTTTAGTACAAAGGAAGAGCCCAGCACATCAGCATAAAAGCATCTATCATTATGCATTAATCAAAATCATAGTGATGCATCAATTGGGACAACAGGGCATTACTTGGGAGGATTTTATTTCTCGTGACCTTTTCACAGCGCCACAGCCACCTCCTGAGATTGTTCATGACGAGGGAGAGCCTTCACATCAGTTTGATATTCCTGAGAGAGAGCATGCCAACGCTCCAACATGTGTGACATATCAGCGAGGACACAGGGCCTTATTTGCATCTACATGACGAGTACTATCTCCACCCGGGGTGGAAGGGGTCTCTTTGACTTCATCAGCACGGCGAGTGTTATCTCCACCTCGTGTGGAAGGGGCCTCGCTTTCGACAGTAGCACCGCAAGTACAGGATAAGGGCAAGAAGCCCAAGCATGAGGAGAGGCCTTCAGGTGAGCCATCAGGTTTTGTTACTAGTCATGATGAGACAGCTTCATATATCAGGTATCTAGAGCAGCGCAATAAACAGTTAGAGGACGAGCACACACTTATAGAGCTGCAACGAATCCGTGAAGACCGTAGGTTGGCCCGTAAAAGACCGGGTGATTTGACACCTGTTGCGTGGCAATTTGTGCTTGAGAAGGTCAACCGACACTTGGAGGGGTTGTTGGCGAAAGCCAATAGAGACAAAGACTTGCTTCGTCACATGAAGAATCATTACTGGGCCCGCATGCATGTTTGCAAAGCGAAAATTAAGATCCTTAAGAGGCGATTGAGCAAGGCACTAAAACGGCGGAAAAGGCCCGATCCACTCCAAATTTTGGCCGAAGCCTCTTTGACTGAGCATAGTACTTGATTGGGGACCCCCAGCCCAAATTTCAAGAAATTTGGGGAAAATTTTGTCAATTTTGAAATTTTTATGTAAAAAACAGGTTTTTGGGCTCAACGCGTAGCGCGCCGCGCGCTACCCTTAAAATTGGGAGGTCCAAATCACGAAAGGTTTGCATTTTTGGATTTTTCATGATGAAATACACCTGCTCAGCCACTTCCAAGGCATTTCATCAAGGTTTTGGTCCCCAAAAGGTCAAAAAACATGCAAAAAATGACCTCACTGCCCCCTTTTGGACACACAGGTAGCAGCCTTGGGAGAATGCACTTTTGGAGGGGACAATAGACATCAAATTGGAAAATTCCACTTGGGTTGGAAGGTAGACATCTAGGGCTTTCCAACAAGCCAACCTGAGCTCAATTTGGATGTCGATAAGTGTCCCAAAAGCAGGTGGAAAGGCGCGCTACGCATCAGGATTTTTGTACAATTTTCACCTTCCAGCTCAGGAACTCGGCCAGTTTTGACCAGTTTTGACTTGTGATGGGATTTTTCACCCTCCTTGATGTAATTAATGGAAATTTATGATTGAATTGACACTTATTTACCTATTCTAGATGATTCATTCATAAAATAGCAAAAATTTAATGAATGAATTGGTTTCCTAGCTTATAGAGGCAAGTTGTTTTGACTGCCTAGATTGTAGTGCTTTGTTTAGAATTGGTTGAAACAGCTCCTAGGATGATGAGATCGACCCCTAGAGGCAAGGGAATGTGTTAGCTTGCCTATATTATGTATTTTCTTAGTCATTTTCATGGTTGGACTCTTTGGGAAGAGGCTTTGAGACTTTATTGTACATTTTACTTCAGCATTTTGGCAAAGGGAAGACCAGGGATTTGCAACACTATTTGGAATTCTTGTGGCTTTATGTCTTGATGGTGTGCTTCTTTCAGTACTTGTAAGTTTGTTATGTGTATCATTTTTCCATCTCTCATCTTCTGCAATTGAACAAATGAAGTGTTAAGGTAGAATCCATAAATTTGCTATGCTCTGCCTTTAAATTTGTTTAATTTTCCATGTTTTCATCAGTTTAAGGAGAACCCTTGAGCTTGCTTGCTCTCCTTAGCTCCTCACCTGTCTGATCTATTCACCTCATCACTTTAAAAGCATCAAAACAATTGCCTACCTTGCTCCAATCAGACCTCTGCAGAAACTGTGTCTCATCCCCGCACCCAAAATTGCTTTTCCCTTTGATTCAACAAAAATCCCAAAAAATCACCTTTAAACCTCTGCATTTAATATCTAGCCTAATATCAGTATTCCTTATTGGTCATCTCAGCCCCTTTGAAAACCTTTCGCCGAGATAGACCCGGAGAGAGCCCTCTCATGTCCTCGTAGGGCTAGCTACGAGGCTGAGCGTGGTATGATGTTGCCTCGAGTTTTGCCTTCCTCAGCCTGAGGCAGATTTGAGCGCTAACAGGGAACATGGTGCATTCCACGACATCATTGTCATTATATTTTAACTAATCCATAATGTAAAGCATATCATATTTTTTGAGGATCCCTAGTGGAATTGAAGCTATTAGCAACTTATAATTCAACTCCTTTGGCAGTTAGGTTAAAGGACTTGCAACAAATGTAGGGGGTGGCAAAACGTCAGTGTCGTTTGTCCTAAATTTATTTGGTCTTGAGGAAGAGGCCATGGTATATGTGTTGGGTAATTTAATTGAATGTTAAATTACTTTCATTTATATGTCAATCCGAGTACGTGAGCTTGTGATACACTACACTGCATGTGCTAGGAGATTAGCTTTCAACATTTATGCATAACTGAAATGAATTGGAAACTTCTGAAATAAATTAGATTCTAATTATGAGATCCTAGTAAGCACAAGCACATATCTTTTCTTTAAAGACTTTATCTAATCAAATCGAGAATTGAATTGTAAGGAGATTCAAAGAAAATCGATTCTAAACTATGAAAGCTCTTGAAATTCTATGTTATTAATCATAAAAGCAAATGCTAGTCTATTTTAATTAAAATCAAATCTAGTTTATTATGCTTGTAATCAAAACTAATCTATCAAATTCAAAGGCAATTCTACTCTATCAAATTAAAAAAAAACACAACGCTAATCTATGAGACTTGAAAAATAAACCTTGATTATCATTATTGTGGAAATAGATCTAAAATTTGAGACTAAACTAGAAAAAGAAAGAAAGTAAATCTTTTTTTTTTTTGGTCTTTTAACAAGTGCTTGTCCTGTAGGAAAAACAAAGGCAAACAAGTAAACATAATGAAATGAATTCAATCTAAAGAAACAAAGTATTAAAATGAAATAAAGTTTTTATTTAAGCTTAGAGCATAAAGAAATTAAATGAAAGAAATGGAAAACATCTATACTATTCTCATTGATATCCAGGTGGGCCTCCTGAGGACTATGAGGTGTTGAAAATTCAGATCAAGAGAAGAGAATTGCCAATTAACAATTACATGAATGGCATGGATAGAGTTTGTATTATTTGTAGTGTGTAAACAGAGTTTTCATAATGATAAATTTCAAAAATAATTACAACTTCAGAATTGATCTTAATACATTGAAAATATCCTCCTTTATCAAATAGATTACAATGTTTTATAGACTTCCGAAGCAACTAGAAACTCATAATTTCATTGCATGAATTCTGGTCATGAGATATAAACAAATCAATTTGAGAATAAAATCTATATGTTTTGAAGGATTTTAGGATAAAAGATGAGCCTAGATCTGATCAAACTTATCTCTATGCCACAAATTTGCTAAATAAAAACTTGTTCTGGCCTCTTTGTTGACTGTGCATTAAATGAGGAATTGAAAAACCTTTTATCCACGTAATATGCAAAATAAGGCTCCAAATAACCTCGAAAATCTCTCAAATGGTAACGAATTTGAGAAAGCGCTCATGAAAACCTAATTGGGCATGCGATTAACAAAACCCATGTTTTTTTATTTTTGAAATTCACTTTCATTTGCTTAGAAAATGCAGTTTAAGTTGACTAGTCAAAACTGCTGCGTATTTCCTTTGATTTGATGTTGGAGGTCCACACATGCGAGCTAGATGGAATTTAACCAATAAAATCCATATTGGAACCTTTAGAAACAATGTACATGTGCCATATTTCCTTCTAGAGTGGTGCTACTACCTCAACCATGGAGATAACTACGAAAACTTGACTAAGCTGCAGAAACTTGCACTGACAAAACTATCATTAGTAAAACCAAGAAAAGTTATTCTTAACTCATTAAAAATAATTGAAATAATAATAAACCATGTAAACATGTAAACATGTATGCCAGAATTTGGTGTGTTTATGAAGAAATATGGTTAAGAATGATGACAATGGGTGAGTGGAATGATGCAAAAAATGGATGGTTTGGTTAGCAAAATCATGATAAATTGGAGGCCCAACAATATGTATCTGGTAGCTAGATATGCTCCTACAAGACCTACTCTTCTGGTCTCTAATCTCCCTAGTATGCTCTCAAACTTCAACTAAAGATTTCAATTACAACACAAATAATGTTGAATTGGACAAAAAAGTAATTATTTACGTGCTTTACATGCCTTTCCAAATGCAATAAATTTGGGGTGATTTTTTCATAATCCTGTAATAATTTCACCGATATATTAGAGAAGGATTTTTTAGGTAGGAACTCCATTTTATGGACCCTACCATAGCATTGATCATGTTAGTAGCCTTTCATTCAGATATACTGATTTGGAACATATTTTTCCTTTAATAACTTTAATGTTTCTTTTAGTAAAGGACCATGGTGTCCAATCCACATGGGTAGCACACATTTTTTCGGCACTTTTAACTACATTGTTCTGGTTATTGTTGCCATCATCAATTTCCAATGATATTCCACGGTTTTGGTCATTTCTAGTACCATGTGCTACATTTAGTTTTTTGTTCACATGACCATGTGGTACTCTCGATGTGCGGTTAGTCAACTATTCACCCTGACATGGAAGCTTTATTCTGTCAAACATGTCAACTTATCCTCCATGGTCATGAAGTCTTAATGGTTTTCTCCTTCTCAACCTCTTCTTGCAAACACAAAGAAAGTAAATTATTCTTCTGCAACAACAAATCAAGTTTGAGAGGTGGGTCAGCTATCTTTGTACAACTTGAGCCAACTTGCACTAATAATTCTTGAGGGGATCCCCATTCAATTTTTCTAACTGGAAAACCTTTGCATCTACAACATGCTTAATAATATATGGTCCTAGCCAATGCATTTGAAATTTACTAGGGTGCTTTAGAAAGTTACTATCATATAGTAGCACAACATTGCCATTTTGGAACTATGTGTAGTTAATATGACAATCGTGCCATGGATCTTCCCTAGGTTTTTGTACATTCTAGTGTAACTATGATATGAACCTATCCTCTTTCAGCTGTAATAACTTTTCCATACTTTGTTCTATCATGTTGGAATCTATCAACTTTTTCATGATAATAATAAAAAGACCAGGGACTATGAATTACATGGGAATTACTGCCTCTTTCTCATATACTAAACAAGATTGTATTTGGCTTGTAATTTTCTTCGACATAGTTTGGTATTCTCAGAGTACTGTGAGATTTCTAAAATCTTAGTCATCAATGTGTTGGCATTATGACACAGGTTTGGCACTATGACACAGGTGTTGTCCTTGATGGCAACTCACTCAGATAACAGATCACAGTTCAAGATCACAGAATGAAGGAAAAAGAGGTATACGCAGGTTCCCCTTGACAAAACCGTGTATGCATGCGTGTTCGCAGACCAAAAGGCATGTATGTGTATACATGCACTTTCACGCAAGGAAAAGCATGTACATGTTGGAAAACTTGGTTTTGGCCCATGGTATTTGGTCCTTGGTATTTTGACCCATGGTATTGGTCCAAGGTATCTTATCTGAAGTATTGACCCCAAGTATTTGGTCCAAGGTATTGATTCTAGAGTGGTTTTGGACCATGGTATTGAGTAAGGCCTAAGACTATAAAAGGAGGAGGAGATCATTAGGAAAAGGCACTCAAGTATTGAATATCTAATGAAGAGCAAGATCTAGAATACTGGTCATTGGGTTATGGTGCATAGTTGGATCTCAATCAAGGAGGAACCTGAGCGCTTGAAGAAGGATAAGTTCTATTGATGGGTCAAGATCTTTACACTTGAAGAGAAGTATCTTTGTGTGGTTTTTGATATTTTATAATTGGCAAGTGCCATATTCTGTAAATCTGATGATCTGGGTATAACTGATGTCTGAATAGTTGTAAAGGTTGAATCATCTTTTACAGATCTGTACGCAAGTTTAGTATAGCAAAGGTGCATATACACACTGGTTCGACATTTAAAAATAGTGTATACGCAAGTTTGCCTTCAGATAATAGCGTATGAATGCAAGTTCGACACATTGAAGTAGCGTACGTCTCATAAAATATGTTTTAGCTACTTCTGTTTGCTTTTGCAGTGTTTTGGGTTCTGCATTGGGTTCTGGTTACCTTATTTTGTTCTGATTACAACATTTAGAAAAGTGATTGATTGATTCAGTTTTGGTTGGTGCAAAGCAAATTGATTGATGCAGATATATTTGATGTTTGATTGATGTTATTAATGGATCCAGTCAAAAAATTTATGAAACGTGGTCCCTGGAAGAAAAGAGAAGGTTGTAGCCTTCTGTAGGTCAGCACCTACGTACTAGTAAACACATATAATACAAGACCTAAGGGGGTTGTATCTCCCTTCTAGGAAAAGATATAGAATGAGAGAAGGTTGTAGCCTTTTGCAGGTAGAAGCCTGCATACTGGTATAAGGTTGCACCAGTACAAAATTTGTAAAAGAAGTTTCTTATTAAAGAAAGATTGAGAAGATTGTAGCAGGTGGTTTTCACCCACATTGGATTTCCACCTTATATCTTGTGTTCATGTGTGTGATTGCCTATTCTGTTTATTGCATATAATTACTGGTTATATGGTTTTGATACACAAATTAAAGATCAACTAACTAAATTATAAAATTGCAAGGTATACACTAGTTGCTCTAAACATAGTTGCGTATACACACAGGTTTCATTAACAGAAGTAGCGTATATAAATCTATTTATGGAAATGAAATATTGAATTGCTAATACTTATTCACCCCCCCCCCCCCCCACCCCCCAACCCTCTCAGTATTATTTCCAACAATTGGTATCAAAGTAGGTCCTTCAAAAAACGCTTGATCACTTGAAGGAAGATCTATCATCATGAGTACCTACGAAAGAGAGGGATCCATTAGAACACCAATCTTTGATGGGAGTAACTTCATCTATTGGAAGGTAAGAACCATATCCTATCTTCAATCTCTTGGAACAGAAGTTCAGGAAATCGTGGAAGGAGGATACACATTTCCATCAACAATTCCTACTGATAATGTAGGTAAAAAGCAATATGAAACAAATGCCAAGGCTGTCAACACACTATTGGGGAGTCTGTCACAATCAAACTTTGTCAAGGTTATGCAGCTCAAAACCACCAAAGAAGTATGGGACAATATTTTTCTAAGCTATGAAGGAGACAATCAGGTAAAACGTGCAAAACTACAATCTCTCAGAATTCAATATGAAACTCTCAAAATGCACAATGATGAAAGTATAGCTAATTACTTCTTACATATAGATGAGATTGTTAATCGCATGAAAAACTTGGGTGAAGAGATAAAAGAAGTTCTGTAGTTGAAAAGGTTTTGAGATCCCTGTTTTCTAAGTTTGAACCAAAAGTTTCTACCATAGAAGAAAAGCAGAATCTTCAAAGTATTACTATGACACAGTTGCATGGAATCCTAACTGCTTTCGAAATGAGAAAAGGTGGTCCATTAGATATGAGAGAAGCTGCATTCAAGGCTTTGGGAAGAGAAGAGCTAAATGAATCGGGACACATTTCAGAAGGAGAGGAAGAAGCAAACTTTTTCAAGAACCTTCAACGGGGTTCTGGAAGATTCAGAGGTAAACTACCTTTCAAATACTTTGCTTGTGGAAGAGTCGGGCATTATGCAGCCAAATGTCCTCATAAAGATAAGGTGGATAAAGGTAAGGAACCAGCAAAATGGAATAGAATGTAAGTAAGAAGAGCTATTATACACATGAAAATAGCGATGGTTTATCAAATAGTGATGAAGATGAAGATGGTAATGATTATAGACTTTTGATGGCTTTTGAAGATGATGATTTCTTAGATGCTTTATATGAAGATCAAGGATAATTTTAGGGGCGAATGTTCGCCCTTTGGCGAAATTAAGGGGTTTTAAATTTTTAGTGAGCGAATATTTTGTATCATAGTACATTTTTACAAATCAACTCAAATAGCCCACCTTATTTTAAGGGAGAGGGTAAAAAAGGTAAATTTAGCCCTTGAAATTAGGACTTACAACCTTCCATTCGCCCATTTTCAAGAATAGGTTTTATTTAAGTGAATCCATTCGCCCATTTTCAAGAATAGGTTTTATTTAAGTGAATCCTATGGGTCAAATACCATATTTATAAAAGAAGTATGGTAAATTAATAAAAATATAAATAAATGAGAGGTATGGTAAATAAATAAAACATTTTTTATATTTACTCCATAAGTCACCTTATATACATGTAAGGGTGTAAACAAATAAAAATATAAGTAAAGTGGAGGTATGGTATATAAATAAAACGTCTTTTTATACTTACTCAAAAGGTATGGTAAATAAATAAAAATATAAATAAACTAGACGTATGGTAAATAAATAAAACCTCTTTTTATATTTAGTCCATAAACCTGGTTCTATTTAGAAGGCTCAAGAAAGAGGTTTTATTTAAGTAAATCCTATGGGCCAAATACCATATTTGTAAAAGAGGTATGGTAAATTAATAAAAATAAATAAAACCTCTTTTGATATTTAGTCCATAAACCTCGTTCTATTTAGAAGGCTCAAGAAAGAGGTTTTATTTAAGTAAATCCTATGGGCCAAATACCATATTTGTAAAAGAGTATGGTAAATTAATAAAAATATAAATAAACGAGAGGTATGGTAAACAAATAAAACATTTTTTTTATATTTACTCCATAAGTCACCTTATATTTACGAACACTCAAAAAATGGGTTATATTTAGGTGAAACCTATGGCCAAAATACTATGGGACAAATACCATGGACTAGATTGTTATTAGTATCATGCAAAAAACCATTATTAACCCTAATATTAGAATTAATAAAAATAAAAATGGCACATGGTATTCACCCATGGTATTCACCAAAATGGCACATGGTATTGACCCATGGTATTCACCAAAATGGCACATGGTATTGACCCATGGTATTCACGTGGAATGTAGCCTATTTAAATGGGGGAATTAAACCAGCATGTAGCCTATGCTAAGATTCACTAGGACTTTACAAAGTTTTATTATTTAGTGAAAGACTCGCCAAGATCTTACAAGATTTTATAATTGAGTAAAATATTCGCCATGCCTGGTGAGAGATTCGCCAAAAAATTATATATACATATTATATTATTGATAAAATCGCCTTCCATTTTTCCTATATACCATGGAGATTCGCCCATTTATTATATTTATAAATTTAGGGGGGGTTCTTAAAATTTTCCCTGATGAAGATGGTCTCTATGAAGAAATTTCTAAACTTAAAATCCGTTTAGAAGAAAAGAGTATGATTATAGATACTCTAACATTCCAACTTGCTGAAGGGGAAAAGCACAATGAAAAGTTAGAATCTGAAATTGTGGGTCTAAGAAAAGATATTCAGAAAATAAAAGCTCTCAATCTTAGATTTGCTAAAGGATCAAAAAATTTAGATGAAATTATCAAAGTGCAGCGTTCTCCTCTGATAAACATAGGTCTTGGATATACAGAAGAAGCATCTCAAGCACAGAAGCCATCAACCTCCAAAATTTATCTTGATGCAACAAAGAGAAGTGACCAGGTTGACAATCGTCAACAAAGTCATAAAGCAGATCATTAGGTAAATTGGGTTCAATCTACTTCAAGGATGAACAAAAGCTATAACCAACCACAGGTAAATCAATCTCAATTTGCTTCAAGAATTAATGTCAATGGAAACTACAATCGACAGGTCAATAGATTTGATAATCGCAGGAATTTCTTTAATGGCTAATGTTTTTCATGTCATAACTTTGGACACAAAGCTGCTCAATGTGTTGCTTACAAGACCATCATGACTAGAGAAGCACGAAATCAAAGGAATGTGACCGGGATCATGAAAATGACCTACAATAACTTTTTTTCTCTTGAAAATGAAATAGAATGCTCTACCTATAACAACTTCGGTATTGAATATTCTGAATGCAGGAGCAAATTTCAGCAAACATGTCAGAAGGAGCAAGCTTCATTGGGTCCCAAAACATGCAAAAAGAAAGAACCATAAACAAAAGGATGTGGAATACCTTTATATGCAGAAGGACAAGAAAATCAATGGTATATCGATAGTGGATGCTCAAAACGCATGACAGGTGATAAAGAAAAACTTCAGTCATATAATGCCTTAGAAAATGAAAAGAAGGTCTCATTTGGTAATGACACTCCTGTAGTCATAAAGGGTAAAGGCTCTATTCTCTTACAATAAAAGGTTAAAGCCGGAAATGTTATGTATGTAGATGGTCTAAAGCATAATCTATTGAGTGTCAATCAAATGTGTGATCAAGGAAATGAGGTAGTGTTTCGATAAAATGGATGTGTTGTTTGTGAGCTTGATACAGGAGAAACAATGATCAAAGGTGTAAGAACTCCAAACAACATATACATACTCTAGGGGGGACAACAACATTGCTACTTAAGCAAAAATGATGAACACTGGCTATGGCATAGAAGATTGGGGCATCTAAGCTTCCCTCAAATAAGAAAAGCATGTAGATACAAGGTTGTTCGTGATCTTCCAGATATCAGCGTTCCAGAAAACAAAATATGCAAATCATGTCAATTTGGTAAGAAAACTAGAGCACATTTACCTGAGAAGGAAGGATCAGCTAGTAAGCCTCTTGAACTTGTTCACACTGATTTATGTGGTCCATGTAGGAAAAAGTCACATTGTGGAGAAGAATACTTTATATTGTTCATTGAAGACTTTTCCAGAATGTGTTGGATAGGAATTCTACAGCATAAAGACGAAGCTTTCAAAAAGTTCAAAGCTTTCAAAGCCTTGGTTGAAAATGAATCAGATTGCAAAATCAAATGCCTCAGGCCTGATTGAGGAGGGGAATTTACCTCGAATGAATTCTTCGACTTCTATGAAGAACATGTAATAAGAAGGGAATTCTCTACAACAATAACTCCTCAGAAAAATGGAGTGGTAGAAAGGATGAAAAAAATTGTTCAACCAATGGCTCGTGCTATGCTAAATGAGTCTGGAACTCCTGCAACCTTCTGGGTTGAAGCTGCATTTGCTGCCATCACTATTCTCAACAAAACAAACATCTGGGTAAACAACACTCAAACTCCACATGAACTTTGGTATGGTAAGACTCCTACTGTAAAATACTTCAAAGTTTTTGGAAGCAAATGTTACATCAAAAGGACTGATGAAAAACTTAGCAAGTTTGAACCTAGAGCAGATGAAGGCTTTCTCCTTGGTTACTCTTCCAGAAGTAAAGGATACAAGTGTTATAATAAAAGACTTGGAAAAATTGTTGAAAGTATTGATGTTGTGGTTGATGAAGAAGGCAAAAATCCAAAGCAAGTAAAAACTGAAGATTATGAAGAAGATGAGGATTATCCTTCCACATCAAATCAGAAAAATTATGAAGAAGAAACCAATGAGGCACCAGAAGAACAGATAAGGGTAGAAGAAAAGACTCCATCCAGGTATGTTTAGAAGAATCATCCAAAGACGCAAATTTTGGGGCAGAAAGAGGCAGGAGTGCAGACAAGAAGAACTATTATAGAAGCTTCAAGCTATCTAGCATTGCTTTCCTCTTTTGAACTGCAAAATGTAAATGAAGCATGCAAAGATGAATGTTGGGTCAAGTCCATGAATAAAGAACTTGAGTAGATTGAAAAGAATAATACTTGGGAATTGGTTCCTAGACCTAATGATAAGAATGTCATAGGAACCAAATGGATATTCAAAAACAAGCTGAATGAAAATGGAGAAGTTATTAGAAACAAGGCCAGACTTGTTTGTAAAGGGTATGCTCAAAAAGAAGGTATAGACTTTGAAGAAACTTTTTCACCTGTTGCTAGACTTGAAGCCATAAGAATGTTTCTTTCTCTTTCTAGTTTTCAGAAGTTCAAAGTATATCAAATGGATGTGAAATCTTCCTTTCTTAATGGATACTTAGAAGAAGAAGTGTATATTGAGCAACCAGACGGATTCATCCTTGGAAATGATCCAAAACTCGTATGCAGACTTAGAAAGGCTCTCTATGGTCTAAAACAAGCTCCAAGGGCCTGGTATTATCGTCTTGACAAATACCTTCATCAACAAGGTTTTTCAAAAGGATCAACTAATAGCAATCTATATATAAAAATTGACAATGATAAATTGCTAATACTTGTTGTGTATGTTGATGATATCATTTTTGGTAGCAATGAAGAAGCCATGAATCAAAACTTTGCCTTGGTAATGCAGAAAGAATTTGAAATGTCCCTACTTGGTGAGATCACATATTTTCTTGGCTTACAAGTTCAACAAAATAAAGATGGTATTTTTTTATCACAAACCAAGTACCTCAAGTAGATCTTGAATAAATATGGCATGGAAGATTCTAAACTAGTATGTACCCCTATGGTAATAGGATGCAGCCTCAGTGCAAATGATGAATCAGCAGCAGTACATCAACCAACCTACAAATCCATGATTGGTAGTCTGCTCTATCTAACAGGTACCCAACCAAACATCATGCATGCAGTGGGAATAATTGGAAGATTCCAAGAAAATCCAAAGGAATCACACCTGCAGGTAGTAAAAATGATCTTCAAATATCTTCAAGGAACTCAGAATTTTGGCTTATGGTATCCTAGGGACACAAATCTTACACTTCATGCATACATAGATGCAGATTGGGCAGGAAGCGTGGATGATAGAAAAAGCACTAGTGGTGGTGTATTCTATATGGGTTCCAGATTAGTGTCTTAGTTCAGCAAGAAACAAAGTTCAATTGCTTTATCTACAACTGAAGTAGAATATGTGGTTGCTGCATCTTGTTTCACACAACTCCTTTGGATGATGCAAACCTTGCAAGACATTCAGATCACAATGCACTCCACCCATCTCCATTCTATGTGATAATACAAGTGCAATCATTATTTCAAAGAATCCAGTCATGCATTCTAAGACGAAACACATACCTATCAAATATCATTTTCTCCGGGAACAAGTGCTTGAACAAAAGGTCAAATTGGAGTATGTTCCCTCCAAGGAACAAGTTGTTGATATATTCACCAAACCACTACCCAGAGAGACATTTGAATACCTTAGACAGAAGCTGGGAGTAGTTGATGCATCATCTTGTTGTTGACACTTATCTGTTTTAGAGAAAAATGGTTGTATGCGAGTTTCATGAAGCGTATCGGTGTACATACGACGGTTTCTGTGGATACAGCTGCGTAAATGTTGGTTTGAAGAATATCAGTGGGCCAGACTTAGGATGAAAAGAGTCTGATATGGGTCTAACAGTGATCATCTGTCACAGGTTAAGGGGGAGCATAGACTTCTAATAATCCATTATCATTGTTGGCATTACCTTAGAAGATCTTGGTACAATTTCACAGTTGTTTTTTATTCAGGTGGAACAAGTGCAGAGGGAGATCATGGTTGCTGGTCTAGATGGTGATTAACAGATGTTGCTGATAATAGTTGCTGATGACTATCATAGTCTTGTTTTAGATATTTTGTCTCTATGTTATGTATAACTTTTATTATCAAGGTCATGTAACGACCTATTTTGTTTCCCCACTATGCCTGGGATGGATGATGTAATGTTCTTGTTTTACCATATATAAACTTTTGATGTATCCCCACTTGGTTGGGTGGATGAGTAAATCTTGGTATATCCCAACTTGGTTGGGAGATGGATGTATGTATGAGTCTTTGGTGATAGGAAGGTCATTTATGATGTATAGAGTCATGTTCTTCTTGTAGAACATCTTTTTGCAGACCTTTCTTACTGTCAAGGGGAGCATGAACAACTCACTTCAACATATCAGAGAATTTAGCATGTACTCAGGGGGAGCATAACCCTTTGCCCTCGATGACAAAGGGGGAGAATGAATTGGGGTTTCGATCAAGTCCAAAGGGGGAGACTGTTGGCATTATGACATAGGTTTGGCGCTATGACACTGGTGTTGTCCTTGACGACAACTCACTCAGATAACAGATCACAGTTCAGGATCACGGAATGAAGGAAAAAGAGGTATACGCAGGTTCCCTTTGACAAAACCACGTATGCACGCGTGTTCGCAAACCAAAAGGCGTGTATGCGTATACACGCACTTTCACACAAGGAAAAGTGTGTACATGTTGGAAAACTTGGTTTTGGTACGTGGTATTTGGTCCTTGGTATTTTGACCCATGGTATTGGTCCAAGGTATCTTGTCCGAAGTATTGACCCCAGGTATTTGGTCCAAGGTATTGATTCTAAAGTGGTTTTGGACCATGGTATTGAGCAAGGCCTAAGACTATAAAAGGAGGAGGGGATCATTAGGAAAAGGCACTCAAGTATTGAATATCTAATGAAGATAAAGATCTAGAATACTAGTCATTGGGTTATGGTGCATAGCTGGATCTGAATCAAGGAGGAACTTGAGCGCTTGAAGAAGGATAAGTTCTATTAATGGGTCAAGACCTTTAGGCTTGAAGAGAAGTATCTTTGTGTAGTTTTTGATCTTTTATAATTGGCGCATGCTGTATTCTATAAATCTGATGATCTGGGTATAATTGATGTCTAAATAGTTGTAATGGTTGAATAATCTTTTATAGATCTATACGTAGGTTCAGTATAGAAAAGGTGCATATACACGCTGGTTCAGCATTTAAAAACATCGTATATGAAAGTCTACCTTCAGATAACAACGTATGAACACAGGTTCAACACCATTGAAGTAGTGTACGTCTCATAAAATATGTTTTAGCTACTTCTGTTTGCTATGTAGTGTTCTGGGTTCTACATTGGGTTCTGGTTACTTTACTTTGTTCTGATTACAACATTCAAAAAAGTGATTGATTTATTCAGTTTTGGTTGGTGCAAAGGAGATTGATTGATGTAGATATATTTGATGTTTGATTGATGTTATTGATGGATCTAGTCTGAAAATTTATGAAATGTGGTCCCTAGAAGAAAAGAGAAGGTTGTAGCCTTCTGTAGGTCAGCACCTACGTACTAGTAAACACATCAGCTAGTACAAGAGCTAAGGGGCTTGTAGCTCCCTTCTAGGAAAAGCTGGAGAATGAGAGAAGGTTGTAGCCTTCTGCAGGTAGAAGTCTACGTACTGGTATAAGGCTGCACCAGTACAAAATTTGTAAAAGAAGTTTCTTATTAAAGAAAGATTGAGAACATTGTAGTAGGTGGTTTTCACCTACATTGGGTTTCCACCTTATATCTTTGTTCATGTGTGCGATTGCATGTTCTGTTTACTGCATTTGATTACTAGTTATATGGTTCTGATACACAGATTAAAGATCAACTAACTAAATTATAAAATTGCAAGGTATATGCTGGTTGCTCTAAACACAGTTGCGTATACACGCAGGCTTCATTAATAGAAATAGCGTATATAAATCTATTTATGGAAATGAAATATTGAATTGCTAGTACTGATTCAGCCCCCCCAGTATTATTTCCAACACAATGTTCACATGACATACCTTCATTACAACCTTAGCCAAAATTGATTGAAGGCCTCTATTGTGCCATTCAACTATGGATGGTATGGAGTGATTTTCTGATGGTGCGCTTAGAACTCCTCCATCAATGCTTCGATGGTTGTATTAAAAAAGTGAGTTCCCTAGTCACTCATCAAAATTTTGGGACATCCAAAACAAGTGACAACATTTTTAATTAAGAATTATGCTGCAATATCCACACTATTTTCTTTGATGAACACTACCTTATCCCAATTTATATATAGATCATCCATTGTGGTTATAATATGCATGCTCTGCTCCCTTTTTCCATAGAGTTAATCAACCCAATGAAACCTAGTGTCCACTTGTCAAATGGTTGTATTTTTACCTATGGATGTAGTGGAATTTCATTTTGATGTGATGGTTTTCCGACTATCTAACAAACATTAAAACTATGACAAAACTCCTTTACATCACGATGCGTTTTCAACAACCAAATACCTACGTGTAAAATATTTTGCATGGTAGATTTCCCTACACAATGGCCTCCAGCCACCTCTTCATGTGCAACCATCAAGATGGTTAGTCTTTCACATTATAATACAGAACGACGGAGTATACCATCCACACCCAACTTATACAAACAATCTGCAATCAACTGATAATCCATTGCCTTAACTACTGATTGTTTCTTCTATGCAACTACATAGAGTTGCAATGTTGTCCCCATGTTAAGGAATTAAAAAATATTTGTAAAGTGGTCATCTACCATCTTGAAATTGAATAGTTACGCATTAGGTAAGTTATCACCTATGTTCCCTACATCTTCACTCACAAGTACCTTAGATAATTGGTTTAGCCTTGCATTCATCCAACCAAGCTTCACTATTACCTCAAAATCATATTCCTAGAATAGAAAAATTCATCTTCATATTTTGGCCCCCCATCATTGTCTTGTTGAAGAGGTAATGTAATGTATAATGACTGGTGTAGAACTTGAAATGTGGTCCCAATAGGTAGTGTCTAAACTTTTTTAGATCATACACCATTGCTAATCCTTCGTGTTCCATTATGGTTTAATTTCACTTCATATAGGATAAATTCATGCTAGAAAAAACTATTGGATGATCCATCTCAGCCTCTCCTAGATGTGCCAATACTACTCCCAATGCAATCAAAAATGCATCCACATGTACATGAAATTATTTTTTCGAGTTAAGGAATACCAGAATTGGTGTAGTTATGAATTTCTCGTTTAATATGTCTAGCACCTGTTGGAATTCTTCATTCCATTGACACTCCATCTCCTTCTTCAAAAACAATTCCAACGGTGTGGTAATTTTTACATAACTACACATAAACCTCTTGTAGTACTCCTTGCACTCCAATGTAGCATGTAATTGTTGAACTAACATTGGAGGTGGAATATTTAGAATCATTGCAATTTTCAATAGAACCACCTAGACAGACGTGCAGAGACCAGAAACGGAGATGAGACCAGAACGTGGAGCCGCCCCTAAGGAAGAAAGACAGATATACGGTAACAGGGACACTAGGATCAAACCGGGCCCCAGGAGAACAAAGAAACCAAGAGCTAGACAAGCTGAACCCATACGACAAGAAAAGAGCATATGACCTAGAGATGATACCCCGTAGATGCTACAAGGAGCATCCAACAGGGCAGCGGAGGGAAGAAGGGAAAACGTGTAGAGAGCCAGGACAAATGACAGTAAATTCACAATTCACAATCATTGAAGTAGGTTTTGGTGGTTGTAATACGGTTCTGTGATAGATCATTTGTCATCGTAACTTTCCCAAGGAGAAGTAAGTCCTTCTGGTCTTGAAGGAGGAGATCTTGTAAATGGGATTATTAAGGATGTTTCCCTACGCATAATGGCTTATTTCAATGAAATTGGTCCCTAAGGCGTCTCCCCCCCCGATCCATTTCTCACGTAGATTTGGCAAGAATTTATCCTATCTGCTCTTTTGACAGGGCCTCCTCGAAGGGGGAATGTGGATGTAGAGTTTCTCTCCATATAGATCCATCAGTAAATTTTCATTTCATCTGGTATGGAGGCAAGGGAGACAATTGCAGAGCTAAATTCATAGAACTGTGGGAAGCCCTTTAGTGCTTATTGTTCAAGGAAATATAGATTTGTCTACAACTATCTAAGATAAGCCACAACACCTTGATGTGTTTCTTTAGTAGAATAGAATGGTATAGTAATACAAACCTCAAATTTTTTATGTATGAATTCGTTAAATGCCACAAAAACCACTAGAGAGAATAATTTCGACGTGTTCTTGAACTTGAAAGGCATGACAATGTATTGAAATGATCCCCACTTAGTGGAAAATTTTGTCTTATGGCTGCCTGCCTTAGTGATTTTAATTTGGTGATACCATGAGAAACCATTTGTAAAGGAGAAAGTCTCATATCCACTGACATTTTCTGAAACCTCATTTGTGTAAGGTGTAGGGAAAGGGTCATGAACACAAGAATCATTTAGCTTCTCAAATCCACACAGATTTGAATCTCACCTATTTTCTTTTTCTATATAACCATCATACAAATCCACCTAGACTCCTTAGCAGGTTCTATTGTTCCATCCTTCAACATTTTGTCGATATCTTCCTTGATTTTTTGCTTATATATCGAATTTAATCAATATGGTCTCTATCGCATTGATTTGGCATATGGTTTCAATGGTATCATTATTTCCCCTAGCTCACCAACTATGGCTTTTATTTCTAAGAAAGTGTTGGGGAATAGATCCTTATATTATCACAGAAATTCAAAGATCTATCCAATAATTTCCTCATCTCAATAATCACTAATTACTGTGAACTTCAGTTTATCCTCCATGCTAATTTTCACCTTGTGTGTCTTGATTAGCTTAGTATAATCCGACACAGTAGAGTTCAACTATGGTCCCACTACCTCGCATTCTCCCTTGGACTCTAGAATGTGTAGATCCTTGGGATCCTCATCATCATCAACTTCTTCCGCGATAATACAACACTTACAGTTTCTTTGTATTTTGACGATGTCAATGAAATGTGAAAATTAGTACCTCCTTTTGTGTATTCCTTGGCTAAGGTGTAAATATATTTTCTTTCATGCTATGCAATTATTCATCTATTGACAGGTCATCAAACTCAAACTAAAATATTACTAGGAATTTCTCTAACATTATTTTCCAATCCATTATACCACATTGTAGCTCCAACTACGTATACCAGTTTTAGGGCACAATATCTAAAGTGTGTACAAAATGATGCACCCACTCATTCACTTGTATCTTCTCTCCTCTCCATACCAAGGAAAATTTTGAGGATGGAATTTTATCTTAATGTTTAGAAACCTTGGCGAATCTTGCTAGTCCCTAATATGTAAATTGTAAAATGTTTGGCAATATTTTTGTAAAAATATTAATATTTCTAATGATTTTATATTTTTCTTTAAATTTTGATGATTTTTAAGGTAAAATAATTTTATACAATAAAATGTGTGAAAATCATTTAAAAAAATAAATAAATTGGAAAATCTTTTTTTGGAGAAATCATGGAAAACTAGCCCACCTACGAATATTATCCCATAAAATTTTCCATGCTCCATAGTGCAATGCAATTATCTAAGTGAGGGGTAAGAGATTCCTTACCGATATATCTTTCCTTGCAATCTCCTACATCTAAACCAAATCTAATCTACAACAAGTTCCTACACTACTACCAAGAAGTTTTCTGCTCCTTGTGTGTTACCCACCAACATGCCAAAGTGGCTTTTAGGGAAATTTCTAGCATTGAAAGCCTGAGATGATTTGGCACATGTGTCTCAAAATATTTAATAAAAGTATATACATCAGTTAGTTCATTTAACCTTGTAGGTTCCCAAATCTTTGTGCTAATCCATCGCACTGTACGGGTTACATGTGCACATATCCACGTGGAAGCCTCATCAAGGAACTACTTTCAATTCTCCAACACCTTGTCCTAGTATAATGAACAAGAATTGATACTACACAAACTTAGAGTGTCGTTCACAGTAGGATTTACCTAGTCATAAGTTTGGGTCATTACATTATAGCTATTGTCGAGGTCCATTGTGTCAAGGTTCTCTCTCATAGACTCGACATAACATTCCACTTCCTTAGGATCCAAGGGTGTGACTACTTGTAAAACATAAGATTCAAATATCATTTGTATTTTCTTCAAATTGATAACAATATAATTATCAAAGGCCTAATTGATGCCAAGAAATGCTAGATAAGGATATTTATCATCCACGATTTCAATTATTTTGA
Organism: Pinus tabuliformis; assembly: GCA_031772625.1. NCBI lineage: Eukaryota > Viridiplantae > Streptophyta > Pinopsida > Pinales > Pinaceae > Pinus > Pinus tabuliformis. The sequence goes on along the minus strand of CM062807.1, from coordinate 404,256,994 downwards.
AGTCATCCAAAATGTTGACTCTGTCAATGTATTCTAATCTCTATAGATGGAATATTCTATATTGATTGGAAAGATATAATTCAATTGGTGACCACACTATTTTTAGCTTACCCCTCAATTCCCATGTTCTCTTTGCTATAAAATCAAGGGATTTGATCACGGTAACTTTATTTTCTTATTCTTGAAAAATTCTTGTGAATTATATGAGTCTTCTTATTATTTCTTATATTTTTTTATTATTCATCAGGTAATTATAAAATAATTTTAGTATGCAGGAAAGTAAAGATCACAAAAACACAATACACAAGACACAAATATTTACCATGGGAAAACCTCTCTCTTATAGGAAAAACCCAACAATTCTTCCTTATACCAATGAGAAATATCAAAGTCAACCTTACCACCCTAGGTCAAGTCAATCCCTCTCCAAACTAGGCCTCCCAAGTCCAAGCCTAACTTGGTCAAACCTCTCCAACAAACTCTATCCAATCAGCTTCAAATTTTGGCAAGATGTTGTATTTCAAATGTGCAACTAGTAGAGTGAAATTTAGATTTTCAATAGACCCTAGAAACTCATCCCCTAGCAACAGAAACTACGTTCCACAAGTGTGAACTTCTAAAGACAGAAAATAGGTCAAAAGCATAAGTTTTCTTCTTCATAAGAGAAGAAAATATTCCTTCCATCTACTTGACTCCTTGTCCTCCTTAGCTCATCATGTTTCTCACCTCCATATGCTTGTAGTAGATGTCTCCAAGAGAAGAATGAAAGTTGTACCAATGAGGCACAAAGGCCTCTCTTATTTAAGTGGTACCACATGGGGTTTAAAGTGGTTCCATGGGGTCTTAAGCCTACATGATGGAGGAGGGCTAACATGATATTCTTGTGGACTTATATTTTACAAAATAAAAAACAAATTCATTTTATTTTCTTCCGATAATCTTATTGGGATTTGTCTCAAAAGAAAAAAAAAGAAAAAAATCGTTCATATGTCACAATGGGACATATTACAAATATAATTCTTTTGATTTAAATATCAATTATTTTTCTTTCTCTCTTTACAATAATCAATAAAATGGTATTATGAAGACCGAACCTAGTTACATTTTCCAACACTCCCTCTTAACTAGGGAGGTATTCATAATGGCTTATCTAGATATTGGCATCTAAAGGAAAGGATTGCAAATTGATAAACATCTTTATCACAACTAACATTATCACATGACTAAGGTCTTATCATCATTATAAAACACAACAAACTCTGTCTCTCCACAAAATCAGGGCACATAATGCTAGGAGACCTTCCTACCTCTTTTCTTAATCAAGCCACATACTCTACCTAGGATTATTGAGTATGTCTAGCTCATAGGACCCTTCCCAAATACTATATCACCAGGAAATACCAATTCTCTTAGAAACATGTCCACTCATAGAAACATTTTCTACCATAGTATCAACTGGGAATTTGTCCTTCACCCATCCTTTCCATGTCAAATATACTTGACTTACGATGATTTATCCTGGTAATCGTACACGACACTAGAATGTCTATCCAATATGCTTATCAAATATCTTATTCTCCATATCCATGTTCATGCACCTAACTTATGATGGTTAGTCATGGAGAAGTACATGACACATGGAGAACACCATCACTCCCTCTCATCCAGGGAGGATCTGCATACTCATTCCCCATCAACCTGGGAGGAGATATATCCTCTCTCCCTCTCAATTAGGGAAGATAAACACCCTCACTCCCTCTCAACTAGGGAGGAGACATCCACAAGCCTACAACTTGTTCCAGAAGCTATCACTTTATTCATGGAGATTTCATCATACCTTCTTGGCCTCAAATCACATATCATCATCATGTGCCTCGACCCATCATGAGACCTAGTTTTTTCAGACCCCTTTGTGAGCATCATGGTCAAATAAAACACATCCTATACATCATCCAATTTTTCCAAGACCTATCCTACTTAATTATTCCTCTAATGAGCCCATGGGGCTTTGGATTGACGGTGAATGGGTGCGCTGTTAAGGCACTCCTTGCGATAGGTCACCGGTTCAATTCCCCGTGGGTACTTAGTTTAGTCTTAACATATATAAAAAATTATTCCTCTAATGCATCAGAAACCTATTAACCATGACCAATTCTCAAACAAAATCAGTCAATAATATCACAACCGCGTATCAACTAGTTGTATATATCATGATCATTGATTGACCAAAAATAACATAGCATATATAATCAATTATACCATCTATCATCAACCATTTTTTCATCGAATCTTGATTCCATGTATCATTGAACCTAAAGCTCAACTTAGTACAATATTCACCCTTTAAACAAGTGAATGTCATGTCCCAACAGGCTTCTACCAAGCCCTAATTTCAGGTAGCATTATATCATCGCAAGATACTCTATCAAGTCTTGAAAACCAACATTCATGTCACATGGATTTCTGAGAGAAGCCACCTCCATCTTGCTCTTGGATTCCATACAATATAACCTGTAACTTCATATAACTATTATTTACATCATTCCAAGAGTTAGGGTTTCTAAATATCATTAGTCCATGTCTTGCTCAAACCCATTCCAATGTTTTCAAGGCTTCCTCTTTGGCCTCATTTCTTACTTTCTAGGGTTTAGCCTATGCTTTCAGAAACCTTCCTTTATGCTGGCATCTTTATCTTCTAGGACACATCCTATACTTTCTTAAATTTTTCTATGCTAGGGCACAATCTATCCTTTTAAGACACTTGATTTCCTTTCTAAGATATCTTAGTACACAACTAGATAGGTAGTAGGAACCCAAGTGCCAATATCTTGACTACATAAAGTCAAACAAGTGAGATGAATAATACACATAAAGGTTCATAAACAATTATTGTAGCAAAAAAGGAGCTCACCCTCTCTTTCCAAGGATCATATTTCATAATACTAGACCCCTCACAAAAATGAGTTTCTTCCAGAGTACTGGACCAGTCATAACTAAGTATTCTATTCAAAAAATTATATAGACTTTTGACATCTACATTCAAATTCAAATTTGCTAGGATATATACTTATTGAAGTTCCATGCACATGCCTCTGAAAGTTATATTTCAGGAAACAAATATAAGATCTCTAAACTCAAAGCCATTCATCAAGAACAACCATCTTGACTTCATCATATCACAACAATTACAACTTTCATACAATAGATACAAGATATCTAATTTCAAAGATATACTAAAAGCAAGTGCATGTGTCACACTCATACAAGACTTTTCTTATTAAGGGGATAATGATTTTTCTCTCACACATACAATATTTTGACTCCCATGCCAGAAGGGAGATAAACCATATACCAGACTTGGTATATCACCTAGTGTCTTAAGATACACACAAAACTTATCATAATCTTCTAACATCTTATCAAAGCCTTTATATTATAGAGAGCCCTTAAACAGAACAGAAACATCTTCTTTTCACAAAAAAGCGTCATCCAGCTTCTAATCCCCAAGACCTCAAAAGTACATGTAAACATATGCAACTATTCAACATATCAAATTTCATAAGGGAGAAACCAAATATTACATATCTGATACATACCATATGCATCAATCATAGTAAAGGCACTTATGATTGTATTCCTCTACCTTCTTTGGAGGTCTCTTATCTTCATCATCATTTAGATATGTCATCAAAGAAATGAAAACTAGCATACTACAAAACCATTTTGAAGTTTACATGTCCTTTGTTTTGCAGAGTTTTGGTTTTGTTCCTTTCATTAATTTTTTATGAGAGGGTACTCTGTATACAAATTCCAAACTTCAAGTCAGCTAGATATTATGAGTAGCTCAAGTCTTTGAATCATCATTTATCCATTTGTTCCTCAGTTATGGTGTTATGCATAGACACATCTTCTATCCTAGAAAGGATATGATCCATATATCCATCGATAATTGTTGTTAATGGTTTCCAAGCCATCCGTCACTCTCGAAACATAGGTTACTGATATGCCAATATTAACAACCGTATTAACACCATCGCTCTCGGTTACTATCACTAGATCATCGTTTCATTGTTCCTACTTCAAGTTGGTAAGACACAAAAATATAGGAGTATGATTGTGATCTATAGGTCAACTTTAAATATCACTTAAAGTATATAGTATATCAAGCCATGGTAATAATTCCATGGATGTGACTTCAAATGCAAACCTCAGAAGAAGTGAGTCACAAGGCCAAGATGTTTTTCCTTCATGAGAGTGTGTAATAATTTTATTGATATTTTGTAAGTAGTGTAAGTAATAAGCCACAACAATGAGCTATGTAATGATAACATGAGCCACTATAATATATGAAGAAAGAATGAGCCACCACAAGTGTAGATATGAAAGCCTCTTTTTTATTGTATATGCCAATAATGTGATTACAAACCACATGATATGATCCATTTCTATTGAAACAATGAACCATTGTCACATGTATAGAAAATTATAGTAAAAAATATAACGAGATATGGAATGGTTTGTGTGAACTTCTGTATAATGCACCCACTATATAACGAGATCCACAAAACCATGTGGGATCACAAATATGCTATCTTTGTCAAGTGAGCCTCAGAATTGGTCATATGTGAGCCACAACATTATAATAGAGAGTGAGTCATATATATCATATCCAAACTATAGAGAATGAGACACTATACTGCTCACGATATTCTTTACAGACATAAGGTCTCTTGATATGCACATAAACTTTGATAATGATCTTTAGGATTCCTTTTTCCAAACCAAAGCTCTAATACCATGTTATAAAATTAAGAGTTTTGATCACAATAACTTGATTTTCTGATTTTTGATAATTAATTTTGAATTATATGAGTCTTCTTATTACTTCTTAGATGTTCTTCTTATTCATTAAGAAATTATACAGTAATTCCAATATGTAGGAAAGTAAAGGTCACATAAATACAATAGACAAGACACAAATATTTACCTTAGGAAAACCTCTCTCTTAGAGGAAAAACCCAACAATCCTCCCTTATACCAATGAGAAATATCAAAGTTAGCCTTGCCACCCAAGATCAAGTCGAGCCCTCTCCAAACCAGACCTCCCAAGTCTAGGTCAAACCTGGTTAAACCTTCCCTAACAAACCCTAGGCATTCAAATTAAAATTTTGGCAGGATTTTATAGTTCAACCTTGCAACTAGTAGAGTGAAATTCAGATCTATAGTAGACCCCGAAAAATTGTACCCCAGCAAAAGAAACTGCCTTCCACATGTGTGAACTGTTGAAGAGAGAAACCAAGTCAAAAACATAAATTTTCTTCTTCTGGAGAGTAGAAAATCTTCCTTCCAACTACTTGTCTCCTTATCCTCTTGAGTTTGTCCTCTTTCTCACCTTCGTATGGCCTTCCATGGGGTTTAATGTCATTCCACATGGGATATTGAGCCTACATGATGGAGGAGGGCCGACTTGATCTTCCCGTGGACTTATATTTTACAAAATAAAATAAAAAATCATTTTATTTTATTCCAACAGACTCAATGGGACTTGTCTCAAAAAAAAAAAAAAATTTCTTTCATATGTCACAATGGGAAATGTTACAAATATAATTATTTTTATTTAGATATAAATTATTTTTCTTTCTTTAATTACTATAATCAATAAAATGGTATTATGAAGACCAAACCTAGTTACATTTTCCAACATTCTTCAATAATAGATTCATGCTCGAGCCCAGACCTAATATGATGTTATCCATGTCATAATATGCTACCTACAAATTAAACCAAAATTCTTTATTCATGTGCTTCTTTCATGGCACTTGCTTCACCTTTCTCTGGGGTGCTTAGGTGGGAATTTCTTCCTTTTCTTGCATGCAGTGGTCAATCATTTTGTATAGTTTCTCTAGTGCATGCTCATCCTTCTTTAATTCCAAAAATCTCTTTAAAAAATTATTAATGGGGCTTACATCCCTTTGAGTCACTTCTAATGGAACCTCATCATAGATAAGATGAGGTTGATCATAAATTGGTGCCCTTTGTGGATGCATTTTCAAGCTCGATGTGCCCCATTAAAATACTAGAAAATCCTTCCTTGCATCCTAATATCTTTTTTTCTCTCTAAAAGGATTAAAATTTAAAGGAGGTTTCACAACATTTCGAATCCACTCACGATTTTGTTCTAGTTTATTCACAGCATTCATACCTATTCTAATCCCTCCTCTCAATATTACACATATTTGAGGGTGGTCACATCAACCTTCATCTATGACCATCTGTACATTTGGCCCTCATTTCTCCTACCATTTCAATAACAATTGTGGGAAATATTCAGTGGCATGGTCTAACTATTTGTAGTCTATGTAAGTAGTGCAGGGGTTCAAATAGTCTTAGGCCATATGTCCCATTTGTCCACAATTGTAACAAATAACAGATCATATTCCATGCCCATAACCTCCTCTTCCTCTTATAGTTTTGCCTTGTCCTTTGGTTGATGCATTGTAGTATTTTTTTTTATACTGTTGTGTGCCACCATCACCTCTTTTTTATTCTTGCATGTGATAAGTTTCAAACATTATTTTGCACATTAACTCCAATGCACAACAAGATTGAATATCATGTTCGACAAACTAATAAAAGACATAGAATGGGGTCTGCATTGAACTCTAATATCTATGCACCACGGGACACATGGTTAGAAAGTGACCCCATACTCAACAAATTTCACATCATAGTCCTCACCCTTGGGATAATGGATTAGCTACTCTTGTTTCCATGTAGTCGGTCATTGTTAGAAACTCATTCTTATGGTGACCTTCTCTTCTACATATGTTGCACCATAACTCCTCTAACTTCTCCTTTCCCTTTTTCAAATACCGCAAATATAAGCTTAGAGAAGCCAGCTGCGACTGCACCTCTACCATACCTACATTGCTTTCTTAACCTACATGCATAACTTCCAATCTCATTTCTATTTCCAATGTTTTGGGTTGCTGCACTACCTTCTACCATGTTAGTGGAATTCTAATGCATGGAAATAATTCTATTATAAAACATTCCTAGTGATGTGCATTGGGAATATGGAATGTCAATCTATCCATCAATACCTCAATGAATTGTTGTTCATAGTCCTAGCAAAATTCACCAGCATTATGATTTATCTCCTTAATTTCTATTATGCATTTTGACTCAAATTTTGGCTTTTAGAACTCCTTCAAAATCACCTACTTAATAAATTCTAGAGTCCTGCCTTGGGGGCACTGTAGTCTTATATTACTTCATACACCTTTTTAGCACGTGGCCCTGAAGAGGTTGTCTCTAATTGTGCAATATTTTCTAGCTCATCTGGAATCTGCATAACTTTCCAAACTACCTTGCATACAAACCAGTGCTTCTTGGTATCCCCTATCCTAGTTCCATGTAAAATTTTAAACCTCATTGTAGTTTCAACAATGGCCATTATCTATCATCCTGTGTTTTTCTACTCACAATTCAAATTCTTTGTCAAAGGTAGGGCAACTTTTGGTGCCCCTCCTAATAGTACTCTATGTTATCCTCCTACAATTTCCTCTTCTTATTCACTACTTTCACTCCCACTATTTAATTGCCTTTAATGAAATGTCTCTAGTGACTCTATAAAATATGATAAATAATGAAGAATTTACCTCTAATTCTAAAAGCATGTGCAGGGTCGTGCTTTTGATCCAAGGGATCACCAAGGCTTGCACAATGGGATGTAGTGGACTTTCTACATTGACTTGGTACTCTTCCTCCTCTATCTTCTTTCCATCAATACTTTGATTTTTTGCTTCCCTACTATCTCATTCACCATGGTATCTCTATCCTATGTTTTGGGTGGAGGGACCTCTCCAAAACACGATCCTCCACTCCTGGCACAAGTAGTCCTCTTCTCTCTCTTATACACCACTCTCTTCTCTCTCTCCCTTTCATTCTTCTTAGTGATCTGGATCTTTCCTATTATGCACACTTCGAACTTGTGTGAAATACTTCCTTTTGGGTCTTATGTCAAAAATGAAATCTATCACAATTCATTTTCCTTTACTCGAATTTCATACATATCTCGTCCCATTGCATAAGGTGCCAACTGCACTACTTTCTTTGCTCCCTCCTAGCAATAGCATGCACATTTCCACCATTTTTATATAGACTACAACACTGACACCTTGACATCTCTTGGGAGATCTTTGCCCCCTTTATAGATCCTGATCTTGCACCGAATCATATGCATCTCCCGTCACCTACCTTTTTCTCAGCATCTTTTCTTATCTTTTTTATCTCTTCTACAATGCATAGCTCTCTTTCTCCATCTCTCCTTGCATCCCTTGTCCCTTCTCTAAATTAGGCCATCCTTTGATCATCTCCCTAGTTCCCTAAATTGCATAAAAATTTAGCCTATCATCTCATTAGACTTGAATGACATCACATATTTATTTCAAAGAAACATCTTGATCCACATAGGTAATATATTCAAATACCAACCAAATAGTCCTTGGAAAAAATCTTGTTCATATGCACTAAAAGACTGAGTAGAGTCCGCTACAAACTCAACTATGTATCCTTCTAAAATAATAGCTAGCCAAAAATCAATAGCTCTGGATATTACATTACTCATGATATTCACCCTTCGTAGTAGATCTGGTGTCCATTCATATGGCTTTGGAAGACTCTAGATTCCTTGCCACTCTTCCCATATCTTCAACCACTCCCATAGAATAACAAGAAACTCAGCAAAGAAAATCTCATGCAATTCAGTAAAAATATACCTTTGTAGCCATTTGTCCAGACTGAGATATAGGTTCCTTGAATTTTTTGCTACAAAATCGTGTTGTTTATTTTCCAATCAATTTTCTATATCTTCTTTTGTCGGTCTCCACATCCCCTTCTTTGACACGAAATTCAATGTCCTGACAATGAAACCATTTCCTAGCACATAGGAGTAACCCAAGGTTCGAAGTTAAGGGAAACATAAATGAATTTGGTTCCAACTCATCCATGCCAAACTATGGTATTCACCATATGTCGAAGATGTAACCATTTAAAGGAAATTACATTCAAAATTCTTCACAACACATATCGTAACATTCCCAATGAACTACAATGCACATAAGTTAAGTATAAACACATTGTGTAATCAACAAAGCAACCATTCCTCATGAGTTCAATATATAAGCACAAAAATAACTCATACAAATAATAGGGAACATAGTTTCATTCATCCACCAATACCATTATTGGCATTATGCCTCAACTACAAAGTATCAACACAAGAAATTTGCCAAAAGTTTTTCAATGACTTCATATTTCATTCATTTAACCAACATTTTATACAAGATGCATATATAGTAAAACCATGACAAACAAACACAGAATCTCCAAATACTCCACATTAGTGAAAAAAAATAGTAATATGAATTACAAAGAGGTATTATATAGCTAGATGGGAAAAATTAAACCATCACAATTAATTGTATATTATTCAACCAAACTCCTATACAATTAGTAGAATGAGTATTCAAATAGGTTTTTGGATGGTGTTGTCATTGATGTCAACCCATAGAGTTGATTGGGTTTGAGTTTGACTAAAAACACTAGTCATTGATGTCAAATGGTTAATGAACTCTTCCTATTAATTGTCATATTATATTAAGATGGTAGGTATATTATTGGATGGTCAGAAACCCAAGCCCTAGGGTTTGGGTTCCCTGGACTGAGGATGTATCTCAACCTTGTCGAGGGTTTTTGAAGGGTCAAACCATTGAGTTTGTATCAGAGAACTATGTCATTATATTATCCTCAAAGAAATATTTCTAGTGATATGTGTTATGCCACATAATTCCTCCTAGTTTGAGAGATAAATGCATTTGAAGTCAGAGACCCCACTTTCTGGGCTAAAACCACAAGGGGTGGTGTCTTGGCATATTTCTATTGGTGTGGGAATCCAAATTAAGCACAAAGGGTATCAAGCTTTTTGTTACCCAAAATGGCATCCCTCACTAACTACTAAAATAATTTACTCGACCAAAAAACTCCTTAACAATCAAGGTACCTAATTATTAGTTTTAAATTAAATAAGTTAATACATTTAAGATGTTACTTAAGCTTCAATATCTTCAAGATTTATATTAGGAGTCCCTTACAAATTTATTGAAACCATTTCCAAACTTATTAAATCATAAAACCTAAAACCCTACAAAAAAGGGAAACATTAATTCAAATTAGGGTTCGTGATAAATTAGTTAATTATGATAATTTGAATATTCAACAATGAAAAGAATTCAAGGCTCTCCAACATATACCATATGAAGCCCTTAATTATGCCCCTCCAAAACATTATAAACGAAGACCTAAAACCTCCCAAATTGTATAAAACTCATAAAACTTTCATGAGAAAATGTTCTGAAATATTCGATCACCTAAAAAAGAAATTGACACAAAAATTACAATGGTAGGGTTCAATTCTTTTTGGTTGGGTGGTTCGTATTCATTGCAAGTCAATTAGAGGAGGAGAAAGGTATAAGATAACAACAATGGAGCGAATATTTGAAGAGAGACATCTCCAAACTATATCAAACTCTTTAATAATCAATTTCGTCCATGTACAAAGGCCTTCACGTTAGAATTTTCATTGCAATATAGTGTGTTATCTGTTAATTTTTGGATACGCTTGGTTCAACTCTCCTTGCAGGTAAAAGATGACCATATTTAATGACACAATCATGACATGTCTTGCAATATGTTCTGAAGTTTAATTCACTATTTTACATATCAACGAAGGGATACCTAGACTAGAGTCAGAAGGAGAATTTATACTATGCTAAGTCAGGGTTTTGTACTACAAATTTTCTTTTGGTAAATGAGGATTCGTTTGGGTAGTTAGAGCAGGGCTAATTGCAGTCTTTAGGTCATTTAGGGAGGAACTTTTTAGGGTATTGTGTGCAGTCCGTTTTTTTGGGTCATTTGGTTTCATTTAGGGAAAAGGCTTACAATCTTGGTCCAGAATACTTAATCATGAAATAAAAATGGTATCAATGAAAGGAAGTTTCTTCACCCATGGTTATCAATATATGATTGTAATTCACGCCACAATTTCATTGTTTATAAGTTGAATATCTTCAAGAACCGAACAGGTAACCCAATCATTGAATTTGAATTTTATTTTGTGCATCAAATTTTTGGACAATAGTGCACATACATAATGAACCTATCTACCCTACAGTGATATGACCTTGACATTTGACTATACTTAACTGAGATATCATATTTGACTAAGTGTGATACATTGACATATTGACACGATGTATTGATCTTAACATTGATACATTCATTATGTAGAAATAAGAAAGAACTTTGGAATTTAGACTCCACAAGTGTTTTTGGAATTGATATATTGAACATAGGTTAGTAGCATCATTAGTACCAAGAATCTCCTAAGATTGCAACAACGAGACAATGATAGTAACATGTCCTCTTGACTTGATATAATGAAACATAGTGAGTTAACACTTAGATACTAATGTGATGTCCTAACTTTGACTTAGCTTATCATGAATATGTAGTATGACTAGTACTTCTATGTACAACTTATTATAAGATTAATAGACCAGGTTGAACACAAGTGAAATGATAATTTATCTTATTACAATCCTTCTAAGGATAACAATATCTCGAATGATCATTGATATAATGTCTTGTCATACAAACTCATATGAACTATTACCTAGGCATGACTTGATAAAGAATTGACACTTAGATTGGAATGTGTAGTGCATTGACGTACTTTCGATATTAGCAACAACACGTTGTATCCATTGGCATGATGGCATCTATGTAACAATACTACATTTGGTTTGTGGCAGTGTTATTGAACAGTGGTATACGTGACTACAATTTGTGAAGTTATATAAATGGCTCCTGGGTATTAACTATCTTTGTAGTAGTGATTACACATATTGTAGTATCCCTCCTTGGGCTGAGATTGAGAGCATTGGTTGCAGGTCATAGGGATGACCTGAGGTACCTTGGTTTATGCCATCATTTGATAGTAGTGTCAGATGTTCGCAGCATTATGATCATTTTGGAACAGTGAAGGATAAGTGTGATATGTTGATTGTCTCATGGGAATACGATGCTTATCCTTACATGAGAAGTGCAGGTTGTGTAGTTTGAGAAAGATTGTATAGTGCAATCAATAATGCAGCTGCAGGATTTGACAGGATATTCATCTTAAGAAGAGCAACATTCTCTTATCTACTATCTTCTTATATTGATTCAAAGCACATGAGGATACAGTTTGAAAGTTGTAAAACATGATCTACCGACTCTTCTGGGTGTTTGAAGTCACCTCCGGGTTGTGGCCTGAGAACACTTTAGGGTGGCAGGGTGATGCTAGGGAAAGTTGTGCCTTGCATAGGGCATTGTGGCTTCCATTTAGTTGTGGCTGATAAACTGACAGGGCAGCAAAGCATCCTTTCCAACAACAATTGGTAAACAGAGTGTTGGGGAACTCATCATATTGTGGGTTGATCTACAAGGTGTTGGGGTGTCCTTTTGGTCGCAATAGGATATTATGGTTTAGTATCATCCTACAGGTTGTGACCTGTGAATTATGGGTTTGACACATCCCTTAGTTGTATCTGAAACATTGATATAATTAATATTTCTTTTAAAGAGAGAAGAAGACAATTACTAGATAAGTGTTCGGTGGTTTTTGACTTGGAGGGGGTTTTCCACCTAAAACTCTGTGTCTATTGTTTTATCTTCCTACATTGTTTTATGGTTTTGTCTACTACTGATTATTTTTTATAATTGTTGAAAAAGAACATTAATAATAATTGAAGAAAAACTAATTCTCTAAAACATATTAAAAAGTGCTAATTGCTAAGAAATATTAATTCACCCCCTCTCAATATTTCCAACAATTGGTATCAGAGCTTGGTTCCATCAGTAACATATTAATGGCTTGAAGGTAGTTTTTAGAGCATAGATATGGGAAAGTCAAAGAAGCAAGTCGCAAGGATTTCAATGGAAGGTACATGTTCAATAGAATCTGAATAAAGTGAGTATTATGTACCATCCCCTGTTTTTTATGCATATAATTACTGGATATGGGAATCTAGGATGGAAGTACATTTATAGGCACATGGAGTATGGGAATCAGTTGTTTCTGGAGACACATCTATCGATGAAGATAAAAGGTACAATTCAAAGGCGATGAATGTAATTTTTAATGTTTTTCCAACTTTTGTGAAAACAAAAGTTGGTCAATATTCAAGAGCTAAATCTCTTTGGAAAAAGCTTCAATCTATTAAACAAAGAAATCAAGTCAAGATGTTATTGAAAATTTGGATCCTTCTGATTATGATGAATAAATTGGAGAAATGACTAAGAAAGAGTTCCAAAATCAAGTGATGAAGGTGATAAAGGAAGTCAAAAGGAAAATAAAAGACTTTTGGAATCATAATTGAAGACAACAAAACAACTCATGAAGGAAAATGAAAAGTTTGAGAAGATGATTAGTAGTTTAAGAACTTGTTGAAGCCTCAGAATTCTGCTACTCCAACACGGGGGATAACCACCCAGTCTAGACCTTGAAGAAAAATCCTTTTCCGTTTGATGTGGTGGCTCTGAGGGATGATGGGACCAGTTTCCCGGAGTGGGTTTGAAAATGTGAATGGGTAGTTTTCAAGCGATTGCAATAAGAATAATGATAACTAAATGACCTATTCTAGCATGCAAATCTCTAGCTAACTTAATCTATTATAAACCTGAGGTATTATTTGCGATATTTGATCTAAAAAGATATTTGTTTGGTATGTAATAATAAAGATCATTCATGGATTAAACATAGATGATAACATGTAAAAATAATTTCTTTGAATAAATAGTTAGTCAAAGAATTGTATAAACTATATCACATATATTTATTGATCATATATGAAAATAAACACTTTCAGCTAGGCATCATACAATAGTGCAATTAACACATAACAGAAAGAACATACTCCATATATAATTCATGAAAACGAAATGCTATCACTAATTTAACAAAACATAACTGATCATACAAGATATAAGTACCATATGTGTGAGGCTTTGCTCATTTGACTAATGACATAGATCAACTCCTTTCTTCAAATCAAATTATTTTCCAAGCATACAATAGTGCATCAACAAAGGAAAGTAGTTAGATATTCAACAGTAATGACCATATTCCATAATTTAATCAAGGCATTCACAAACTTACAGAAGTGCATTCTTTGCAAATGTTTTTTATAAAATTCTAGACCCTTCTCTAAATGCATGAGAAGGGTATAAATACTATCTAACTAAAGTTAAAAAATAGATTATACAAAATATCTGAGGAGGTTTCAAACAACCTTCCTCTTAACTAGAAACTAACTATAAAAATAAAAGTGATTTCGTGACCAGAGGTTATAAAGATGTCTTGATGTCTGCCAACTTTTCCTTTAGGTCACATATATTAGCGATTAGTTTCACTTGAGGAGGTGCCCTGAATTGCTTCCTAACCTGTCTTACGAAGATGGAATCTATGAGAGGTGACATCATCCTTTGTGTTGAATTGAGTGAACAATTCAACGTCATAATTTGGCTGTGAGGTTTGATAAGGAATTTTCAATATGCCTCCCAATCAGTGTTTGATAATTTGGTGATCGCCTCCCTTTGGGTTTTCACCTTTGCCTTCCAGTTTTTATCCAAGTCATTCTAATATGGAAGTGACTTTGGTTTACCTTATTTTATCAATTTGGTGGTGTGCAAAGTGTGATTGACTGCTTTTATTATATATTTAGCCACTCTTCCTGCTCTTGCTATTGCCAATTTTTCCCGCTTGATCCATGCATCCCAATCTTTGAACAATATATCTTTGTGTGTTTCTTCTATTTTTGGCATATTAGCGCTTCTTCCTTCTTTAGATTCTTTCCATTCAATGTAGTCAGATATCTTAGTATTTAAGTCATTAAACTCAGTTCTCTGATCAATTTCCTTATTTATTAATTGATCACTGGTAATCAGATAAGGGGTGATATGGGACATTCTCTAGCAGAATAGATCTTGCTTTTTTGATAGAATGGAGTTTAGCTCCAATGCTTCTTTGATGAATTCATCAATAGTAGGGACATCTTTCTACTTTTTTATGGCCTCTTGCAACTCTTGGATTTGCATGTTCTCTGCAGAGATGTCTGCTTCATGGGTTATCCTTAATACTTCCATACTCTACTGCAAATGGGCTATTTGTTCAACGACTTGTTTGTTCGCATTTGCTTTCTTGATTTCCAATTGTTTCTCGAGCTGCGCTATCCTTTCTTCCCTTTCCCTTAACAAAATAGATACCTCTGTGGCTTTATCCATGGTGGCAGTATCATATTCCCCTGTAAATTGCGACAGCCTAGTTAAATTTTAAACTGGGTTTGAAGGAATATCCCTCTAGACTATATCCATTGGTTCATTCCATTATGGGATTTTAGGTGTTTCTACTCTCCTTCTTTTCCTCTATCTTCTTATTACAACCTTAGGCAGTGGGTTGTAGAATAAACCTAAAGGAGGTATCTCTGTAACCTTTAGAATAATTTTAGATGTCGTAAATGTAGGGATGATTTCTGTATTCTGCAAACTTATCCTTTGCTCATTCATTGGCTCTGACTCTGAAATTTTCTGAGTTTGTTGTGGAGTATGATATTTTGTGGTTTCTGGGACTTCTGTTTTCTTGGGAGTATCTTAGAGATTTTTATTAAACTAGTCCCATTCCTGCTCCAGATCAGTGCTTTTGCCTTCAGGAACGGTATCCTTAGTTAGGTCACTTATGACCTGTTTTTCAACTGAGCTTTTGCTAGATTCCACTATAGTCTCTGTCTCTTGTGTCTTCCCTATATCCTGGGTTGTGTTCACATGAGATTCTATATGAGAATTTGGCCCTTCACTGTTAATAGTTACAATGGGTGTAGGCTTGTCATCGTCTCTTAACAAATGCAATGGGATTGTTTCGAGCCTCTGATTTCTAAATTCCTGAAACATTTCAAAGTCATCAGGATTCAAATTTGTCTTCACTCAATCGAATTCTTGTTCGAATGATTTAGCTGATTGTAAAAGATCTTCAAATTCATGAGCTTCATGGAAATAGTGTTTGACCTTTAGTGTCGTAGTAACATTTTGTGCTAATTTTTCTGGGTCAAATTTCCTCTTTGGCAGAGTATGGAGCCTGAGGCTCTCTAGGTTTAGTAATTCTTTGTTTGCATGGTTGAAGTTTTCCAATGAAAAAGAACCACACCGGATGGGAAAGGGTGGCCATAATGATTTTTTTCTATCTTTCAAGGTCTTGGTTAAGCCCTTCCCAATAGTTTGGTGAGTTATTTCTCTGGCTAAGAGCTTGTCAGAGACATACAAAGGGAGTACATGCGGGTCTGTTGTACTGCCATAAACTATGATATATGTGAACCATTGTTCAGCAAAATACTTTCCTACTACGAGAAGGTCTGTAGCAGCTTCCTTAGAAAATATGGGGGCTTTCTTATAAAAAATCAATTGATGTAATGGTAAAATAACACCATGGCATATTTTGTAAAAATGGGGAATAAAATGGGATTCCCACATCTGTTTGTGACTGAGATGGATGGGGTAGGGGTCTTACAAAGTCCATTTCCAACCCATGATTGGAAACTTAGTACAAAAACAGGTGGCATCCATGATATAGGCACTCAAATAAAATCGAGGGAGATTCTCTGTGGAGGTGGATCTCTTTTGACGATATTCAGAAATAGAAGTAGCTAGGTTATTAGATAGGATAGTGGCCCAATTCATTATATGGGAATTGACACAAGCATCGATTAAAGGGACCCATTCTATAGAGAACTTGGTATTATTAGGAA
The DNA here is from genome assembly GCA_031772625.1 of Pinus tabuliformis. Classification (NCBI taxonomy): domain Eukaryota; kingdom Viridiplantae; phylum Streptophyta; class Pinopsida; order Pinales; family Pinaceae; genus Pinus; species Pinus tabuliformis. The sequence continues at coordinate 404,240,096 of CM062807.1, read as the reverse complement.
ATCCATATAATCTACATAACATATAAGCTACATAGTTATGGGGATTTGCTAAAGAAGTAATGGGGTACATACCCATCTTATCATATTTGAATTTTTTCTCTACGACTCTCCAACCCTGAATCATCTTGAAGGGTTCTTCATTCAGCTTTGTGAACTTGGCTAGAAATGATTTGTCATATATATCTTGAGGGTCAGGAAGATACATTTGTTTCAAATCTTCAACTCTGAATGATCCCATTAGCTCCATCTTTGATTTCTTGAATTGTCTGTCTTCAATACTGAGTTTTTCCACCACCCATATAATCATATCAGTGTATGGGAGTATCTTAGCTCTTGCTCCTATTCTGTGAAGAAAGGAGAAAGCAACATCTTTGAATTGAACTCTGGAGGGTTTTATTGAGTCTGTTGTTGCCTTGGTGATAGTAATTTTAGGTCGTTCATCTTCAATTCTGTTGTATGTGACTTCCCATGTTGTTTCTCCTTCATTGGCACTGCAAACTGTATTAGAAAATACGGGCGATATTTCTAAAACCTCAGACTCTAAAATGCTCTATTTCTTCTGCTTTTGCTTTACCTTCAGTAATGACATCTCTTTTGAAGCTTTCTTGAAACGAAAGAGATATATCAGTGCACACAATAGAGGGTAATTAAGGCTGAGATCTCTTTGAACTGACTTTGAATCATGGGAAGATTTTGAATATGATTTCTATGTTAACTAGCCATAACTTGAAAACATCAATTATTCTCCTCGAGCTGCTAAACTTTAATTACTCTCTCAAACCACTTAATATTTCATTAGAACTCAGTAACTTCCCACGCTTCATGCATTATTTTCTGCATCATAGTTTTCAAACATTTCCATCTAACGTTGCTCGAAGATGACGCGAAATGCAATTGCGAAAATTGCAATATCGCATTTCACAATTTTTTAAGGGGTGACACAATGAAATGCTTTATTAATTTGCGACTTGTGAAGTGCGATCGCATGTTACTAAAGTGTTGTGATTGGAAAATCGCAATGGGGGCTTTATTTCATATCGGATTTATGGATTTTCTTTAAGATGTTTATAATTGTCACATGGAAAACAATGAAACGTGATTTGCAATAAAATTTCTAAGTATGGGTTGTGTTCTAAGGTATTAAAGAAATTTGGAGAGTTAGGATTTTTTTTCAAATGCTAAAAAATTAAAAGGGTCCCCATTTATATGTCAAATATTAATTATTAGTCCGTACAAACGTGGGGGGGTGGGGTGGGGGGGGGGGTTGTTACATAGTACAACAATTGGTGATTCACTTGGGAGAACTAGCTGTCTTTAATTGGTCTTTTGAATTTTTTAAAACTTTCAAATTAGAAGAGTTATAAACTAAACAACATTTCTCTGAAATCATAATCACTCACTCAATTTATTTACTTAGTTACTTTACTCTTGTAGTGATAAAAATACACATGTTTACATCAGTCAATACTAAGATTTAAAGAGATATAGCAAGTGTCTTCTACATATTAGTTTTTATTGTTTACTCATTTATCATAGATAGAGCCTCTGCTGCCAGCAGGCATTCATAGCCTTGGCAGGGTTATCTTTTAACCAACAATGATTCACTGTCCCACCCAAAGCAATTTTCAAAATTAAAAATGGTATTCATTTGATTTCTTTCTCATTTGGACCTTGTTTTTTCCTTTCACGTAATTTTTCTTTTCAAGTTTCTTAAAAGACATTATCTAGGGTTGGTAACCCAATAATAAGAATGCCATTCATTAGTTGTAACTAAACTAAACAAGCTGGCTCTTGATGAGACCCCTTGTCCTTTGATTGATTAGATCATTGGATATTACCTTGTTTTGATATGCAATTTTGGTAATATTAGTTTAATTATTCCCCTATGATCATGGTAAACAAGCTCGTAATGAGACTTATTATCTTTTAAGTTTTGCATATTTTAGAATTACACTCTGAAAAAAAAAAAAAAAATTATCAGATGGGGTGAATCATTGACCCTTTTTAAGATTTTTGGATGATAATAGTAGAGTTTTGAGATACTCATCTGTAGAAAGTCCTTACTAGGTTAAAGATTCTTTTCTTTGCTAATAACAAAACATCTATACTTTATAAAGATAAGAGCTTGTTCATAGAATAAGTGATTTTAGCAAGGTCAAGCTTTTCCAAAGAAATAAGATTCACTTTGATACTCAAATGCTGTAATTATGTCTTTCAATTTTCCTATTTATAGAAGCGAAAAAATAAAAATATTATCAAAGACTTTATTTTGAGAAGCCAAAAGTAAATACTACTTAACATTTATTTTCCTACAAATCTAAAAGACAATATGATGCCAAATTAGAATAGGTTTTCTTCTAGGAAAAGTAATTTTTCAAAATTTGCCCATTAACGGGAAAGGAATCAATTCTACCTGACAAATCTTGTAAAATAAATATTGATGGACCAATTTTCTCAATGATTTGGAATGGTCCAAGCCACAGTCTTTGGAATTTGGTGTGTTTTCCCTTTTCCTCATGTGATTTGTCCCATTTCAAAACCAGATCACCTAATTTAAAGGTTTTATGACTGCGAGAGGTTGTATTAAAAGAGGATTTGACTAATTGCCGATGATGGGAATGGGTAGCTTTAGCTTTTTCTCTTTCTTCTTCAAGCTTAAGGATCTGAAATTGTCTTGCTTGAAGAGAAGAGGAAGGATTTTCATTAATAAATTTCACTAGGGTGAGAGATTGGATTGCTATGTTTGTGGGGATAACTGCTTCTTTTCCATAAACTAAAGAAAAAGGAGAAGAACTGATTGAGGCCTTCTGTGTTATTCTATCCGCCCAAAGAGAAAATTTCAATGCTTTGTGCCAATTCCTATGATTTTGGTCTATAGTCTGCTTGATGATGCTAATAAGGTTTTTGTTTATTGATTCGACTAATCCATTACCTTGTGGATAGTAGTTGGCTAAATACTTCAATTTGAAACCTCTTTTTAAGGAAAATTCTACCATATTATTTCTAGAAAAATAAGATGCATTATCAAACATTAAAGTTGTGGGTAAGCCAAACCTAGTGATTATGTATTGATCAATAAAGTCTGTAATACTTTATGTATTAGCTACCTTTAGTGGGATAGCTTCTACACATTTTGTGAAATAATCAGTAGCTGTAAGGATGTACTTGTGCTTCTTGGAAGAGTTAGGAACAATCTCACCAATTATATCTAATCCCCATTATTCAAATGGTTGTTGGATATTCACTGGCTGTAAAGGGAATGCTGGTTTCTTTTCTCTTCTAGCTGCAGTTTGACAAGTTTTTCATTTTCTTGCATAGTCATGTGCATCCTTAAATAGTGTCAGCCAATAATAACCTGCATGCAGTATTTTGTGAGTTGTGGTGTTTCCTCCGAAATGACCTCCAGTTGGTCCATCATGTAACTCCTGCATAACCTTTTCAGCCTCGGGTTTTTCTAGGCATCTTAATAATACTGAATCATATTTTTTTCTAAATAGTACATCATCAATTAATTCATACCGATTTGATTTCAACCTTAAAGCATGCTTTTTTTTGTAATTGAGATGCATAGGAGCATATTCATTCTTTAAATAAAACTTCAAATCAACATGCTTTGATTGTGCATCATTGAGGCTTACCTCTGATATTTGTACTTCATTACCTTGGTCTTCTTCTATTGATAAGTGGGAAGCTCCAGTTAGAATCCTGCAAAAACCTTGGCCCCTAACAATTTTAGCTGGTCGGATTTCTACATCGTACTCTTGAAGTGCAGTGACCCAATTGGCTCTTTTCTCCCCCACTTCTCTTTGAATCAACAATTGCCTTACTGCAGGGTAAGGTACTACTATTTTTGTATGATTTTTGAGGAGAAAAGGTCTGAAATGTTTCAAGGTTTTAAAGACAGCAAAATCTTGTTTCTCAACAGTTGAGTAGTTTAGCTCAACACCCTGTAAATTGGAACTGAAAAAAGAGATAGGTGCCTCGATGTTTTGATCGTTTAGTTGTGTTAAAACTGCTGCATATGATGTATCAGATGAAAATGTGTACAATAAAGTCTAGAGTTGTTAAAGAATGAGAATTGATAATGGTTTTTTTTATTAACTCAAATAACTCTCTTTCATCTTTACCCCATTTGAAGACTGCGTTATTTCTTATCATTGATTGAAGGGGTAGAACAATCTACGAAAAATATGGAACAAATATTTTTACAAAATTAATCTAGCCTAGGAATGATTGCATGGTCTTTTTATTATGTGGGAGAGGAATATTTTCAATCTCTTGGATTCGATCAGGATCAATATAAATTCCTTTCTTGGACTCTATGAATCCGAGAAGCTTGCCTTCTGCTAAAGCAAAGTATGAATTTTTGGGATTTAAGGAAATGCCATATTTCTTGCATATGTCAAAAATATGCTTTAGTTCATTCAAATGATTGTTTCTTTTCCTAGAGTAGACTATGATGTCATCTAGGTAAATAACAAATGATTTATTAATCAGACCTTTAAAAGAAATATCCATGGCGCGTTGAAATGTAGCACCTGCATTGATGAGACCAAATGGCATATTCTGATAAGCATATGTCCCCCACTTGGTTTTGAATGTTGTCTTTAGTCTGTTGTCTAGATGTACAAGAATCTGATTATATCCTGAGAATCCATCTAGAAAAGACATTAACTCAGAGCCTGCAACTAATTGCAATATTTGCTACATGGTAGGCAAAGGAAAGTTATCCTTTTGACAAGCTCTATTTAAGTTCCTAAAATCGATACAAATCATAATATCTCCATTCTTTTTCCTGACAGGAACCATATTTGATACCCATTTTTAGCTTCTAACGGGAAATATTATCTTTGTTTTTAGAAGTTTGTTCAATTCAGATTTAATTTGGCTTTCATGGTTTTGATGAATCTTTCTAAGATTTTGTTGAATTGGTTTCTCATTAGAGGTCATCAGTATAGTATGTTGAATTACAAAGGTATCATAGGTCTTGAGATCTAAATAGTCCCAGGCAAAGACACTTTTATATGTTTTCAATAACTTGATGAATGATATCCTTTCTTCGGATGATAAACCAAGACCTAGGTTGCTGTTTTGAGGTTTTTCAGTTGTGCCTAGGTTTACCACTTCAAATCTCAAAGTAGAACTCTGAGTCTTGGAGTTGGTAATCTTTTTAAATTTGTGTTTCAAATCATAGGGATCTTCCATTTTGACTACAGAATTTAGAATTAGGTTTTGATCTTGTTTTATGGTTGACTTGCAAGTCATGTTCATGTTCATCTATGATTTGTTCCTCATAAGATCCTTCTGATATAAGGAAATCGATTATATCAGCATCATTATTAAACACTCTCCAATTTGTTACATTATCAGGAATGGATGGTCTAAAAATTAACTCTATAGAAAATATATCTCGACTAAATTCCTCTGGAGGTATAAGCTTAGATGCTACATTGGCAAGTAAATCAGCACTTGCGTTTTGTAATCTAGGGACTGAAGAAATGTTAAAAGCAGTGAAATGTGAAGTAAGATTATGGGTAATAAATGTGAAGACACACAATGGATTGTGTTTCTTACCTGTTTAATGACTATTTTAGAGTCTCCGTATACTTGCAAATACTTGAAATCAAGGCCAATGGCTTTAAACAACCCTTGAATCAATGCTTCATATTCTGTAGTATTATTAGTGCATTGAAATTCAAGCCTGTAGGCTAACATGGTTTTCTCTCCTTGCAGGCTGATTAAGATACATCCAACACTTGCACCATCTTCAGACTTGGAACCATCAAAATAAAAAGTCCAGAATAATGAATTATCTACAAGTTTATTAACTACATCTATACACTTGGAAGCATCTGTTTGCAAACAATTTTCTATTTGAGATACTACAACATTATCCAGAAAGGGAGATCTTTGTGCATTAAAGGATCCCAAGAATGACTCAGTTGAGTAATTTCCGATGATATTATTGGTGAAAGTTACAGGTTCATTGTTTCCCTCAAGATCAATGACTGTGTAATTCATGAATTTCTCACAGTCTACTATGATTTGGTTAGGCTTACCATTGTATGTTAACCACATATGAGACCAATCAGTTACAAATTATCCGTGTAACTATTCGGATCAATCCCTGCTTAGAATTAAACCATAAAATTCAGGGATATTAGCCACTAGAATATCGATTATTTGTGAAACTTTTGGATTAGAGGAAATCCTGATTGAAACTGATATCATTTCTCCAGGTACCTCTACTTCTGTCCTGTCCAGTTGAACTATGTGTACAACAAAATTTTGAGGTGTAATATTCAATTTGGTGCACGCAGTTCTTGGCATGATGTTTGAGGAGGCTCTGAATCAACAAGGCAATTATCGACGTTTCTATTGAAAATCTCGTAAGTAAGAAGAAATGGAGGAGTATGAGAAATATTTCTATCACCTATCAAAACTAGGTCTGTGGGATTTACTTTGTTTGAAGATGAAGGAAGTTTTCCCATATCTTTAGCAGCTTGAGTAACTACAGCAAATGGTAAAGGAGCTACAGGAACTTCTTTTAATTCTCTTAGTAATATTTTCTGTTGTTGTTTGAGTTTAGTCAATTCATGCAATGAAGTATTTGCTCCCATCTTTTTCATATCTTCAACTATATTATATTCCATTGTATCTGAGATTACTAAAGTTTTGGAAGCAGTTGGAGGATCTAATGGAATAGAATAAATTTGAATAGTCTTATATTTCTTACTTACTGTCTTATCCTTTACAGGAGTAGCAACTTTCTATTTCTGATTTGTTGTAGATGTATCAGTAGTGTTTTTATTTCTTATAGTTACTGGCATAGCCTGTGCTTCCTCTTCGGTTGGAAGAATGAAGTCTCGCATTCATTTAACTCAACTTCTTCTTCAGTTTTTGATTCTTCTTCGGTTGATGAGTCTTCTTCGAGTTCTTGATTGTATTTGGAATTTGAAATAGTATTTGGTGGTTGAGATGTAGAAGGAGGATTTCTCTTGAATGGGCGAAAAGATTTCTTGGGAGTAGATGATTCTGCAACTTGTTTCTTCATTTCGACCATTTCATTTGACATGATCTTTAACACCTTTTGAAGGCCTTCAAGGTTGAAAGGGTCCTTTGGAGCTTTCTTTTTTTAATATTCCTTGAATGGAACTTTCTTTGATTCCTTTCTTCTATCTGTGACGTCTTTTCTAAGGCAATAATTCTTCTTTCTACAAGTAACACTTCTTTCATGTTTTCTACTAGGGTAACCTTATTGGATCTATCTACCAAAATTGTGATATTAGAGGGAAGGGATGATATGTACCATTCAATTTTCACATCTACTGTAGGTCTAGACGCAGTTGGGATTTTGTTTATCAAATTATTAAACCTGGAGTTGAAGTCTTTGATCCTTTCCTCTAAACTTGCTTTCAGGTTGGAAATATCATTGATTAAAGATGCCACGGTTCTATCATCGCCAAATTTTGTGAGAAATATTTCTTCAAAAGTGTCCCAATTTCTTATTAAGCCTGCTGGAAGGGGAAAATACCAGGATCCTGCAGATCCTTGGAAAGTATAAGGAAACACTCTGATACAACATCTTCATGTGAAACTCCATTGAGATTCATGGCTAACCTAATGTTATTTATATGTTCTTTAGCAGGAAGACCATCATCAAGATTATACTTAGGTAACCATTTTTCTAGGTTTTCTGGGAGAGCATTTGGATTAGCAACCAGTACAGCACCAGGTTTTGCCCAAGGTTGAGCAAGTTGGTTGGCCATAACTTGTGTTGAAGGTTATGAAGATGAGGAAGCAGATCCAAAAGTATATGGTGATGGTGAAGAACTTACTACTAGACTAGTACTACTGGTAGCGGCACTAATTGTTTGAGTCGAAAAAATGGATTGTTGAGAAGAGGGAGATTGAGTAGAAGTGAATGGGGAAGTAAATGGAGGGAAAGGTGATGTGATCTCGCTGGTATCTGATTCATATTTTGATGTGGAAACTTTCTTATGTCGTGAATGAATGGGAAACTCAAAAGGGGTTACTCCAAGCTTTTCACTTTATAGTCAAGTTAATACACTAGTATCTTGTAATAGGGAAGTGACACTTTCTTCAGAAGCTTCAGGTTTTTCAAGTTTCTCCGCAGAAATGGATATCTATTATAATTTTTGTATTAAGGAGTGAACTTTGAGAGACTCAAGAGTGTAATCTGAAGAAGGGGGTTGTCTTAATACTTCAGGAGATGAAGGAGATGTTTCTACAACTTCAGATTTTTGATCTAGATATTTTGAACGAGATCTATAAGAGGTAGAAGTTGTGGAAGGGTTTTGAATATTATGAACTTTTTCCAATTGATCTTTAGATTTATATGCCATTCATAGTTGAATTTCCCTCCTTCTGGCACCAAAATGTTGAAGCCTTAGAATTCTGCTACTCCAACATGGGCGATAACCACCCAGTCCGGACCTTGAAGATAGCTCTTTTTCCATTTGATGTGGTGGCTCCAAATGGGGATGATGGGACCAGTTTCGCAGAGTAGGTTTGAAAATGTGAATGGGTGGTTTTCACACAATTGCAATAAGAATAATGATAGCTAAATGACCTATTCTAGCATGCAAATCTCTAGCTAACTTAATCTAATATAAACCCGGGGTATTCTGTGCGATATGCGATCTAAAAAGATATATGTTTGTTATGTGATAATAAAGATCATTCACATATTAAACAGAGATGATAACATGCAAAAATAATTTCTTTGACTAAATATTTATTCAAAGAATTGTATAAACTATATCGCATATATTTAATGATCATATATGAAAATAAATACTTTCATCTAGGCATCATACAGTAGTGCAATTAACACATAACAGAAATATCATACTCCATATATAACTCATGAAAACGAAATGTTATCACTAATTTAACAAAACATAACTGATCATACAAGACAAAAGTACCATATGTGCGAGGTTCTACTCATTTTACTAATGACATAGATAAGCTCCTTTCTTCAAATCAAACTATTGTCCAAGCATAAAATAGTGCATCAACAAAGGAAAGTAGTTTGATATTCAAAAGTAATGACCATGTTCCATAATTTCATCAAGGCATTCACAAACTTACAGAAGTGCATTCTTTGCAAATTCTTTTGATAAAATTCTGGACCCTTCTATAAATGCATGAGAAGGGTATAAATACTATCTAACTAAAGTTCAAAAATAGATTATACAAAATATCTTAGGAGGTTTCAAACAACCTTCCTCTAAACTAGCAACTAACTATAAAAATAAAAGTGATTTAATGACTAGAGGCTATAAAGATGTCTTGTTGTCTGCCAACTTTTCCTTTAGGTTGCATATATCAACCATTGGTTTCACTTGAGGAGGTGCCCCGAATTGCATCCTAACTTGTCTTGCGAATATGGCATCTGTGAGAGGTGGAAACATCCTTTGTGTTGAATTGAGTGAACAATTCAACGTCATAATTTGGCTATGAGGTTTGACAAGGAATTGCCAATATGCCTCCCAGTTAGTCTTTGATAATTTTATGATTGCCTCCCTTTGGATTTTCACCTTTGCCTTCCAGTTTTTATCCAATGCATTCAAATCTAGCAGTGACTTTGGGTTACATTCTTTTATTAAGTTGGTGGTGTGCAAAGTGTGATTGACTGCTTTTATTATATTTTTATCCACTCCTGCTTCTCTTGCTACTGTTGATTCTGCCTGCTTGATTCGAGCATTCCAATCTGTGAACAATATATCTTTGTGTGTTTCTTCTATTTCTAGTAGATTAGCGCTTCTTCCTTCTTTAGATTCTTTCCATTCAATGTAGTCAAAGATATTAGTATTTAAGTCATTAAACTCAGTTCTCTGATCAATTTCCTTATCTGTTAATTGATCATTGGTGATCAGATAACAGCTGATATGGGACATTCTCTGGCAGAATAGAACTTGCCATTTTGACATAACGGAGTTTAGCTCCAATGCTTCTTTGATGAATTCATCGACAGTAGGGACATATTTATACTTTTCTATGGCCTCTTGCAACTCTTGGATTTGCATGTTCTTTGCATAGATGTCTACTTCATGGCTCATCCTTAATACTTCCATACTCTACTGCAAATGGACTATTTGTTCAACGGCTTGTTTGTTCGCATTTTCTTTATCGATTTCTAGTTGTTGCTCGAGTTGCACTATCCTTTCTTCCCTTTCCCTTAAAAAAATAGATACCTCTATGGATTTATCCATGGTGGCAGTAGCATATGCCCCTGTAAATTGCAACAACCTGGTTAAATTTTCAGCTGGGTTTGAAGGAATATCCCTCTAGACTATATCCATTAGTTCATTCCCTAGTGGGATTTTAGGTGTTTCTACTCTCCTCCTTTTCCTCTATCTTCTTACTATAGCCTTATGCAATAGGATGTAGAATACATCTAAAGGATGTATATCTGTAACCTTTAGAATAATTATAGATGTCAGAAATGTAGGGATGATTTATGTATTCTGCGAACTTGTCCCTTGCTCATTCATTGGCTCCGACTTTGAAATTTTCTGAGTTTGCTGTGGAGTATGATATTCTGTGGTTTTTGGGACATCTGTTGTCTTGGGAGTATCTTGGAGCTTTTTATTAAACTGGTCCCATTCCTGCTCCAAATCGGTGCTTTTTCCTTCGGGACCGATATCCTTAGTTAGGTCACTTATGACCTGTTTTTCAGCTAACCTTCTGCTGGATTCCATTGTAGTCTCTGTCTCTTGTGTCTTCCCTGTATCCTATGTTGTGTTCACCTAAGGTTCTATACGATAATTTGTCCCTTTGCTGTTAATAGTTACACTGGGTGTAGGCTTGTCATCATCTCTTAACAAATGCAATGAGATTGTTTCAAGACTATGATTTCTAAATTCCTGAAACCTTTCAAAGTCATCAGGATTCAAATTCATCTTCACCTAATCGAATGCTTGTTCAAATGATTCAGTTGATTGTAAAAGATCTTCGAATTCATGAGCTTCATGGACATAGGGTTTGACCTTTGGTATTGTAGTAACATTTTGTGCTACTTTTTCTAGGTCGAATTGCCTCTTTGGCAGAGTATGGAGCATGAGGCTCTTTGGGTTTAGTAATTCTTTGTTTGCATGGCTGAATTTTTCCAATGAAAAAGAACCACACCAGATGGGAAAGGGTGGCCATAATAATTTTTTGCTATCTTTCAAGGTCTTGGTTAAGCCCTTCCCAACAGTTCGGTAAGCTATTTCTCTATCTAAGAGCTTGTTAGAGACATACAAAGGGAGTACATGCGGGTCTGTTGTACTACCATAAACTCTGATATATGTGAACCATTGTTGATAAAAATACTTGCCTAGTATGAGAAGGTCTGTAGTGGCTTCCTTAGAAAATATGGGGGCTTTCTTATCAAAAATCAATTGATGTAATGGTAAAATAACACCATGGCATATTTTGTGAAAATGGGGAATAAAATGGGATTCCCACATCTGTTTGTGACTGAGATGGATGGGGTAGGGGTCTTACAAAGTCCATTTCCAACCCATGATGGGAAACTTAGTACAGAAACAGGTGGCATCCATGATATAGGCACTCAAATAAAATCGAGGGAGATTCTCTGTGGAGGTGGATCTCTTTTGACGATATTCAGAAATAGAAGTAGCTAGGTTATTAGATAGGATAGTGGCCCAATTCATTATATGGGAATTGACACAAGCATCGATTAAAGGGACCCATTCTATAGAGAACTTGGTATAATTATGCAATTCATATAATATAGATAACATAGAAGTTGCATAGTTATGTGAATTTGCTAAAGAAGCAATGGGGTACATACCCGTCTTATCATATTTGAATTTGTTCTCTAGGACTCTCGAGCCTTGAATCATCTTGAAGGGTTCTTCATTCTGCTTTGTGAACTTGGCTAGAAATGATTTGTCATATATATCTTTAGGGTCAGGAAGATGATACATTTGTTTCAAATCTTCAGCTTTGAATGATCCCATTAGCTCCATCTTTGAGTTCTTGAATTGTCTATCTTCAATACTGAGATTTTCCACCACCCATCTAATCATATCAGTGTATGGGAGTATCTTGGCTCTTGCTCCTATTCTGTGAAGAAAGGAGCAAGCAACATCTTTGAATTGAACTCCGAAGGGTTTTATTGAGTCTGCTCTTTCCTTGGTGACAATAATTTTAGGCTATTCATCTTCAAGTTTGTTGTAGATGACTTCCCATGCCGTTGCTCCTCCATTGGCACTCCAAACTATATCAGCAAATACGGGCAACATTTATGAAACCTCAGACTCTAAAATGATTTGTTTCTTTTGCTTTTGCATTACCTTTCATAATGACATCTCTTTTGAAGCTTTCCTGAAATGAAATAGATATATCAGTGCACACAATAGAGGGAAATTAAGGCCGAGAGCTCTTTAAAATGACTTTGAATTGTGGGAAGATTTTGAATACGATTTTTGTGTTAACTAGCCATAACTTGAAAACATCAATTTCTCTCCTTAAGTTGCTAAACATTAATTACTCTCTCAAACCAATTAATATTTCATTAAAACTCAGTAACTTCCCATGATTCATGCCTTATTTTCTGCATCGCAGTTTTCAAACGTTGCCATATAATGTTGCTCAGAGATAATGTGAAATGCGATTGCGAAAATCGTAACATTGCAATTCACAATTTTTTAAGGGGTGACACAATGGCATGCTTTATTAATTTGTGACTTGTGAAGTGTGATCGCGTGTTCTTAAAGTGTTTTGATCGGAAAATCGCAGCGGGGGCTCTATCACATATCGCATTTCAGGATATTCTTTAAGATGTTTATAATTGTCACATGGAAAACTGTGAAATGCGGTTTACAATACAATTTCTATATGGGTTTTATTCTAAGGTATTAAGGAAATTTGCAGAGAGGATTTATTTTCAAAGGCTAAAAATTTAAAAGGGTCCTCATTTATATGTCAAATATTAACTATTAGTTCATATAAATAGGGGGGTTGTTACATAGTACAACATAACACAATTTGAAGAAGTCAAGAATATAGAGACATAAGACCTCAAGAGAGAAGTCCAACAGAAGAAACAAGAACTTGACACAACCTTTGCAGAGATTAACAAGATCAAACAACACATGCAGGAAGCAGAAACGGAAAGAAAGTCATGGAAAGCCAATTAAAGGAATTAGAAACATCCTCAACAAAAATAAGCAGGCTCAAGATTGAAAATGAGAAGCAGAAGGAATAGATACAGGTTCTCAATAGAGAAGTAGAGAAGACCACTCTTCTCAAGTTAGGGGTTGAAGAGGCAAAAGAAAGAAGGGATGCCTTGAAAATATGGTTTCAAGAATATCTTGCCCAAAAGCAAGAAGAAATTTATGAAACACTTGATGAGATCAACAACCTCAAATAAAAGGACCATTTACAGGTTATGGATAGGAAAGACAAACAATTGGAAAAAAGAATAGGTGAGGCTCCAATTGATGAAGGTACAAGGTCCACATCTTTGCATAGTGAGTTTTAGAAGACGACTGAACCAAATAAGAATGTTGTAACTCCAAATAATGATGCCAAAGTAGTCAAAGGACGACAATAGACTACAACACTGCCTCCAAAGAAGAATGAAAAATCTTCTAAGTATGTTCTTTTATTTAATGGTTATTGTTTTTCGTGTGCTAACTATTAGTGTCTGTCACTCCTACCAGTCACCAGTGATCAAATATTCTCTTACAAGGTTTTTGTTAGGGTCTCAAGTCAATTTTTTTATCATTTCATTAGGTTTTCAAAATAAAAAATTGGTCACTGGCTAGTGTGTCTAGGTCTATTACTGCTCCTTTCAAAATTATCATGTTCCAGTAATTGCCATCACACTGTTGGATGTTCCATCAATGAAAGGTCATCATCATCATCATCTTAGTCATATCATCATTTCCCTCATTCATCCCAGTGTGACCATTAGGTCATTAGGGTCAAAGTCATCAAAATTTGTCATTTCATTCATAAATCCGGCAAATGAAGGATTACTAATAGGGACTTTTCTCAAAAAGTGTTTGTTTCAAAGTGTAATTTATATAAAATATCATGTATTAAGTTCTAATGTTCCAAAGATGCATTGAAAGTTCCAAATCTATATATTTTTCAAAGCAAAAGTGAAAAATATATGGTGGGCCACCTCACCACTATGAAGAAATTGTCTTCCACAAGCTACAAAAGACCAAAACACAAGTTCATTTTCTCATTCCACATTCAAAAGAAAGAGATGAGATTTTCCAAGGAAATCCAAATCATCATTTTAGGTTTTAGACTATCATTGGCAACTAAGTGGGTCATCTTATACCTTGTATCACTTCAAGTCATGCTTGGAAGGATCAATTCCCTCTTCTAGGGTTTTGATTGAATTTGCTTCATTTCATAATATCATTGATGAATTGCTGAGAAAATCCTTAATTTTATAGCTCACTCACCTTCCCCCACTTTTTATGCACCTTCCAAAACACTTCCCCTCATTCATATCCCTCAATTTCATCATTTTCACACAAACCCTACCCTAGACTACACTTTGCTAGGCTAGGACTGTGTTTCGCCCTTTTGGACCCCTTTCCCTCACTCATTCAATAAAATTTCACCTCCCTACACTCCTTAACATCTATCCCTACCCCACATAATTTTCCCAAGAATTTAAAGACCCTAAAACGTGTTATAGCACCATTTACCACTCTTGGTAGATTTGATGCTCTGATTATGGCCTAGGACAACCCTTCCTTCCAGACTTGATCCAAAATCTAAAAAATAGTGTTTTATTCCCTATAAGCTACTTTTCCCTATGATAAAAGTGTGTACACACAAGTCAACATATATCCAACCCGGTACATATGTTAAAACACTAAAAAAAATAAATTTCTTTAATTTTGAGCGGAGTTCACGGGTTTTACTTGTTACTCACCTCCTATTGCCCGTGGCCCAACTGTTCCGAACTAAAAAAACTAATTTGGAGAAGTATAAATAAACCTCCATGGGAAGGCCTTAAAGGAGAAGATATGAGATATTGATACTATAGTGAGATTACCCCTGATCAAGTCTGACAAAATCCCTTTGCCTCTTGCACTCCCCAAAGCTTCAGGAAACCCTTGTTTCTTTGTTGGAGATATCCTTCATCTTTCTTGAAGATATCCTTGTATTGGTGATGAAGGAAGATTAATGAGGCAGGGAAAGGACGAATCCAGAGGACGGTTCCGCTTAGTGCCGGAGAAGGACTCAGGTCGTATTTATCCACTTTACCTGTAGCTAACTTCAATAAAGGAATGTTGTTATGTTTCTGATATTAAATGTGTTTATGCATCTATTTATATTGTAATTTGTTTATGAATCTTACATCGATGCATAAATGTTCATTCATTTATATGATTTAAAGTTAATATCATGAAAATGATTTATGTTTCTACTGATGTATATGTTTCATTTGAATAATTTTCAGGTTTCGAAGATATCAAGAGAAGCTGAGGGTTTGCACCTTACGGGATCTATTCAAACATAGGACTCCTGGGTAAGGACAGTCTTACACAGTTCAGTAGAATAAGCATTTAGGTTGATTGCTTGAGAATTTCTTGTTGTGGTTTTCCCTCTGCTTTGTTGGGGTTCTCAACCCAAGACCCTAGGGTGGTCTCACCCACAACAGAATTGGTGACTCCACTGGGGATAACATTCTTGTTATTCCTGGTTTGGGTTGTTTTTTCTCAATCAGGGTTTAATTTCTTGATTGCTTGCTTTTACAGTGTTGTTTGAACCATTAGTGTCCCAGGCATCAAGTCTGATCTTCTTGATCAGACTTTGATTTTTGTTTTTCCTAATTAAGCTTTATATATGTCGTTTTCTTAAGTTACAGTTGCGTATACACTTAGTTTTCTTCAAGAAGACTCACGTATACGCGAGTTTCTTGTATTAGAAATGCGTGTGCATGCTTCTGTGTCTTTACACAATCACGTATGCAATTTTTTGAATTGTTTTTCAAATATTTTTACCCAGTTAGGTCTTTTGCCTGGTGTTTTATGCTGTTCTATGGTCATGTACTGTCTGGAGAACTCAGTTTTCCTACAAGCTTTCTTTTTCAAAACCTCCTTCTCATTGAAAAGTCTTATTTGGCCTAGGATTGCTTCTTAAGGAAGTTTGTAGTTTGTGTCTTAGGTTTAAGGCTTCGCTTTGAAGCTCTTGGATGTTCTGGTTTTCCAGAACAAGAAATTGATTTTGATTTCATTTTCAGCCCATATTTCAAGTTATCTTGCTTTTCTTTTCCTTGTTTTATGGCCTTGTTGCTTTTCATGCCTTTTTGAGATTATTTTTGGCAAGTTTGAAAGTATTTGTTTCTTGACATTTTGTTGGTTTGCCGAAATCTTTTGCTACTGTTGAGATCAGTTTGTGCAAGTTTGTAGTCTTTCTTCATTTATTCATGATTTTTATAACTTGCGAGATTGGAATACTCCTTGTACTTATTTCTTGATCTTTAGAATTTTAGTAGTACTTTTGTGATCTCAAAAAGTTTCTTTTGTTTCCTTAAAAGAAAAAACAAAAAAACATTGCTTTTTGTTTTTCATTTTCCAATCTTTTGGTTTACGGTTTCTTTTCTTTTGTTGTCAAGAAGCGAATTGTGATCTTTTCCAATTTGTTCTGATTGCTTTAGAGAGAAATTTGTTTTTAATTTTTTTCCCTCTTCATTTTCAAGTTGGCTTATTGTCTCTATAAAGAACCGCATTTGCTTGTGAGTGTTATTTAGGATCTTGCATCATCATTTTGACTTGCATTAGGTTAGTTTTCATTTTTAAGCATTCTTAGTCTTTTTAGATTTTGGGTGTGTGTGGATTGTTTCAGAAAAGAAAAGAAAAATATTGTGCTTATATATAGGTTTTTGTAGAACCCAAGTAGAAATCACTCTTCATCAAAGAAAATGATTGCATCCATATAGTTAGTTTTCTATTGATTTCTTTTGCGTCATAAAACATTATCAGTTTCACTCTAGTAATTCCTCCTCACTTAAAGAACAACTATATAAAATCAAGCGATCTAATAAAATTAACTAGAACTTTTATTGTTGTCATTAATAAACACCAACAAGTTTAGGTTCATTAGGGCCTTGGAATAGGTGAGTGGAGAGTTAACTCTCCAAGGCTGCTCAAATTACAAAACTTAGAAGTTGAATAAAGAGCGAAACCCAATATCATTAGAAAGACCAGGAAAGCTCTGTGACTGGAAGTTAAGCATGAGGGAGAGTGAAGACAAGGAAGAGAGACACACCCACTCCTACTTGTTGGATCCCGCCTCACGACTGTTCCGCCTGACTTTTGATACGAATTGGTATCCATAATTGCTTTTCCTAGGGATCGCATAGGTGGTTGCGGAGGGGAATCCTATGGCACCTGAGGCTAACATTGCATCACATTCAGTAGTACTTCTCGAGGGTACCCTTGTGAAGCTTGGGTTCTTTCACTGGCAAAGGCTGTTGTCTGGAGGTCAGCGTAACTACTTCTGATACCTTCACTAGTAGGCCTGGGGCGTAATTACCCCTGACTATTTTCGGAAGGCCCTTGATTTTGACTTCCTTGTATTTTGGTGTCTAGTCCTAATCACCCAAAGCAGAAATACGTGAAATTTTTTTGATTGCTTGAATCTTTAGGGACTTTTTAGAGAGTGTTATTTGCTCCTAGTTGGCCTAGCTTTACAATATTTTGAGTCTTTAAGTAAATCTCTTTAAAATAATTCCAAGTGGCTGATCGACCAGCTCGTCGGTCCATGAGACTTCATGGGCTATCACCTACGAGTCATAAGCACTCTCCTTGAAGGTGTAGGAGCAATCCTGCCAGCGGATTTCAACCGGTGGTAGAAGGTGCATCGGAGATTGATCCTCCGGTTGGAGTTATTGATTCGCAAGATAGGCCTGGTACAAGTAGAGATTTAGAGAGAAACACTCCAATTCTTTCCCGAGTCCTCCTCAAGTCGGAAGACAATATTGAGGTTGAAGAGCTTTCTGAGTCTGTTGCGGCTCGTAATTCTCCTCTTCCTCCTAATTATCCAGACGTTTTATTATATGTCGAGACTCTGACCAACAGGCCTTCAAGGCCAAGTCTATATCGATCTTTTCCTTTGATGACCACTATTGGAAGCATGGCATCCACAACAAGTGCTACGAGTATGCAAACTCTTGTATCCATACAAGGAGGAGGAACTATTTCTATACCTTTTGTTACTCCTAGCACTGCTATATTTGGTTTTACTTCCATTCCATCTTCAAGTGGAAGTTCTCAAGCTATTGCCTCTAGCATTGGAATTTTCCCTTTTGGAATTCCGACTAGCGCGGTTCCTTCTGTTCCTTTAAGTATTCCATCACCTGCCTCCACATCCATGGCAAGTGGATCAACTTCTTTTCAGGGTTTCCCATTTAGGGGTGGTCATATACCACATTCCAATCCAACTTTGGGATCGATGTAATTTTCCTCTATGGGTCAAAGTTATAATCCGTTTCAAAGTTGGAAAAACCCTGCAGTTAGTGGGTTAGGAGCCGGGAATTAATTTTATTTCAGTCAACAAGGGAATATGTTGTTTTCCTCTGTCAGTTCTTTCCAAAATGTTTCTCCCTATGCTAATTCATGGAACCCTTATCAAGGGTTCTCTGCTCCTTTTAGAACTTCTCTAGGGGGAAACTTTACAAGTTACAGAGGTTTTTCCATGGGATTTGGTCAAACTATGGTTTTTTCTGGATCACAAGGGGCTCCTTATCGTTCAGTTGGGTCTACAAGTTACTTCAGGCAACTTGGTGCCTTCACAAATCCAGGCCATTATTTTCAGAACATTGGGAGTTCCACCCACACCGGGTGGAATCCTCAGGGTCCGCCATGACTCCCTTTTTTGGTGACGTTAAACTTGCCATATCTCTCTAAATTTACAAATGATCCAATTAGGTATAACCCAATTTGGCCTCCGTCCCAACCAAACTTCACTCAGATATACCAAAATTTGAGGGGAAGACTGGTGAACATCCAGATGACCACGTAACCACTTTCCACTTATGGTGTTCATCCAACTCCTTGAGAGACGATTCAATCAGGTTGATATTATTTCAACATACCCTAATTGGAAATGTGGCTAAGTGGTACATAGAATTGTTAGGGGGCACCTTCACTTCTTTCGATGATTTGGCTACTATCTTTTTGAACCATTTTCAATTGCCTATCCGATATGATGTTGGAACTAAGCTTCTAACTAATTTCCAACAAGATCAAGCAGCTCACATTTTAGACAATATCCAGGAATGGAGGAGAAGGAATAAGGTCATTACAGTCGATATTCCACAATAATTCCTTCTTGAATGGTTTCTTAGATCATTAGAGCCTAAGATCTCTAAGGATGTGTCACACTCTAGTGTTTTCACTGAAGAGAAGGCTATTTTCTGACCCCAGAAGTTGGAACTTATGTATTCTCAGTCTGGGGTTCTGATGAAGAATCACACAGCCATATCACCATATGTACAACAAATTAACACACAAAACATTAAATTGGCGGAAAAGGCAGAGAGCCATCATGTGGTCTCTCATGCTCATGTATTTCTCTCTTTTTCAAATAATTTAATAATACATTTAAATACATGAGCTAGTGGTCTTAAGATAGTGTGTCTATCTTAGACTCACTTGGTTGAGACATTTTCTCAACTTACACATTAATTTAGGAGAGCTAGTTGGAGAGAATCTCTCATCCAAAACTAGACTCCTTAGTTTGAGGAATTCTCATGATTTTATTTATTTAATTTGATAATTGGATTTATTATCGATTTTTAAGAGAGTGAGGCTAAAATTACCGCCCCCCCCCCCCCCCGCAACAATGATAAATCCAAAATGAACAAGGAACCATATTCCAAATTCTCAAGTTGATCCTCAAAAACATTTGCCTCAAAAACCGCCAAAGTTGGATGCTGGAAAAAACTCAAATCTGAAGAGAACATGAATCAACTGCATGCCTAATTCATCTCTGAATGTCGCTTGACAACCCCATCATGTGCCAAGCCACAAAAGGATCCAACTTTCCTTTGCTTGAAAACAACATCCGGTGTCCACTGACACAATTTGATGAACGCTCACTAGCATATTTGTGATGATGATCGCCCACTGGTTGATGAAGATGCCCACTGGCTACTTCATTGATGTTGTCGAGACTTTAGCCTAACAACCACTTGTCAATTTCATTGACATTTCCCCCCCTTTGTTAGCTGAAAGGAGAGGCAATCTTCTCCAAAATATATCTGAACTCCCCCCTGTAGGTGTAGGAGTGTTTCGCTGGTGTACTCCCCCGTTCAACTGCACGAGAGTACCACCTTCATTTGACTGTTGGTTGCAATATGTGTGAGTGAATCCGATTGTAAAACTTTTACAACCTTCTGGCTATGGATGACCATTCCTAGGGATCAATCCATGAATAATTTATCTTCAATCTCGTTGACTGTCATTGGTTGCAGCATTTCTCTGATGTATGATTTGACTTGCCACAATGGCTATAAGGATGGAGATCAAAACATTGATTTTCCAGATGATCGGTTCTTTGAAAATGAGAACATTTTGGTTTGTCTGCAACTTGAGTTTGTGTGCATTTCTGTTTGTCTGCAACTTCAGTTTGTGTGCGTTGACGTCAGTCTATAAGTTGCTGAGAACTTGCTGAGGTGATTTGTTCATGTAATCTAGCACTAACAAACTGAATGGGCTTTGAATAATTAGGGATATGTAAGTTGTCATTATCTTTGACATATCCTAAGCCACGTCGATTTCGATTACTTTGAATTTCTTCCCATGGCTTGATGATGGGTTTGGAAGAAATTTGAACTAGAACAACTTCAACACTTGAAGCTGGTTGGATGAATGAAGTTGAATGATCAATTGTCTCTAGATTGGTCAAAGACTTGGAAGCAACACGCTTCTCTTGCAACTCATTTCTTTGCAGTTGCGACTCTAGTTGAAGGAACTCAATCATTTCATGTGCATGTTGAATATGCACTTGAATGTCAGCAAGAGTTGTTTTGCTAATTTATACCATGTCTTCAGTAGTTGAGAGGATCAAATTATTAAGAATCTTTAACAACTGAATGTTTTCCGCCATGTGAACTTGTTGGAACTCACGCTCACTTGATGGTGATTTCTTTGCTTGAATGCTTCACTTACACTTTGTGAATGCTTCAATCAACTTCACACTAGCTCGTTTGTTGTAGACGTTGTGCTTTGAACTTTCGCACTTGATTTTGACGCGCTTGCTTGCTTGGTTGACACATTCGCTTGATCTTTTGTTTGAATGAAACTTGTTTTAAACACTGGCTTGATGTGATTCTCACTTGAACTTGCTTGATTGATTACTGACACTTGTGATTTCTTGAATGTACTCACCGAATGTGATGATTTGTTAAAAAAGGAAAGGGTGTCGAACACTGTAAAAAATGCACCCAAGATACAAATGATAAATTCAATGTTCAAGTAACAACTGACTTGAATCAATGATGCACTTTAACAAATCGAATGAGGGTGTCGATTACAACTGAAAATGCACACGAACAATTCAGTTTAAAAACAGGTTTATTTTCAAGTGAAACAAAAGTGTTATTGATGCTGTTAGGCTTGAAGTGCTTGATTTGTAGCATCCTTAACTTGATGGCATAAATTAACTACTGTGAAATGTTGCTGCAGAATATTACTTTTATCAAGTCGATGATGTGATGCTTTGTGCTCATGAACTTAATTGATTATGGGAGCTTTGATTTCACGAGCTTGGTCGATGACTTGTTTTGTTTAAGCATAATAAAGAGAGTGTTTTACAAATTTGACTCAAATCATGCAAGCACATTCACGATACAGAGTGTACCTATGACCCCCTTATTCAATTTCGGGCAAATCTAGGACACGACCACCACAAAAGGATATGTTTTTATTAATTACTCGAGTACATCATTCTTCAACTTCTCAAGCAATGGGAATGTCACACTTGCAAACTTTTTCTTCAAAAAACTTCCTGCAGTGACTTAATCACTCTCAAAGTAAAAGATTACTTTGGATTACAATAATGTCTTTCACCCAATCAAATTCACTTATCGCTCCAAATTTACAAAAATGCACCTTATGACTCCACAAAATCACCTTTTACTCCATTACAAGAAAAACTTTACTTCTCACTCCAAAATATTAAAACATACCCTTATTACTCCAAAAACATTACTTCAAAACTAAAAATAAGAAAATACATCTTATTTCTCCATTACAAATAAATGCTTTTATCCACTCCTTATCTCTCCTAAAAAATTACTTATTCACATATTATATCTTAAAAACTAAATGAAGTCTACTCATTTTTACAAAAGTAATTTCAAAAGTAACAATCACGGCTTTAATGACTTAAAAGCAATAAAGTATTAACTTATACTTTTCCAAGGCTTTTGAAGTTCAACATTCGCCCATGAT
The DNA here is from genome assembly GCA_031772625.1 of Pinus tabuliformis. NCBI lineage: Eukaryota > Viridiplantae > Streptophyta > Pinopsida > Pinales > Pinaceae > Pinus > Pinus tabuliformis. The sequence continues at coordinate 404,217,624 of CM062807.1, read as the reverse complement.
GTGCTCTAATCCACGCTTTCCAAGTGCATAATATAACACATGTAAATATAACATCGTTTCGAGGAATCGATGAAGGGTTTTCCATTATAAATAGCTAAGATGCCACTTACGCAATTTTGGAGAGAGGCACGAGAGAACCAAATCCTTTACCAGTTATTTCGAGACCTTAGAATTTCCATTTTTCGAGATCTTTTTTTGACATCACAATGAGCTATGGTTTTGAGATACCTATTACCACATGAAGCCTAGGTCGTGTTGTGATCCAAACATACATATAACTCAAGAACAAGACCCGGATCGTTTCTTCAGCAAATACGAAAAGCAACTCCATTCAAACTGCAAAATCATCCAGACACCATCAGTTGATAGACCCATGGACCACATTGCGGCCTGTTGGAGTGCCAGGCTCTGCCAATAACGATCTCAGTTGTACAATCATCATTCCAGCTCTTGTTGAGATCAGCGACTCACCAGCAGATAATTCCCTTCACTTTTGCCCTTCAATTCTGCAGTGGATTCACACTTCACACCAGGTCGATTCACTAAGTATCCATTGACAGATTCTACTGTAAGATATCAACAATAGAGAGGAAAGGCTCTATATTGAATGTGTTTTTTTGTGTGATGTTTTGGCATTCTTGTGTGATAGAGAACAAGATTCGAAATTAGGTTTTAGTATTCTTACCTGAGGGACGAATTTGGAAAAATGTGGCTTAGGAAAAAAGAATTGGTGGCAGCAGCAATGGCGTTAACTTTGGAGGAGAAAGATAGCTAGCGGACAGTGGTAAATTATAACTAGCGGTTTTGAATGACCAAGTCCTTAGAAGAACTTTTCCCTTAAACATGCTTTCGGCATAATAATTGAGGGTACATGTTTCCTGAAACAATCCATACAGCTAAGGGTTTAAGGTTTCCGACAAGATAAAGGAGTGAGTGATGGTGTCGAAAACAGAGTGTGGGGACGATAGCATATCAAAGACGAAAATGAGTCACGTTAAGGCTCTCGAGCAAAGACTATCCTCTGAAGGTTCAGATAAGTCGTCAGCTGCATTTCCTGCTCGATTAGCAGCATCTCGGGTTTTCACCTGGCATTCAAGGTCGCAAGATTCTGAAGCAAATGATCCTATATACAACCAATTATGTCAACCTATACATGAAAATTTGCTTTGTGCCAATTCACAGAGTCACGAGGAAAGAGTAGGCTTTGATACCACATGAAGAAGAATCACACAGCCATATCACCATATGTACAACAAATTAACACACACATAACATTAAACTGGCGGAAAAGGCAGAGAGCCATCATGTGGTCTCTCATGCTCATGTATTTCTCTCTTTTTCAAATAATTTAATAATACATTTAAATAAATGAGAAAGTGGTCTTAAGATAGTGCGTCTATCTTAGACTCATTTGGTTGAGACATTTTCTCAACTTACACACTAATTTAGGAGAGCTAGTTGGAGAGAACCTCTCATCCAAAACTAGACTCCTTAGTTTGAGGAATTCTCATGATTTTATTTATTTAATTTAATAATTGGATTTATTATTGATTTTTAAGAGAGTGAGGCTAAAATTCGCCACCCCCCCAAGTGATAAATCCAAAATGAACAAGGAACCATCTTCCAAGTTCTCAAGTTGATCCTCAAAAAACATTTGCCTCAAAAACCGCCAAAGTGAGATGCTAGAAAAAACTCAAATCTGAAGAGAACATGAATCAACTGCATGCCTGATTCATCTCTGAATGTCGCTTGACAACTCCATCATGTGCCAAGCCACAAAAGGATCCAACTGTCCTTTTCTTGAAAACAAAATCTGGTGTCCACTGACAACAATTTGATGAACGCTCGCTAGCATATTTGTGATGATGACCACCCGCTGGTTGATGAAGATGCCCACTGGCTGCTTCATTGATGTTGTCGAAACTTTTAGCCTAACAACCACTTGTCAATTTCATTGACATTTCCCCCCCTTTGTTAGCTGAAAGGAGAGGCAATCTTCTCCAAAATATATCTGAACTCCCCCCCTGTAGGTGTAGGAGTGTTTCACTGGTGTACTCCCCTGTTCAACTACATGAGAGTACCATCTTCATTTGACTGTTGGTTGCAATATGTGTGAGTGAATCCAATTGTAAAACTTGTACAACCTTCTGGCTGTGGATGACCATTCCCAGGGATCAATCCATGAATAATTTATCTTCAATCTCGTTGACTGTTAGTGGTTGCAGCATTTCTCTGATGTATGATTTGACTTGCCGCAATGGCTATAAGGATGGAGATCAAAACATTGATTTTCCAAATGATCGGTTCTTTGACAATGAGAACATTTTGGTTTGTCTGCAACTTGAGTTTGTGTGCATTTATGTTTGTCTGCAACTTCAGTTTGTGTGCATTGACGTCGGTCTGAAAGTTGCTGAGAACTTGCTGAGGTGATTTGTTCATGTAATCCAGCATTGACAAACTGAATGGGCTTTGAATAATTAGGGATATGTAAGTTGTCATTATCTTTGACATATCCTAAGCCGTGTCGATTTCGATTACTTTGAATTTCTTCCCATGGCTTGATGATGGGTTTGGAAGAAATTTGAACTAGAACAACTTCAACACTTGAAGCTGGTTGGATGAATGAAGTCGAATGATCAATTATCTCTGGATTGGTCAAAGACTTGGAAGCAACACGCTTCTCTTGCAACTCATTTCTCTGCAGTTGTGACTCTAGTTGAAGGAACTCAATCATTTCATGTGCATGTTGAATATGCACTTGAATGTCAGCAAGATTTGTTTTTCTGATTTGTACCATGTCTTTAGCAGTTGAGAGGATCAAATTGTTAAGAATCTTTAACCACTGAATGTTTTTCGCCATGTGAACTTGTTGGAACTCATGCTCGCTTGATGACAATTGCTTTGCTTGAATGCTTCACTGACACTTTGTGAATGCTTCAATCAACTTCACAATAGCTTGTTTGTTGTAGATGTTGTGCTTTGAACTTTCACACTCGATTTTGACATGCTTGCTTGCTTGGTTGACACATTCGCTTGATTTTTTGTTTGAATGACACTTGTTTTAAACACTGGCTTGATGTGATGCTCACTTGAACTTGTTTGATTGATTACTAACACTTGTGATTTCTTGAATGTACTCACTGAATGTGATGATTTGCTAAAAAAGGCAAGGGTGTCGAACACTGTCAAAAATGCACCCAAGATACAAATGATAAATTCAATGTTCAAGTAACAACTGACTTGAATCAACGATGCACTTTAACAAATCGAACAAGGGTGTTGGTTACAACCGAAAATGCACCCGGACAATTCAGTTTAAAAATAGGTTTATTTGCAAGTGAAGCAAAAGTGTTTTTGATGTCGTTAGGCTTGAAGTGCTTGATTTGTACTGTCATTAACTTGATGGCGTAAATTAGATGTTGTGAAATGTTGTTGCTGAATATTACTTTTATCAAGTTGATGATGTGATTCTTTGTGCTTATGAACTTAATTGATTATGGGAGCTTTGATTTCACGAGCTTGGTCGATGACTTGTTTTGTTTAAGCATAATAAAGAGAGTGTTTTACAAATTCGACTCAAATCATGCAAGCACATTCACGACACAGAGTGTACTTATGATCCCATTATTCAATTTCGAGCAGATCTAGGACACGATCACCACAAAAATATATGTTTTTATTAATTACTCGAGTACATCATTCTTCAACTTCTCAAGCAATGAGAATGTCGCACTTGCAAACTTTGTCTTCAAAAAAAATGCCTGCAGTGACTTAATCACTCTCAAAGTAAAAGATTACTTTGGATTACAATAATGTCTTTCATCGAAACAAATTCACTTATCGCTCCAAATTTACAAAATATGCACCTTATGACTCCACAAAATCACTTTTTACTCCATTACAAGAAAAACTTTACTTCTCACTCCAAAAAAAACTTGTCACTCCAAAATATTCAAACATACCCTTATTACTCCAAAAACATCACTTCAAAACTAAAAATAAGAAAACACATCTTATTTCTCCATTACAAATAAATGATTTTATCCACTTCTTATCTCTCATAAAAAATTACTTATTCACATATTATATCTTAAAAACTAAATGAAGTCTACTCCTTTTTACAAAAGTAATTTCTAAAGTAACAATCACGGCTTTAATGACTTAAAAGCAATAAAGTATTAACTTATACTTTTCCAAGGCTTTTGAAGTTCAACGTTTGCCCATGATGTGCTCTAATCCACACTTGCCAAGTGCAAAATATAACACATGTAAATATACCATCATTAGGAGGAATTGATGAAGGGTTTTCCATTATAAATAGATAAGATGCCACTTGCCCAATATTGGAGAGAGACACGAGAGAACCAAATCCTTTACCAGTTATTTCGAGACCTTAGAATTTCCATTTTTCGAGATCTTTTTTTGACATCACAATGAGCTACGGTTTTGAGATACCTATTACCACATGAAGCCTAGGTTGTGTTGTGATCCAAACATACATAGAACTCAATAACAAGACCCATATCGTTTCTTCAGCAAATACGCAAACCAACTCCATTCAAACTGCAAAATCATCCAGACACCATCAGTTGATAGAACCGTGGACCACATTGCGGCCTGTTGAAGCACCAAGCTCTGCCAATAACAATCTCAGTTGTACAATCATCATTCCAGCTCTTGTTGAGATCAGCAACTCACTAGCAGATAATTCCCTTCAATTTTGTGCTTCAATTCTGCAGTGGATTCACACTTCACACCAGGTCGATTCACTAAGTATCCATTGAAAAATTCTACTATAAGATATCAACAATAGAGAGGAAAGGCTGTGAATTGAGTGTGTTTTTTTTTGTGATGTTTTGGCATTCTTGTGTGATAGAGAACAATATTCGAAAGCAGGGTTTAGTATTCTTATCTGAGGGATGAATTTGGAAAAATGTGGCTTAGGAAAAAAGAATTGGTGGCAGCAGCAATGGCGTTAACTTTCGAGGAGGAAGACAGCTAGCGGACAGTGGTAAATTATAACTAGCGGTTTTGAACGACCAAGTTCTCAAAAGAAATTTTCCCTTAAACATGCTTTCGGCATAATAATTGAGGGTACATGTTTCCTGAAACAATCCATACCATTGAGGGTTTAGTGTTTCCGACAAGATAAAGGAGTGAGTGATGGCGTCGAAAATAGAGTGTGGGGATGATAGCATATCAAAGACAAAAATTAGTCACGTTAAGGCTCTCGAGCAAAGACTATCCTCTGAAGGTTTAGATAAGTCATCAGTTGCATTACCTGCTCAATCAGCAGCATCTCGGGTTTTCACCCGACATTCAAGGTCGCAAGATTCTGAAGAAAATGATCCTATATACAACCAATTATGTCAGCCTATACATGAAAATTTTCTTGGTTCCAATTCACAAAGTCACGAGGAAAGAGTAGGCTCTGATACCACGTGAAGAAGAATCACACAACCATATCACCATATGTACATCAAATTAACGCACATAACATTAAACTGGTGGAAAAGGCAGAGAGCCATCATGTGGTCTCTCATGCTCATGTATTTCTCTCTTTTTCAAATAATTTAATAATACATTTAAATACATGAGCAAGCAGTATTAAGATAGTGCGTCTATCTTAGACTCACTTGGTTGAGACATTTTCTCAACTTACACACTAATTTAGGAGAGCTAGTTGGAGAGAATCTCTCATCCAAAACTAGACTCCTTAGTTTGAGGAATTCTCATGATTTTATTTATTTTATTTAATAATTGGATTTATTATTGATTTTTAAGAGAGTGAGGCTAACAAGTTCTTCAAAAAATTCTACCTGATGCTCCTAGATCTAAGGTGGATATAGCCAAACTGAAGCTGGGTTCCCATGCCGACAGGTTAGTCGAATCAATTGATGCCAACAAGACTAACTTGTTGAATCAATTGCAACAGTTGTCTTTACAAACTGCTTCTTCTATGCAGTCATCATCGTCTGTATCTACACCTTCCCAATTGACATATATAAACATCATCCAAACTTCTAACCCCAAAGGAAACCAACAATCCGATGGGAAGAAGAAAGGACGACGTAGGAAAAAGGGCCAGGATGGGAAGGGCAATGCAAACAAACTAGGCAATGATGCCGGAGGGGGTAGAAAAGAGTCCAAGAAAAAAGTAAAATTTCCATGCAATTTATGCAATGGGGATCATTTGACTCATCTCTTCCTTAATATCCAAGACGTTCAGCGCTTGTTAGTGCAACAAGGGTCCTCTAGCTCCCAGGTTGTCCTCACTAACCCTTTTCCCCAAGGGCATCAATTACTTGCTGGTGAAAACTCAAATGCTTGTACCCCCATAGGGGGAAACGAAGAAGGCGATAATTTGTCAAATGTCTTCATGATGAGCTCGCATGTCCAATGCCTCAGAGTCGCTCCATATTGATAGGCCCTCTGTTGAGTCTATACTTCGAATGATGAAAGGCTCTGCAAAGCATTTGACCATTAACCCTAATTCTAGGGAAGCCCAGAACTATTCGATTGTAAAAGATTTGACTCAAATCCTTGTGCTATGTCAGTGTTAGAGGTACTCTAGTCATGCGTCTCTTGGAGGAGTGCATTATTCTAGGCAATCATGTTAGGATATTCCGGCACATAGGAAATATTTAAGTACAACTTGGTCTAGTATAGAGTTAGGTATAGAGTTAGGTAAAGTGTGTTTCTTTATCGTTGTACATTTTGTAACTTACAATCCGACAGTCACGATATGTAGTGATCCGACAGTTCATTCTCTCCTCGGTATTACCGACACTTGATCCGTGGATTGACACCCGATTGGTCCATGATTTCTATTTAAAGCGCATGGAGGGTCATTTGTAGGGTAATCCGTGCATGAGAGAAACATATGTAAATTTTCATTCTTTTATTAATAAATTGCCTGAAGTGGCCGCGTTGGCTCAGGCCGTGGACTGTTTCCCTCTTTGAGGGTTTTAACCACGTCAAAAATACTGGTGTATTGATCTACGATCTGGTTGTGAGCGGTGTCCATTGGTGTTCTGTCTGAGGAACTTACCCTGTAAATTCCTACATGGTATCAGAGCTATTTGAGGGCCGCGTCCGTTGGTGATCCAAATCTGAAGCCGGTAGAATTGCATCCGACTACTGTTTCCTAGATTTGTTGTTTTTGACTGCTTTCGGGCCGAGAGGACTGCTCTGTTGTGTTGGGAACATCTGTTCCAGTGAGGAACCCCTTTCGTTTCACGCGAAAAGGTTTCCGGTAGCCCTAGCTGCGTCATTTTTAAGATATGGAGGTATATAGTGTTTATTTGCAGTTTACTGTTATTTTCTCTCTGTTTATTTCGGTTTTGGTTTATTTAGCTTTTTTATTGCCGGATCTATACCTTTCATTTCTGTGTATGCTCTTTGCCCTATGACTCTGTGCGATCTAGGCAAATCAGAAACAGAAAGGAAGGATTTTTCTCATGCGTATGCTCTTTTCCCTGCGCCTTAGGGTGATCTCAGAAAATCAGAAACATTGAGAAAAATATTTAGTTTCCGGCCAAAGCTAACTTTGAGCCGCAAGGTTCATTTTTGAAAATATTTAGTTTTTCGGCTAAAGCTAACTTCGAGCCGTAAGGTTCGTTTTCTTTGCATGTCCGTGTTGGGTTTTGTGTTTTTTGTTTTGTAGGGAAAAAGAGCCTTCTCAAAGCAAGCACGCAACCCAAAGCATCAACCCCCCCCCCCCCCCTCTCTCTCTCTCTCTCTCTCTCTCTCTCAAATTTTTTGTATAGCTCAATTGGTTCAAAGCTATTCTAAGAGAGTAGAGGTCTTGGGTTCAAGTCTCCATTTTGTGGGGGCGGACTTTTTCATTTCCGCACATTCCCGCACCTCGTCGGCAACTTCAACAACTTTTTTTCAAAAAGCCATAACTTCTTCATCCGGAAGCCGTTTTTAGAGCCGTTTTTTTTAAACCAGCCTAATGTTTCGAGATCTATCCATTGGAACATTAGTTTCACCATCTTTAGCTTCAGTTTCTGTTGAAATGGAAAGTCAATACCAAGTTACCCTTGACAGCACCAACTACTTCCAATGGTTGGCCTACATTGAGGATTTACTTAGAAGTAAAGGTCTCTACAGAATAGCCTCAGGCCAAGAAAAGAAACTAAAGGATGAAGATAAGGCTGCTAAATGGGAAAATAGGCAAGATCAAGCACGTGTATTGATAGGGATGTCTATTTCTCCAGATCTTAGATTCCATATTGCAGAACTTGATACTCTTGGTGAAGCAATGAAACAAATCGATAAAGTTTTTGGGATTAAAAATGAACTTAGAGCCCATCAACTTGAAAATGAGTTGCTTACATTGGACCCTAATAATTTTTCTTGCATTGAAGATTTCTTGTCCAAGTTCAAGACCCTTAGATATCTCTTGGAAGGTGTTAAAGTTAAGAAAGAAGATAGTAACCTTATCTATTCCATTCTTACAAAGTTGGGACCAGCCTACTCTGTGTTTGTTTCCACCTTCCATTCTACAAGAGAAGCCTTCATTTCTCAAGGAACAGACTACAAGTCCCCTTCCTTTGACTCTTTTTGTGATTCTTTAATAAGAGAACAAGAAAAACTCTTACATCTTGGTCTTCTTAATCTTGGAAACTCTTCCAAGAAAGCGTTAGCCGCCCAGCAGCAACCAAATTCAAAGAATCCTAAGAAGTCATATCCTAAAAAGAATGGTCCTAAACCAAACAAGGGTCCTAAGCAATTTCAGCCCCAAAATGATAAGACAAATAAAAACAAAGGGAAGAAGACTGATAGACATTGCAATTTTTGTAATCGAGATGGCCACTTAGAATCAAAATGCTTTAAGAAGATGGAAGCCTTGGAAGCAGCAATGAAGAAGCATAACATCCATTTGGGGCAATCTTCAACTTCAACTTCATCTTCAGGAATGGCACTTTTTGCATGTGGTTGTCAAGCATCTCGGTCTGGCTATGCATTAAATGTATCTTCTTCTTCTCATTCTCATGAGTGGCTCATTGATTCTGGAGCTTCTTATCACATGGCCAAAAACAAAGCCATGTTTTCTTCTTTAAATGATTGTAACACCAAAAATATATATGTTGGTGATGATAGATCTCTTAATGTTGTAGGGACTGGAACTGTTCATCTAGACAATGGTCAGTTTAATGATGTATTATGTGTTCCAACCTTATCCTGCAACCTTCTATCTGTATATCAGATAACTCATTCAGGTGAAGGTAAAATCATTGAATTTTCACCTCATGATGTTGTAATCAAGGACTTAAGAGATCCTAAACAGATTTTGGCTACTGGCATTGCTGATGATTCTACAAGGTTGTATAAGTTTCACAACTTTGGGTCATCAAATCTTCCCTCAGTATTTGTTGCTCATAACGATGAAGTGAGAAAACATTGGCATGAGCGATTTAGTCACTTAAACTATCGCTCCCTTCAGCATCTATGTAAAGAAAATATGGTGACAGGTCTTCCTATGGTATCTTGCAGAGATGGTGTTTGTTCCGGATGTGTACTCGAAAAACATCATCGGGACAGTTTTGAAAAACATGCCTCTTGGCACGCCTCAGCCCCTTTACAGCTTGTGCATAGTGATTTATGTGGTCCACTTCCAGTTGTGTCATTCTCCGGCTGCAAGTATTTCTTAACTTTCATTGATGATTTATCCAGACGCACTTGGGTATACTTCTTAAAACTCAAGAGTGAAGTATTTAACATTTTTTTGGCCTTCAAGGCCTTTGTTGAAAAACAATCTGGACATCAAATTCTTAAGTTAAGATCTGATAATGGCGGAGAATATGTTAAAAACACATTCATCAACTATTGCACTGAGAATGGAATTCAAATGCAACATACTGTTCCATATACTCCACAACAAAATGGTGTAGCTGAAAGGAAGAATCACACCTTAAAGGAAATAGCTAATTGTATGCTACAATCTAAAGGACTTGGTCTTAGTTTTTGGGCAGAAGCAATTAATTGTGCAAATTACATAATAAATCAAACTCCTACTAAGGCTTTAAAGAATATCACTCCAGAAGAAGCATGGAGCTCAATCAAACCAGATGTAAGTCACTTTCGTGTTTTTGGAAGTGAAGCGTGGGCCCATATTCCAGATGAAAAGCATAAAGCTTTAGAACCTAACAGTGAAAAATGTACTTTTGTTGGATATTCTGAAGATGTCAAAGGCTATAGACTTATTCCATTTAAGTCCAAAAATGTTATCATTAGAAGAGATGTAAAATTTGATGAAAATATATTGGCTTGCGAGCCTAGTCCGGCGGATGTGCCACCTCTCCCTATCTCTTCTACCTTTGAAAACATTTCTTCTTCAGATGATGAAAGTGAGGATGACAATCCTCCCCCACCATCTCAGGATCCTCCTTCAGCTCCTGAGCTTCCAAAATGGGTTCGTGCTACTCGAGATGCAGCAGGTGATCTTGCCGGTGATCCTATAGATTAGCAACGCACACATTCTCAGTTCGAGAGAGCCTCTTCTTTACTGGCTCAAGCTCTAGTAAATTATGATCCTGACACCTTTGCAAAAGCTTCAGGCCATCCAGATTGGGAAGCAGCTATGAATGAAGAATATCATTCATTATTGGCAAATGATACATGGGATCTTGTTCCTCTACCAAAGGGACGAAAACTTGTTAGATGCAAATGGGTTTACAGAACCAAGTATGGACCAGATGGGAAAGTTGATAAACATAAAGCTCCTCTTGTTGCTAAAGGTTTTTCGCAGGTTGAAGGCATTGACTACACTGAAACCTTCTCCCCTGTTGCCAAAATGAACTCTATCCGCCTTGTTCTTTCCCTTGCTACCTCTTTCAAATGGGAAGTCCATCAGATGGATGTTAAATCTGCCTTCTTGCATGGGGACTTGCATGAAGAAATCTATATGGAACAACCCATTGGCTTCATACAAACAGACTCCAACCTTGTATGTCGACTTAAGAAATCCCTTTATGGTCTCAAGCAAGCTCCTCGGGCTTGGTATGCCAAAATGGATAGCTTTCTTTTAGAATCTGGCTTTTCTAGGTGTCATTCTGACAATACTGTCTACACCAAGAAAGTGGGAAACTCTCTTATCATCCTTGTTCTTTATGTTGATGATCTTATCCTTACTGGTAGTGATCCCAACCTTATAAACCATGTGAATTCTAGCCTTAAAAGGAAATTTGAAATGATAGACTTAGGACACTTACACTATTTTCTTGGTCTTCAAGTCTTGCAATCCAAGGAGGGTATTTCTCTTTCCCAATCCAAGTATGCCTATGATATTCTACGCCATTTTCACATGGAAGACTGTAAGCCAGCCCCTTCTCCCTTTCAGTCTGGAGTCAAACTTTCAGTCACTTGTACTTCTCCTGAAGTTGATGCTACCTTATACTGTCAACTTGTAGGAAAACGTTTGTATCTAACACATACTCGTCCTGACCTTTCCTTTGTTGTTGGCCTTGTTGTTCGGTTCATGCAAAACCCCCGTGAAAGTCATTGGAAAGCAGCTAAAAGAATACTTCGTTATGTTCGAGGTACAGTTCAATTTGGGATTCATTACAGTGCTGAAGCATCTCCTCTATTGGTTGGTTTCACTGATTCTGATTGGGCTGGTGACCCTAATGATCGGAAGTCTATTGCCGGTTATGTGTTCACTCTTGGTTTAGGACCTATTATATGGGCTTGCAAGAAACAAGGTGCCATTTCTCTTTCATCAGCAGAAGCAGAGTATCGTGGTGCCATAGAAGCTAGTAAGGAAGCCTTGTGGCTTCGTCAAATCCTGTCAGAGTTTGGCTTTGAGCAGCAGCATCTGACTACACTTTGGTGTGATAATCAAAGTGCCATTCAACTATGCAAAGATCCAATCCAACATCAGCGCAGCAAACACATTGAACTGCACATGCACTTCATCAGAAAGCTCATTCACGACCATGTTCTTAAAGTGCAATATTGTTCAACAGATGATCAAGTTGCAGACATTTTCACAAAGGCTCTCACAGAGGTGAAGTTCACTAAACTTCGATTTATGGTTAGAGTTCAGGAAGTTGTCACTAAGGGGGGATAGGCTCTAGTGCCTCCCTCCTTCTCCTATTGTGTCATATTTGTAAATCCTTCAATCCTATCCCAAGTTGTTCTTAAGGGGGGATGTTAGAATATTTCGACACATAGGAAATAGTTAAGTACAACTTGGTGTAGTATAGAGTTAGGTAAAGTGTGTTTCTTTACCGTTGTACATTTTGTAACTTACAATCCGACGGTCACGATATGTAGTGATCTGACGGTTCATTCTCTCCTCGGTATTACCGACACTTGATCCGTGGCTTGACACCCGATTGGTCCATGATTTCTATTTAAAGCGCATGGAGGGTCATTTGTATGGTAATCCGTGCATGAGAGAAACATATGTAAATTTTCATTCTTTTATTAATAAATTTCCTGAAGTGGCCGCGTTGGCTCAGGCCGTGGACTGTTTCCCTCTTTGAGGGTTTTAACCACGTCAAAAATACTGGTGTATTGATCTACGATATGGTTGTGAGCGGTGTCCTTTGGTGTTCTGTCTGAGGAACTTACCCTGTAAATTCCTACAAATCAGATCATTAGATCCAAATAATTCTCTAGTGATCACTTTTGATATGTAAAACATCAAAAAGAGACTTCCCCATCATATGGCTTTTCAAATAAATTCTACATATCGAAAGACCAACATCTTTCGAACCATTATCGCTGAGGGAGCTTCCATATTTGTGATGTCCATGTCATGTTGGAAGGCCATTGGATCACCTCAAGTTGTTCCTTCACCGACTCTATTGACAACATTTGATGGACATTCTCATAGGCTGCATGGGATTATTCCAGACTTTCCCATCTATGTTGGGAGAGAGGTGGTAAATATTGAAGTAGAAATAGTCGATGTGAATATGGATTACAACCTCGTCTTAGGCAGGGATTGGATTTATGAGATGGATGCCATAGTTTCATCATTATTTTGCATCCTTTGTTTTCCTCATGAGTGGAGGATTGTAAAAGTTGATCAGATGGACTATTCCCCAGGTGATTCCCATGCATCTTCTGATTCTACTATTCCATTAGTGAATAATCCTAGGCAACCTATAGAGAATTTAAGAGTTGGGATGTACTCTTCTTTAATGGGTATTTTTTATCTTCCTTCTCCTATAGCTAGAATCAATGCTATTTCATCCTCCAAGGGACCTTCTCAAAGAGAGTTCTTTCGAACTCATTATTTTTCGGACCCTTGACCTTTACCTTTGTCTAACACCACATTAGATGGAGGGTAGGTAGTTGGAATGGCATGTCCTATGTCTACAATAGAAATTTCTTATCAGTCTATTGTTAACTCTGCAGACTTCCATCCTACTCCTTTCTCACCAGAGGAGTTAGCTAGAGAAGTGGATCTGTCCTAGACCCTTGATTCAACTTTGGCTCAGGATTGCTTAGATGCAGTCTTACAGTCTGAGGAAGAAATCCTGGAAGAAATGATGGGTGTTGATAGCCCATGGAATGATCTACATCATTTTTCATATTTCCTCCCTCATTTTCAAGAAATTGAGTTAAGCTTGTCCAGTCCTTCTACTAGTGATGTTCATACAATTTTAAATCCTTTGGCCCCAACATAATTTTCTACCGAAGGTAACATGTATGTTATCTCACAAACTGTATCGGTGAACATCTCTAGGAATCATAACATAATAAAAAATGTCTTCATCAGAGCTGACTGTTGTTCCCCTAAAGAAATTCAAATTTATACCAATCTCTTCAAAGACCTTCATGATGTGTTCGCTTGGTCTTATGAGGAAATGCCTAGAATAGATCTAGATATTGTCCAGCATGAGATCAAGACATACGAAAATTCTAAACCTATTTGTCAAAAACTTCAATCAATTAACCCTATAAAAGTAGCAACTATCAAAGTTGAAGTCGAAAAGCTGCTAAAGGCGGGTTTCATATACCCTGTTCCTCTAACTAAGTGGGTCTCTAATATAGTCCATATAGACAAAAAACAAGGAACAATTCGAGTATGATTGACTTTAGGGACCTAAATTACGCCACACCTTTAATTGATCAAATTATTGATGAATGTGCGAGTAATGAAATTTTTTCATTCACAGATGGATTCTCTGGTTACAATCAAATTACTATCCATCTAGAAGATCAGCACAAGATAGCCTTTATTTTTCCTTGGGGTACGTTTGTGTACAAAATGACGCCTTTTGGCCTAAAAAATGTTGGAGCCACTTTTCAATGGGACATGTCTTATGCTTTTAATGACATCAAGCACATTATCAAAGCATATCTGGATGATCTAGCTGCTCATTCTCAAAATAGAATTGATCATCCTAAGCACATTCGGTTAATCTTTGAGCGGTGTCGTTTTTATAAAATTCAGTTGAACCTGAATAAGTGCGTTTTCACAGTCACGTCTGATTGTTTGTTTGGATTCATCATGTCAATAAAGGGGATTCATGTTGATCCCTTCAAGGTTGAGGCAATACTTCAGTTGCCTCCCCCGTCCTCCATATGTCAACTTCAAAGTCGCTAAGGAAAAGCAAATTTCTTGAGGAGATTTATAGCCAATTACGCCAAGATCACAAAAGGATTTATGCGTTTTCTTAAGAAAGGGGTCCCGTTTTTATGGGATGATTTCATGCAAAGATCTTTTGATGCTTTGAAAAAAGCATTAACCTCTGCTCCATTATTGAGTCCACCTAATTATAGGATAGATTGTTTCTTGTATATCGTCGTAGCAGAGTCAACCATTGGTATGGTTCTGGTTCAGGAAGATGATGCCTTATGTGAGCATTTAATCTACTGTCTAAGTTGAGGCTTGGTAGGTCCTAAATTGCACTATTCTCCCATAGAGAAATTAGCTTTGGCAATTGTCCATGTTGTCCAATGGCTTTGGCATTACATTCTTCTTCAAAAAATGTTTGTCTTAGCAGCTATCAATCCATTTTAGTTTGTTCTCAGTAGGCGAGTTATTGGGGGAAAATAGAGTAGTTGGATTGTCATTTTGCAAGAATTCGATCTCGAATTCATGTCAGCTAAATCTAAGAAATCTTTAGTATTTGCAGAGATAATATCAGAGCTACCTTGTGAGGAATAAATTATTCATGAAGAAAGTTTTCCTGATGAACACTTATTTCTTATTTCTTCACAAGATCCTTGGTATGGAGATATCATTATATATCTCCATACTTTGAAGTTCCCACCCGCCTTTTCCAAAGATGAGCGTAGAAAGTTGTGTCACCTCACTAAGAATTAGTTATTAAAGGTGACACATTGTATTGTCACAGGATTGATTCAATCCTTTGATGTTGTTTAACCTTGGAAGAAGTCGAGTCAGTTCTTAATGATTGCCACAGTGGAGATTGTGGCGGTCATCTATTTGGGCTTGTAACAACCCAAAACATTTTGCGAGCAGGCTACTTTTGGCCTTCGATCTTGAAAAATTGTGTTGAAGCAGTCAAAAGATGCCATCCTTGTCAAGTCTATACTCAGAAAATGCGTGCACATCCAACTCTACTTTTCCCTGTTATCACTGTCGTTCCTTTCAAGAACTAGGTCATTGATTTTACTACTTGTAATCTGCCTTTGGCAGGAAATCACAAGTATATTATAATGGTTGTAGACTACTTTACGAGGTGCACTAAGACCATGCCTACTTTTAATAATGACAGTGAAACAACGGCCTTGTTTCTCTTCAATCAAGTTATTTCCCAGTTTGGTATCCCTAAAAAGATTGTCACTGATCATGGCAGTCATTTCCAAAATCAACTGATGTCTGAATTGGCTCTCAAGTTCGGTTTTCGGCACGAGAATTCATATAAATATTATCCTCGTGCTAATGGGCAGGTTGAAGCCATGAACAAATCCCTTAAAATCATCTTGCAAAGGATGATTAACAAAGCTAGATCCAATTGGGCATACCGAATGACAGTTAAGACTTCCACTAGCTTTACTCCTTCTCAACTGGTTTACGAGTTGGAATCTATCTTTCCTATTGAAATGAAATTCCTTCCCTTAAACTAGTTGTTGAACTTCTTCCAGAGACTTCTAGCCTCGAGGAGCACCTCATTCATTTGGAGCATCTTGATGAGCAGTGTCGAGATGCCACCACAATAAACGAAGCCGATAAAAAGAGGGTAAAAACTCAATACGATAAAGCTGTCCATCCTAGAAATTTTTCTGAAGGTGACCTTGTCCTGGTCTACAATCAAGACAAAGATGCCTTAGGGGCAGGAAAGTTCAAGTCTATGTGGTACATTCCCTTTATAGTCAAGAAATTTTTGAAAAAGGGAGCTTATGAATTAATTGACTTTGAAGGAAACAAGTTGGCGGAGCCTAGAAATGGGCTCTACCTTAAGAAGTACTTTGCTAAGGCTTCAGCCGAACACTTACTTGTTTATATATATATATTGTATGTTTGTACATATCTATCTATCGATTTTAGTGATGCTGATATTTTTGATCTGCTTTGGCAGGTATTGATGGATGATTCAATATATTTAGGATTCACTGATGCTGCAAGTAGGCATACCCAGAACCTTGCTTCCACGGCTTGGGTGATTTATTATCCATATGGCCAGCTGATGGTTTCAAGAGGAGTATGTATTGGTCCTACTTCCAATAATATTTTCGAATATACTGTCATTATTAATTTTTTATTCGAAGTGATATCTCTTGATATTGATTCGTTAATGGTTTATTTAGACTCACAACTAGTGGTATCTCAACTGAATAACATTTATCGGGTACGAGATCCTTATTTCTATCTCCAATTTCTGAGAGTACGATTGTTGCAACAATCATTTATTTATATCACATATGTTCACATTCCACAATCATAAAATTATTTAGCTGATTCTATTGCTAATCAAGCATTGGACTGGCATATGAATCATTCATCAAATTGAAAAACATAAAAAATGAAGTATCATCTGCATATATGATAATCATAAAATTGCATGTATATGGATAGTGTTTGTGTCCAAAATAATATACAAAATTGGGGCAAAATGCTCTACAAAATTTTGTCTTATGCCCATCATCATTTCTAATCATAAAAAGATCTTATCATCTATCTGGCTGGCTCAGGATGAGCAGCTAGAAAATAAACAACGACATTGGCCACACACTAGAAGAGTCGCACCCAGTCCCGTGGTACTCCTACCACGCGACGCTGCATATCCTAGGGTAAGTCCTCTATGGCTATCATGGGTACTTGGTGAGCTAGTCTCACCAAGTTCCTCTGAACTGCACGAAGAACTCTCTTTGTCTCAGCTGCAACCCCTTCGGCATCTCTTCCACAATGCCTATGTCGGGGAAATCCGTCAGGTTTCACTGGCCCCACATCTGAAACATGATCATATATTTTTTAAGTGTCTTGTCTCATAAAAAAATATTTTTAAGTTCATTTATATTAAAAATCCAAAAAACCTTAAGAAATTCAAAAAATAAAAAATTGTTACCTATGGCGCCCCATGTTGCATCTAGTGGTAATACCAAATAGGGATCTCCTCGGAAATCCATTCCGACAAAGGGGTAGTCATCGACTGCAATGACTTGTTGACCCCACCATGTGAAAAACTCATCGTCAAAATTCGACCTGGGGACATCACCACCCCCTAGGTGTTTCATCAAGTCAGTGCATTTTCCCATCTGTGGATCCCTCGGGTTGCTGATGGTTGATAGCACCTTAGGTCGAAGCCCATGTACTTTCTCAAAGAAGAACGAGCATAAGATTGTGCCGCACCCAAAATTATTTGTCTGACCCTTCTAAATGGAAGTGAATTGGTTCTTCATGTTGTTCAATAGAGGTGTGCACCAATCAAACACAATAGTGAGGCATTCACTGATAGGCTCATGGATACTCGTGAGACCTGATGTAAAGTAGCAGAACCATTTACCCCAACAATGGTAAACAATAGGATATTCAAGGATAAGCTCTCTACATGCTTGATTGGAATCTTCCTTCCAAACTATTTAGGATGACCAAGATAGTATATGTGGACGTAGTCTTCAACACTGAGACTACCTCTTGTTCTACCGATAGAATGCACTATCTCTCCCCTTTGAGAAAGACCGGTAATGAAGTAAATATCTTCGATCTTGATCCTTAAGGGCATCTGATCAATCATGAATGCATCATCCTCTGCACTTCAGTAATGAATCAACAACTTAATCAATTGTGTGTTTTCTTTCATATTTGGCATTTTAAGAATTTTAGCAAGCCACGGCCTCTCAAAGCATCCAAAGCATTTTGATCCTCCATTACCTGGTTATCAATGGCACTATGCTCCCTTTCTCTCCAGGTGATTGTCATCCTGCCCAAAAAAGATGTTTCAAATCATTAGATTTATGTTTTAATTTTTTTACTCGTGCACATGTGGGTTGCCTTTTTACACAGTCACATGTAGGGCCCTTGTATATGCGGGTTACCTGTATTCAACCCACATGTACATAGAGTTGAAATTTTTAACATATTTTCCTACAGTCAAATTTTGAAAAAAACATCTAAAAAGTATCACAAATTATTAAAAGCATGATAAAAGGGTTACCTGGAAGTTTTGGAGCGATTTGAATAGTTGAATTGGATGGAGGAAGGTTGTTTGAGTTTGTCTCCACAGCTCCTTGCTCAAAACACAAATGACAAAAATGTGAGTCCAAAAGTCCTTATATAGGTTGCAAAATGAAAATTATTTTTTCAAAAGTTGATTTTTATCTTATGGACTTTTTTACCTTTTGGCTTGGAGTGTCGGGAATGGGTTGTCTTTACAGGAAATTTTGGAGACTTCTTCGAGAAAGCGTTTTGGTCCCATGACCGCAAACTCGTCATGGCAGGTATCGTTTTCTTACTGGCATATAGGTTAGGGAATACCACTTTCCGTTGCATTTTTCATACTAGCCTCCATATTGCGATATGTTTTCCATAGGGTCAACCCCGTCGTGTCTTGGTTCACAAACCATTTTCACTTTCCGACTTTAAAATCATAATGTGATGGCAGAGCCAACCTTTACATGGGCATCTTAGTTAGATCCTCGCTGATATTTGTTTCCCATGCTTCTATACTGAGTAGGATCGAGAGTCCTCTTTAGTCCCACCATGACTTATGCGTTGAAGACTCATTTTCATTCTACTACACTATTTTCTTGCCTTATACCCTAGAGGCTCCTTTGTGTTGAGTTATATTGTTGCATTACATATTAACTATTTGCACCTTTTGGCCTTGAGCTGGCTTCACTTGGACTCATGTTTAAGTGACGTTTCGACCATGTCTTCTGCAAAATCAAACTTGCAATCACTTAGCCTCTGTGACTTGACGCACCCTTTTACCTATGGAAAGAGCATTCCTTTGAGTGTCCTTGACCAATTTCACCACCTTGCATTGAGCATACGAATGTTCCCCTCCTAGGAACTAGAGCATCTGTTTTTTTGACACTTGTTCTTTCCACTGTAATATAGCATTCTTTTATCTTTTTCAAAGCTTCGTATTAAAGAAAAAGACAAAAAAATTATATATTCCAAAAAGAGTGGGAACAGGACATTATTTCCATATTTGATGGCAGCTAGAGTCAGTTGTGTCGCCCTTGAAAAAATCACTCAAAAGTAAGTATTTCCTCCATTGGGATGGACTTTAGTTTGACTTAGGAGAGCCTTAACCTTGTTATCGAGTTAGTACTCCTCCGATTGGTTACCTCTTCCAATCATATGGAGGTTTTCGTATACCTCCTGCATGGAAAACTTATACAAATTTATCATATTCTGCCATGTAGTCACAGTTGATTCGTGCTTTTGTTTAAGGGAAGTAAACTTGAGTCGGCCTCTCTGCAGTGTCTCTTCACCTATTTTTCAATCAGCCATCCCTAGTTGTCAGCGTCATGTTCATTATCACATCACCTATATTGGTCCTTTGCTCGTGTTGATTTGAGAAGGTCTCCATTGACTTCTTGTTGGCAGGTCTTACTCTTATCGACTACAACAAATTGCTCTAAGGGCAGATCTAGAGCCGCACCCTGGCCCTATTTTCATTATTGATAGGTCACCTTGTGCTCAACATCAATCAGTATCATGGGTCTTTGATTGAGTGGTTTCCCTTGTGTTCGACATCAGCTTTCATTATCACACATTTGGATTCGTGCAGTGCCTTGGTTTCCATTTGACCCTATTGGTGGATTCCTCACCTCTATGTCAGCTTTCATTATTGGTTGGTTCAGAGGGTTTCTATCGTGCACTAGCCACATCTTGTGTACGCCGGAAACGTGCTTCAGTTGGGTTACTACATCTTTGTTCATCTGATTCCTTCCACATTATTGGCCTACGAGTTACACTCACGCTAGATTGATGAAGGATGCCTTAATGCCTTCCTTCTAGTAGATCTTTTCCCATCAACTTCAGCTCATTGCTCTAGGAAAGAGATCTAGAGTCCATTTGGTATTACCTTATGGTTTGCAATCATCAATGGTAGATTCCTTCACTATCGATAGTGGGAAAACATCATTGTCTCCTGATTGACAGATTCTTCCAAGTGTTCGACTACAACTCATTTATTCGCACTTGTTTGATTATACTGGGTACCTTGACTCTCATCATCATTATCAGTGAGTAGCCTCATGTTTTTTAATGATATACATCAATGACTGGTAACCAAACGATTTCTCACATGGTCAACTTCAGATGATTTATTCCCATTGTGTAGAAATGTACCACGGTGGTCGGTGAAGACCTCGAGTTTGCATCAACATGTCTTGGTTCACTTGTCATTTGCTCCTATTTCTGCTAGTTGATACCATTCAACTTATATGTTGCAATTCTTTACAACGATATCTCATATGTTGGCACCCGAGTTGCAGTGTAGTACCATTTATCCCTTCATGTTCACTTGGTACTATTTGGATCAGTTTCTTGAATTCCTTGATCAACTTCATACTTCACCATCATTGATCAACTCTTTATGTGTGATATTCAGACATGTAGTTTCTTGATTATGATCAGATGATCCATTATGTATTTTTAGTTCCTTTATACTTGTATGCATATTGGATCCACTTTTGTACTTGACATGTGGACATGCTTTACTATTTCTAAGCATGGGTATGCCCACCTCAAACAACAGTTTCTTTCTGATCTCTTTCGCTGGCTTGGCAGGTTGAATTCTAGTGAACTCCTCCTCGGTCTCGACATGATTCCTTCTATACACTTAATACATTTCGGCCATCATGTACCCCTTCTGACCTCATATAGTAGGGGGAATCTGTTATAGCACCATTTACCACTCTTGGTAGATCTGATACTCTGATTATGGCCTAGGGCAACCCTTCCTTCCAGGCTTGGTCCAAAATCTAAAAAATAGTGTTTTATTCCCAGATGCTACTTTTCCCTGTGATAAAAATGTGTACACGTGGGTCAGAATATATTCAACTCGTGCACATATGTTAAAACACTTAAAAAACTTAAATTTCCTTAATTTCGGGCGGAGTTCATGGGTTTTACCTGCTACTCACCTCCTATTTCCGGTAGCCCAACTGTTTCCCAACTGAAAAAAACTAATTTGGAGAAGTATAAATAAACCTCCATGGGAAGGCCTTAAAGGAGAAGATATGAGATATTGATTCTATAGTGAGATTATCCCT
Source organism: Pinus tabuliformis (assembly GCA_031772625.1). NCBI lineage: Eukaryota > Viridiplantae > Streptophyta > Pinopsida > Pinales > Pinaceae > Pinus > Pinus tabuliformis. The sequence continues at coordinate 404,195,964 of CM062807.1, read as the reverse complement.
GATCGAGTCTGATGAAATCCCTGTGCCTCCTGTACTCCCCAAAGCTTCAGGAAACCCTTGTTTCCTTGTTGGAGATATCCTTCATCTTTCTTGAAGATATCCTTGTATTGGTGATGGAGGAAGATTGTTGAGGTCGGGAAAGGATGAATCTGAAGGACGGTTCTGCTTGGAGCCAGAGAAGGATTCAAGTCATATTTCTCCACTTTACTTGTAGTTAACTTCAATAAAGGAATGATGTTCTGTGTCCGATATTAAATGTTCTTATGCATCTATTTATATTTTAATTTGTTTATGAATCTTACATTGATGCATAATTGTTCATTCATTTATATGATTTAAAGTTAATATCATGAACATGCTTTATGTTTCTACTGTTGTATATTTTTCATTTGAATAATTTCCAGGTTTCGAAGATATCAAGAGAAGTTGAGGGTTTGCACTCGCGGGATCTACTCAAACATAGGACTCTCGAGTAAGGACACTCTTACACAGTTCAGTAGAATAAGAATTTAGGTTGATTGCTTGAGAATTTATTGTTGTGGTTTTACCTCGACTTTGTTGGGGTTCTCAATACAAGATCCTAGGGTGGTCTCACCCGCAACAAAACCCCTTGGTCCCCCTCAATTTCAGAAACTACCCAAGTCTCATGTTTTTCCCTACACCAAACCCTAATTTTCCTTACCATTGAGATAGGGTTTTCTATGGATTATGAGACTAATGAGCAGAGGAAGCATAAAGGATGCCAAGGACAAGAGGTCTCAAGAGGTAGAAAAAGCAAGAGAATGAGCCATGTTCTCCACTAGGTCAAAGGGACATTGACAAATCATTTGCAACACATAGGGATAGTTTTGCTTCAAAATGTTTTTCTAACAAAATGGAGATGAATTTTACAAAAGTGAACGAGGTTTTTTTCAATGATAGGAAAAGGAACAAAAACCTCCTCCATTTTATGCATAGGTATTATTATTTGGGATACATTCCCAACATAAAGTTGCTATAGGAGAGTCGCTGCACTTCTGGAGTAGTCTTGGGAGATTGAATTTTTATAATGCATCTCTAATCTTTCCAACCATACCACTTTTAGCCCAAAAATTTTCTAGGAAGGCCTCTAAATCACTCTCCAAAATTTTCGCTGCACTTTTGCAATTTTTAGCAATAAACGTCAAATTTAGATTCTGAACAAATGGGAAAGTATTTTTGAAAATGGGAGGAGGTTTTTGTTCATAACATACTAAATAAAAAAAAATCTCTCAGTTTTGTAAAAAGTATTATGGTTAGAGATGTATGGCTCCATCTTTGAGCCCTATTTTTGTAGAAACCCCAGAATTTTTGGCAATTTTTGAAACAGTCACTAGGTCTAAAATGAAATGTGCCCCACACTGCGCTTTTTATGAGAAGATATAAATGAAATTTAGTTTGAATATTTGGATTCCTTATCACTTTTACATCACTTCTAGCCCTTGGGAGAAAAATTTTAGTAGGTTCTGGTAGGTGGAAAAGGCTAAAAACTACTCAAAAAACACCTCTTTTCCCTCTTTTTGAAGATCTCATTGCACTTTTTGGAGTAGCTCTAGGAGAATGAAGTTTTGGAGGGATAGGAGCAACATTTTTCAGTTCTTGAATATTCTATCATGTAGCAGACATCCCGACCTATCTCCAACACTTTTCAGATCAGGATTTGGACCTCGGGAAGGCCTCCAAAAATCAATTCTCCCAAATTCGTTGCGCTTTCTCTTGGTACACTGCACTTTTGACTAAATTCGTTGCGCTTTTGCTTGTAACTACTTTTTCTCAGTTTTATCAGATAGATTCGATTTTTTATGATTTAATTATGATGTAATAAGTGGTAAATGTTAAACACACACATGACAAAGACAAATAGGAATGATAAAACATGAGAGTACATTTTTATTAACAAATGATATACATTTTTAGTACATTGTATGACTCTTGGTTTTGTATTCCAAGGTCTCTTGGACTTCGTTTGTCTATTTGGCTTCCACACTAACCCTTAGAGGATTAGGTGTCCAACATTCCCACCCTTAATTTGAAGGGTTATGTATGAGTCCAAGAAGAGAGCTATAATACAAAATGTGAAAAAATGCATGGCAGCACTAGGTTGAATGTGCTCTTTGAAATGTTGGTATAAAGGGTGGTGGTTTAAAGATGACCACCAACACTGGAATGCTTAGTGTAGTTCCCACAACTCTTCCAAATATGGCATGAAGCTCAAGTATTTTGCTAGAGGAAGTGCTCCTAATGTTTTGAAGAGGGGAACCTTCAACCATGAAAGGGAGGTCTCACCCCGCATAAAAGGGAGAACTTTAACCTGAAAAGGGAAGTCTCAATCTGTGATGGTTTAAGGATGACCAACAACTCTGGAATGCCTAATGCGATTCCTGGAACTCTTCCAAAACTGGCAAGAAGCTGAAGTCTTCTGTTAGAGGAAGTGTCCCCAATTCTATTCCTGGAATTCTTCCGAAACTGGCAAGAAGCTGAAGTCTTCTGCTAGAGGAGGTGTCCCAGATTACCAACTGAAGGCATGCTCAGGGGCATCTTTGTCTCTGGCTACAACTTTGAAACTAGTGTGGCAGGTTGTGGCTTAGGCAGGATGTGGCTTTGAATCTTGTAGATGGCCATCATTTCCCCCTCTGTCAGATACAAGGTGAGATGATGGAGAAAAATCAACTGCAGATTGTTCAATACTCTAGAGCAAGTTCTGACATATGGCTGGAATATATTCTTGGCTGTTGATGCCCATTGCCAAGAAGCGATCCATCCAAGATGAATCTTTGTTCTTGCAAGAGGTTTGTTTCTAAAGCATATGTTTGAAGAATGACTGGCTTTATGACAGTCCGTACATGGATGAAGATCAAAACAGTGATCTTTCAAATGGCCAACTTGGTCACATCGTTGGCATTTTACAATCTGTTGTTGTTGCTGTGGAAGAGGAACAGAATCTGGAACAACTAGAGGTGAACTGTCATGAAGGAATCCAATGCTCTGAAAATGAATGGGCTTTGAGTAATCTGGAATATGAAAGGACTCATGCTTCTCATATCCAAGACCTGTTCTGTGCTTGTTATGGACAAGATCTTTCCAAGGTCTGATGATGGGCTTGGGAAGTGCAAACTGAACTTCTACATCTACATGTACAGCTGCTGCTTTATTTGGCACTGGATCTGAATCAATTGTAACATTATTGTCTTGTTGTTTATGGGAGTTTGTTTCAATCTTCTGAACAGAAACAGGTTTAGAATGATGACTCCACTGCTGTAATTCTTCTTATTGTAGCTGAGATTCAAGCTGCAAAAATTCAATGGTTTCTTGTGCAAGTTGTAAAGATGTTTGAATATCTCAAAGAGTGTTTTTGTTGAATTTAACTATACTTCCATCAGTAGATAAGATTAGAGTGCTTAATAACTCTAATAATCCATTATTTTTCTCCATTATTAAAACAATCAAATCAACAATGTATTTGTAGAAACAATTAAACGACCAAAAATGCACTCTTTTTTTTTACATAGAAAATTAGTCCACTAGGCAGTCACTTAAGTGAATGTACACACCCAAAATAGAAGTGTTTCCTCCCTAAACAATGAGCTGATATGTGCTCAAGAACAAGGTTTTTCTTGTCGGTAGACTACTCCTTTCTGGGCTTACTCACCCAGAAATCTCACCCTGCTCCTACTGCAACCTCAACCTGTACCCAAGCATAAAGAAATGTGCTAAAAAGGGCTTGAACTTCACACTGTAAAACATAGAAATCTGAGCAGTGGCAGGCCTCGGTTCCTGTGCAGATTCCTACCTTTTACCTCCAGTATTTTAGCTGATAAATACACACAACTCACCTTTCAGAACCAGTACTATGAATCGTCTATCATTTCAGCCTACTATCCCTGAAGCTCAAGAATGTTAAGCATTTTTTTTTTCTTGTCTCACTCTGCAATCTAATATACTCCGAAAAATGGAAACACTAGTGCAATATCTTCGCGGAATTTCTCTACTCTTGACAAAAATAATTTTCTCGGCAAACTTCAATGCAATATGCAAGAACTTCATGCTCTTGTTTAGGAAAAACCTAAATGGAACTTCTTTTGCTCCGAAAAATCTCTTCACAGATTCCAAAGCGCCATTATTTCATCACTACAACAATTAAAGAACCAAGTTCCAATGAACACAATCCATTAAAGGCATTGAAATCAGATGGCTACAAAGTGGAGAAACATATAACAGCTAGTAGCTATGAGTTTGAAACAAGAATGAAAACAATCGAAAGCCCTATCACATCCTATTCTCCCTCAAGCCTTCAATCCTGCAATGCAGAGCTGCTTGTCCGTCTTCCCCACAAAATATTTTCCATTTACAAAATGCCAAATGCACCGAAACCCGCTAATCCACCCAAAAAAGAAGCATAAAACCCTAAACAAGGAACCTAATGTTTGAATAGCATAAACTCCTCGCATCTTTGTCATCGAATGGTAAAATATGCATCACTATACATCCAGACACGATCCATCAGTACCAAGGTGGAGAGAAAACTCATGCCAGTTTTGCTCGAAACTTCGTAACCTTCACGCATCTCGATGCTGAAACAAATATATAAATACATACTTATTCTTCATCCACACATAACCTGCTGAGTCTTCAGTGGGTAGCAGACACAATTTAAATAATATGTAGTTGGTGATGCGTAGGCATCACGGCCGCCGGCATTATCTTCCTCCCCTCCAGACGATTCCGAACCTCTTGAACAAGGTCTCGAAGGGAAAATTCTTAGTTTTCTAGTATGTTTCGAGCTCAGAAGCCTCTGAGAACCAAAGTATAACAACAATAATAGGGGTGTTGACTGTATCAACGTCGTCAATGAAAATTCCAATGTTGGGCAGTGTGGGAGCGACGGTATGGGAGCATATACTTTATGCATTCATAACAATAAAAAATGGTGTATTAAATAGCGTGAGGGAGGTGTTATGAAAAAAACATTGAAAACAGTGTGGCTCAGAGCCACAATGGCACCACAGCAGTCGAGTCTTGTCCCGCAGTGGCGTTCTATCCTCGACCTTCGATTCTGCTTTTGCAAGTTTTGGACTTAGCAGAGTTTTGATTTGGGAGTGCTACTATCCGAATCGGAGGTGTCAGTTTGCATCCATGTCTTTCAACTAGATGAATCATTAAACTATCGTCATCAGGCATCCACTGACCCTTGATATTCTTTAGTTGCGCATACTCCTTTTCAACCAGTTCAATGAGTCGACACTCTAATCTTTGTCCAAGAAACTAACCGCAGCAGTAACACAATAGCTATGGTTTTACCACTTTTTCGATAGAGGACTATTGCAATGCGAATCTGAATCCCCAATTTGCAGGCTGGTTAGTAGTGTATCAAATAGGAGCAGCAGAGTGGTGGTGCGCAGTAGGGAATACAAATATTAATAATAATACTGCTTTGCTTTTAAATGGAACGCAGATGCAATGAAGAGTATTATTATTTATTCAAAGTGATGTTCACAGGGGACTCCATCGTGGGTAAGTCCAACATCATCTCTAGATTGACTCGCAACTATTTCTCCCATCAGTGTAAGCCCACTGTTGGCATTGAATTCATGATTTACACCATTCAGGACAAAGGGAAGACCATAGCAGCCCAGATATGGGATACTTGTGGTTTGGAGCAATATGCTATGGATACAACGTTCAGGAGTAGTTTGTTGTATGACTCACTACGGTAGGTCAACCAAATGGTGTTGTGGGAGTGCACTCTGGTCACTCAGCTTTGATCACTTCCTTTTCACTCGATGGAGTTGAACCCTGAGTGTGCAATTGGATTGTGACAGTAGATTGTGAGGGCTGAGGGAGGATTAATACCAATGTCCATACAATCTAGGCTGAGATAAACTCACAACTACGTCCTCACGATTCTTCTGGAACAAGAGTAAGCCTGAAAGGGTGTTGCTACATCTTTGAAGTGTGATCAATGCAAAAATGGGTATTGATTGACACAAAGAGAATCAAGCAGAACTATCAGATACGTTAGGGTGGCAAGGAAAATTTTGGTGTTGTCTGAGCAACAAAAGCAGAGGTCAGAGAGACGTTGAGTAGAGTAGCTGGTAAAGAGATGAAATGGTCTACCAGAGGAGTTACAAAAGAATATATCTAATACCTGCGAGACCTGAAACTAGGTATGAGGAGAAGATGTCAGTTTTTTTCTATATCAGGAAAATGAGTAGAGTTGTAGGATAAGTATGCACACAAAGGCCATAAAAACAAGTGGCTCAAAATTGAGTAGGGCAGGAAATCGCCTGCTCTGATACCATGTTAAACACACAAATGACAAAGACAAATAGGAAAGATAAAACATGAGAGTACATTTTTTATTAACAAATGATATACATTTATAGTACATTGTGTGACTCTTGGTTTCATATTCCAGGGTCTCTTGGACTTCGTTTGTCCATTTGTCTTACACACTAACCCTTAGAGGATTAGGTGTCCAACAGTAAATGAGATGCTTAGAGTTATTTTCATGTAAGTTTAGGCCTCATTTATGAGGGCATTTTAGTCAAAGTTTAAATGGAGGATTTGTTTTAACCTCCCTAGACATTAGGGTTTTGTTGAAAACCTCATGAAATCAGTTCCTAAACTGAAGGATTCGACCCTGAGAGAGGGGAAGATGGTTTTTAGTCTATATGTATCTATTTTTCAGTCATAGAACATGTTGGACATCAGTGAGTTGAACTCTTGGAGCTTGTACTTCATCACTTTTGCAGAAATTCAAAGGACAATTGCAACTATTATTCAGGAATTCTTGTGTTGTGAGTTTGTGATAGTGTTTTCTCTTAGTTATAGTCTTATATGAATGATAATTCCATTCTCTTTCCATGCTTATGCTTTTCAATGATTTTCCTTAAAGGTTATAAACATAATTCTTAGTTTTAAGCTCTATTTTGTTAGGAACTTCATGTTTATGTCTCTTGTCTTCTGATAAATGAATTCATGCTTGCCATGCTCATTTTGATCTCTGCTTTTCTACCCTACACTACATCAAAAAAACCCAAAAGTATCAAAAAGGCATAACTACCCTCCTCCTTTATATCTCTTGCAGCTGAACCCTTTGATATTTTGACCTAGTTCCTTGATTTTCCCTCCTGATCCAGCAAAACCTTAAACTTTTCAAAACCCTAGAGCTGAAACATATCTAGCTTAAAATATATTCCCATTCCAATAATCATTGGTTGTGAATTCATAGAGAGATCCCTCTTTGGTTTAACAGGGTTAGCTGCTAAACCCTAAGTGGTTTGAGGTTACCTCCTTCGATCTCACTTCTCAACCTTGTGGAGGATAACAATAACTATGGACATATGTACAAGGATTGTAAAGTTGTTGAAATGTACAACTATCAAGGACCATCGCATCCAAATGAACCATTCAAGTACACACATTTATTTAATGGTTATTTATTTTTATGTGCTAACTATGGACATATGGCTAGGGATTGTGAAGTTTTTGGTAGGTACAACTATTACCTACAAAAACCTAAAATCACATTTACAGGTTCCCTAGACAAATACTAGATGGCATCTTCTATGGATGACATTGAACGCCTTAAATTTCATAATCATGGAAATAGCTGAAGAATGCAGGTACCATTCAGATATGGAATGTTACAAGTGTCGCAATTATGGACACATAAATCATCACTGCAGGAACAAAATGGATTCCATCATGAATATTGATGATAAGAATAGAAGGTTTGGAAGAGGAAATAGGTACAAGATGAACAAATATAGGAAGAGAAGGTACAATATCAACAAGAAATAGAGAAAGACAAGAAATTCCCAGCAACCATGCTTTCAGGATTCATAGCAGGTTGTGAGGAATCGAGTCAAGATGACTCGTTAGGTGAATCACTATTTTGAACAATCTGTCTCATTAACCCCTTGAAGTTTAGGGGGAGTATATGTAGTAATATATGGAGCAAGTCTATGATTGACAGACAGATAGTTTGAACAAGATGGAAGTTTCATAACAGATTTAGGGGGAGAAAAATAGTTGAAGGATTACAAGTTCACAAAGGAAGGTTTATCTTCAAGAGAAGCACATACACGATACAAGTCCACGGGGATCGACATTGGAAGACTATTACAAGAAGGATTCTCATTAGGGGGAGCACAGGAAGATAACAGGTCTACATGAAGTAAGAAAATTCTAGGGGGGGTAACCCTTTTCCATTGATCTCAAAGGGGGAGAGAAAAACCTGAGAAGGAGATTGAAATCTCGAGAAGGAGGTGAACCATGATGTCAGGGGGAGTTGTACTCACATGAGGAGTACATGTGTTGCCATCAACAACAAAGGGGGAGATTGTTGGATGGTGTTGTCATTGATGTCAACCCATGGAGTTGAATGGGTTTGACTTTGATTAAAAACACTAGTAATTGATATCAAATGGTTAATGAACGCTTCCTATTAGTTTTTGGATTACATCAAGATGGTAGCTATATTTTTGGATGGTTGAAAAACCAAGCGATAGGGCTTGAATTCCCTAGACTAAGGATGTACCCCAAACTTTTCAAGGGTTTTTTAAGGGTCAAACCATTGATTTTGTGTCAGATATCTATCTCATTATATTCTCCTCGAAGAGATCTTTCTGGTGATATGTGGTATGCCAAATAATTCCTCCTGGTCTGAGAGATAAATGCATTTGAAGTCAAATTCCCCACTTTCTGGGCTAAAACCCCAAAGGTTGCTGACTTCGCATATTTATATTGGTTGTGGGCATCCAAATTAAGCACAAGGGGTTTATTGATTTAATAAAGTCTTAAGCAACGGGTATCAAGCTTTTAAGCACCCAAAATGGCATCCCTCACTAACTACTAAACTAATTTCCTCTACCAAACCCCTCCTTAACAATCAAGGTACAAGATTATTAGTTTTCAATTAAAGAAGTTAATATATTTAAGAGGTAACTTTATCATCAATCTCTCCAACGTTTATATTAGGGAGCCCTTACAAATTTATTGAAACCATTTCCAAACTTATTAAATCCTCAATCCTAAAACCATACACAAAAGGGAAGCATTAATTCAAATTAGGGCCTATGATAAATTAATTAATTATGATAATTTGAATATTCAACAATTAAAAGAATTCAAGGCTCTCCAACGTATACCTTACTAAGCCCTTAATTATGCCCCTCCAAAACATTATAAAAGAAGACCTAAAACCTTCCAAATTATATCAAACTCAACAAAGTTTCATGAGAAAATGTTTTCAAATATTTGGTCACCTAAAAAAGAAATTGACACAGAAATTATAGTGGTAGGGTTTGGTTCCTTTTGGTTGGGATATTTGTATTCGTTGCAAGTCAATTAGAGGAGGAGAGAGGCATAAGATAGCAACAATGGAGCGAAGATTTGAAGAGACACATCTCCAAACTATAACGAACTCTTTAATAATCAATTCAGCCCTATACAAAAGCCTTTAGGTTAGAATTTTCATTGCAACTTAGTGTGTTATATGTTAAGTTTCATATATGTTTGGATAAACTCTCATTGCAGGTAAAAGATGACCATATTTAATGGCACAATCATGCAATATCTTGCAGTATGTTATGAAGTTTAATTCATTGTTTTACAAATTAGCGAAGGGATACCTAGACTAGAGTTTCGCTTACCTTTTTTAAAGGAGCATTTATATTATGCTAAGCATGGTTTTGTACTGAAAAAATTATTTTGGTAAATTGGGATTCGTTTGGGTAGTTAGAGTAGGGCTAATTGCAGTCTTTAGGTCATTTAAGGAAGAACTGTTTAGGGTATTGTGCACAATCCTTTTGTTCGGATCCTTTGGTTTCGTTTAGGCAGAAGACTCACAATCTTGGTGCATATGAATTTATCATGAAATAAGAATGGTATCAATGAAAGGAAGTTTGTTTACCCATGGTTTTCAATATATGACCATAATTCACTCCACAATATCATTGTGTATAAGTTGAATAAATTCAAGAACCAAAGGCAGTAACCCAATCGTTGACTTTGAATTTTATTTTGTGCATCAATGTTTTGGACAATAGTGCACATACACAGTGAACCTATCTACCCTACAATGATATGACATTGACATTTGACTATAATTAACTAAAACATCATATTTGACTAAGTGTGATACATTGACATATTGACACAATGTATTGATCTTGACATTAATACATTCATTATGTAGAAATACATGCACTGAGCCCCCATTGACATTGACATTACACATAGACCATGCAATAAGACATACTTTTGGAATTTATGCTTCACAAGTGTTTTTGGCATTGATATATTGACCTCAGCTTAGTAGCAACATTAGTGCCAAGAATATCCTAAGATTGCATCAACAAGATAATGATAGTAACATGTCTTGTTGACTTTATATAATGACACATAGTGAGTTAAGACTTAGATATTCATGTGATGTCCTAAATTTGACTTAACCTATCATATCTATGTAGTATAACTAGGACTGCTATTGATCCGGGTCTGGGTGTGACAAAGGACCCTTCCAAGACCTTTTACTTTCATGATGTGCTAAATTGCATTTCTAAAAGAACATAAATGAATACATCTGCATGTTGTAAAGAAGAGGAACATGACATTCATCAACACATGAAAACATAAGCCATTGATAACGGAGTTCGTCCAGGAGGGAATACACCTCTGGGCCCCGATGTCAAGATGGTGTAGGTCGTTGCATTAAGTGTTGGAAAGAGTGATGATGTACATAAGAGGTGATGTCACTATCATACAAGGAAAATGCCCTCACACGGGAGAGGCTCCAAGAGATGTTCCGCTACAGGAATTATCAGTCAAAAAGGACTCCTATCAGTATGACACAAACTCATGCATGATGATAATAAGCATCCTGCCAACATGGCATAAAAGGGATCTCAATGAAAACATACATGGCAACACATTAGTATCGCATCAACATAACGACAAAGGGATCTCAAACGAAACATGAAGAATCATGACAACAAGTACATCCCACAAATGATTCCGCATCACATCAAGAAGGAATCGTGAAAACAAGTAAGAAACAAGATCCCACATCCAACATCAAACAGGGATCTGTGCAGCACAATGCATAGCAAAATAAGTACATGAACACACTGCATATACCTCACATCCAGGGGCCATATGAAGAAAAGGATGTCAAACTGATGAAGTTGGCCATACCATCAATCTCACGATGTCGAATCTCATGGAATGGTTGCACGCACATGAATGCTGACATCTGCACTCCACTTTGAAAAGTGGCCAAAAAATGAAATGAGAAAATGGAAAATCTGAACACACCATCATATTTGTGGCGTCAAATAGTGAAAAATCACTTATCAAATTTCTAAATTATAAGTGGCAATATGGGGCTTAAGGAATCTTTTAGATTCCCTCCTCCGGGTCCTCTGCAAATCTACTACTCAGATCAGGAAATTGACTGCACCATCAGGTTCCTGTCGCCAAGAGGTGTAGGATCGACATAAAATTTGTCCAATTTGGACACTGCAAAAATTTCACCCTCTTGAGAATTTTGTTCAATCATGGTTCCACCTGCACTAAATTAATTAAAAAATTATCGCCTTGAATTCCATGCACGCTCCTAGTTCCTCCATGCCTTTGGCACACTGATGAAATGAAGGTTTATATAAATTTTGTGGGCGGATTAAACAATAATATGGCTTGGCATACTGGTTAAGTCACTATATTGGGCGCGCAGAGGTCGAGGGATCAAATCCCACCCCCACCATATATAACAAAGCCCTTTTTTATAAACACGCATATATTTTTTGTGGGGGTTGGGTCCGCATTGGGCGACCTCCCCCTTAACTCCCGCAACACCATGGTTTGTGCGTTACATATTTGGCACATTGTTTTTGAATGGATGATGCATTAAATGGAGGCCGTTGGTACATGTAGTGGTGTGAAACATGGAGCCGCTACATGGGCAGGGCCAGCCCTCCCATCGGTCGTGGGTTCAACTCCCACCAACTCCAACATTAATGCGTGGTTGTAGTTTGTTTTGGGGGTGTGGGCCAAGTCCACCAAAGGTGACCCGCCCACCCAATATAACATTATGGTTACACATAGTTGGAGGAGGGTTTGGCGGTATCATGGCCACCAACCCAACAATTGACATTTAAATGTAGGTTTTAACCCCGTACAAAAATTACCTGCATACAAATTCTAAAACACATAAAATAAACAATGCGAGAGCATAACACATAAAACACATATACACAGAGATTTTCCGCTGGATCCCAAAACCGGGACTATCAGCTTGATTTTTCATTATGTTCCTTTCAATGTTATAATACATATTTATACATGCCGAAGCATCCAATACCATGGACTGGAAACCATCGCGTCCAAAACCATGGACCGAAAACCATCGCGTCCAAAAACATGTGCGAAAATCATGCACAAAACCATGGGTGGGTCTGCCCAACCTAACATAGGTTCCAGAACCAAAATTTTCCAGGGCGTTGCCCCGGACCCCATAGAGTGGGGTTACTTGCACCCCTCAAACCCCCTGTGACCCCCTCGCTACGCAATCAGCACAACGAAGGGTGGGCTCTGGGCCCCCTCTAAACCCCCGGTTAACTATGTGGGCTAGTCGTGGAAAGAATATTACACAACCCAACATTCTCTCACTTGTTGTTTTCTTTCCACAGGTGGCCGCAAGAGAGCTTAGTCATTTATCTAGCCCTGCAATGCCCATTATTTCTCTACACCAAGAGAACTTCTCAGAGCTCATAGATTTTGTCAATGCATTTGCAGTATTCTTCAAAGCGTCCACCTTTACCAGCAACACCTTTTTGTCTTCTATCATATCCCTCACAAAGTGATACTGAACATCAATGTACTTTGTCTTTGAATGATATGCAGGGTTTTTTGCCAAGAAAATTGTACTTTTGTTGTCACAGTCTATCCTTATAGCTCCTTGTACTAACCCCATACTTGAACACAATCTCAGCAACCAAACTGCTTCCTTGCTTGCCTGAGTGGCTGCCATGTTTTCTGCCTCTGTAGTTGATAGTGCCCCTACAGATTTTTTCTTACTCATCCAACTGATTGCACCTCCAAATAGGTTAAACACATGCCCACTTGTAGATCTTCTCTAATCCAGATCTAGCCCAGTCTGCATCAACAAAGCCACGAATATCCAACACTCTGTCCAATCCTGGTCTTCCTTGGTAGCACAAACCATAATCACTAGTGTCACACAAATACCTGAAAACTCGCTTCACTGCTATCCAATGCTCCTTTCTTGGTTTTGACATAAACCTGCTCAATACTCCCACTGCATGTGCAATTTCTGGTCTATTACAAACCATTGCATACATCAGGCTGCCAACTACACTTGCATATGGAACACCGGACATGTCCTATTCCTCTTTAAGTGTCTTGGGACATTTTTCAGCAGATAACTTTACACCTACAGGAATAGGAACCTTCACCGGTTTACTATCCTGCATATTAAATCTCTGCAATATTGTCTCGACATACTTCCTCTAGTTTAACAAGAGCTTCCTCTTTACCCGATCTCTTTTAATTTCCATGCCCAAAATATAGTTTTCAGCACCAAGATCTTTCATGTCGAATTTGGAGGACAATTGGGTCTTCAAATCCTGGATAATTTCTTTGTCATTTCCAACCAGCAACATATCATCCACATACAAGACCAAATAAATAACACGGTCACCAATTAATTTAAAATACACATAGTGATCTACTTTGCTTCTAGTGAAACCAAGTCCCCGTATAAATGTATCAAATTTCTGATACCACATCCTTTGTGGTTGTTTTAACCCATACAGAGACTTCTTTAACTTACATACCAGTTCTTTCTTACCCTTCACCGCAAAGCCTTCAGGTTGCTTCATGTATATTTCCTCTTCTAGATGCCCATGAAGAAATGTTGTCTTCACATCCATCTGTTCTACCTCAAAATAAAAAGCAACAACAACAGATAAAAGTAATCTAATAGAAGTTACCTTGGCAACAAGAGAAAAAAATATCACCAAAATCAATTCCCGGCACCTAGGAATAACCTTTTGCTACTAACTGAGCTTTGTACTTCTCCACCTTTCCTTTTGCATTTGTCTTCTTCTTGAACACCCATTTGCTGCCAATGGGTTTCCTTCCAGCCGGCAACTCCACCAAATCCCAAGCCTCATTTTTGTGGAATGATGCCATTTCATAAACCATGGCCTCTTTCCAGAGTTTTCCATCCTCTGAATCTACTGCTTCCTTCATAGTTATAGCGTCATCATTAGTAATAGATAAAGAAAAATTTGAACAAAAAGTAGATGGACTATACCTTTCTGGTTGCCTTCTTTCTCGAACTTATCTTCTCACACCTAGAGTTTGTGGCTCTTCATCTTCTAATTCCTCCTCTGCTATAGAGTCTGATTCTTCCTCCTTTAGCTCAAACTCTATCTTCTCAAGTTCCTTTGGTTGGAATTCATGTTTAATAACATCTTTCACCTCTCTGAACACCACATCTCGGCTGTACACAACCTTCCTTATTACTGGGTTCCAAAGCTTATAGCCCTTTAAACCATCCTTATACCCAATAAAGATGCACTTTTTAGATTTACTATCCAACTTGGTTCGTTTCTCCTTTGGAACATGTACATATGCATCACATCCAAATACCCTCAGATGTGAAAGAGAGGGTTTCTTACCATTCCATACCTCTTGTGAAGTTTTATCCTCCAACACTGATGAAGGTGATCTATTGACCAGGTAACATGCTTTCTCCACCACCTCTGCCCAGAATTCCTATCATAACCCGGCACCACTGAGCATGCTTCTTGCCCTTTCCATCAACATCTTGTTCATTTTTTCTGCAACTCCATTTTGCTGAGGAGTATATGGAGTAGTCTTCTGTCGTGCTATACCACACTTCTTACATAATTCTTCAAATTCCTTATTGCAAAACTCTCCACCATTATCTATCCTCAGCACCCTTATCTTCTTCTCTATCTGGTTTTCCACCAGAGCCTTGAATTATTTAAACCTGTCAAAGACTTTAGATTTCTTCTTAAGGAAATATATCAATGTATTCCTTAAGAAGTCATCTATAAATGATACATAGTACATAGACTTACCCAGTGATGGAACCTTCATAGGTCCAAACACATCACTATGCATAAGCTCTAATATATGTTTCACCCTCTTACCACCAGAGGGGAAACTCACCCGATTCTGCTTCCCATACACACAATTTTCATAGAAATCAAAATCCAGAGAGCTATTACTCATACCTTCCACCATACCTTTACCATGAAGTATTCGAAGGCCCTTCTCTCCCATATTTCCAAGCCTTTGATGCCACAACATGGTATTCTCTTCAGATACCACTAGAATTTCTACTCCACTTTCAGGAACCACAGAACTGTTGCACCCATCAACAACCATGCTACCTTTCAACTTGTACAGAATTCCAATCCGAACTCCCTGCATCAATACCAGTGCTCCCCGAACCATCTTGTAGGTATCCTTCTCGACTACTGTTTTTACACCTGCATCATCCAACTTGCTTACAGAAATCAGATTTCTGGCCAATGTAGTAATATGCAGAACACTCGGAAGTGTTCTAACCCTTTCACCTTGCAACTTCAACTTTACTTTTCCGCAACCAATGATTCTAGCCTTCCTATCATCCCCCAAGAAGACATCACCACCATCATATTTATCATACTCATAGAACAAATCTCTATGGGGAGTGAAGTGAAAGGATGCACCTGAGTCAATCAACCATGCCTCATGATCTACATGTGTATTTGAAGAAGCCAAGTACACATCCCCACCTTCATCTGAGGTGGTTTTCGCCTCTGCAGAAGGAGCATCATCAAATCCCTTTCCTTTATCAAGAGCTTTAGATTTACAATCCCTTTTGTAGTGCCCTTCCTTTACGCATTTCCAGCACACCACCTTTATAGGTTTTCTTGGAGATTTAGATATCCCTCTAGATTTAGATCTCCCACTCGATCACTTATTTGTGTTTCTGTTCTTGGACCGTCCTTGTATAGACAAGGCATCACCATTCTAGCTCTCCATATTTTTCTGTCTCATCTCTTCCGTCAGCAAGGATGAGACTATTTCATCAAACTGCAAGGTAGTTGCATTGCTACCTATTGCAATAACCAAACTATCCCACGAATCTGGTAGAGAACACAACAAACTGATGCACTTATCTTCATCTTTAATATCAACAGATGCTAACTGACTTACCATAGTATTAAATGCGTTCAGATGCTTTGTCACTAAGTCTCCATCTTTCATCCTCAGGTTATACAACTATTTCCACAGGAACAATTTATTCACTAGAGACTTAGATTGGTACAAAGTCCCTAACTTGTCCCACAAAGCCTTCGTCATAGCTTCCCCTGATACATTCAACAATACTGAATCTGAGACACACAATCGTATTATGCTCTTGGCCTTCCGATCCAACTTCTTCTATTCTTCATCGGACACTCCCGTTGGTTTAGTACCCGAATCTACCACGATCCACTGATCTTTATCCACCAATAGATCCTCCATCTTGAGTTTCCACAACTCAAAACTCTGACCATTAAATTTCTCTATCTCTATCTTTCCACTGCTCGCCATCTTCTTTCACCACCAAAATTGATCTCGCAGATCTCCCACTGAACAGGGTCTACCACAGGCCCAAGTGAAACCCCTCAGCAACAAAGGCGTTACCTTGAAGCCAAAATAACTCTGATACCAAATGTAGGTTTTAACCCCGTACAGAAATTACCTGCATATGAATTCTAAAACACATAAAATAAACAATGTGAGAGCATAAGACATAAAACACATATACACAGAGATTTTCCCCTGGATCCCAAAACCAGGACTACCAGCTTGATTTTTCATTATGTTCCTTTCAATGTTATAATACATATTTATACATGCCAAAGCATCCAATACCATGGACCAAAAACCATTGCGTCCAAATCCATGGACCGAAAACCATCGCGTCCAAAAACATGTGCAAAAATCATGCACAAAACCATAGGTGGGTCCACCCAACCTAACATAGGTTCCAAAACCAAAATTTTATGGGGCGCTACACCGGACCACATAGAGTGGGGTTACCTACACCCCTCAATCCCCCTGTGACCCCCCCGCTACACAATCGGCGCAACAAAGGGGGGGCTCCACCCCCCCTCTAAACCACGGTTAACTACATGGGCTAGTCATGGAAAGAATATAACACAACCCAACATTAAAATAGTGTGGTGTGGCTGGGCCGGCGAGGGTCATGGCCCGTCAGCCTTTTAATAATTAATTTTTGTTATATAGTTTTGGGGTGGCTGGGTGTTGGGTCCCTATAATACTAGTGATTACCCCATTACTATTATAGTTATACCCCTTATTTATATTGTTGTGCCCCTATTACCCCCATATTGTTATTTCTGTGCCCCATAGAATCCCTCTATTGTTATTTTTGTGGCTTTATATTATTATTGTTAGGTCGGCTGGATTATATTATGAATCCTTAGACTCCTATATATAGAAAGGAGGTTTTGTCATTTGAATCATCAAAAAGAATTGTTCATTTATGTAATGTAAAGGAGGTTGCCCCCTCAAAGAGGCTGAATTCTAAGGCGTTGATCTATCTTTTCTATCTTTTCTTGAGCTGGTTTCATAACATTTGGTATCAGAGCTTTGGATTCTAGGGTTTCGCTGCTCCAAACAGGTCATCGTGGAATTTTCGCTATAACTTTTTTCTGTGACATTTCAGAAGTCGCAAAACAAAATCATTTGAGAAGAAATCGCGCTGAACCTTGGGTCCGAATTTCAGAGCTTTTAGCACGATATTTTCGGAGATATGATCTGAGGAAGTTGGTCTTTTTGCAGATTCCTGAATTACATTCAAAACAGGTGACCTGGGGAAAATTGTCATAACTTTCTCTCTGGGAATCAGATTGAAATTTCGTAAGAAGGTACAGAAAGAGGACAGACCCTAGTTTCTCGTATATCTTTTTCAGAACCAAATATCGAAAATTGTACACGTGGCACTTCATACAACTTCGCTCTTCTGGAAAGGTCTATAATCAGGTCATCTTGGGAGATTGTGCATAACTCTTTCTTGGAGAATTCAATTTGGATAATACTGGTGGCATTCGAAAGAGGAAACAGAGAGCTACTACAGGTCACAAATTCAGAACTAGATGATTGGAAAGTACAGAGATACATCAGAGGCAATATCGAGCTCCTACAAAGTGAAAAAAGGTGTGTAGATTTTTTTAAATTTTTGCTTAAGCTTGGTTTGAAAATTTATTTTGAAGGAATTCAAAGGGCATAGTAGAGCATTATTATCGGTAACGGATGCCCCGACGAAAGAAAATGCAAACACCTAGTAAGGAACTTGAAAGCTCTAGCATGACTCATGAAGAAGAGGAAGAAATTCTACATGATATATCAAAATTACAAGAACAAGTGCAACAAATGTCACGCTCACAAAAGTTAATAGATGCTAAGATAAATGGCGTGGAAGCTAAGATAAATGGCATGGAAGCTAAGATGAATGGCATGGAAGCTAAGATGGACAGTTTTAAGATAGATTTGAACACAAATTTGAAGACAGGCATGGCAGATTTGAAGACAGATTTGACAAATTTTCTACAAGAAATACTTACTAATGGTGAAAAGGTAGTAAAGGAAACTCATGATGAGAACAAAAGAAATGTTAATCATGATTCCATAGACGCTAATGTTGGATCGAAGAATCACCATATTCCAAAAATCGATATGAGGAATTTTGATGGCAAGGATCCCGCCACATGGATATTACAGATGGAGCAATTCTTCGATCTCAATAATGTGCAAAATGCAAAAAAGGTACGTATGGCAACTGTATATTTGGAACCAAATCAGTTTGTATGGTATCAATGGCTTTGTTCTCGTAAACAATTTATCACTTGGGCAATTTTTACGGAAGAATTGATAGCACATTATGAGGATACAAAAAGCAACACTTTTTTTAGCCAATTGATAAGTCTCAAACAAAAGGGTTCAATAATGGAGCACATTGAGGAGTTCCAAAAATTGAACATAAGGGTAAAATATATTCCAGAGGAGCATAGGATTGATGTGTTCATAGGGTCTTTAAAGGATAATATCCAACATGATGTTCGCCTTTGGGAACCTGATTCATTAGAGAAGGCATTTAGGTTAGCAAGAAAAATGGAAAGCAAAATTATGGCAACTAGGAAGCATACCACTCACAACTATAAAGATAGAAGTTTTGTTGCCCCTAGTCTTCCACAACCTACAAGGTTGACACCACAACAATTGGAAGAAAAAAGAGCAAAAGGGATTGTTACATTTGTGATAGCAAATACACAAAAGGTCATAAGTGTGCTGAGAAGAAATTATTCTACATAGATTGTGAAGAGGAAGAAGAAAAGGAGCAAGAAAGGTCAAAAGAAGAGGATATATTCCAGGAACAAACCCTAGATGAAGAACAAATAAATCTGACCATATCTTGTAATGCATTGGCGGGAATTACCACTCCTCAAACCATCAAGATAGAAGGACAAATCAAGAAGAAAAAGGTAATAGTGTTGATTGATTCAGGAAGCACCCACAATTTTATTCATTGTAGGGTAGCAAAAGAATTGAATTGCTTCCTATATCCAGCACCAGAGTGTCAAGTGATGATTGCAAATGGAGGAACAATAAATTTCTCTGGAAAGTGCCATAATATCAAGCTATCCATGGGAGAATATGTATTGACTAGCCCAATGCTTTCCATTCCAATGGGAGGTGCCCATGTTGTACTAGGAGTCCAATGGCTACAATCCTTAGGTACAATAGCTTTTAATTTTCAAGAAATTTTCATCAAATTTTCTACAAAAGGAAAGGAAGTTGAATTAAGGGGTATTGCAGGGAAACCAGGAAAGATAATTAGCTCTAATGGCTTGACTAAGCTTCTAAAAAAGGAGCAAAGAGGTGTAATTGCACAATTATGTTTGCTAGATGTTTCCACATTGGAATCATCTATTTCTCCAGATCTCCAAAAAGTCCTGGACAATCATTCCAAGGTATTTGAGACTCCCAAAGGTCTCCCACCTATGCGTGATCATGATCATGCTATTCATCTGATTCCAGGAAGTGTTCCTCCAAACATCAGGCCGTACAGATATCCCTATGTACAAAAAAGTGAAATTGAACGTATGGTTGCAGAAATGCTAGAGGTTGGTATAATTCAACCGAGTCAAAGTTCTTTCTCAGCTCCAGTAGTATTGGTACACAAGAAGGATGGATCATGGCGCATGTGTCCAGATTATAGGGAGCTCAACAAGCTCACTATTAAAGATAAGTTCCCCATTCCCATCATTGATGAATTACTGGATGAATTGCATGGATCAATTTACTTCACCAAGTTGGATATTCGTTCGGGATATCATCAAATCAGAATGAAGATTGAAGACATTCCGAAAACAGCATTTAGAACTCATGAGGGTCATTATGAAGTTTTATTCATGCCTTTTGGCCTTACCAATGCACCTTCAACATTTCAAGGTTTGATGAATTCAATTTTCAAACCATTCCTTAGAAAATTTGTGTTAGTATTTTTTGATGATATACTAATCTACAACAAGTCTTGGAAGGATCATGTTGAACATGTTGACAGGGTGCTACAACTATTGGAGGAGAAACAATTATATGCAAAAAGATCCAAATGTTTCTTTGGAGTCCAGGAGGTGGAATATTTGGTCCATATTGTATCTCATGAAGGCGTTAAGGTAGACCCTAGCAAAATTAAAGCCATTAAGGAATGGAAAATCCCCACATCCATAAAGCATCTGCGAGGATTTCTTGGGTTGACAGGGTATTATCACAAGTTTGTTAAGAATTATGGGAGAATAGCAGCACCTCTAACAACATTATTGAAGAAAGATTCATTTTCATGGACTCCGGAAGCAACAAAGGCCTTTGAACATCTTAAAGAGGCAATGTGCCAAGCACCGGTCTTAGCTACACCGGACTTCACAAAAACCTTTATTGTGGAATGTGATGCTTCAGGAAATGGAATTGGTGCTGTTCTAATGCAAGATGAAAGACCCATTGCTTTTGAAAGTCATCCAATCAAGGGAAAGTTTTTAAGCAAAGCTATTTATGAGAAGGAAATGTTGGCAATACTCCATGCACTTAAGAAATGGCGACCCTACCTAATGGGAAGACACTTCAAGGTAAAAACGGATCATGATAGCCTTAAATACTTTTTAGAACAAAGATTATCCTCTGAAGAGCAACAAAAGTGGGTCACAAAGATGTTGGGTTATGACTTTGAAATCATCTACAAAAAAGGGAAGCAAAATGTGGTGGCAGATGCACTCTCAAGAAAGGATGAGGATGTGGAAGCATTGTTGTGTGCCATTTCTATTATCCAACTAGATTGGATAAATGAAACAAGGGAGGAATGGAAGAATGACGAAGAAGTGTGGGCACTTATTCGAAAGCTACAACAAGATTCCAGTACTTCTGATACATTTAGCTGGAAAAATGATTCGTTATGGTACAAAGATCGCTCATACCTCTGTAAGAATTCCCAGCTAAAACAAAAGATTCTTATGGAATTGCACACTTCTCCCTTAGGAGGGCACTTAGGATTTTTAAAAACTTACCACAGGGTTAAGAAGGAATTTTTTTGGGATGGCCTTAAATCAGATATTCAAAAGTTTGTGGCGGAATGTTTGTTTTGCCAACAAAATAAAGTTGAAACAATTAAGACACCGGGTCTATTACAACCTTTATCCATTCCAAGCCAATGTTGGGAGGAGGTTTCAATGGATTTTATCACAGGTTTACCCAAGTCTGAGGGAAAGAGTGTCATCATGGTGGTAGTTGACAGACTTACCAAGTATGCACACTTTTGTGCATTATCACACCCATTTAAAGCCAGTACAGTTTCTACTGCATTTATGGAAACAGTTCAAAAGCTACATGGAAACCCAAAGATTATTGTAAGTGACAGAGATCCCATTTTCACTAGAAATTTTTGGACAGAATTATTTTCTTGTCTTGGTACTCTGTTAGCTCATAGCTCATCTTATCATCCTCAATCTGATGGGCAAACTGAGATAGTAAACAAATGTTTGGAAGGATATCTTTGTTGCTTTGTATCTGATAAACAGACACAATGGGTCAAATGGTTGCCTCTGGCTGAATGGTGGTATAACACTTCCTTCCATACAGCAACAAAAATGACCCCATTTATGGCACTTTATGGGTATCAACCACCATCCATCACATCATATTTAAGAGAAAATTCTAAGATTCAGGCAGTGGAACATCACATCGAACATCAACAACAAGTCCTCCAACTCTTAAAGGATAACCTCGTGTTGGCACAAAATAGAATGAAACAACAGGCAGATCAACATCGCAGTGAAAGAAGTTTTGATGTAGGTGATTGGGTATTCCTACAGCTACAACCATATAAGAAAATGTCCCTAAAGCAAGCTAAGAAGGATAATAAACTATCACCAAAGTATTATGGTCCGTACAAGGTGTTGCAAAAGATTAGTACTATGGCATACAAATTGGAGCTTCCTGCAGCTTCTCGATTGCACCCAGTTTTCCATGTTTCATGTTTAAAGAAGGTTATAGGCGACAAGCTCCCAATTCAAACAATATTGCCAGAACTTGACGAGGAAGGAAAAATTATATTGGAACCGGAAGCAGTCACAGAAACAAGAACTCGACAGCTACGAAATCGATCAATTTCAGAGTATCTTATCAAGTGGAAGAACTTATCCGCTGAAGATTCCACATGGGAGGATGAGAATTTTATGCAGAAGTATGTTCAGGACAACACTTTTTTGAAGGAGAGGGGCATGTTGGGTCCCTATAATACTAGTGATTACCCCATTACTATTATAGTTATACCCCTTATTTATATTGTTGTGCCCCTGTTACCCCCATATTGTTATTTTTGTGCCCCATAGAATCCCTCTATTGTTATTTTTGTGGCTTTATATTATTATTGTTAGGTCGGTTGGATTATATTGTGACTCCTTAGACTCCTATATATAGAAAGGAGGTTTTGTCATTTGAATCATCAAAAAGAATTGTTCATTTATGTAATGTAAAGGAGGTTGCCCCTTCAAAGAGGCTGAATTCTAAGGCGTTGATCTATATTTTCTATCTTTTCTTGAGCTGGTTTCATAACACTGGGGTAGTGGCCCACCACCTCATTTATAATTGTTTTTTTATTTTTAATAATAATAAGGCCATTTTGAAAATTCCAAAATTTGACCGAAGGAGTCAAATTAAATAGGCCACAAATTCACCCAAAATCCAGCTGGAGTTGGCCGAATTCTGTCTGTCGGAAAACTTCCAAATTGCGTCTCCATTAATCCTGCCTAGTCAGCAAAATTCAACCAAAACTTTGACTAGATCGTTCTCCCTCATACGATCTCAGATTGACGAACAATCCGCACTTACGTGATTAGGATGATGAGATCTACACTCTGGTCTTGGTTCGAAAGCATTCCGATCATTTTGATTTTTGAGCTTCCATAAGCCCTCTTTATCCTATGTGTGTCTCTGAGCCACCTGGATCAATCCTCCCCACTGAGGAGCTTTTGGTCCCCCAAAATCATGAAAAATAATCTACAACTTCTATGTACCTTGTCTTCATCACAAGCGTCCTGAAAGGTCTCACTTCCATCTCCTTCACCTTTGTTCTTCGGAGCCATAAGTGATGAGCCAACACCTGCAACCTCTGCAACCTGTAATACATTGTTATTTTCCAAACTACATGCTTGAATTTCATGACCAAATAATGACCCAAGCATCCCATACTTGCCATGAGTTTATAACACATACTCGGTGATCAAGTTTACATCCAGATGGACACAATACCCCAGCTATGAAAACAAGGCCAACATATCATTGTTGCTCCAAAAAGCAATGGAAAACACATCATCACTACAACACATGATTTAAAACATAAGGCCAACACTATTTTTTCTTTAACAAGTAATGGAAACACGGCATCACTTTCAAAGTGTAAAATGCAACACAAAATAAGACCAGACATCATTGTTGCTTAATAAGTGATGGAAAACACATCATCACTTTTACATTTTAAAATGCAACAAATGATTTACAAAAGCATGACCATGACAAGCTAACATATATAGAAACCATTTTTCACTTATCGCTGTGAATGGGTCATCCCCCTGTGGTGGTTTTTCTTGTCAAACAATTGTTTCACCTGGTTCATGCACCGACGCTTTGTCTTTAAGGCGCTGCTCTTGATGGAGCCTCCAACAAGTGGCTTTTCGATGTCCATCTTGATCGCAATGACTGCAATACATCTACTGTAATACATCTTCTTCCTCTAGATCTGCTTAACATGTTTCTTTACCTGCTGTTGAGAGGGTCTTTCACGCCTCATCCTTTTGTGTTCTGCCATTATTTTCCAACATTTAGAAAGTGTATGGCTATGTAATCCACAAAAGGTACATGTTTTTCGATGCCATGTTTTACGCTCATCATTAACAACATGATTATAATCAGAATGAACATTCGAATATCGAAACTGGTTATACCTTTCCTTATCATCTCGGGTGTAATTATGGTGATGAGAGCTTGCCACAGCTCTTTCCCTGCAATGGAAACTGCCATGGGATGATGGGGATGTGTTCCCATCATTCTCTTTCCTCGACGATTTCGATGATGTCTCGGAAGAACCTGACACCTTCGAGCGTTCTCCCTTGGTGTATCTCAAACTTGCAAGTTGAGGTCTCTGCACAACCTCCAATGGTTGAGTTATGCCTTGATTATTAACACCAAATTATTTTTCCTCCTCATGCCTCGTCCTCGTAAGAAGCCTCATGTTTGTCCCTCTAATTGGGATCTCCAAATCTCCAACAAAAATAATACCATGTGAAGATGAAACTGAAAGGAAATCAACATCTTTTACCTCCTCTGTCGATTTGGAAAGAACTGATTAGGGCTTATCATCATTTATTGTTGGTAGTTTGCTAGCTGTCTCGACACATTCCCTAACTTCCTTTTTGACATACCCAAGTCCCAGCTGACGGAGTAATTCTTCTACTTTGATGGGGTTGAAAATGCCTTTGCCATTAACGCCCAAGCCTTTTCCTTCATACCCCATGTTATTCAACAGTTTGGAGCCAATTCCTGTGGTATGATTTTCAAAAACAACGAAATCATCATCAAGACACATACATGAATTTAGAGAATTACTTTTTACCTCACATGGGTCACGCTGCAGCTTTTCCAAAGCCTTTTCCTTAGCTTGCAGCTATTGTAGCAAACTATGTTTCTCCTTTTACTCTTCATGTAGATGCATCTTCAATTCAACGTTATCTGTTTGAAGATTCTGGCTCTTGTGCTTTATTTCTTTCAGGGCCTCTTCCATGGCTTGCAACTGAAGCTACAATCGCTCCTTTTCCTTTGTCTCTCTCTGTATAGTTTCATACATTATTTCCACCCTTTTGGAAAATTTGAGCATGGTCTCATACATTGATTTTTCATCCTCTATTGCTGCACATTCCATTGTTCACACTTGCAATTCACATCCACACAAAGACCGCTCTGATACCACTTGATCTAGGTCCGGGTGTGACAAAGGACCCTTCCAAGACCTTTTACTTTCATGATGTGTTAAATTGCATTTCTAAAAGAACATAAATGAATACATCTACATGTTTTAAAGAAGAGGAACATGACATTCATCAACACATGAAAACATAAACCGTTGAAAATGGAGTTCGTCCAGGAGGGACTACATCTCCAGGCCCCAGTGTCAAGATGGTGTAGACCGTTGCATTAAGTGTTGGAAAGAGTGATGATGTACATAAGAGGTGATGTCACTATCATACAAGGAAAATTCCCTCACGCGGGAGAGGCTCCAAGAGATGTTCCGCTACAGGAACTCTCAGTCAAAAAGGACTCCTATCAATATGACACAAACTCATGCATGATGATAATAAGCATCACGCCATCATGGCATAAAAGGGATCACAATGCAAACATACATGGCGACACATGAGTATCCCATCAACATAATGACAAAGGGATCTCAAATGAAACATGACGAATCATGACAACAAGTACATCCCACAAATGATTCTGCATCACATCAAGCAAAAGAAGTACATGAAAACACTACATATACCTCACATCCAACAGCCATCTGAAGAAAAGGATGTCAAACTGCTGAAGCTGGCTGTATCAACAATCTCGCGGCGTCAAATCTCGTGGAATGGCTGCTCGCACATGAACGTTGACATCTGCACTCCACTTTGAAAAGTGGCCAAAAAATGAAATGAGCAAATGGAAAATCTGAACACATCATCAGATTTGTGGCATCAAATAGTGAAAAATCACCTATCAAATTTCTCAATTCTAAGAAAGTAGCAATCTGGAGCTTAAGGAATATTTTAGATTCCCCTTAGATTCCTCAAAGATTCTCTCCTTCGAGTCCTCTGCAAATCCGTTGCTCAGATCAGGAAACTAACTATGCCATCGGGTTTGTGTCACCGAGAGGTGTAGGATCGACATAAAATTTTTCCAATTTGGACACTGCAAAAATTTCACCCTCCTCAGAATTTTGCTCAATCATGGTTCCACCTACAATAGATTAATTAAAAAATTATCACTTCGAATTCCATGCACGCTCCTAGTTCCTCCATGCCTTGGGCGCACTGATGAAATGAAGGTTTATATAAACTTTGTGGGTAGATTAAACAATAATATGTTTTGGTGTAGTGGTTAAGTCACTATATTGGGGACGCGGAGGTCGTGTCCGCATTGGGCGGTCCGCCCCTTAACTCTCGCAACACCATGGTTGGCGCATTACATATTTGGCGCTTTGTTTTTGAATGGATGATGCATTAAATGGAGGCCGTTGGGACATGCAGTGGTGTGAAACATGGAGCAGCAGCATGGGCGAGGCCGGCCCTCCCGCTGATCATGGGTTCAACTCCCACCAGCTCTGAAATTAATGTGTAGTCGTGGTTTGTTTTGGGGATGTGGGCTGGGTCCACCAGAGGTGGCCCGCCCACTCCATATAACGTTATGGTTACACATAGTTGGAGGATGGTTTGGTAGGGTCATGGCCGCCAACCCAACATTTGACATTTAAAATAGTGTGGTGTGGTTGGGTCGATGGGGGTCATGGCCCATCAGCCTTTTAATAATTAATTTTTGTTATATAGTTTTGGGGTGGTGGGCGTGGCGGCCTGCCACCTCATTTATAATTTTTATTTTTATTTTTAATAATAATAAGGCCATTTCAAAAATTCCAAAATTTGACCGAAGGAGTCAAATTAAACAGGCCACAAATTTTCCCAGAACTTGGCCGGAGTTGGCTAGATTCCATCCGCTAGAAAAATTCCAAATTGTGTCTCCATTAAGCCTGCCTAGTCAGCAAAAGTCAACCAAAACTTTGACTGGCTCGTTATTGCTAATACAAGCTCTGATTGACGAACTATTCACACTGCCACGATCAAGACGACATGATCTACGCTCTAGTCTTGGTTTGAAATCATTCCGATCACTTTGATTTTCGAGCTTCCATAAGCCCTCTTTGTCTTGTGTGTCTGTGAGCCACCTGGATAAACTATGTATAACTTGTTATAATATTAATAGACCAGGTTGAAGACAAGTGAAATGATAGTTGACCTTATTACAATACTTCTAAGGATAACATTGTCTCAAATGATCATTAACATAATGTCTTGTCATACAAACTCATATGACCTATTACCTAGACATGACTTGATGAATAATTTACACTTAGATTGGAATGTGTATTGCATTGATGCACTTTCGATATTAGCTACAACACATGTTGTATCCATTGTCATGATGGAATCTATATAAGAATACTACAGTTGGTTTGTGGCAGCATTATTGAACAATGATATAGGTGACTACAATTTGTGAAGTTATATAAATGGCTCTAGGGTATTGACTATATTTGTAGCAGTGATTACACATATGTTGGTATCCCTCCTTAGTCCGAACTTGAGAGCATTGGTTACAGGTCATAGGGATGACCTGGGGCACCTTGGTTTGTTCCATCATTTAATAGTTGTGCTAGATGTTTGCAACATTATGAGAAGTTTGGAACAATGAAGTGCAAGTGAGATAGGTTGACTATCTCATGGGCATATGATGGTTATCCTTACATGAGTAGTGCGGGTTGTGCAGTTTGAGCAGGATTGTGCAGTGCAATCAACAGTGCATCTGCAGGACTTGACAAGATATTCATCTTGACTAGAGAAACATTCTCTTATCTACTATATTCTTATATTGATTCAGAGCACAGGGGGATCCAGTCTGAAAATTGTGAAACATGATCTACTAACTCTTGTGGGTGATTGGAGTCACCTTCATGTTGTGGCCTAAGAACACTTAAGGATGGCAGGGTGGTGCTAGGGAAATTTATGCGTTGCGCAGGGCGTTGTGACATCCATTCAGTTGTGTATGATAAACTAATAGGGTAGTGAAACATCATGTGTGACAACAACTAGTAAACAAAGTGTTGGGGCACTCATCAAATTATGCCCTAATCTAGAAGGCATTGGGGTGTCCTTCTAGTTGCAACAGGATATTAGGGTTTAGTATCATCCTACATGTTGTGGCCTATGAATTAGGGGATTGAAACATCCCTTAGGGTTAGATGAAATCTTGATGTAATTAATATTTCTTTTGAAGAGAGAACAAGACAATTATTAGATAAGCATTCAGTGGTTTTTGAACCAAAGGGGGTTTTCCACCTAAAAATCTTTGTGTCCATTTTTCTACATTGTTGTATGGTGTTGTTCACTGTTGAATATTGTTTATAATTTTTGAAGAAGAACATTAATAATAGATGAAGAATAACTAATTCTCTGAAAAGGATTAAAAGGTGCTAATTTCTAATAAATATTGATTCACCCCCCCCCATGTATTTCCAACATAGGTATCATGGATAAAAATCATCAAGAGGAACCACATTAAGAGAAGCAACATCAAGAAGAAAAAAAGTATATAGAGAACAAAATGGAAGTGACAAGAGCTCTTTATATAACCCTATCTCCAACATTGTTCTCCTAGGAATCTATGGCCAAGTCACCTTAGTGAGTTTCCTACTCTTGTGCTAAATCAAAACCAACTACTTGGCCATAACATGACAAATACCAACCAACTGGTTGACCATAATGTGCGAAAACATAACCAATATGAGCCATATTGCTAGAGAGTGTAATGTTGGTAGGTGCATCTTTCTGTTATGTCATGGTCTTCGTTTCATTTGGCCTACATCTACATAGTGTTTTGAACATTTGTGGTATGCCTATCTACTTTTGTGTTGTGCACGATGTCCACTAACCTCTACTACATGCATTATTCCCTTTTTCTTCCTTACCGCATGGTTTCTCCATACTTAGCCAAAATTTAAAAAAATCCCCCCCTTATTCATCTTGGCACCAACATTTGGTCTATCAAACCTTAAGAATGGTAGGGAATTACTGTGTTTGCTTTAGAATCTTATTTTTGTGATCATAAAACATTTAGAGAAATGTTCCTAGACCATTATAGTTTTGATGAGTTAAAATGTTAGGAAGGTTGGTGTTGTAACAAATGTTTTGAAATTGTAATTTAAATCCCTTCCACTAAGTTGTCATAGGGACATTTTATTCTCCAACAAACAAGTCTCTTGTGTTGACCAAAAAATTATTCAAATCGACATGGGTAGTGAGTTTAAATATAAATTTTAGTTACATTTTTTCAATTATAAAATTTGGAGTAATATTTAAAACTACTTTTCATTCATTAAGAGTTCATCTTCCTTATATGTAAGAAAGAAAGTTAAGAGTTGAAAGTATCTAGGAAAAGTGAAAGTTTAACCCTTACCATTAAGGGTTATTAATGAAGCATTTTAAAATTTTAAATTTTCCTTAAATAATAATTATAAATCATCTTACATTTATAAATAATAACAAACATTGAATATATTTAATATAAATTAATAACCAAGTTATATATAAAAATATCACTTTGAATAGTAGCTTCGACCATGTAATTTAATTCAATAGGAGTTAAATTATTGTTGATGTAATTGATAGCATAAGGCTTGCATTCTTCTTGTTGTTCCAACAAAACCCCAATAGCAGTGTGAAAGGCATCTATACATATATGGAATGGCAAGTACCAATTAGGTCCACGTAGAATAAGAGCTTATGTTACACACTTATTTAGACCTACAAAAGTATTTTTACATTTATTATTCCATATAAATTCTGCATCCTTTGAAAGTAAGGAAAACAATGGGGATACAATTTTAGCAAAATTTTCTATAAAATGCACGTAGTAACCTGCATGTCCTATAAAATTTCATTCCTCTTTTTGTTTTTTAGGAGTAGGAATTCTTAAGATTACCTCAATCTTCGTCGGATCACACTATATCCCTATAGTATAAAGATAGCGTCCTACACAATTCCTTCATTCGTCATCATATATCATTTTTCAATGCTAAGAGAAAGGTGAGTTTTCTTACATCATTCCAACACCTTCTCAATTTTAGCTAATGCTTCCTCAAATTCATCTCCATATGGTGTGAAGTCATCCATGAAAATCTCTAAGCAGTGATTAACTAGGTCTAAAAATATTCCTAACATAGCTCGTTGAAAGGTGGATTTTGCATTATAGAGCCCAAAAAGGACTCGATAGGAAAATGTACCCCAACAAAAAGTGAAGGTAGTTTTATCCTAGTCTTTAGGGTAGATCTAGATTTTATTTTAACCACTAAACTCATTAAGAAATGAGAAATTTTCTTACCTAATAGGGTATCATGGACCTGATCAATAAAAGATAATGAGAAGTGGTCCTTTTGACTAGCCTTATTGACCTCCCTATAATCAACACATATTCTCCATTTTTCATTTTCCTTAGGCACAACAACATGTAGAGACACCCACTGGCTATTAGAGATTCGATAAATTAAATTTGCATTCAATAATATTAAAAGCTTTTCCTTAACAATATATTTTGGAGATGGGTTCATTCATTGTTGTGGTTATTGGATAGAATGGAGGACATCCTTTAAATAAATATGATGAGTACATAAACTAGGGTGAATTCCATTCATTTCCATATAATCCCATGAAAAAATTCTTTATGCTTTCTTAGAAACTGAATTAGCTTTTCTATTTGTGTAGGAGATAAATTAGGGTTAATATTTAGGGTCTTTCTAAGCTCAATATTAATTTGGACACTCTTAATATTTGAGGCATTTTGTATCTATTGAAAGTGTTGGAAGTCATCAACGGGTGTAGGGGGTTTCCCTGATGTGAAGTCCCAATTATACCCCACATCATTTGGAGTAGGAGACCCAAACTAGAATACAATCGATTCCCGAGAGGTGGGTCTTAAGGGTGTGCCTTCGCTGCAATAACTGCATAGAATAATGTATGCATAACTTTGGGGAGACAAGTGCATAACTTTGCGAAGTGTCAGGTGAAATGCATGAGTAGTTATATCACACCGAAGGAAAGAGAGTGGGCCTATTAGAAGCTTGTAATAGTACTTAGCTTAAAAGGGACACACGAACAATAAAAAAATCATAAGTTAACCTACAAAATAGTTCACAATATAACCATGATTGAAGTAACATAACAACACACATTCAACAAGATTCATTCTAATACAAACAAAATAGTTTAGAAGCATTAGCATAAATGAAATAACACATATCACAAAAACAACAAGAATAGTATTACTACATCCACGACATATGCATGAAGATGTGCTAGCTCTGAGCTTTTATTAAAGTGAATTTCCAAACATACATGTAAAATTTACAAACCTTTAGTCCCAATAGTGGAACATGAAGCCAACACCTACTCCTCCAAATATGGATAATTTATCTATGCTAAAGGAGAAGCTAAGGCTCTCAACAAAACTCCCTAGCTTTTGATCCTAAGCCAAAAGATTGGCTAAAAATCCCTTTCCATGAATTATGAGGGTATATGTATAACAAATGAGATGACTATCAATCTTCCTTTGTGACTCTTTGACTTCCCTCATGTTTCTTTGACTTATTTTACATAATGACTCTTCATATTCTAAAATCAACACTTGAACTTCCACTTACAAAAATATTTTAAACATAATATTACAAATACCCATATAGGAAAAAAATGGGTAGAGTCAATTAGACAAGCCTAATAAGACAAACAACATGTCAAGCTTGAGTTTGGGAAACTCTAGCTCAACCACTTCAACTTATAGCTTTTCGGTTACATAGTGATGCCAAGATTTATACTGAGCGATGATTCCCTCAAACTTTGTGATGGGATCAGGCTGGAAGCAGACTCTATACTTTATTGCATCTGGGTACATGGTCTTGGATCTAATCTGAGTTTCCTTCTTCAACAGAAACAAAATGGTGTTGATCTTGGTAGGGCCACCAATATACTTGTACATATCATGCCTGTTAACCTCTAGATCTCCCTTGGTAGAAATCTTCATGTACTAGTCCAAGTACTCATCAACTTCTTGTTTGACCTCGTTCCTACCTTTAGCTTCAATGAGTGAGCCAACAAAAGGGGTCGTGTGTGACTTCACTATGAAATCCACATTGTTATACAAATGTGCATAATAGGTCTGAATTTTCGTGATGAATGAGCATAGTTGTTTGTTACTTTGGATAAGCATTAAAACCTATGCTTTCTCTAACTCAAATTATTGCCTTATCTTCTTTACCAACTTAGGAGGTGCACCTCTATATTGAATTCCCCACTTGTGCACAACAATGATGTATATATGAACAATCTTGAGAGCTTTAGCACTGTCTTTACATTTTTGCTGCATTTCATGCAATTGGACAACTAGATTGTGCACAGTGAGAAGCTCCTCATAGAGGTTCCTCATGGTTTCTCCCAATGTCGATACTTCACCAAGTATGGTAGCCTTGAGTTCTTCTAAATACACCTATGTGGGAGCTAATTTCTAGACCTCTGCCTAGAGTTGTTCAATATGTTGCCTTACAACCTCTAAGTTCTTTTCCATCTGTCTATTCTTGGCCATCAAATATTATGTATTTGACTTGGAGGCTCCTACGAAGGCCACGTTGGATGCGGCAATGGATTATGGATTCTTACTTGTGTCCATCAAGATCACCTTTTCTTTGATAAAAGAAGGATGCATGAGATCATCTAAGAAATGTTTCTTCCTTTCTTGTATGATCTTCTTCTGTATCTCATCATAAGATAATATATATCCATCGCTAGTCCTTCATCAAGAGGAGAAATTTCCTCTTCCTCATTTGGATATTATTCTTCTATAGGAGGAGGTGGGGACTGAGTGGTGATCTATTGTGTTCAAGGCATGAGATTGAAATCCTAATTTAACTACTTCAGTTCTGTCTCCATATCTTGGATCACTATGAAATATTTAATTTCTTGGGAAAGTTCCTTATCCCGCAACTGCTTACTTTCTTCTTCTAGGAACTATTTTTGTTCCTCTTCTTTGGCTTGCTTTAGAGTTTCTCCCTCCTCTTGTTTTCTCCACCTTTATTCTTTTTGTATCCACTTCTCTTCTTGTTCATTCTACTCGTGTTCTTCATTCTTCTTTAATTATTCCCCCTGCTTCTTCTGCATCCTCTTTCTTTATGCTACTATGGACGCTTTTAAAATGATTGGATCTTCTTTGAATTTTTGGCTCTGCTCTTCTGCTAGAATATGCACAACCTTCTTCTTTCCATTTTTGCACACTGGGTTGTGCCTCTCTGATGGTTCTTCTTCCAGAGTGGCTTCTTGTTGAGGAGTAACCTATGATGTACCTGTAAAGCTGTCTGGTGCATGAGGCTTAGATGCATTATAACAATTCTTTATATTTTCCTCCTTGGGTATAGAATAAGTCCCGCTCAACCAACTCAAATATATCTTTGCACAATGTTTCTTGCAAACACTCATAAGATCATACGAGTGGTATTCCATGCGATTGAATGATAATTTCTCTATATCTTTTCCCTAGGTCTCAATAACCTTCAGATTCTTGATCTCGTACAATCCAATTCGCATAGGAAGAGTGGGCCAATGTGATTTCTTCTTCCTCTGCAACACTCCTAATAAACCTATGGAAATATGATAAGCTACTTCCTACATGACCAATTTATCGGTGGCATACCTTGGTAGTAGATGTGAAGACTTTTGTCCACCAAACACCCTAAGGTAAGTGCCATCTAGTGGGTCAAATCACTCAAAAAGTTTTGATACTACTTCCATCGCCTCATGGGACATGCAAGGCGGTTCTTCCTCAAAGATCATCTTGTATAGTGGCATGAGGAAGTGATCAATCAAATTATTCATGACTCCTTTGTAGCTACACTATACAAGAAACTTACAGTAAATGTGTACAACAGGCTCCTTTGGTTAACAAGTCCAACTCATGCCAGGAAAAGAATTCTCAGAACATATCACATCCAACAAGTAAGCAGATATGTAGAACCTGGCTTGCTTACCCTTAGGAGGGTTCTTGGAATTAGTAACATGGATCTCCAACTGTTGATCCAACAACTTTGAATAGTTGAATGGTTTCCCTTCATTCATAATATAA
Organism: Pinus tabuliformis; assembly: GCA_031772625.1. Classification (NCBI taxonomy): domain Eukaryota; kingdom Viridiplantae; phylum Streptophyta; class Pinopsida; order Pinales; family Pinaceae; genus Pinus; species Pinus tabuliformis. Next base: position 404,161,314 of record CM062807.1, on the reverse strand, counting down.
TGCATCAAGAATGCCCAAACTTCAAGAAAGGTCTCAGTACTCTTTTGACCATATATTTGACAACACAAAACTATCAAGCACTAAAATTATTTCCTAAGAGATTTGGTCTTATAAGTGTTGTTGGGTGTTTAGCGGAATTTGGATGTCTCTTTCACCCAACCTTTGATGACATCTTTAGCACTCACGTAACTAGTGACTGCATAGAAGTGAGAATCCATGTAAACTTTTGGCAATGACAAATGATACATAAGCTGAAAATCATATGCCACAAAAGAGGCAAGCCTTTATCCACTGGCACTGCTAAGGATCATGCTCTTTTCATCTGTGCGTGACAGGATCCACTTAGTAATATCTATGCAAGGAAAGGCTTAAAACCTACATGCAATCTTATGCAATCCTAACTTCTGGACATTGATGTCAACCTGTCTATCTTCAAGATGTGATTTGTAACTAGTTTTCATGAATGCACCTTTTACCGTGTGCCATGTGATGTTTGAATCTTTATAAATGAATAGTTAAGTGTCTAAAATAACTAACATGGTAATGGGAATTCTCTCAACTATTTTATTGGTGCTGCTCTATATGGTGTCTTTTGAGGAAGATCTCTTTGGTGTCATGATGATAGCAACAGATAGAGAGAGGTAACCTCAAAAAAGATGCAATACCTATATGAAAAGATGCACTAATGGAAAAAATAAATAAATAAATAAAATTAAAAAAATAATAATAAAAAAAATAAATAAAAAATAAATTAGCTTAAGCAAAATAGTCTATTAAGAAAGATAAAGGCATAAATTCAAAGCCTGAAAGGAAATATTGCATAATTCTTGAGCTGAGGGTGAGATATTGGGCTCATGAATTGTGCATTGTGTAGTCTTAACAAACAAGGTAACAACTAGAGGCTTGAGACTACGTAATGCACAGTCCCAGCTAGGTAGGCTGAGGGAAGAGATTGCACATTGCGCAGTCTCATTGGTTAGGGATTAGGACTAAGGCCTGGAATTGTATAATGTGTAGTTGAGAAATCTAGTGACTCTGCATTTCATAGTCTCAGAGGCCAAGAACAAAGCTTGTCTCTTGAGAATGTGAATTGTGTAGTTGTGATGGGCAATTGTTGGCCATGATTGTGTAGATTTACCTGGGAAGAAGATAGAAAAGAGACAGATATGAGCTCTAGGGCATGAATAATTTTAGATTAAGGGGAAGATAGATCAATGAAAAATAAGTGCCAGAAACAAGCATGCAAAAGGAAAAACAAGCATGCAAAAGGAAAAACAAACATGCACAAAGTGGCCCAGTAGCGAGAACTGTAGGTGGGAAAAGAGCAAGAAATCAATATAAAATTTAGAAAATGTAAATGATGGATACAACTAACATTTGTACAAGCTAATAATAGTTAAAAATACAACTACTATGAAAAGAAATAGGAAAAATAGCACTCATAGAAGCAAAAGAGATAGAAAAAGTGACACATGCAAAACTTACCCAAAAAAGCACCACAAACTTAGCCGAAAGTTCTTTGATATCATTGGGAAGGCTAGAGATCCAAGATCGAATGTGAAAATGAACTCTAGGGGAAGCTTGTTTTGGGAAGTTTTAGTGTCTATGGATAAATGCTTAAACCCCTAGACTAGTAGCTAAGTCTAGAACAACAATGCAAAGCATTCTCTACTTTTTCTATAACCAATAGATTAAATAAGACAGTAAAGAAGGCTACCTGAAGCTTTCGCTTACTCCTTATCTCCCTTGACCAATTCTGTCGCTCCTTTCCGTATTTAATCCGCTTGAAAAGTACCTGCACACAGATAGAAGACAAAAACCGATCAAAGCATATGATAATGATCTATTGATTAAACATAAAATGGAATCAAGTGCATAATACACATATGAAAGCATCAATAAAAAATACAAACATATGGAAAAAGCTTTGAACACTTTATTAGTAAAAGGAAGAATTACAACTCAATTTGCTTGATTAAGTGCCACTCCTCCAGTTCAATCCCATCCTTTCCTCATGACAAGCAAGACATTTTGACATCATTACAATACTTGAAACCAACTCAATTCTCATACTAACAGCATCTCCCTATAATTCAATGATTTCCAGCCCTTGATCACTTAGATGAGTGGTCTTTTTATAGGTGGATGAAGGAATTTATGCCATAAATGGTGACAATGAGTGCCCTCCCAAACTTAGTATTTAGTTCCATGGAGGAAGGGATAAAGGGATTACTATTCCTTAACTTCCTCCCTCATCCAATTTCGAGCCCAAAGGAGTGGATAGCCTTGGGAAACTTCTAGAAGCATCCTACGGATAAGAATATTCCAAACCCTAATGCATATTTCACTCAAATTCGCCCAGCGGCAGGCCAAATAGGGCTCAAGTGTGCTGCAATTCACCCTAGCAGTGTACTAGGTTGCACTATAGTGCACCCTGATAAAGGACTACCTGCGCTGATATTCTTAGAGGTAGTTTTTGGATGATTTTAGTCATGGAATCTCTTGGGAAGGAGGCATTCTGATGGTTGACTTCATTAGGGCATGTAACAACTGAATTAGGGTTTTATGGGCCCTAGTATTACTGATCTGTAAGTCGGGGTTGATGTGCCCATATGGATCTATAACAAGTCTATTAAATAGTTCTAGGCAGGTTAGGGTTTATGATGCACATGCCTAAAATCAAGAAAAAAGCACCACTAGTCTAAAATTCATAATTATCAACTTAATGGAATTAGTCAGACACTAATTGGGAAACTCCTATTTTTTAGGAATGCTTACTCTCCTTTTTAGGAAACTGCTTGTTCACATTGGAATAAGGGACTACACAATTCCCAATCTTAGGGTATTTGCGCAGTTCCTTGACATAGTGAATTGCACAGTTTCTGAGAGGAAGGGAAGCTCTTGCGTATTTTCTAAGTTCAAGACTCGCATGCCTTCCATGACTACGCAGTTGTGATCTTTAAGGCCCACCACAATTTCTTGAGACAATGGATTTCACAGTTTCATGAGGGAAGTTTGACAATGGATGCAAGGTCAGGGCATGAGATTTCTTGTGTTAGAAAATGCTTAATTAAGGTCCAAACACTCACCACAAGCATTGTGTGCAAAGAGAAGTCTCCAACATCAACATGAATACTTGACAATAGTGAAAGATGAGTCCTTGCAGACAAAAGGTAGGCTCCAAAATCAAGGCATGGGGAAATTTTAGAGGGGGATTGTAGCAACTAGAACACTTGGTGACACACTAGTAGAAATCCAACTCTTTGTATGGGTCTTAACTCTTGTAAACTAGGTCTAACTCTTCAGGAAGTATTTTTCATTTTATCAATCACCATAGCTTCTTTACTTAGCTTGAGTTATAGATATAGTCCTTATTGTTCTCTTCATCGGTGACACACTAACAAATACAAGTCAAAATTAGTTGTTTCGATTGGGGATGAGGAGTATATAGATGCACAAGTGGAAAAGGATTATCAAAGTCTTGGGTTTCATCTATGGTGTTGATCCGCTACCAGCAGGCCTGAACAGTACCCCGATGGAGTCACTTTAGGAATATAAACATTGCTCCACTGCCAATGAGCCTAGACAATACCCCGACAGAGTTTCTTGCTTCACCTCCTTGTGCAAGAAGCCTTTCTCTTCTTTCGCCCTTTATTTATTTTTATATTTTTTATTCATAAAACTATGCATAAACACATTGATTTCATCGGGCGGAAGAGGGATCCCAAATTATTGAGAGTAGAAGAGGTTGTCCCTTCAAAGAAGGATATTATATACCTCTAAAATACAGTTCACTTGTTTAATTTTATTTCCCTCCTCACTCTACTTGACTTAGTTGACAAGACAAAAATGAATAATCATAAAAAATTATTAGGGAAGATGGTACTAGTTATAGATTCAAGCATTGCAATTCCACTAAGGCTCTCTCCAAGAAATAAAGTATTTTCCGTTAGGGTATCATAGAATAAAAGGTTCAAGGCCCATGCAAAGAGAAGGAATAAAAAGAAATACAAGCATTGTTAGTCATACAATGTTCTCTTAAACTTCACCATGCTCACTTTCTAAGCCTAACACAGTCTCATGTAGAAATTTTCGACAAATGCAAGGAAAGAGAGGGCAGGACAAACAAAGGAAAATAAAAAGAACCAAAATAAACTAACCCTATTCCTAAACTAACCAAAGATAGGCCAAGCTCATGTAAAATGAAACTTCCAATATAACCATCGAAGTGTTACCTGGCCTATACAGGTGATGCCATCAGTAGCAAGAAATATCGTCAAGAATAACAACTAACAAGAAAAATAAAACGTGAAATTATTCAACATTCGAAGATTGAAAACACAAGCAAAAAAATATAACAAGAAATAAAATGCCAAACATTCTACTAATGCATTATGGTGTTTGTTTACATCACAACAAGATGGCATGCTAGAACATTCTTCTCATCTTTCAAACTTGGAAAACATCAAGAAAATGAAAATATTTCGTTTTACAAATGGGCTTGCTAGGTATGATTCCTCCAATAATTGAGAAATAAGATCATGAAAAACAAGTGAAGGATGTGAATATTGTGAGATAGATTGATTTTCGACTTTGGCAATCAACTAATGAGGATTGTTGAAAGACAAAGTACTATCCTGGTCATGTGTTGATGGTGTTGGACCCACCAATATTCAGGGGATCTCCCCGATATGAAATCCCAGTTAGAACTCACACCGTTTGGTATAGGAGTCCCACCCAGTATAAAGGCCTGGTTGTCGAATACTTAAAGATTTTCCATGGCTATAGTTGTCAGCATGAGAGAGGGATGCAATGGTGTCTTCAAAAAGAAAGGGGGTGTTCCTAGTGAGTGTTCAGTTGCAACTGTGTCAAGGTTCTTCTAATACAGAGGGTGGAGAAAAGTGAGCCTCTAAGTGAAAGGTAATAGTACCACCCAAGAAGAGAAACTCATGAACCAGAAGGATCTGTCTAACATCCAACAGAATAGTCCACATCAGATGCGACGGTCATTATAGCCAATAAATGAAGAAATATCTGTCTAGTATCCCGCAGAATTGTCCACAAGGATGGGACAACAATACTAACCATTACAATACATTCTCAATAATATAAGCACTAAAATAACCAAAATAGTTCAACTATCTTAGCACATGTGAAAGTAAACATGAAATACAAACATCCACATAATATTCTTACAAACATTCATAATCCATGCATGAAGAATGTGTTGGCCTTAAAGGATTTTGTTATTAAGTAAAATTTCCAAGACACATGTTTACAATGTACATCACTAGCCCCAATAGTGGGACATTGAAGCCACTCTCGGCTCCTCAAAGAACAAGTTGATCTCTATAATGCCTTGTGGGAGGAGCCAAGGTGAAAATTATTTTGCTCATAAAATTATGGAGTATATATAACCAAGAGTGACTCTTTGACTACCCTCATGACTATTTTACTTCCTATTACTTTTAAACTTACATGAATCTTTACATTCTATGTGTGTCCTTTAGACTTCCACTTTACAATACATCTGAATACAATATACATGGTCCACAATAGTGATGTGGCATATGACCACTCATGACATGACATGACATGAAACTACTGACATGGACTGCTTGATGATGTGGCAATGTCAAGTTACTCTTACTGCTAAGTGTTGGATGTCTTTTTGGATATTCTTTCTCTTCACCTTTGCATGCCTTGGTGATGCAAAATCTTCAATGATATTTAGTCTTGAAATGTGTTTTCAAACTTGTGTGTCCCTTCACTTTATCTCGATTGATCCACTTTGTGAGTTCAAATACAAGAGAGTATTTAGGCATGCTTCCCTCCTTATTCTTATTCTCCATCATCTTTCCATGACATGATAGTGTACTTGTTCCAGCAATTCACTCATGACAAGACGACATCAATCCGAAAACCCCCCAGTCTAAGATGATGCATTATGATCCATCAACTGAGCCTGAGACAAGCTGACATGATGGGAAGAGGGGCCTAGGGACTGTGCATTGCGTAGTTCCAATAGTCAGGGGAAGATCTTGGGATCTGATACTGCGCATTGCGCAGCTCAGGGAGGCTCGAAGGGCAAGACTGTGTAGTTTGTGGAGGAAGTGGAGTTCAACTGAGGGAAAGGACACAAGGAAAGTCTACTACATAGTTTTGGATTTCAAGGGAGGATGGGCTTCTGCACATTATGCAGTTCTAGCAGCCAAGGGAAAAGCTTGATGGTTGAAGATGCAAAGTGTGCAGTTCAAGGCAAGCTAGGAGACATAACTACACAATTCTGGGGGTCAAGATCAGGAGTTAGGCACAAGAATTGTGTAGAGCAACAACCTTGGGTAGTATGGATTGTGCATTGTGCAGTTCCAAGTAGCAAGCCCACAACTTAGAGGGCTGAGACTGTGAAGTGAAAATTTCAGTTGGGGCCCAGTGAAGCTAATTTGCTCAGTCGGGAATATTTTATGAAAATGGCTAAGTGTGGGATAAGTGATGAACTATGATGAACCTTCACTTTGATCACACACTTAGCATACTTTGACAACATGAAAAGATAGATCATCGAAACACATGAACACAACATTTTCCTCTCTGTGACTACGTTGTGATAAGATACAACCGTGATGATCATGACGACACTTGTGTGCTAGTGCTAAAGGCTTTGTGTATGGTTGTGACAAATATTTACATGGTTGGGACAATGCACATGAACAAAGACAACAATTAACCCAACATGCAAAAGGGACCAAAGCACTGCAAGAACGCTCATGAAATGAGCTCTAGTGTTTGCAAAAACAATATAAGGGACCAAAGAAGGCTCTGAAATTGAGTGTAAGCCAAAATTTTGGACGGTGTTGCAACAACTTCAACACTTGGCAACACACTGTTTGAACTCCAACTTCTCTGTCTTGGGTAACTGCTTATGTGTAGGACCTTGGTTCTTAAGGGAGTATTGATTCATTTTTCATATTACTTTGGCCTTCCCACTTACCCCACAAACATAGATGGTCCCCTCTATACCTTCTCAATTGAAAACCACATAAGATTCAACATAATCACAATGTTTCGAGTTGGGAAGAGTAGTGTAGCTCGCGAGATTAATATTTGCAGAGTATAATTTTTCATATTTGGTGTTGCTCTGCTACCAGCAAGCCTGGACAGTACCCCGCCGAGGCATGAAGGAACAAAATCATTGCTCCGCTGTCAGCAAGCCTGGATAGTATCCTGACGAAGTTTCTTTCTTCACCTCTCTGCGCATTAATCCTTTCTCTTACTTCACCTTTATTTATTTTATTTAAAGAGAAATGTGCATTCAAGGCACTTATTTATTTTAGGGCAGAAGAGGGATCCCAAATTATTGAGAGTAGAAGAGGTTGTTCCTTCATACAATCATATAGAGACCTTTGATTTAGGTTTGCTCATTTGGATTATTCCCCTTCTCGGTTTCTACTAGTTGGATAATTTTGAAGACACCAAAGCAAAAAAACCGAGTAGAGGCATGAGGTTTCCAGCCTAGATATGGGTTCATGGTTGGACCAAACTCTCCTTATAGACAAATCTTATTTTCCATTAGAACTTCATTGGCCAAAAGATGTAACCAACACAAGGAAGATGAACAAAAGGCTAACAAAATGTTGAAGTGTCAAAAGACTCTTTATAGTTTGACCACACACATACTTAGAATCCGCTACATATTCATGCCCAACACTTATTCACATAATGGAAACCAAAGAAAAATTGAAACAAACAAGAAAAAAACAAAGAAAATACTATGTACACAGTGTAGGTCACAACCCCAGATTTTCATTGAAAATATTTCTTCAAGTCTTGTCCATTGACAAGGAGAGAGTCAATCTTCCCGTTAAGTGAGTGAAGATGATAATTGTGCTAGCCAAGCTTTTCGTGCACCATGAATGGTCCAATCCAGAAGGACTGAAACTTTATTTCTTTTCCTTTGTCCTCATGGGATTTATCCCACTTTAAGAATAAGTCACACACGTTGAAGTTGTTTTTCCATGCAAAGTTCTTGTCGAACCACCTCTTGATACAATTCTGGTGAAGTGAAAACTTTTCTTTTGCTTTCAACCTTTCTTCTTGTAGCTTATGAAGGGCTTACATCCTATGTTGAAATAATAGACATGACTTGCCTTGGGATTCTTGTGAGAGCTGGAGAGCAGGAAAGTAGATGTTTGGCATGGGGTTTCTTGCCTAGACACGGGTTCATGGTTGGACCAAACTCTCCTTATGGACAAATCTTAATTTCCATCAGAACTTCATTGGCCAAAAGATGTAACCAACACAAGGAACATGAACAAAAGGATATCCAAATGCTGAAGTGTCACAAGACTCTTTATAGCTCGACCACACACATACTTAGAAGTCATGACATCTTCATGCTCAACACTTATTCACATAATGGAAACCAAAGAAAAATTGAAACAAGCAAGAAAACAACAAAGAAAAGGCTATGCACACAGTGTAGGGAACAACCCCAGATTTTCATTGAAAATATTGCTTGAAGTCTTGGCCATTGACAGGGAGGCAGTTAATCTTCCCGTTAAGTGATTGAAGATGATAATTGTGTTGGCCAATCTTTTCGTGCATCGTGAATGGTCCAATCCACAGGGACTGAAACTTTGTATATTTTCCTTTGTCCTCATGGGATTTATCCCACTTTAAGACTAAGTCACCCACATTGAAGTTGTTTTTCCCTACAGACTTCTTGTCGAACCACCTCTTGATATGATTCTGGTGAAGTGAAATTTTTTTCTTTTGCTTTCAACCTTTCTTCTTGTAGCTTATGAAGGGTGTCCATCCTACGTTGAAATAATAGACATGACTTTCCTTGGGATTCTTGTGAGAGTTGGCAAGCAGGCAAGTAGATGTTTGGCATGAGGTTTCTAGCCTAACATGGGTTCATGGTTGGACCAAACTCTCCTTATGAACAAATCTTATTTTCCGCCAGAACTTCATTGGCCAAAATATGTAACCAGCACAAGGGAGATGAAAAAAAGGCTAGCCAAATGTTGAAGTGTCACAAGACTCTTTATAGTTCAACCACACACATACTTAGAAGCCACGACATATTCATGCCCAACACTTATTCACATAATGGAAACCAAAGAAAAATTGAAACAAACAAGCAAACAACAAAGAAAAGACTATGTACACAGTGTAGGGCACAACCCCAAATTTTCATTGAAAATATTGCTTCAAGTCTTGGCCATTTACAGGGAGAGAGTCAATCTTCCTGTCAAGTGATTGAAGATGATAAGTGTGTCGGACAAGATTTTCGTGCACCATGAATGGTCTAATCCACAGGGACTGAAACTTCGTGTGTTTTCCTTTATCCTCGTGGGCTTTATCCCACTTTAAGACTAAGTCACCACACTGAATTTGTTTTTCCTTGTAGACTTCTTGTCAAACCACCTCTTGATACAATTCTGGTGAAGTGAAAAATTTTCTTTTTCTTTCAACCTTTCTTCTTGTAGCTTATGAAGGGTGTCCATCCTATGTTGAACTAATAGCCATGACTTGCCTTGGGATTCTTGTGAGATCCGGAGAGCAAGAAAGTAGATGCTTGATGGGAGGATGGATTCTTTTCTGTACACCAGGAAGTAAGGTGAGGTGTTCAAGGAAGGTTTCTGTGTGACTCAATCATCCCATAAGGCATCCACCAAAGCAGAGTTCAAGTTTTGCTGCTCAGAGAATATGGTATTTTTAATAATGTGGATAGGGTTTACTATTCATGGATTCATCAAGACCATTCACTTTCGGATAATAATTAGCTGAATGTTTCAATATGATACCATTTTCCAATGCAAAATCATAGAGTTTTAATGATGAAAAGTATGTTGCATTGTCAAATACAAGTGAAGTAGGAACGTCGAACCTGGAAATGATGTTCTATTGGAGAAAGCTGATGAATTCATGATCATTCACCTATTTGAGTGGAACTTCTTATGTCCACCGCGTGAAATAAGTTGTAGCAATTAGGATGTATCAGTGCTTCTTTGATGAATGTAGGAAGATATCCCCAATATTGTCGAAGCCCCACTATTGAAAAAGTTCTTTAACTGCAACGGGCTACAATGGGGCAACTAAATTCTTCTTTCTGTTGGCACGCCTTTGACAAAATGGACACTTGCAGGCATAATCATGGTCATATATGAATAATGTAGGCCAGTAAAATATGGCCCTGATAACCTTATGCGTTGTAGTATTTCCTGCAAAGTGTCCCCCAACTAGTCCCTCGTGGAGATCACGCAATATAATTTCTAAATCATGTGCTTCCAAACACCTAAGAAGTACTCGATTGTGGTGCTTTCTGAACAACACCCCATGCACTAACTGATGGGATAATGATTTAAGTCTGACTATGTCGTGCGGAAAAGTGGGAGGGAACTATGTCGTACTCAAGTTATTGGCTCACATCCATGTACCAAGATTTTGTGCTTGTTGCGCGGGACACTAACTCAACGTTATACATCTCAGTTTCTTGCTCACATCCTAAAATCTCTTCTTCTTCCTCCTTCTCATTTAGTGCTTCTGTTACTATTAGAAAAGACCATGGAACTTGATTGTGTGAACTAGATTTTTTTCTAAATCATACTCTTGCAACCCAGTCATCCAGTTCACTCTCCTTTCACCCAACTCTTGCTGAACATGCAATGATCTAACTGTTGGGTGCGAGACAAAGATAAAACAATGGTTTTTTAGTAGATAGGGCTGAAAATGGTTTACCTCCTTGTATACTACATAAGCATGTTTGTACACGTTAGGGTAGTTATACTCTTCTCCTTTCAGAATTGCACTCACGAAGGAGATAAGCCACTCATTGTTCAATTCGTCCTTTTGAGTGAGTACAACAACAAGAGAGATATTAGAAGAAAAAGTGTATAGAAAGAAATATTTATTGAAGTTTGGGCTATAAAATGTGGGTGCTTCTACTATAGCCTGCTTAATATGAGAAAACACATCCTTTTCCCTTTAATCCCATTTGTAGATTGCGTCCTTATTCACCATCTCTTGTATTGGTTTGACAATCTGGGCATAGTCAAAGATGAAATTGCGGAGGAAATTGATTTTCCCCAAGAAATACTCCATGACCTTCTTATTCACTGGGAAGGGAATCTGCATGATTTTCCTGACCTTATTTGAGTCTACCTTAATCCCACTCTTAGATATGATGTGGTCCAAGAGATTACCCTTGGACACTGCAAAGATACTTTTCTTGTGATTTAAGGATATCCCGTACTTGTGACATCGCTAAAAAATCTTCTTTAAGTGGCATATGTGGTCCGACCTTTGTTTGGAGAACACTGTTACATCGTCAAGATAGACCATTCAGCTCATCCCAATGAGTTCACAGAAAGTGATGTCCATAACACATTGGAATGTTGCACCAATGTTGATTAACCCAAATGGAATTCATTTGAATGCGAACATGCCCCACTTCATTCAAAATGTGGTTTTAATCTTGTTATGCTCTGCAACCAAAACCTGGTTGTATCCGAAATAACCATCTAACAAAGAAAACATTTTAGACCTCGATACTGTTTGTAATATTTGTTCCATGGATGACATGGCGTAGTTTTCCTTATCCGAGGTGCGATTGAGATTTCAAAAATATACACACAGGATGATCTCCTTGGACTTCTTCCTCATCGAGACCAAATTTGACACCCATGTTGAGTGTTGCACTATGTATATGATCTAAGCATCCAACAATTTTATCAATTATTTCTGAATAATAGGCTCAAGCATTGGATGTATTTTCCTTAGCTTCTTTTGGAATGGCTTGGCCCCTTCTTTGATCGGTATCACATGTTGGATGATTCGCATGTCATATGTATTGAGTTCATCATACATCCACATGAAGACATCACTGTACTACTTGAATAAGTAGATAAAGGCTTGCCACTCTTGTGGTGTGCAGCAAGTACTGAGATTGACATATTTTAGATCCTTATTTGTTACTAGGTTAATCTACTCATGCGATAGTGTGGAACTGTGGGTCTTAGCATTAACAATTCCTTGGAAGTGATTCTGCGGTCATACATGTTTTCCAACGATACCACACCTTTAGGGATGAGGTTTCCTTTGCTTGTATTGGTTGCATCCTACAATGATTTTTCGTGCTTGTCCTCATCGATCACCATGTCTTTAAATACATCAGTATTCACCATGAAGTACAATATTTGATGGTCATCATAAAAAACACGTAAATGAGTGATATTGTCAGGGATGGAAGGCTTATAAATAATTTCAACAGAAAAACCATCCTTCAATGGTGACAACTTAGCAATGGCATTTTCTAATGCATCCACAGCTGTGCTATGCATTCTTGGAACATAAATAATATTGAAATATTGGAAATGTGAAATAAGACACCATACCTCTTGTTGATAAATTCTGAGATGAGGTGACACACAATGTATGGTGTTACATAGTTTTCGCACCATAATTTCTGAGTCACTTGGCATTTCAGGATGGGAACATTGAGGTCAATGGCTTGTTGTAAGCCCAATATGGGTGCTTCATACTCTACATTGTTGTTCATGCACTCAAATTCCAAATGGCTAGAGATTAAATTCTTTCTCTGCAACCATCGAAGTACATAGTCCAAAAATCATATGTACAGGGACTGGGAACTACACTAGTACTACTACAAATATTGCTAACTGTACAAATTTCATTATCACTAGTTGGACAAGGAAGGAGATCAAACTGTGTATTTGGTGGAATGATCGCTATGCAAGATAACACCTCTATTGAGTTTCAAGGAAGAAATTTCCAAAAAGTAGTTCTACGAAATCCATTGGTTCACTATGTCCATTCAAGGGAGTGACGACATATTTCATATATCTCTTTGATTCTACCCAAACCTAATTATTTTTGCCCCTGTACGAAAGCCATAAGTGTGATCATTATATGAAAAAGTATCCTTGTAGCTTGCTAGACCAGTATTTTCTCAACAACACTCTATATGCATTCGAAATTTCAACAATGACTATGTTGATACTTTGGTGGACTCATCCGTCGGATGATAAGAATATGATGACATATATGAGTTCACCAATTTCCTGGACATGAGTCCTATCCAGTTGAATAATCTATGCATCTGTTTTGTCCCATTTAGCATTGATTTTCCCAGCCACAAATAATGGCATTACATTCACTGATGCACCAGAGTCAACCAAGCAATTGTGTACATTGAAATTGAAGATTTCGAAAGTTAACAAGAAAGGTGGCCAGAGTGTATTCGCATCCGTCGTTAATGCATTGAGGATAGATTCGAGAGAACCATGAGACTTACTAGATCCATTTTCTGAAGAGGTAGTGCTACTTGTAGAGGTCTTCCCAAGTTCCCTTAAGAGGATGTCCTACTGGATCGTGATCTTTGTTAATTCAAACATTGAAATTTTCGCACAAACCTTCTTCATGTCCCCAACTATGTTATAGTCCATAGTGGGAATAATGGACAAGGTGTATGGGGATGTAACTTGGTTTGTGGTTTCAAGAGCGATGGTTCTATGCTTATTGTTGATGAAATCATTTTTCATTAAGACTGCTTTCCCCAACTTTCTCTGAGCGTCTTGCGCTAAGCTGGCCAGTGGGTTGATTTTCCTTAACAACTTTTCTTTGAATTTCTACTTCGACAACTCAATTGTAGTGGTCGACCCTTGGCTTCTCAAGTTGTACCGGTTGTTCTGCTTCTGGGCTGGGCCATCACTTAAACTTAAATTTACAAAGTGAATGTAGGATTCTATTTTTAATTTAAGATCATTTTAAATACATTTTAAAAAGACATTAATAAATATTAAATTATAAAAATGAAATATCACGCACATATATAATTAACATAAGAATTATTAAAATTTATCTCTTAATTGAATTATTCTTAACCCTAATTAATTACAATAATAATCTTAATCATATATTCCACCAGGTGACTCCAGGATTTACCTCATCTATCATTATATATATCCTTTTTTTCCTTGCCCTACTCCACACCAATATTCTCAAGAATCAGGGCATCCCCTGAAGATGGACTCACATAGAAGTCTGAAACATTGGGTTTAAAACTCTGAACAACTTATTCCACAATCCTTTGAATACTCTTTTGGGTTGTGAGTATGCAATTAAACATGTTCACTACAAGCCCGACACTTGGAGTTTCATTAGCTACAACAGCTTCTTCCTTTTAATCTGTAGGCTTAGTTTGCTCTTCAGCCATTACTGAATCAAGAAGCTGTGTAGAAACCATGCTCACGGCTTGATTCTAGTGTGAGCACATTTTCTTTGAATGATGCTCTTAATGAAATGCACAATATTGATCTGCAGTGTGCAACTTCTCAATGTTCAACCCGACATTGGAGCTCTGTGCAGACTTTGTCGATTGGTTTTTGCTACTGCTATAAGCTACAATCCTTCTAAACAGGTTGAATCTAGGAGGCTTTCTACTCATGGCCATCTTGCTTGACCTTTGTTTGAGCTATGCCATTTCAATTGACAGAGAATTTTCAAGATCAAATGGTTCTATATTTTTACCCCTGCTCAAAGAGTCCTGAGATCTCTTACCCGTGTCCTTGGAGTCTTTTATTGGTTCATCATTTGAGATGACTCTGCTCATGCACAAGTCCTTGTCGATAGTGATAACCTCTTCATAATTTCTTGTTAATGTTTTTTTTGCAGGTTGCTTCACAAACTACGCAATACATGCTGGCAAGGTAGAGGTGTAGTAATCTATGGTGATGGACTCATGAGGTTTTGTGTTTTCCATAACTTTGTTCAAGATGCAATTGAACCTTTGGTTGAAATATTTCACTTTTTCCTTTTTCTCCATATTAAGATTTCCCAGCTCTTTCAATAACATGGTAGGGGTCTTATCATCAACAAATTTTTCAAGGAAGATCTTCTTAAACCCCCTCCAAATCTGGATGGAGTTTGGAGGAAGGATGTGATATCATACAATTGATCTACCATCCAAGGTACATGGGAAAAGTCTACATGAAACATCATCGTAATGTACCTCAAGTGTTTACAAATGTAGGTAAAAGTTTTCCAGACAGTCTTTAGCCTTCACTATCTTATTAGGGTCATACTTCGTTAAGACCTTCTCCGAATGCCTTGGAATCTTGTGCAGAACACCTGGAAGTGCGAGTGGGCCCTGAGTCATCTAGTCCAAATTTTGGTCTACCATGTCTTCTTGTTCGATCTCCTCCTCTTCTCTATCAAAATATAATGGCTCTTCTTCATGTTCTTCTTCTCTGCCTATCCCACCGAAAGTTGTGTCCAAGAGTAGAATGTTGTCTCCATCACCATGTTGGGTTGTGTTATATTCTTTCCACGACTAGCCCACATAGTTAATCGGGGGGTTAGATGGGGGGCGGAGCCCCCCCTTCATTGCGCTGATTGCATAGAAGGGGGGTCACAGGGGGTTTGAGGGGTGCAGGTAACCCTCCTCTATGGGGTCCGGGGTAGCACCCCAGAAAATTTTGTATTTTTGGACCCTATATTAGGTTGGGCAAACCTACCTATGGTTTTTTGCATGTTTTTCACACATGGTTTTGGATGCAATGGTTTTCGGTCCATGGTTTTGGACGCGATGGTTTTTGGTCCATGGTATTGGATGCTTCAACATGTATAAATATGTATTGTAACATTGAAAGAAACATAATGAAAAATCAAGGTGGTAGTCTTGGTTTTGGGATCCATGGGAAAATCTCTATGTATATGTGTTTTATGTGTTATGCTCTCGCATTGTTTATTTTGTGTTCTTAGAATTCATATGCAGGTAATTTCTGTACGGGGTTAAAACCTACATTTGGTATCAAATCTGTTTTGGCTTCAAGGGGACACCTTTGTTGCTGAGGGGTTTCACTCGAGCTTATAGTAGACCCTATTTAGTGGGAGATCTGCGAGATTGATTCTAGTGGTGAAAGAAGATGGCAAGTAGTGGAAAGGTAAAGATTAAGAAATTTAATGGTCATAGTTTTGAGTTGTGGAAACTCAAGATGGAGGATCTGTTGGTGGATAAAGATCAATGGATCGTGGTAGATCCAGGTACTAAACCAACAAGAGTGTCCAATGAAGAATGGAAGAAGTTGGATTAGAAGGCAAAGAGCACAATACGATTGTGTGTCTTAGATTCAGTATTGTTGAATGTATCAGGGGAAGCTATGACGAAGGCTTTGTGGGATTTTGTACCAATTTAAGTCTCTGGTGAATAAACTATTCCTACAGAAAAAGCTATATGACCTGAGGATGAAAGATGGAGACTCAGTGATAGAGCATATGAATGCATTTAATACTATGGTAAGTCAGTTATTATCTGTTGATATTAAAATTTCAAATGAAGATAAGTGCATCAGTTTGTTGTGTTCTCTACCAGATTCGTGGGATAGTCTGGTTATTGCAATAGGTTGCAATGCAGCTTCCTTGCAATTTGATGAAATAGTCTCATCCTTGCTGATGGAGGAGATGAGACAGAAAAATATAGAGACCCAGAATGGTGATGCCTTGTCTGTACAAGGATGGTCCCAGAATAGAAACAAAAATAAGTCATCGAGTGGGAGATCTAAATCTAGAGGGAGAAATAAATCTCCAAGAAAACTTGTAAAGGTGGTTTGCTAGAAATGCGGAAAGGAAGGGCACTACAAAAGGGATTGTAAATCTAAAGCTCCTGACAAAGGAAAGGGATTTGATGATGCTCCTTCTATAGAGGAAAAAAGCACCTCAGATGAAGGTGGGGAGGTGTACTTGGCTTCTTCAAGTACACATGTAGATCATGAGGCATGGTTGATTGACTCAAGTGCATCCTTTCACTTCAATCCCCATAGAGAGTGGTTCTGCGAGTATGATAAATATGATGGTGGTGATGTCTTCTTGGGGGATAATAAGAAGGCAAGAATCATTGGTCGCAGAAAAGTAAAGTTGAAGTTGTAAGGTGGAAGGGTTAGAACACTTCCAGGTGTTCTACATATTTCTGCATTGGCCAGAAATCTGATTTCTGTAAGCAAGTTGGATGATGCAGGTGTAAAAATAGTGTTTGAGAAGGATACCTGCAAGATGGTTTAGGGAGCACTGGTATTGATACGGGGAGATCAGATTGGAACTCTATACAAGCTACAAGGTAGCATTGTTGTTGATGGGTGCAATAGTTATGTGGTTCCTTAAAGAGGAGCAGAAAATCTAGTGGTCTCTGGAGAGAAGACTATGTTGTGGCATCAAAGGCTTGGACATATTGGAGAGAAGAGCCTTCGAATACTTCATGGTAAAGGTATGGTAGAAGGTATGAGTAATAGCTCTCTTAATTTTGATTTCTGTGAAAATTGTGTATATGGGAATAAAAATCGGGTGAGTTTCCCCTCTGATGGTAAGAGGGTGAAACAGATATTAGAACTTGTGCACAGTGATGTGTTTGGACCTGTGAAGGTTCCATCGCTGGGTAATTATGTGTACTATGTATCATTTATAGATGACGTCTCAAGGAATACATGGATATATTTCCTTAAGAATAAATCTGAAGTCTTTGACAGGTTTAAAGAATTTAAGGCTCTGGTGGAAACCCAGACAGAGAAGAAGATTAACATGTTGAGGACAGATAATGGTGGAGAGTTTTGTAGTAAGGAAATTGAAGAATTTTGTAAAAAGTATGGTATAGCATGGTAGAAGACTACTCCATACACACCTAAGCAAAATGGAGCTGCAGAAAGAATGAATAAGACGTTGATGGAAAGGGCAAGAAGCATGCTCAGTGGTGACGAGTTAGGACAAGAATTGTTATATACCTAGGGGGGGTAATATGGGGTACAAAGGGAGGTACCCAAGGTAATAATGTAATAATGGGATGGGCCATAGTAATAAATAAGGTGGTTAACCCATATCATGTAAGGGACCACAAGTAGTTAGTAATAATGTAATGGGCCCATGGTATTAGTTTGATGGTATGAGGGAACCATGGTAATGACCCATCGTATTGTATGTATGAGGCCTATATAGAGGCTATAGACTCCACATGGAAAGATGTCAAGGATCATTGTATGAATAGACATATGGCTTGTGGAGTGTTCTCCTTCCTTAAAGACTGAATGTATGGTGTTGCCCTACCTTAAGGGTTTTGATATCAATAAAGAATCATTTGTATTCTATATTCAGATCTTGTTATTCTTGGGTTTATTTATATTATCATATAGTTCTGGGTTAGATCTATAACAAGTGGTATCAGAGCACTTTCTTGGGCAAAAAAGTGGAGAATTTTTTTTATTTTTTGCAGGATTTCGGGGGCAGTGAGTTTGCAAATCAGATCTGTATGTTTTGGGGCAAAATCTACAAAATCTAATTGCAGATCTGGATTCTTTGTGAAAAAATACCCGATTTCAAAAAAAAAAATCAGCCGAATCGGAGTCTAGATGAAGGAGATATCGCTGATCTAAAAATCAGTGGGGTTGCAGACAATTTTTCAGGGCAACGAGTTTACAGCACAGATCTGGACGTCCTGGTGCAAGATATATAAAATCTAATTGCAGGTCTGGATTCTATGTGAAAAAATACCCAAAAAAAAAAAAAAAATTAGTCGAATCGGAGTCTGGATGAGAGAGATATCGCTGATTTAAAATCAGCTCGTTTTTCAGAATTTTTGGTGACAGCAGGAGAGTTGCAACGCAGATCTGAAATTCCAGTGCCTAGATCGGGATTTATACCACATGGGAAGATGCAGAATGATTGTTCCATTTCCGAAAACAGGTCATAATAGGGATTTTGAGCAATATTGATGGAATTGTGGCCATTTCAAATTTTCGCCAAGTAAGTGACTTTTTTTAAAACCTTCTTCATGGCGATTCTATATTTTACAAGAAAAGATAATGGTGCTACTATTGAAGAATAGATAAAAGAATACAAGAGGTTATGGAAAAACAATTGGAAATGGTTTGTAGTGCAACTATTTAGAGATGATGCAGCCACATGGTGGGGATTACTTAACCAAAAGAAGTGTTACAACCTCCCCGATGAAGAATTTGAAAAATTTATTTTAGACGATGGTCTCATATTAGAAAACAAGATAAGGAGAAACATGTGGGGTTATTTCCTACTAGTATATCTTTATTGCAGGTTCATGGATTGATTCAGAAGGATAAAATCGTTGTGTCTATAAATCCTCATTGCAAGCAAAATCTTATAAGTGTTAATTTGGCAAAAAGATTGCAAGTTCCAGCAAAACACATTGAAACCGCACAGATTGATAATGAGGATGTTCAAGTTTATAAAGATTTGAAGATATCTATGGACAAGTATGTATTGCATTCTAATTTTTATGCTTTAGATATGGATAATATGGATGTTGTTTTGGGATACCCTTGGATGGAAGAGGTGGGTACTATCAATATTAATGTGCAGAAGAAATTCCTGAAGCTCTGGTATAAAAAGAAGAAAGTTACATTACAGGATATTTCCATTAATAAATAGGTAGAGTCCAAGGAGGCTGGAGTAGAAGATTTTCTAGGGACTGACATATCAGATGATGAGCCAGTAATAATTGACAATCAAACACAAACAGAAGCTGAAACAGAAAAGGTTACAGGTGCTGATACATCAGATGAGGGATCAGTGGTTGAATTAATATTGGAAGATAAGACACCACAACAAGCACCCTCAAATAACAATCAGGGTGAATTAAAGAAAAAGACACCGTGGGTTAAAACTTCAACATATCATCACCCACATCACCCCGCAAGACAACAACCAACAAGATGGCTACCAATTAGCCACAAGGACAACAATCCCCGCATGATAGATAGAGAGGAGTGAAGATCCACCTGCTACACATCAACACAGAAGAGCTACCACGGTCAACTTCCATCTCAAGCGAGCAAGGCACCAACAAGATTAAGGGTTCACCTTTCTCTTGGATGGCTAGATTCACGTGCATGGTACCAGTGGACTACTCTTTTGAGTAGATCTTATTATTTGTGTTCTTCCCATGTTTTGGGGACGAAACATGCTAAGGGGGGTGGAATGTTATATACCTAGGGGGGGTAATATGGGGTACAAAGGGAGGTACCCAAGGTAATAATGTAATAATGGGATGGGCCATAGTAATAAATAAGGTGGTTAACCCATATCATGTAAGGGACCACAAGTAGTTAGTAATAATGTAATGGGCCCATGGTATTAGTTTGATGGTATGAAGGAACCATGGTAATGACCCATGGTATTGTATGTATGAGGCCTATATAGAGGCTAGAGACTCCACATGGAGAGATGTCAAGGAATATTGTCAAGGATCATTGTATGAACAGGCATATGGCTTGTGGAGTGTTCTCCTTCCTTAAGGAGAGAATATATGGTGTTGCCCTACCTTAAGGGTTTTGATATCATTAAAGAATCATTTCTATTCTATATCCAGATCTTGTTATTCTTGGGTTTATTTATATTATCATATAGTTTTGGGTTAAATCTATAACAAGTGGTATCATAGCTATAACAAGTGGTATCAGAGCTATAACAAGAATTATGGGCAGAGGTGGTGGAGACATCATGTTACCTAGTCAACAGATCACCTTCATCAGCATTGGAGGATAAGACTCCACAAGAGGTATGTATTGGTAAGAAACCCTCTCTTTCACATCTGAGGGTATTTGGATGTGATGCATATGTACATGTTCCAAAGGAGAAACCAAAAAAGTTGGATAGTAAATCTGAGAAGTGCATCTTTATTGGGTATAAGGTGGTTTAAAGGGTTATAAGCTTTGGAACCTAGTAACAAGGAAGGTTGTGTACAAACGAGATGTGGTTTCCAAAGAGGTAAAAAATGTTATTAAACATGAAGTCAAAACAAAGGAACCTGAGAAGATACAGTTTGAGTTTAAAGAGGAAGAATCAGACTCTACAATAGAGGAGGAATCAGAAGATAATGAGCCACAAACTCCGGGTGTGAGAAGATCAGTTCAAGAAAGAAGGTAGCCAGAAAGATATAGTCCATCTGCTTTCTGTTCAAATTTTTCTTTATCTATTACTGACAATGATCCCAGAACTGTGAAGGAAGCAATAGATTTAAAGGATGGAAAACTCTGGAAATAGGCCATTGTTGATGAAATGGCATCTTTGCACAGAAATGAGGCTTGGGATCTGGTGGAGTTGTCAGCTAGAAGGAAACCCATTTGCAGCAAATGGGTTTTCAATAAGAAGACAAATTCAGAAGGAAAGATGGAGAAATACCAAGCTTGGTTGGTAGCAAAAGGTTATTCCCAGGTGCCAGGAATTGATTTTGGTGATATTTTTTCTCCTGTTGCCAAGGTAACTTCTATTAGATAACTTTTATATGTTGCTGCTACTTTTGATTTTGAGGTAGAACAAATGGACGTGAAGAAAAACAAAATTCATGGGGATCTAGAAGAGGAGATCTACATGAAGCAACATAAAGGTTTTGTGGTGAAGGGTAAGAAAGAACTGGTATGCAAGTTAAAGAAGTCTCTGTATGGGATAAAACAATCACCAAGGATGTGGTATAAGAAATTTGATACATTTATATGGGGACTTAGCTTCACCAGAAGCAAAGCAAATCACTGTGTGCATTTTACATTAATTGGTGCCCGTGTTATTTATCTGGTCTTGTATGTGGATGATAAGTTGCTAGTTGGAAATGACAAAGAAATTATCCAGGATTTGAAGACCCAATTGTCCTCCAAATTCGACATGAAAGATCTTGGTGTTGCAAACTATATTTTGGGCATGGAAATTAAAAGAGATCAAGCAAAGAGGAAGCTCTAGTTAAACCAGAGGAAGTATGTCGAGGCAATACTGCAGAGGTTTAATATGCAGGATAGTAAACCGGTGAAGGTTCCTATTCCTGTAGGTGTGAAGTTATCTACTGAACAGTGTCCCAAGACACAAGAAGAGGAAGAGGACATGTCCCATGTTCCATATGCAAGTGCAGTCGATAGTTTGATGTATGCAATGGTCTGTACTAGACCAGAAATTGCACATGCAATGGGAGTATTGAGAAATTTTATGTCAAGACCACGGGAGGAGCACTAGACAACAGTGAAGCGAGTTTTCAGGTATTTGCGTGGCACTAGTCATTATGGTTTGTGTTACCAAGGAAGACCAAGATTGGACAAAGTGTTGGATATTCATGGCTTTGTTGATGCAGACTGGGTTGGAGATCTGGATTAGAGAAGATCTACAAGTGGGTATGTGTTTAAACTACTTGGAGGTGCAGTCAGTTGGATGAGTAAGAAACAATTTGTAGTGACACTATCAACTACAAAGGAAGAATACATGGCAACCACTCATGCAAGCAAGGAAGCATTTTGGTTGCAGAGATTGTGTTCAAGTATGGGGTTAGTACAGGGAGCTATAAAGATAGACTGTGATAGCCAAAGTGCAATTTTCATGGCAAAGAACCCTGCATATCATTTAAAGACAAAGCACATTGATGTTCAATCTCACTTTGTGAGGGATATGATAGAAGACAAAAAGGTGTTGCTCATAAAGGTGGACACTTTGAAGAATACTGTAGATGCATTAATAAAATCTGTGAGCTCTAAGAAGTTCTCTTGGTGTAGAGAAACAATGGGCATTGCAAGGCTAGATAAATGACTAAGCTCTCTTGTGGCCCCCTGTGGAAAGAAAACAACAAGTGGGAGAATGTGGGTTGTGTTATATTATTTCAATGACTAGCCCACATAGTTAACTGCGAGGTTAGAAGGGGAGCGGAGCCCCCCCTTCGTTGCGCTGATTGTGTAGCGGGGGGGTCACAGGTAACCCCCCTTTATGCGGTCCGGGGCAACGCCCTGGAAAATTTTGTTTTTTTGGACCCTATATTAGGTTGGGTGGACCCACCTATGGTTTTGTGCATGTTTTTCGCACATGGTTTTGGATGCAATGGTTTTTGATCCATGGTTTTGGACGTGATGGTTTTTGGTCCATGGTATTGGATGCTTCGGCATGTATAAATATGTATTGTAACATTGAAAGGAAAATAATCAAAAATCAAGCTGGTAGTCCTAGTTTTGGGATCCAGGGGAAAATCTTTGTGTATATGTGTTTTATGTGTTATGCTCTCACATTGTTTATTTCCTGTGTTTTAGAATTCGTATGCAAGTAATTTCTATATGAGGTTAAAACCTACACACCACCATCAAATAGTGGAGGCTATTCTTGTTTTTCCACAGAGTCTACTAATTCTTCAAGAGTGGCAAGAACCACATCTTCAAGAGTTGAAACTATCCCTGTGGAGGTGATATTGTTCTTCTTTGGAGAATATAGAAGACTGATTACTCCTAGAATTAATCCAACAACTTTTGCAAATTTATGAGTTATAAGGCAGATGTCCTGAATTTGACCATACCAAATTTCACGTTCAAGCCTGGGCTGAGAAAAGTCACCAAATTCATAAGCATGAGTAGGGAACGTGCAATGAATGACATTGCCATAACCAAAAGATGGTATAATGGGGTCAATGGGTTTATTAGCCATAAAATATTGGTTTCCCTTCTTCTATCACTAGAAATGTTGACGGTGTTGGACCCTCCAACATTTAGTTGTTCTCCCTAGTATGAAGTACCAATTAGACCTCACACTGTTTGGTACAAGAGTCCCATCCGATATAAAGGCGTGGTTGCGGATTCCTTAAAGATTTTCCTTGGCTCTAGCTGTTAGCACAAGAGAGTGATGCAATGGTGTCTTTCAAAAGAAAGGGGGTGTTCTTGGTGAGTGTTTAGTTGCAACTATGTCAAGTTTCTTGTACCACATAGCGGGAAAAAAGTGAGCCTCTAAGTGAGAGGTGATATTACCATAGAACAAGAGACACACATGAACCAAAAGGATCCATCTAACATTTAGTGGAATAGTCCAAAATGGATGCGATGGTCATTGCATGTAATAATGAAGAAATATATATCTAGTATTCCATGGAATAGTCCACAAGAATGGGACAACAATAAAAACAATTACAACACATTCTCAATAATATAAACACTAAAATAACTTAAATAGTTCAACTATCTTAGCACATGTGAAAGAAAACATGAAATACAAACGTCCACATAATAGTCTTACGAACATTCATAATCCATGCATGAAGAACATCTTGGACTTAAAGGATTATGTTATCAAGTAAAAGTTCCAAGACACATGTTTACAATGTACATCACTAGCCCAAATAATGGGACATTGGATCCACTCCTTGCTCCTCAAAGAACAAGTTGATCTCTCTAATTTCTTGCAAGAGGAGCCAAGGTGAAAATTCTTTTGTTCATACAATGAGGGAGTATATATAACCAAGGGTGACTCTTTGACTACCCTCATGACTATTTAACTTCCTACGACTTTTAAACTTACATGAATCTTTACATTACATGTGTGTCCTTTGGACTTCCACTTTACAATACATTTGAATACAGTATACATGGTCCATAATACTGGTGTAGCATATGATACTCATGACATGACATGACATGGCACTGCTGACATGGACTGCTTGATGATGTGGAAATGTCAAGTCACTCTTGCTACTAAGTGTTGGATGTCTTCTTGGATATTATTTCTATTCACCTCTGCATGGCTTAGTGATGAGAAATGTTCAATGATTTTTAGTCTTGAAAGGTGGTTGCAAACTTGTGTGTCCCTTCACTTTCTCTCAATTGGTCCACTTTGTGAGTTCAGCTACAAGAGAGTCTTCAGTAATACTTCCCTCCTTCTTCTCTTTCTCCATCATCTTACCTTGACATGATGGTATACATGTTCTTGCAAGTCACTCATGACAAGACAGCATCAATCCAAAAACCCCCTAGTCTAAGATTATGCATTATGATCCATCAACTAAGCCTAGGACAAGGCGATAGGATGGGAAGAGGGGCCTAGTGACCACGCATTGGACAATTGTAGTAGTTAGGGGGAGAGCTTGGGCTTTGATATTACACAATGCACAACTCAGGGAGGTTTGAAGGACAAGACTACGCAATTTGTGGAGGAAGTGGGGTCTGGCTGAGGGAAAGGACATTGGGAAATTCAATTGCACATTTTTGGATGTCAATAGACGTTGGGATTTTTTGCATTGTGCAATTCCAATAGCCAAGGGAAAAGATTGAGGGTTGAAGATGAAAAGTGCACAGTTCAATGCAAGATGGGAGACATAACTGCGCAATTTTTGGGGTCAAGATCAGGAGCTAGGCACAGGAATTGTGCAGAGTAGCATCCTTGGGGGATAGGGACTAGAAACTATGCAGTTACAAGAAGAAAGGTCACAAATTAGAGGGATGATATTACACAATGTGCAGTTCAGTTGGGATCCGGTGAAGCTAAGTTGCTTAGTTGGGAAGATTTTCTGAAAATGGCAAAGTGTGGGATAGGTGATGAGCTATGATGAACCTTGACTGTGATCACACACTTAGCATACTTTGATGACATGAAAAAATAGATCATAAGAACACATGAACACAACATTTTCCTCCGTGTGACTGCCTCACGACAATATATGATAAGTGCGACACTTAAGATAGGCTTTAGGACAACTATGATGACACTTGTGTGATAGTGCTCAAGACTTTGTATATGGATGCGACATATGTTTACATGGTTGGGACAACTCATATACATAAAGAATAACCTTCGAAACCTTCATAATATTCTTTCAAATATTACACAATAGCCAAACATGCCAAAAGAAGACAATTAACCCAACATGCGAAAAGGACCAAAGCACTGCCAGAAATCTCATGAAATGAGCTCTAGTGTTTGCAACAACAATATAAAGGACCAAGGAAGGCTTCAAAATTGAGTGTAAGCCAAAATTTTGGAGGGTGTTGCATTAGCTACAACATCATGCTTGGGACTAGGATCAAGACTATGAGAACCTGACATAACTATCAGCGTAGGCTAAAGTGCCTCGACAGCTTGTGGTAGTTCCAAGAAATCGAAAGGAAGATTGTCGAAGACTAGTGGCTTAGAATAATTGATTGTGGAGAATACATAGTCACTAATAGATGATTCAATGAATATATCACGACATCCATGATAATAAAAAAAATCTTTGTCTTGAAGAACACAATCCTCATGATCTAATGAATTGTAGAGAGGGGGAGTATGAAAACAAGGAATTCCACTCTCCATTTCTTCAAACTAGTCAGATAATAGATGAGAGATATCAAAAAGAGAATATTTTTCCTCACCATATTCTAATGTAAGACTAACATTCCAACATTCCTAACTCTGATCAAAATTAAAATTCTCAAAGACTGACTCATCGAAATATGTGACAATTGTGACATGATCATTGAAAATATCAGGATAATGAGGGAGGGGTGAGAGAGAAACAAAATAATCTTTTGTTGCATGTTCTTGTTCAAAATCGGAATCACACACATATTCATAATGAATGATATCGCAAGTTTCTTGGTTAACACTAAACCCATCTTGAATTTTATCTTCATTAGAATCAGAAGAATCGATTATAATAGGTAGATTAGGCAACTGAAGATCAAGAAGATCAAAGGAAAAACAGATGGAGGATGAGGAGAAAGAAAATCACTGGTAAAATCAGATCTTCTGTCAAAAGTTTAAGCTTTTAATATGTGGGGTGAGAAAAGGTGGTGGTAGATTAATTGATGGACTTTCAAGTTGTCCAACCTCAACCTTCTTACATGGATCTGTATGGTGAGAAGGAGACAAAGAGTCACTTGAAACAGTAGCTTCTTCCATCGCATATTTATAAGCACCATAACCGGTATATGTTGGGAGACTTTCAAAAGATTGATATTCTGATGGATTCATCGAAATGTGAACAAGATAATCAAATTTCTCTTTCAAAAAATTCCAATTGGTATCATCCTCAAAAAATTCTTAACAAAAATGAATAAAATTACCATGGAAATATTCAAGGGATTCATTAGGTGCTTTTCTAAGATGAATGATTTTCTTATAAATAGATTCATAATCATACCTGTCAAAGGTGCAATGAAGCTCTTTAATAGGATGTTCGAAAGAGTGAATGGAAGCGTTTGGAAATGTGTAACACCATTCTTTAACATGTACTTCGAATGTAAGGATGAAAAACCTACAAGCAATATCCTCACAATGAATTTCATAATAAGTGTAGAATTCGAGAAAGTGAGCAGTGTTCTCAAAAATGGTTGTTCCAGCCCCACCATCAAACTTATGATTGGACAAGTCTTGAACTATCCCCAAGGGAACTTTTAGGTTTGAAACTCTGGAAAAACATGCTGGGGTCAAGATTTGGGAAGAAGAAATTTGAAGGACAAGGAAGGTTCAAACAAAATTTAGGGCTCATATTGTCATTTTACCCTCCTTCTAGCACTAAAACCTTTTGATGGTGCTAGAATCCATCAACGGGTGAAGGGGGTGTCCCCGATGTGAAGTCCCATTATACCCCACACCATTTGGAGTAGGATCTACAACTGGAATACGATCGGTTGCCGAAGTGGTGGGTTTTAAGTGTTGGAAATAATACTAAGATGGGGGATGAATCAGTATTATCAAATCAATAACTTTTTCATTTCATACTCAAATTTATATACGATAATTCAATGAAGGTAACTCATGTGTACACGCAATTGTCTTTAAAGCAACCAGCGTATATCCAACAAACTCATGATTTAGTTAATTCATCATATGTTGATCTTTAATCAGTGCATCAATACTTCATTAACTGTTAGGTCCCTATAATACTAATGATACCCCCATTACTATTGTAGTTGTATCCCTTATTAATATTGTTGTGCCCCTATTGTCCCCATATTGTTATTACTATGCCCCATAGAATCCCTCTATTGTTATTTTTGTGCCTTTATATTATTATTGTTAGGTCGGCCTGGTTGTATTGTGACCCTTTAGACTCCTATATATAGAACGGAGGTTTTGTCATTTGAATCATCCAAGAATTGTTCATTTATGTAATGTAAAGGAGGTTGCCCCCTTGAAGAGGCTAAATTCTAAGGCGTTGATCTATCTTTTCTATCTTTTTGTGAGCTAGTTTCATAACATTTGGTATCAGAGCTTTGGATTCTAGGGTTTCACTGCTCCAAATAGGTCATCGTGGAATTTTCGCTATAACTTG
Organism: Pinus tabuliformis; assembly: GCA_031772625.1. Taxonomy (NCBI): domain Eukaryota; kingdom Viridiplantae; phylum Streptophyta; class Pinopsida; order Pinales; family Pinaceae; genus Pinus; species Pinus tabuliformis. The sequence continues at coordinate 404,133,233 of CM062807.1, read as the reverse complement.
TTTTCTGCGACGTTTCAGAAGTGAAAAAAAAACCTATTTGAGATGAAATCGCGCCAAACCTCAGGTCCAAATTTTGGAGCTTTTCAAGCTATATTTACGGAGATATGATTTAAGGAAATTGGTCTTTTTGCAGACTCCTGAATTACATTCCAAATAGGTGACCTTGGGAAAATCTTCATAGATTTTGTTTTGAGCATCAAATTGTTATTTCTTAAGAGGTTACAGAAAGAGGATGGACTGTAGTTTCCTATTTATATTTTTTAGACTCAAAGGTCAAAACAATGACATGTGGCACTTCATACAAGTTCGCTCTTTTGAAAACGTATATAATCAAGTCATCTTGGGAGATTGTGCATAACTCTTTCTTGGAGAATCTAAATTTGATCAGACTGGTGGCATTGGAAGGAGGACACAGAGGGCTACTGCAGGTTGCAATTTCAGAACTAGAAGATCCGAAATCACAAAGATACATCAGATTCAATATCGAGTGCCTACAAAGTGAAAAAAGGTGTGTATTTTTTTTTAAATATTTGCATAAGCTTGGTTTGAAAAATTAGCTTGAAGGAATTCAAAGGGAATAATGAAGCATTATTATCATTAATTGATGCCACGAAGAAAGAAAATGGAAACACCTAGTAAACAACCTGAAAGCTCTAGCATGACTCATGAAGAAGAGGAAGAAATGCTACATGATATATCAAAATTACAAGACTAAGTGCAACAAATGTCACTCTCACAAATCTAACAGAAGCTAAGATAAATGGCGTGGAATCTAAGATAAAAGGCGTGGAAGCTAAGATGAATGGCGTGGAAGCTAAGATGAATGGTGTGGAAACTAAGATCAATGGCATGGAAGCTAAGATGAATGGCATGGATGCTAAGATGGATGGCATGGATGATAAGATGGAAGAATTGAAGATAAATTTGAATAAGTTGCTACAAGAAATGGTCACTAATGGTGAAAGGGTAGTAAAGGAAACTCATGATGAGAACAAAAGAAATGTTAATCATGATCTCATAGACTCTAATGTTGGATTGAAGACCCACCATATTCGAAAAATCGATATGAGGAAGTTTGATGGCAAGGATCCCGCAACATGGATACTATAGATGGAGCAATTTTTCGATCTCAATAATGTGAAAAACACACAAAAGGTATGTATTGAAACTTTATATTTGGAACCAAAATAGTTTGTATGGTATCAATGGCTTTTCTCTCGTAAACAAATTGTCACTTGGGCAATTTTTACGGAAGAAATGACAGCACATTATGAGGATACAAAAAGAAACACCTTTTTTAGCCAATTGATAAGTCTCAAACAAAAGGGTTCAATGATGGAGCACATTGAGGAGTTCCAAAAATTTAACATAAGGGTAAAAAATATTCCAGAGGAGGATAGGATTGATGTGTTCATAGGGACTTTAAAGGATAATATGCAACATGATGTTCGCCTTTGGGAACCTTATTCATTGGAGAAGGCATTCAGGTTAGCAAGAAAAATGGAAAGAAAAATTATGGCAACCAGGAAGCCTACCACTCACAAGTATAAAGATGGATGTGTTGTTGCCCCTAGCCTTCAACAACCTATAAGGTTGACACCACAACAATTGGAAAAAAAAATAGAAAAAGGGCTTTGTTACAGTTGTGATAGCAAACACACTAAAGGTCATAAGTGTGCTGAGAAGAAATTATTCTACATATATTGTGAAGAGGAAGAAGAAAAGGAACAAGAAAGGTCAAAAGAAGAGGATATACTCCAGGAACAAAGCCTAGATAAATAAGAAATGAATCTGACCATATCTTGTAATGCATTGACTAGAATTACCACTCCTCAAACATCAAGATAGAAGGACATATCAAGAAGAAAAAGGTAATAGTGTTGATTGATTCAGGAAGTACCCACAATTTTATTCATTGTAAGATAGAAAATGAATTAAATTTCTTCCTATATCTAGCATCAGAGTGTCAAGTGATGGTTGCAAGTGGAGGAACAATAAATTTCTCTGGAAAGTGCTATAATATCAAGCTATCCATGGGAGAATATGTATTGAATAGCCCAATGCTTTCCATTCCAATGGGAGGTGTTGATGTTGTACTAGGAGTTCAATGGCTACAATCCTTGGGTACAGTAGCTCTTAACTTTCAAGAAATTTTCATGAAATTTTATGTGGAAGGAAAGGAAGTTGAATTAAGGGGTATTGCAGGGAAACCGGGAAAGATAATCAGCTCTAACGATTTGACAAAGCTTCTAAAAAAGGAACAATGAGGTGTAATTGCACAATTATGTTCACTAGATGTTTCCACATCAAAATCGTCTATTTCTCTAGATCTCCAAAAATTCTTGGACAATCATTCCAAGGTATTCGAGACTCCCAAAGTTCTCCCACCTATTCGTGATCATGATAATCCTATTCATTTGATTCCAAGAAGTGTTCCTCCAAACATCAGGCCGTATAGATATCCCTATTCCCAAAAGAGTGAAATTGAATGCATGGTTGCAAAAATGTTAGAGGCTGGTATAATTCAACCTAGCCAAAGTTCTTTCTCTGCTCTAGTAGTATTGGTGCACAAGAAGGATGGATCATGGTGCATGTGTCCGGATTATAGGGAGCTCAACAAGCTCAGTATTAAAGATAAGTTTCCCATTCCTGTCATTGATGAATTATTGGATGAATTGCATGGATCAATTTACTTCACCAAGTTGGATCTTCATTCAAGATATCATCAAATCAGAATGAAGACTGAAGACATTCCGAAAATAGCATTTAGAACTCATGAGGGTCACTATGAATTTTTGGTCATGCCTTTTGGCCTTACCAATGCACCTTCTACATTTCAAGGTTTGATGAATTCCATTTTCCAACCCTTCCTTAGAAAATTTGCGTTAATATTTTTTGATGATATACTAATCTACAACAAGTCTTGGAGGGATCATGTTGAACATGTTGACAGGGTGCTACAACTATTGGAGGAGAAACAATTATATGAAGAAAGATCCAAATGTTTCTTAGGAGTACAAGAGGTGGAATATCTGGGTCATATTGTTTCTCATGAAGGAGGTAAGGTAGACCCTAGCAAAATTAAAGCCACTAAGGAATGGAAAATCCCCACATCCATAAAGCATTTGCGAGGATTTCTTGGGTTGACAAGGAATTATTGCAAGTTCGTTAAGAATTATGGGAAAATAGCAGCACCTCTAACAACATTATTGAAGAAAGATGCATTTTCGTGGACTCCAGAAGCAACAAAGGCCTTTGAAAATCTTAAAGAGGCAATGTGCCAAGCACCGGTCTTAGCTACACCAGACTTCACAAAAACCTTTATTGTGGACTGTGATGCTTCAGGAAATTGAATTGGTGTTTTTTTAATGCAAGATGAAAGACCCATTGCTTTCGAAAGTTGTCCAATCAAGGGAAAGTATTTACACAAAGCTATTTATGAGAAGGAAATGTTGGCAATACTACATGCACTTAAGAAATGGCGACCCTACCTAATGGGAAGACACTTCAAGGTAAAAACGGATCATGATAGCCTTAAATACTTTTTAGAACAAATATTATCCTCTGAAGAACAACAAAAATGGGTCATAAAGATGTTGGGTTATGACTTTGAAATCATCTACAAAAAAGGGAAGCAAAATGTTGTGGCAGATGCACTTTCAAGAAAGGATGAGGATGTGGAAGCATTGTTGTGTGCCATTTCTATTATCCAACCATATTAGATAAATGAAGCAAGGAGGGAATGGAAGAATGACGAAGAAGTGTGGGCACTTATTCGAAATTTACAACAAGATTCCAGTACATCTGATACATTTAGTTGGAAAAATGATTTGTTATGGTACAAAGATCACTTATACCTCTGTAAGAGTTCCCAACTCAAACAAAATATTCTTCTGGAATTTCACGCTTCTCCCTTAGGAGGGCACTCAAGATTTTTAAAAACTTACCACAGGGTTAAGAAGGAATTTTTTTGGGATGGCCTTAAATCAGATATTCAAAAGTTTGTGGTGGAATGTTTAGTTTGCCAACAAAATAAAGCTGAAACAATTAAGACACAAGGTCTATTACAACCTTTATCCATTCCAAGCCAACGTTGGGAGGAGGTTTCAATGGATTTTATCACAGGTTTACCCAAGTCTAAGGGAAAGAGTGTCATCATGGTGGTAGTTGTCAGACTTACCAAGTATGCAAATTTTTGTGCATTATCACATCCATTTAAAGCCAGTACAATTTCTATTGCATTTATGGAAACAATTCAAAAGCTACATGGAAACCCAAAGATTATTGTAAGTGACAGAGATCCCATTTTTACTGGAAATTTTTGGATAGAATTATTTTCTTGTCTTGGTACTCAGTTAGCTCATAGATCATCTTATCATCCTCAATCTAATGGACAAACTGAGAGAATAAACAAATGTTTGGAAGGATATCTTCGTTGCTTTGTATCTGATAAATAGACACAATAGGTCAAATGGTTGCCTCTGGCTGAATGGTGGTATACCACTTCCTTCCATACTGCAACAAAAATGACCCCTTTTATGGCACTTTATGGATATCAACCCCCATCCATCACATCATATTTAAGAGAAAATTCTAAGGTTCAAGCAGTGGAACATCACATCGAGCATCAACAACAAGTTCTCCAACTCTTAAAGGATAACCTCGTGTTGGTGCAGAATAGAATGAAACAACAAGAAGATCAACATCGTAGCTAAATAAGTTTTGATGTAGGTGACTTGGTATTCCTATGGCTACAACCATATAAACAAATGTCCCTCAAGCAAGCTAAGAAGGATAATAAATTATCACCAAAGTATTATGGTCCGTACAAGGTGTTGCAAAAGATTGGTACTATGGCATACAAATTGGAGCTTCCTGCAGCTTCTCCAGTGCACCCAGTTTTCCATGTTTCATGTTTAAAGAAGGTTATAGGTGACAAGCTCCCAATTCAAACAATATTGCTAGAGCTTGATGAGGAAGGAAAAATTATATTGGAACCGGAAGTAGTCATAGAAACAAGAACTCGACAGCTATGAAATCGATCCATTTCGGAGTATCTCATCAAGTGGAAGAACTTACTCGCTGAAGATTCCACATGGGAGGATGAGAATTTTATATAGAAGCATCTAGAACTATTCAAGCATTGAGGACAACACTTTTTTGAAGGAGAGGGGCATGTTAGGACCCTATAATACTAATGATGCCCCCATTACTATTGTAGTTGTATCCCTTATTAATATTGTTGTGCCCCTATTGCCCCCATATTGTTATTACTATGCCCCATAGAATCCCTCTATTGTTATTTTTGTGCCTTTATATTATTATTGTTAGGCCAGCTTGGTTGTATTGTGACCCCTTAGACTCTTATATATAGAACGAAGGTTTTGTCATTTGAATCAACCAAGAATTGTTCATTTATGTAATGTAAAGAAGGTTTCCCCCTCGAAGAGGCTAAATTCTAAGGCGTTGATCTATCTTTTCTATATTTTTGTGAGTTGGTTTCATAACATTAACCATATAAACAATAACCATGTGCAGTAATAACAAAATAAACCATCACACATAAGCAACACAAATATTTAAGGTGGAAACCTAATGCGGGACAAAAGACACCTGTTGTTGTCTTCTTTTAATATAAGAAAAACATGTTTATAATCTTGTACTGGTATAGACTCATACCAGTACGCAAGAACCCACCTGCAGAAGGCTACAACCTTCTCTCCTTCTCTAGCTTGTACTGGAAGAGAGCTACAAACCCTAGCTCTTGTACTAGCCGATCCGTTTACTAGTACGTAGGTGTCGACCTATAGAAGGCTCCAACCTTCACTCGTTTTCCAGCTACTACTGGAAAGGGGCTCAAACCCCCTGGCTCTTGTACTATCCGATCCATTTACTAGTACATAGGCGTCAGCCTACAGAAGGCTCCAACCTTCACTCTTCCTCTGGGGACAACATTTCATAAATTTTCAGACTGGATACTCCTGAAACACAACACTACACTTTGAAGGCCACGTTTCATCAAATTTTCATACTGGACCCATCATCAACATTGAAGCTCAAAATCAATCACCACTGCAACAAAACCAATCAATAAAAACCCATCATCACTGAAGAAAATCACAATCAATCAATCTGAAGATTCAGAACACTGTCACCAAAACACAGTCACCGGAACACAGAGCAGAACCCAGAACTCTGTATCAACAACCAGAACCTACTGCAACTTCAAACATCATATTTCATAATGTATATGCTACCTAGATGTGTCGAACTAGCATGTATACGTGATTTTACCAAAGTGAACCAACGTATATATCTACAAATACTAACTTAAAACTTCACAACCATTCCAAACTTCAGCCATACCTAGGTCATAACATTTACAGAATAAAACATGCTTAAGAAATTAGATCTAGCCCAATCAACATCAAATCATTCAATGATAAGTCATTTCAGTTCTTATGATCCTGATCTAACATTGTATCCAAGGTGCACAAAATATTTTAGATCATCTCATAATCATAACCCTTGCAACATAACATATACTTCAGATAGAAATATCCCTCAGAAACCCATTTACTTGCACACATTGGCCTTATGATATTCTCCTCCTTATATAGTTTTAGGCCTTTCTCAATACCTCGGACCAAAACCACTTAGGACCCATGGTATTCTTAGACAGGATCAAATAGTTGTTACTCCGCTGAATATTGTGGCCTAATACCATGGTATTGACCCCTGGTATTGTCTCCTCTTGAATTTCCTTGATTTTCCAACTTGTACGCACTTTTCCTCTTATGAGAGTGTGTGTATACATATACGCTCTTTTTGTTCTGTGTACTTGCATGTACACGCTACTTGGATAAATTGAACCAATGTATACCTCTCTTTCTTCAATCCTTGAAGTATGATCTATAATCCTTTGATGTTAACATGTTGCCCTGTGAACTGTCATCAATGTAAGTTGCCATCAAGTACAACATGTATATCATAATGCCAACAATCTCCCCCTTTGGACTTGATGGAAACCAAAACACCAAGATACTCTCCCCCTTTGACATCATCAAGGGCAAAGGGCGAAGCAAGATATTCACCCCTTTTGATATACATTATGTTTTCCATGCTCCCCCTGAGTACATGCAGAGTCTACAAAGATATTTTTCAAAAGAATAGCATGAATCTATAACTCAACTAAGTGAGTATGAATTCCCTCAAACCAATGACTCATACATACATCAATCGCCCAACCAAGTGGGGATACACCAAATTTGACTCATCCACCCAACCAAGTGGGGATATACCAAATGTTTATACATGACTGAAATAACAATTATTACATCATCCTTCCCATGCATAGTGGGGTTACAAATTAGGTATTTTCATGACCTTTACATCAAATGATATACATGACATTTATAACAAGGACCAACAATCTAAACAAGACCATGATAGTCATCAACAACTATCATACACCATATATGATCTACACCATCAGCATCTATCAACAGCATCAAGATCAACAACCTGTATATGTCCATCATTAAAAGAGTCACCTAAATCAAACAACTATGTGGATCAAGTAGTATAATTATTTTCATGTACCAAATTCTTATAATATAATGTCCCCCTGAACCCGTGCCAGTTGTTCAATATCAGATCTGATCATTGTATTTGTTAGTAAGAATCATCAAGGCATCATCATCAACCAGTTATTCATCCACTTATTAACAACTTATGAGGGCCAAAAGCACTTCCACGTATCATCAAAAAATTGTAACCATCATCAATAAGAACATAATAGATAATCGATAATTGACTGAACCAGATGAGACCCCTTTTCTTGAGTCTTTCCCACTACTTTTTCTTCAAAACACTATATACATGACTATGCAGCTTCTAACTCGCGTATATACGTGAATTCTCTTCATAATAATTGCATATAAGAATTGGAATATTGAAGTTTTACACTTTGAGCTCCCCCTGGGTCTATTATGTCTGTAAACTGAGCTATGCCACATATTTCTGTCAACAATTCCTTCTTCTTCAATACCTTGGATTGTGATGATGTTTTCTCCTTTTGGTATGGTGGCCGAAATTTTCTCCTGCATTCCTTTTCTTTATGTCCAAACTTGTTACACGCATAGCATCTTACATGTTTCATATTCCTTCTATCGCAATCAATAACTTTGTGACCAAACATATTGCAAGCAAAACAATATCCCTTAAAGTACCTGGAAACTGATGATCTTTCTGTGTGACGGTCTTGAACCATTCTACTTCTGCATCTGGCTGCAACATGTCCAAAATTATGACATTTAAAACATTCAACATTATTTTTCAGAGAAAAGAAACAATTATCCCTTCCATAGTTAGGTGGAAATGTTTTTCTTTGAAGTCTTTCTTTCCTTGGTTGTTGATGGGGTTGACCTTTTATCTCCTTGTTGAGCATTTCAGATTTTGCATTGGAGTTCCTTACCTCATCTTGTGAGCTAGATTCACCTTCATGAAAACCAAGACCAGTCTTTATAATAGGCGAACATTGAACTTTGATGATTTCATCTAATGTTTCCGATCCTTTAGCAAATCTAAGATTCAGAGTCTTTGTCTTTTCAAGTTCTTTTCTTAGACTTACTACTTCACATTCTAACACTTCATTGTGTTTGTCATTTTCAATGATTTGATGTGTCACTGTGTTTATGATTGTATCCTTTTCTGCCAAACTAATTTTGAGTTGATTGGTTTCTTTAAGGAAATCTTCCTTTTCTAAGGCATCATTTTCATATGCCATGAGTAGCTTAATTTCTTGATCATATTCATCACTATTGGACAAGCCATCACTATCATCATGAGTATAATAACTTCTATTACCTTCTGCAGACATCTTTCCTTTGACATGAGGGCATTTAGCAACATAATGACCAACTCTACCACAAACAAAGCATTTGAATGGTAGTTTACCTTTGAATCTTCTGGAACCCCGTTGAAGCTTCTTGACAAAATTTACCTCATATTCTCATTCTGAAATGTGTCCTGATTCTTGGTGCCCTTCCTTTCCTTTTCGTTTTGCTGATGCTTTAAAAACAGCTTCTCTCATATCTGATGGACCTCCTTTTCTCATTTCAAAGGCAGTTAGGATTCCATGGAGTTGAGTCACAATAATAGTTTGAAGATCTTGTTTTTCTTCTATGGCATATACTTTTGACTCAAATTTAGAAGACAAATATCTCAAAATTTTCTCAACTAAAGTATTTTCCTTTATCTCTTCACCCAGATTTCTCATATGATTTACAATCCCATCTACTTGCAAGAAATAATTAGAAATACTTTCATCACTATGCATCTTGAGAGTTTCATACCTGATTCTAATACTTTGTAGTTTAGCACATTTTACCTGGGAGTCTCCTTCGTAGCTCTGAATGATTCTGTTCCATATTTCCTTAGCTGTGTTGAGCTGCTTGACTTTGACAAATTTTGATTTTGATAGACTTCCCAATAAGGCATTGACAACTTTGGCATTGATTTCATATGTTTTCCTTTTTGCTGGATCTGTGGGGACTGCTACTGGATATTGATATCCTTTTTCCACAATTGCACAAACATCAGCTCCAAGTGACTGAAGGTACGCTCTTATTCGTGTTTTCTAATATACCAAGTTGTTCCCATTGAATATTGGTGGTCTGATAGATCCCACGCCTTCATGATTGGTCATTTTAAAAGAACTCCCTTCAAGTGATCAAGCTTCTTCTGGAAGGAAGCTACAAACCCCTAGCTTTTGTACTAGCTTATCTATTTACTAGTATGTTGGCACCAGCCTACAGAAGGCTCAAACCCTCACTCGTTTTCTAGCTACTACTGGAAGGGGGCTAAAACCCCTTGGTTCTTGTACTAGTCGATCCATTTACTAGTACGTAGGTGTCGACCTACAAAAGGCTCCAACCTTCACTCTTCCTCCAGGAACCACGTTTCATAAATTTTCAGACTAGATACTCCTGGAACACAACACTACACTCTGAAGGCCACGTTTCATCAAATTTTAATACTGGACCCATCAACGACATTGAAGCTCAAAATCAATCACCACTGCAATACAACCAATCAATGAAAACCAATCATCACTAAAGAAAATCACAATCAACCAATCTAAAGATTCAGAACACTGTCACCAAAACACAGAGCAGAACCCAGAACTCTATATCAACAACCAGAACCAATTGCAACTTCAAACATCATATTTCATAATGTATATGCTACTTAGAAGTGTTGACCCAACATGTATACGCTCTTTTACCCAAGCGAACTAACATATAGATCTACAAATACTAACTTAAAACTTCACAGCCATTCCAGACTTCAGTCACACCCAGGTCATAACATTTACAGAATAAAACATGCTTAAGAAATCAGATCTAGCCCAGTCAACATTAGATCATTCAATGATAAGTCATTTCAGTTCTTATGATCTTGATCTAACATTGTATCCAAGGTGCACAAAATATTTATGGTGCCCCATCACCCCACCTTCAAACCCACATCCCAAAGAGCCCTCCAAGAACCCTGCCAACAACCCAGAAGGATTAAATTAAATACCACTACTGCATCGAACTCCAACTTATAACCCTGGCTCAACCAATACAATAGTTTCTATGGCTACACAGACCATTGATGATACTTCCAAAACCACGCCAAAAGAAACCCTTGTAGGAACGACCTTAAAACCGCTTAATTCAAAATATGGTAAAGTAGCTCCTGCTGATAAGACCTGAGCCTGTGGCACCAACACCTGAACCTTCGGCCTGAACACCTGAGCCTTCGGCCTGAACACCTGATTCTGAGAACACCTTCGGCAGTGGCTGTCCCATCCTAAATGATGGGAACCTTACACCTCCAGTGGTGGGTTTTTTAACCTATATGATGGTGAAGCTTTAATACCCTAAAGGACACAGATTATTACAGATAACTTAGATCATCTCATAATCATAACCCCTGCAACATAACATATACTTCAAATAGAAGTATCCCTTAGAAACCCATTCACTTGCATACATTGGCCTTATGATCTTCTCCTCCTTATATAGTTTTAGGCATTTATCAATACCTCAGACCAAAACCACTTAGGACCCGTGGTATTCTTGGACAGGATCAAATAGTCGTTACTCCACTCAATATTGTGGGCTAATACCATGGTATTGACCCCTGGTATTCTCTACTCTTGAAATTCCTTGATCAATATTCAAATTTAGCTATTCAGATATGAAAGTATTCATTTTGGTCAGCCCTTTGCCCTTGATATCAAAGGGGGAGAATATCTTGGTTTGCCCTTTGCCCTTGATGTCAAAGGGGGAGAGTATTTTTGTGTTCCTTGTTATCTCTAACAATTTCTATAGCTTGCAGTAATCAACACCAACATGGTTTCCATCAAATCAAAAGGGGGAGATTGTTGGCATTATGATGCATGTGTTGTACTTGATGGCAACCCACTTGTAGTGGAACAATTGACTTGTATAAGGTAACTATATGAATCTACGTAACTATATGAATCTATAGGAGAGATATCAGATGTGACAGAATGCATGATAGTCATGTTTATAGATGTGACAAAATGCAGGGCAGTTCAAAGGAATAATTTCAGAAGTAATATGGCAAATCGCATTATAACAAGTCTATTTAGAGGTAAAAAGTAATGGTACAAAAGAATAGGATGAATGAACAAAGGACTACAGATCAAACAAGAAATTGAAGAAAGAGAATGATTTAAGAAGTATACGATGGTTCACCTTGTCCAAGTAGCATATACTCACAGGTTCACAGAACAAAAATAGTGCATACGTATGCACGCACTTTCACAAGAAGAAAAGTGCATATAGCTTGGAAAATAAAGGAATTTCAAGAGTATGTAATACCAGGGGTCAATACCATGGTATTAGCCCACAATATTGAGTGGAGTAACGACTATTTGATCTCGTCCAAGAATACCACAGATCCTAAGTGTGGTTTTGGTCCAAGGTATTGGTCCGAGGTTTTTGGTCCAAGGTATTGGTCTGAGGTTTTGGTCCGAGGTTTTTGGTCCGAGGTATTGGTTCAAGGTTCTTGGTCTGAGGTATTAGTCCAAGGTTTTGATCTGAGGTTTTTGGTTCATGGTATTCGTCTGAGGTTTTGGTCTGAGGTATTGACAAAGGATCTAAGTATATAAGAAGGAGAATATCAAAGGGATAAGTGCACAAGTAATGAATATCTTATGAAGTGTTAGATCAAAAGAAGATATGCATGTTATGGGTTTATGATGCTTTGCTTGATCTAGACTAAGTGTGCATCTGAGTGTTTGATGATGGATGAAATCTAATGATGGATTAGGATCGTAATGAATTATCATTGAATGATCTAATATTGGTTGGGCTAGATCTAATTGTGTGCACCTGTTTTATTCTTTAAATGTCATGATCTGGGTTTGTCTGAAGTTTGGAATAGAAACAAAGTTATGAGTTAATATTTGCATATATATACGCCGGTTCATCTCGGTAAAAGCATGTATACACACAAGTTCTACTCTTCCAAGTAGTGTACACAATAGAAAAGCCTATTATTCAAATCTGACTGATCTATCTGATCAGTTCTATTGTTTTACTACTCTCTGTCAATGAAGGCTTCTTAGATCTGAATGTAAAACTGAATGTATAAGGAAATTGATTCTTGTTGATTTATTGATTTAGAAAGAAGGGTGACCCTTGTTATATCTATTTAGAACTCTGTAATATGACAATAGATCTTCATAATTTCACTGAATGGTACAGTTTGTCATTCAGAGGTTTTATGATTTAGTATCTTTATAGGTATATGCAGGTTGGGCTAAAGGAAGTAGCGTATACATGTAGGTTGGCTTCATTTAAGAAGCGTATACATTCTGACACATGCCTTTTAAGGTTACAGTGAGTTCTGGTTGTTGATGTAGTGTTCTGGGCTCAGATCTGTGTACTGGTTACAGTGATCTGTCTGTTCCAGTTGATTGGTTGAAATTGATTAAGTTTGAATGAATGGTTGATTTAGTCATGTCAGAGGTTCAGTGATTGTTTGATTCAGTATGTCAGAGGTTTCAATGATTGATTGATTCAGTTATGGTTGATTCAGAGATTGATGATTGGGTTTCAGTTATATTAGATATTGATGATTGAGTTCAAGTGATTGGTTGTTGCAGATGTATTTGATGAACGTATTACAGTGGTGATTGAGCTTCAATGTTACTGATGGGTCCAGTATGAAAATTTTATGAAACATGGCCTTCATATGGTCTTTCTATGTACCAGGAGTATCCAGTATGAAAATTTATGAAACATTGTCTATGGAGGATGCTAAAGATTGGAGCCTTCAATGAGGAAGTCGAAGCTTCCTGCCAGTAGTAGCTAGTGATTTGATTAGGGGATTGGAGCTCCCTTCTAGTAGCAGTTGGAGAACGAGTGAAGGATGGAGCCTTTTGTAGGCTGGCGCCTACGTACTAGTACACATATTGGTTAGTAAAAGAGCTAGGGGGTTGTAGCTCCCTTCCAGTAAAAGCTGGAGAACGAGAGAAGGTTGTAGCCTTCTGCAGGTGGGTGCCTGCATACTAGTATGAGTCTACACCGGTACAAGATTGTAAACAAATTATTCTTTATATTAAAAGGAAGACAGAGACCACAACGACAGGTGGTTTTTCTCCGGCATTGGGTTTCTACCTTAAATATTGGTGTTCATGTGTGTTGCATATGTGTGATGGTTTATTTTGTTATTACTACACATGGTTACTGTTTAATGTTAAATTAAGTACTGATGCACTAATTAAATATCAACATATGATGAATTAAATGAATCATAAGTTTGAAGTTAACCTGTTTCCCTATGAAATGTCATCTATGTGAGTTGCCATAAAGGACAACATCTGTATCATAATACCAACATTAAGGGTGTGCCTTGGCTACAATAACCGCATAGAATAATGTATGCATAAGATTGGGGAAACATGTGTATAAATTTGCAAAGTTTTAGGTGCAATGCATGAGTAGTTCTATCACAGAGAAGGAAAACGAGTGGGCCCCATATAATCTTGTAATAGTGGTACACACAGTAAAAGAATCATAATTCAACCTGCAAAATAGTTCACAAGATAACCATGATTGAAGTAACATAACAACACACATTCAACAAGATTCATACTAAGGAAAACGAAATAACGCATATCACAAAAATAACAAGAATAGTCTTACTACATCCATGACATATGCATGAAGACATGCCAGCTCCAAGATTTTATTAAAGTGAAAGTTCCAAACATACATGTAAAATTGACAAACCGCTAGTCCCAATAGTGGAACATGAAGCCAATACCTACTCCTCCAAATATGGATAATCTATCTATGCTAAAGGCGAAACCAAGGCTCTTGACAAAACTCCCTAGATTTCGATCCTAATCCAAAAGACCAGCCAAAAATCCCTTTACATGAGTTATAAGGGTGTAACAAATGAGATGATAATACATCTTCCTTTCTAACACTTTGACTTCCATCATGACTCTTTGAATTATTTTACATAATGACTTTTCATATTCCAAAATTAACACTTGGACTCCTACTTACAAAAATATTTTAAATACAATATTACAAATACCCATATAGGATAAAATTGGGTAGAGTCAACTAGACAAGCCTAATAAGACAAACAACATGTCAAGCTTGAGTTTGGGGAAACTCTAGCTCAACCACTTCAACTTGTAGATTTTCGGTTACATAGTGATGCAAAGCTTTATACTGTGTGATGATTCCCTCAAACTTTATGATGGGATCAGGCTAGAAGTGGACTCTAGCCTCCATTGCATCTAGGTACACGATCTTGGAGCCAATATGAGTTTCCTTCTTCAACAGGAACATCATGGTGTTGATCTTGGCAGGGCCACTAATATATGTCTCCATATCATGCCTGTTAACCACTAGATGTCCCTTCGTAGCAATCTTCCTGAATTGGTCCAAGTATTCATCAACTTCTTGTTTGACCTTATTCCTACCTTTAGCTTCAATGAGTGATCCAATTGAAGGGATCTTGTATGACTTCACCATTAAATCCACATTATTATAAAACCATGCATAAGAGGCCTAAATGTGGGTGAAGAATGAATCCAAACTTATGATTTCTCCAACTCAAGAGGTGCACCTCTTTACTACATTCCCCACTCATGCACAACAATGATGGATGTATGAAAAAACTTGAGGTATTTAGCATTGTCTTTACATTTCTACTACATGTCATGCAATCAGAAACTACCTTGTGTAAGGTGACAAGATCCTAATAAAGGTTCCTTGTGGTTTCTCCCAATGCTGATACTTCACCAGGTATGGTTGCCTTGAGTTCTTCTAAATCACGTATGCAAGAGATGCTTTCTATACCTCTTCCTAGAGTTTTTCAATCCATTAGGGGAATTTTGAGGTCTAAAATGGGCTTCTTAAGAAAAATGTACAATCAAAATAAACTTTATAAGAACCAATAGGATTCAAGATGACGTTGTCAACCATGGGGGACAATTCACCATTTTTGGAGTAAAAAAGTAAAAATATTAAAAGATAATAACATAATAAAATTATTTTTTCAACTCGTATTTTCAATTTATCTCCCTAAGGTTTTACTCAAATTTCGAGCGGGAGTACTCATTGGATGCAAAATTTAATTCCTCATCCAAGGAGTACCCATGTTCCATAATTTTGATGGACCCTACTACACGAAAAATGAGAATGAAAAAACGTGATTGAAATCACATTTTTCATGTAGCAGGGTCCATCAAAATTATGCAACATGGGTACTCGGATGATGAATCAAATTCTGCATCCAATGAGTGTTTTCGCTCGAAATTTGAGTAAACCCATTGGGAGATAAGTTGAAAATACAAGTTGAAAAAATAGTTTTTTCTTTTTTCCCTCTAAAATTTGATATTGTAATCTAATCTTATTTTATTATTTCCAATATTATTTTATAATGTCCTTAGGAGGCCCATTTTATACCTCAAAATTCCCCTAATGTGTTGCCTTGCAACCTCTAATTTCTTTTCCAAATTTCTTTTCTTGGCCATCAAATATTTTGTATTTTACTTGGAGGCTTCTATGAAGGCCAAGTTGGTTGTGACAATGGCTTCTAGATTCTTATTGGTGTCCATCACGATCATCCTTTCTTTGATAAAAGTAGGATGCACGAGATTTTCTGGGAAATGTTTTTTCCTTGCCTATATGATCTTCTCTATATCTCATCATAAGTTAAACTATATGTATATTCATCACCGCACCTTCATCAAGAGGAGCAATTTCCTCTTCCTCATTTGGAGCTTTCCCTTCTGTAGGAGGGGGAGACTGAGTGGTGATTTTTTGCGTGTAAGGCATGATATCGACAACTTGATTTTACTGCTCTGGTTCTACCTCCATATCTTGGATCACTATCAATTATTCAATTTCTTTGGAAAGTTCCTTATCCTGCAACCACTTTCTTTCTTCTTCTAGTAATCAGCTATGTTCCTCTTCTTCGGCTTGCCTCAATGCTACTTCCTCCTCTTCTTTTCTCTACTTTTATTCTTCTTTTCTCCACCTATCTTCTTGTTCCTTTTGTTATTATTCTTCCTTCTAATTTAATTCTTCCTCCTACTTCTTCCGCTTTTTCTTTCTTTCTGTTGTTATGGCCACTTTTAAAATGATTGCATCTTATTTGAGTTTGTGGCACTACTCTTCTATTGGACTATGCACAACATTTATCTTTCCCTTTTCAGGAACTAGGTTGTGCCTCTCTAATGGTTCTAATTTTGGAGTGGCTTCTTGCTAAGGGGTAACATATGATGTACCTACAAAGCTGACTAGTGTGCAGGGCTTAGATGAATTATACCAATTCTTTATCTTTTCCTCCTCGGGTCTGGAATAAGTCCTGCTTGGCCAACTTAAATATATATTTTCACAATGTTTCTTGCAAACACTTTTAGGACCATATGGGTGGTATTCCATGTGAATGAATGTGAATGTCTCTATCTCTTTTCCCTTGGTCTCAGAAACCTTCAAATCCTTGATCTCATACAATCCATTTTGCAAAGGAAGAGTGGGCCAAGGTACTCCTGCTAAACACATAGAAAGATGATAAGATACTTCCTGCATGACCAATTTGTTGGTGGCATACCTTGGTAGTATATGTGAATACTTCTTTCCACCAAACACCCTAAGGTAAGTGTCATCCAATGACGCAAACCAATCAACAATTTCTGATACTACTTCCATCACCTCACGAGATATGCAAGGTGGATCTTCTTCAAAGATCATCTTGTACAATGGTATGAGAAAGTGATCAGACAGCTTCTCCATGACCCCTTTGTAGCTGCACTATGAAAGAAACTTGCAGTAAATGTGTACAATAGGATCCTTTGGTGACCAAGTCAAACTCATGCTAGGAAAACATGTAGAACCTAGCTTGCTTACCCTTAGGAGGGTTCTTGGCATTAATAACATGGATCTTCAACTATTGAGTCAAAAAGTCCAACCAATTGAATTATTTCCCTTCATTCACAGTCTGATGCAACAAAAATGCCTAGCCTTCAGGAAAGGCCTTAGTACTCTTTTGACCATAAATCCGACAACACAAAACTATGAAGTACTGAAATGATTTCCTAAGAGATTTCGTCTTATAAGACTTGTTGGGTGTCTAGCGGAATTTGGATGGATCTTTCACCCAACCTTTGACGAAATATTTAGTGCTCAGGTAACTATTGACTACATAGAGGTGAGAATCCATGTAAACTTCTAGCAACGACAAATGATATATAAGCTGAAAATAATGTGCCACAAAATATGCAATCCTTTATCCACTAGCACTACTGAGGATCGTGCTCTTTTCATTTGTATGTGACAGTATACAATTGATAATATCTACCCAAGGAAAGGTTAGGAACTTGCTTGCAATCTTATGCAATCCTGACTTCTAGACATTGATGTAAACTTGTCTATCTTCAAGATTTGCTTTGTAAATAGTTGTCGTGAATGTATCTTTTACTATGTTCCATGTGATGTCTGAATATTTATGAATGAATAGTTGAGTGTCTGAAATCATTGACATGGTAATGGCAGTTCTCTCAACTATTTAACCAGAGTTGTTGTCTGTGGTGTCTTTTGAGGCATATATCTTTGGTGCCATGATGGTAGCAACTGATAGAGAAAGGTAACCTCAAAAATGTTGCAATACCTCTATGACAAGATGCACTCATGAAAAACACAAATTAGCTTAAGAAAAATAGTTTATTCAATAAGATCAAGGCAGTAACTTGAAGACTAAAAGGAAATATTGCACAATTCCTGAGTTGAGGGTGAGAGACTGGGATCATGAATTTTGAACTTTGCAATCTCAGCATACAAGGTGATAACTAGAGGTTTGAGACTATCCAATGTACATTCCCAGCTGGGCAGGCTGAGGGAAGAGATTGCACATTACACAACATTAGTGGCCAGGGCTAAGGGTCAAGGCCAGGAAATACACAATGCACAATTGGGAAAGTCAGTGATTGCACATTGCGTAGTCTCAGAGGCAGCATGAAGCTTGTCTCTTGAGAATGCGAATTGCGGAGTTGTGATGGGCAAGTATTGGCCATGATTACGCATATCTGCCCGGGAAGGAGAGATAAAAGTGACAAATATGAGTGTTGGGGCAGGAAGGATTGTAGATCAGGATAAGGGGAAGATATATTAGTGAAAAATAAGTGCCAAAAACAAGCATGCAAAAGGAAAAATGAACATGCACAAAGTGGCCCAACAACGACAACTGTTGGTGGGTAAAAATAAAGAAATCAATGTGGCACTTAGAAATGTGAACGAAGGAAAGAAAAAACACTTGTAAAAGCTAATAATAGTTTAAAAAATAACTAGTATGAAAATAAATAGGCAAAATAGAATTCATAGAAGCAAAAGTGACAAAAGCGATATAAAAAGCAACACATGCAAAACTTACCCAAAAAAGCATTGCAAACTTAGTCAAAAGTTCCTTGATCTTATTGGGAAGGCTAGAGCTCTAATATTGAATGTGAAAATGAGCTCTAGGGGCATCTATTATATAGATCTATGAAATTAGGTGTTATGATGCACATGCCTAAAATCAAAGAAAAAACACCACTTGTCTGAAAGTCATAACTAGCAACTTAGTGGACTTAACCATATATTAATTGGGAAACTCCTATATTTTAGGAATTCCAACTCTAATTTTTTGGGAAACTCCCCATTCACACTAGCAAAAGGGATTGCATAATTCCCAGGCTCAAGGGATTTACGGAATTCCTTGCCTCAGTGAATTTCACATTTTATGATAAGAAGGGAAGCTCGTGCATAGTTTCTGAGCTCAAGACTGACCTACCTTCCATGATTGCGCATTTTTGGTCCTCAAGGCCCAATGAAATTTCCTAAGAGAGTGGATTGTACAATTTCATGAGGGAAGACCGAAAATAAATGAAAGGTCAGTGCATGAGATTTCTTGTGTTAGAAAATGCTTGATTAAGGTCAAAACACTCATCACAAGCACTACATGAAAAGATATGCCTCCAATATCGGCATGAATTATACTTTATGACAGTGAAATATGAGTCCTTGCAGACAGAAGGTAGGATCCAAAATTAAGGCACGGGAAAATGTTTGGAGGGGGGTTGTAGCTGCTATAACAATATCTTATCTATAATACAACCATTAGTGGCATCATTTGAATTGGGTTCATTAATTATAGAGCTCAAAATATGGGATATTAGCTAAGTAACAACAAAGCGGTTATTAATAAAACTATTGATAATGTCATCTTTTGTTTCATTTTTAAAGTATAGGGCCTTGCAATAGTAGGGAGTGGTCATGCATCATCTCTTTCTGGCTAAAATTCAAAGCATAGAGGGTTTTCATAATCAACACTTGGTTTAGTTGGAGGGTAAAGGAAATCAACTGGATATTCCTAAGATTCTACTGAAGTGACTATATTTTTTAGAATTCCCTCAAGCCAAAGTTTCAACCTATCAGCAAATTCCAATATAGTAGGGGTTGGTCTTAGATTGGTGAGTCAAAGCAACTCAAAGGTTTCCTTGGTCATTACATTTGTTGCAACACCTAGGTCACTCAATGTATTTGGAATTTTTGTTCCTCCAATGTGGGTAGCTACTGTCAAATTCCATCAGTTATCATTCTTGGTAGGTGTAACTTCACCCAACATCAATTTTGACAATTTTCCCACTACATGCACAATGGGAAGATCTTGGTTCTTCCTACCAAGTTTCTTGACACATAGTTCCCTTACTATTTTTGCATAAATTGGAACATTTATGATTTCTTGGAGTAATGGAATTCATATATACAAATTATTTAATTCCTTTAGAAAACCAGACTTAGGTTGAGAGGTAGCCTTAGCTATAACTAATCTCTCTGGATAGGGTGGATCCAAAGGAGTCTTAGTATTAATATAACCCTTAGTTGTTACAAGTCCAATAATAATGGTGGCATCAACTGTCACAGGAAATTGAGTGGTAACAACAACATCAATTGTTACAATGGTCTTAGCAGTAATAGTTATTATAAAGGCTTCATTCTATTTCTTATCTAACAATCTTTGATTTGGAGTTTCTTCTCTAGGTGAGTTATCTTCTACATTTTCTATAATAACATGGGAAACTATCATGTTTACTATCCTCCATGAACACAATCATACTTTATTACAACCAATAAGGGAGATATAGTAAGTGGGAAAAATGGGTGCTTCAACTTGTTATGTTGCCTTATTATTTGGATTAGGGTTAGATTGTACAAGTAGTTGAGATCATAGATGAGGGTTACTCACTGGTGTAATAGAAGGAAGTAGTTGTTTCTGCAACATGGGTAATTGCATACTGGAAAGGAGGTTCCATGTCAACCTTGAGGCCATGGAAATGGTTGATTTGGGGGAGAAGGCCACTAGGGCCAAGGAATCATGTACTAAACAAGAGGAGGACTAGGAAACTACCAACGAATTGGAGATTATTTCATTTGTTGAGAAACATATTGTGAATTATACAAATTGGGGTAGGTACTGAAAGAGGATAAAGGGTCTGGAGCCATACCTATTGGTCAAGCTTTCCATTGTCTCTTGGAGCCAATGAAGTACTATCTTAGCCTCTTCACTTGATTACTTGAATACTACTTTTAGTCCTGGTAATAATGGGAAATGTGATATAGAATGGTTGTGATCATAGATGTTATATATCTCTACATTCTTAAGCGGGAATTCTCTGAGAGGATGATTATTTCTACAACTAGGGAATAATATAGATAGATATTTCTCAACCTCAACGTGCTTTTGTTTCACCTATAACATCTCTAGTTGAGAAGATAAAGAGAATAATATTGATTTTAATATTTTGAAATAGATTACCGATTTCTTTCCTTGTCACTGCACCATTGGTTGATTTATGTATTCTAGCAGAAACATCTTGTGCCAAGGTTTTGTTGTTTGTTGATCCTCTTGATATCCTTAAACAAAGAGAAACTATGTCATTGTAAGGTTCCTTTGATATGTCTCCCTTTCCCATGAGGTTCAACATATCCAGACATTCATCCTTCATTCCTTGGATCAGAATTTTCTTCAAAATGTTCTTATCCAAATCACTATTCTTAGACCTTTGTAAGTTGTATTGAAGGCTCTTAATGTAATCCTCCAAGATTTATTCCTCCCTCTTGGAAATTCTGAATAGTTCTTCCCTTTGATCCCTAGTCTCACAATAATCTTGATACTTTTCCATGAAAGTTTTCTTCATGCCATCCCATGAAGAAATGGATGCACCACCAAGTCTCATGAACCATCATATTTCAACTTCCTTCAGAGTAATAAGGAACATCTTTAGTTTATAGGAATATGAGATGTAATCATAAATTCGACATAGAGCATCAAATTTGAAAATAAAAGTATTTGGATATTCATTGATTGTTCCCTAAAAAATTGGGAGGGATGACAAAGAAATATTCTTCATTAGGGCCTTCCCCTAGATCTCCCCAATAGAGAATTAAAAGGTGGTAACTATTTCATCCACCATCTGATTTTTCCACAAAATTTTAGGTTTATGCAAAACAATTTTAGGTATTCATTGTCCCCTTGGATATCAAAGGTTTTCAGATGGCTTATTAAGATGCTTTACAATACTTCCTGAGTATGGGATCAAACTATCAACAGGTTGCTTATTCTCGGGACATTATTCCAAATTATGTCCATCTATACCTCCTTATCCTTCCAACAAGTCCTAATACTCTTCCTCTGCTGATATAGATGACTTTGAAATCCTTTCACTTGCTTATGAGGTAGAATGTTCATGAGATTATACCTCTCAAATGTTTTCTCCCAACACAGATGACCTTAGAGAGTTTATCCTCCAATGAACAATTTTAACAATGGATAATTTATGGGACCTGTTTTTTGGGAATTTTTTTCTTAGGGGAGATGGCTTTTTTTTAGATTTCTATATTAGTTCCTGAATAAATGTTACTCATCCAATATATTGGTTTTTCCTTCTTCCATGTCCTCTTTTTTCTAGACAATTAGTATTTTTAGGGGAATCGTAAATCACTCTTTGTAGGTGTTATCACTTAGAGAAAACCCTGGTTGCGAAACAAACTTTAAGGTAACCTCTAACCAATATTTTTAATCGAAATCTAGCCCTTTCAATTTGTAGGGGGGTCCCTTCTATAACTCAATCAAATATGATTGGTTATGTACTCAACACATCGACTAGATCTGATTGGATTATACAAAATTGGTCTAGAAAGGACAAGGAAGAACCATTGGGCATGAGTCCACTTGACAACAAATTACTACTTATATGATATATGAACAAACTACAAAGGCAAGGTAGCAAAACATTTCTTAGACAATTTCTCCTTTAGCTGTGATAGCAGATAGGGATAAACACCAAAAAACATAGCAACTAGTGAATCTTGTTAAAGATATTTAAGCTCAAAATATATAACTCTTTAGCAAAGAAAATCTAAGCTAATAAGCTGAGTTTAGATTTAATAACTTGATTTCCAAAATGTAGAATACATATGGATAATATTACAAAACATAAGAGATCACAAACACTGGAAGACAAATAGGAAACCCATTACACAAGAATATCTATAAATATGAGAAAATAACATTGAACACAATAATTTATATTAATATCCAACTGTATACATTGTACCAAATTTTTTGCCAAAAATTCCAACCCTTTTTCATTTTTCAGAACATTCTTTATAGAAAATACCATAACTAAAACACAAATCTAACTCATCCTTATTTAAAAAATCTAAAAATAACAATCTATTTTATCAAATACATGCATATGAAATATCTTCCAAACCTATCTGTATCTAAACATAACAATGTACTACAAACTAGAAAATAGGCTAAAAATATGGTGACTAATATTCTTCCTTCTTTGCTAGAATTCATGCTCTGTCACCACTTCAAAAATGTCCTTTGATGAACATCTCCTCCTTTTGGGATTTCCATTTTGATAGCACTGACAGTCTCATTGTTATATTTTTCAAAATGGAAAATGCCAATTTCATTGATGGGTTGACTTTCAGCTCTTTTATCTATTTTCTTGCGAAAAATGCGCTAACAATGAAACTGTCAACACTCTTTTACCTTCGCCAGTGAAAAATATTGATAAGTGGGTTGTCGGTCTATACATAAAAATTTCATTTTAACAGTGAGAGATCAAAATTGAAAAATCAAACATCAGCTTAGCTAAGGGTGCTAGTTGCCTCTAACAAAATATCCACATTGGCCATCCTTTGTTTTTTACTCTGAGTCTCCATAGTAGCTCCCTTCTTTCAATCTTTTGCTTTCTTTGGCCTTTTTGAGCTAGTAGCCTTCTCCTTGTTTATGATCATGTCTCTTAGAGGAATCTTATCCACATCTATGACCTCCTTGGCTAGTTCAAGTTTTGTTTTAATTTTATATTTAGTCTTAGCTTGTTCCAGGGCCTGGTGTGAGGTTTCTTTCCACCTTTAAACATTTCAGACAAGGTGAGTTCCTTCTCAAATGAGGTTTGTCCAGCTTCAGCCTAAATTATTTTATCCTTATCCCTCTCTGTCAATTGATTGTTTGTGGGTAGGGTTTCAATAGGAGGAGGGGTCTCTTGTGTTTCCTTGAGCATATCACTTTTCCTAGTATAAACATTCAGTAACTGAGGAACCATTGAAGGGGATATTTCTATATTTTTCTAGCTTCTTTTCTATACAAAGGAGGTCCTATGAGATGAAGCCTCTGCTTCAGGGTTTTTGCTTTGGCTATATTTCTTCTTACTACCCTTTTCCCTACCTCTCTTTGATTTTGCAGGTTAAGGTTGAAACCCTCCCCTAAACAAAAAATGATCCCAAGTTTTCCCAACCCTTCTTAATTGACTTTCAAATAATAATTTTAACAGGTTCTTATGGTATATAAAATGAGACAATGCATCTATTCTAGCTCGAACTCTAGCAAACATGTGCTTTAAGTTCTCTAACAAAAAATAACGAGTGTTAATTATTAACTGGCCTGCAATGTGAGCTACGAATCTGAAGTTGTACAAGTTGATTCAGTTGTATCATCCTTCATAGGTAAAATATGACTAGGTTATTCACAACAAACAATGACATTCATATTTTAACCATGATCTATGCACCCCTCCTCTCCAGTTTTCTTCTTTGAATTCATCTTTCAAAAAGAAAGGAACATCAACTCCAGCTAAGACATGGCTTCTGAAGGCATTAGGGGAATTTTGAGGTCTAAAATGGGCCTCCTAAGAAAAATGTACAACCAAAATGAAATCTATAAGAACCAATAGGATTCAAGATGATGATGTCAACCATGGGGGATGATTCACCATTTTTGGAGTAAAAAAGTAAAAAGATTAAAAAATAATAAAATAATAAATTACTTTTTCAACTCGTATTTTCAACTTATCTCCCTGAGATTTTACTCAAATTTCGAAGGGGAGTACTCGTTGGAAGAAAAATTTAATTCCTAATCCAAGGAGTACCCATGTTGTTTACTTTCGATGGACCCTGCTACACGAAAAATGAGAAATACATGAAAAAACGTGATTGCATCCAAAGAGTACCCATGATGCATATTTTTGGTGGACCCTGCTACATGAAAAATCGGAAATACATGAAAAAATGTGATTGCAATCACGTTTTTCATGTATTTCTGATTTTTCGTGTAGCAGGGTCCACCCAAAATATGCATCATGGGTACTCTTTGGATAAGGAATCAAATTTTGCATCCAACAAGTGTTTCTGCTCGAAATTTGAGTAAACCATAGGGAGATAAGTTGAAAATACGAATTGAAAAAATAGTTTTTTCTTTTTTCTCTCTAAAATTTGATGATGTAACGTAATCTTATTTTATTATTTCCACTACTATTTTATAATTTCCTTAGGAGGCTGATTTTAGACCTCAAAAACACCCTGATGCTTTCTCCCCATCGATAGGCAGACCTGTAACCTCAACAATCAACTCCTTTGTTACCTGAAAGGTAATTCCTCCTACGACCACCTACTAGCCATCGAATCCTTGAGCAAATGCTCTGGAAATCTCATCATGAAAATCACTGCACCGCCTGAAAAATTCTACCCATCCTACTGCCTGAAACCGCTACTAGATCTTCTGATATATCTCAAGCAAATCAAGATCCTTGGGTTTGCTCCTGTTCAGTTTCCCACTTCTTCCCATGTTTTTCCATTTCCAGATGAGAACACAAGATACAGGCTTGCAATTCGATCGCTTGATCTCTGAGGAAGACTAACAACTTACACTCATGAGGTGTAAGAAATTAAATCAATCAAGACGTGGGTTAACAAATGTTACTGAATTGGGTAAAAAATCTCAGGATGTGGAAGAGTACATTATGATAACGAACTAACATAAAATCTACAAGAAATCTCGCTATCAATCATGAAATTTATCTGTATTGCCTCTCGACAACAATAACCATCAGCAAATCACGTGACCTCACTCAATCAAATCATCAATGCATATTTGATAAATGATTTCTCTGTCACTAATCTGGATTGTGTTAGCGCAATATAAAACAAATTTTGAATTTTCTTCGTTTGGCATAGATACCGTGATTGCTAGTGCAATTTCCTTCTTTTTATTTTCAAACACACTATAACGTTGACACTCCCATTTTCAGTGCATTTTTAAACTTTCAAAATTACAATAACGCTTATACTCCCATTATCACCGCTTTCCCATGTTTATTAAAATTTATCGGTGACACTCCCATTGTTAGTATTTTTCAAAAACTAAATTTACAGAGTAAACAAATGTGATAATAATAGGAAAAAGAAATATCACACCTAAAAATAAATTGCATAAACCATTAAATCACAATCACACAAAAAAAAACCATTTGTAATCATTTAAGCCTTCAACTATGTAACGCTCTGTAATCATATATATAGAAATCAATCTAATACTTTGTCTCAACAACGACTCATAAAAAGGTAGCAGCAATTGAATAATAGCAACATACGATTAAAATGGATCGATCCTAAGACTGTGGATGTCACATGAGCAATCTATATCAAGTATTATGCAACTAGTTAATAATTAGTAATTGTAATGTATTAATAAGGGTCTATAACAGTGATAGCTAAAGCACTAAACATAATATATGAGAGAATTAAAAGATAAATGCTACATTACCTCTCTAACACAACAATCCCTACCAAAGAGGAGGACCCTTCCTCCTTAGCTAGAAGTTGGTGATTCACACCTTGCAAGCTAACATAACAAACCATAATTAAACCATGAACCCACTAAATATTGTATTAACTTCAACAAATTACAAGATGTGCAGTTCTCCAAAAGATGATGATACAACCTCCCGCACTAGGTAGATGTTTTTTTTATTTATAGAATTACATCATGTCTAATTTCAGTGCCAAAATCATCCACCAGAATCTCTTGATTCTTTAGCTATGCAAACTAAGAGTATTTTTTAATGGATTACAAGAAGTTGTTGGAAATAAAATATATGTTCTAACAACATCTTCTTTTAGTAAGAGACTGAAATGGGGAATTGTAACTGTCACAATCAAGTTGGTTGAATTGTTAAAAAGTGGTCAGATCCTTGCTAATACAACGGTGTTGGTTGACCTATTTGAGTAGCAGTGCCCATGTTGACTTCTGCAAATGGCATCGAGGAAATAGAGTATTTATCAACATAAAATAGAGTAGCAACATTATAAAAATATTAATAGAACTTGTCTTAGTGTTTTAACATTAAAAAATATTCGATAAACAACATTGCATATCCTAAGAAACAATGAGTAGTAAGATCCCAACAAGTTGAGTAATCCTTAAACATCCTTATTGTCATTTCATCAGTAAAGTTACCCAATAATATTTAACTTCTCATCAATATACAAGCAATATTACATAAATTAAGGTGACATGAAGGGATAACATACATTGGTCAAAATGGTTATTAATGGAGTAAAAGGGTGTGATTGTAAGGGTAAAAGTGGTTGAAAAGGTGAGGAAATGATAGAGAAAAAGAATCAAATTCCAAGACCCAACAAATACCACATAATTTTTTATGGCCCAAGGCTAATTATGTAACCAAACATCAACTTGCAACATCACCAACCTAGTCTAATTTAGTATACTTGACCAATTATAAAGGTTTATTGAAGGTCAAAATATAACATTCCCTTATTATATCTCAAAATGGAGTTCCCTGAATCTACTAGAGAAGAAACACATGAAGAAGCTTGGAATGTAGAAATATCTCTTGGGAACCCCTCAAAAAGTGATATTTTGTCCCTTCAATGCCTCTATGACACTGACAAAGAGATTTGCAATGCTTCAATTGGCCTAGTAGGAATGCTCCAAACACACAAGAATAGAGTGTTGAAGTGGATAGGGTTGCTAATGCACATGAATAGGCGTTGACAAGGTCAAAAATTGATTGAATCTCAGGATAAGGATGAAAGGACCAAATCAAACTTGATCAAGAAAGTGTCTAGTTTCATCTAATCACTTTGTTAACTTATCTATAAAATAAAATATATCCATGAAGCTAAGGAGAGAGAAGTGACCATATGTAAATGCTATCAGAACTCAGTTGCACCTCGTGATAATCCAACACTAGTGATTATCCTAACTAGGAGTCTTAATGAGAAAAGGAACTAAAGACATAGACATTGATGAGATCAACTATTGTAACTCTTTTAGTATAATAAAGAAAATATTGTTTCCCCCCATTTGTCTATTGTTTATGTTATGACAATGCACAAGTTTTTGTGTTTTTAATTTTTCTAATGCTAACATTACTATGAGTAGTAGGAGTTGTTGCACTTTGGATGTATTTTTGCAGGTTACAAGTGTGAGGAGAAAGGAGATAGATCTCAACAACTCCAACCACTAGGAGCAAGAAGTTGTCTACTTTCCAAGATAAGGCATGTCCCTCATCTATCTATCTATTCATTTTAAGTTTTGTTTGATTGCATGTAAAAAGAAGGTTAAGAAGGTCATAGGTACAACTATCTATCATAAGTCTTGGACAAGCCTATTGTACCAGTACTTTAACAACAGAGGAAAAATTGAGTAAAAATAATTAGAAACCATACTAGGGAGTTCTTGAGTATGGGTATGCCTACCTTAGGAATGTATATCATATATATTTGATTTTTAATTTCAAAATGTATTATAGGTTATGTGTCCTTGATTTTATGCATCTTCCAAAACTCACTACATTAATATAATGTGTTTTGGCCACTAGCTTCTCTTTTTACCTCGTACATTGGGGGGCATCTACTATAGCTCAAAATGACACTCCCCTAAGCGTACTAGACAAGAAGTATAAGAAAAAGGTCAGAATGTAGCAAAATCTCCATGGAAACCATAAAAGATGTCATATTTTGATCATTCAACGCCTCCAAGATGCTTACAAAGAGAGTTGCAAAGCTCTAGTTGGCATGGAGGGAAGAGTTGAATGCTCCAAACAATAATAAAAAAGATTTAAAGCAGCTAGTGGTGTTAATGCACATGGATAAGGGTTTACAGGGTCAAAAAGTGATCAAATCTCAAGATACAGATGAAATGGCCAAATTAAACTCAATCAAGGAAGTGTCTAGATTCATATAATCATTTTTCTAAATCATCTATAAAAGAAAATATCTCCATGAAGCTTAGGAGAGAGAAGTAAACATAGGTAAATGTTGTTGGAACTTAGTTCCACTTTTTGATAATCCAAAAATAGTAGTGACCTTGATTGTGATTTTTGGTGAGAGGAGGAGTTGAAGACAATGTCCTTGAGGAGCTCAATTATTGCAAATATTTTGGTATAATAAAGAAACTCTACTTCCCCCCATTTTTCTATTATGTATGTTATCCAAATGCACACGTTTTGTGGTTTTGAATTTTTTAAAGCTAACATTATTGTAGGTTATAGGATTTGGTGCACTTTGGTTGTCTATTTGGAGGTTACAAGTGTGAGAAGCAAGGAGCTAGATCTCAAGGAATCCAACTACTAGGAGAAAGTAGCCACCTACATTACAAGATAAGTTATGTCCCTTATCTATCAATCTATATTCTAAGTTTTGGTTGCATGCATGTCAACAGAGGGTCAAGTAGGTCATAGGTATAACTTTCTATTGTATGCCTTGGGAAAACCTATGGAATTATTATTCTAAAAATAGAGGAAATTTTGAGTAAACATCCCTTCAAAATGTACAATCCATAGGGCTAAGGCTTGTAAGTGGATTGGAAAATACACACTCATCCAATCCTTTGGGGCTTCCAAAGGTTTTAGGTCCAAGTCCAAGTGTTAGAAGATGGGTTCATATGTGCTAATTGGGGTTATTTCAACAAAATGGCTAGCCCTTCAAGCAAAAGGACTCTATATCTTCTAAAATGTACAACCCCTTAAGTTGCAACTAATGGGTCATTGATTATTTCAAAAGGACTTAGACTAAAGCATTTATGGATATTGAACCTCCACTTAAGAAAAAAATAAAAACTCCCACAATGTTTCCTAAAGCTTTTGGCCTTCCATGTGTGTGTTTATGTGTGTGGAGAGAGAGAGAGCCTATTTTTTATTAGTTTCTTTCATTTTATTATAATTTCCACAAACCCCATATCTCCTCATGCTCAATAGATACTAGGCTAGCCATATAATTTTTTTATAATTGTATCATAAGTGAACTTACTCCTTTAGTTTAACTACATTATTCTATGGAACATTTATACCATCCATAGAAAAAAACGTCAATCCATGTAAACTAGATGTAGAAATTCGATATGTTTCCCAACAATTGAAAAATAATTGTCCAACTGATGAAATGGTTTCGAGTTCTTGATTTTTCACATAATGCTTAAATGATAATCTGATTAAATTTGGCTAATTTTAATCTAAGCCGCTTTAGAGATAGGGTGAAATCAATGATTTTAAAGTGAAAACTTGGGGTTTCTAAACTGCAAAATTAGATTTAAATGTGTCAATATTGTATTTCAAAATACCTAAATTGAAATTAGAAAGCACAAAATCAAATTTGGAAATTGTGAAATCCAATCTTGAAAAGAAAATATCAATTCAATTTTGCAATTTTAGAATATAATATTGACACATATAAAATTGGATTTTGCACTTTAAAAACTCCAATTTAATACTTAATTTTCAATTATATTTAATTCATATCATACAAAAATTTTAAATGGGTTATACTTCATCTACAAGTAGTCATCATTCAGTTTTTCATAATTGTAAGTCGTTGTAATAAGAGAGAGATATTCATTGTCTGATAGATTTATTTCCCTATATTCATCCACGAGAATTGTGTTTCTATAATAATAAATATTATTAAACACAATGTTCCAAAACATTTACATTGATTATTTAATATTGTGCAAAATTCCATAATTAAATTTGTCATTATTAGGGTTTTCAAAACTTCCATTGTAATTCTAATAGAAAATTATTTTCACACAATATAAACTAACAAATATAGAATATTCATATATATTTGATATATATAACTAAAGTTACAAATATATATTTATAATTTTTTAGTGTAGAAATATTATAAAATAAAAAGATTAAAAAAACAATTAAATTTATCTAACACAACTAAACATTAAAAAATCATAAAATTTCTTTAGCCATATAAAACATTGTCATACAAAAAAATATTTTTTAACTATAAATTAATAAATTTATGTTATCAAAGCCTGAACAATAGGGAAATACAAAACTATAGCTACTAGGGAATAAGATTGGCAATGCAAGTAGATAATATATGTCAAAAACAAAAAAAAATTGAAGATAATCCTTTATTGTAGCTTTCAAAAAAATCTTGCTAACCCATACTCTTAAAAGGATGCCTAATTTACATATTGATTACATAATATAATTGCTATTGAAATAAAAGTTTGCTAATGGCTTCCTTTTGTCAAATGTTACTAGGATGGGATTCCTGTTACCCATGTCCATTTCTTTTATCATTTGATGTACTATGTCTTATTCCTTATGTTCTTCCCAAAATAAGATGATTGAAATTTTTTAATTAGAGGCAACTAAGTGTGAGCCTTTATTGAGTTTGTAGACTATGTTCCTCACAATTGAGCACTTTGAATTCCAACACTTGGATTTATTATTTCTATTGAACTAAAGTATCCATACCCAAGCATTATAAGGGATATAGTATGTTCATTCTCATGAACTTTGGTGGTTACGAAGAAAATTGAAGTTTTTTTGTTATGAATAAATTCCTCATGTCTATGGAACACTCTATGAAATGATTGTGCTTCCCTATAGTCCATCTTCATAATTTATTCTCTAATTAAGGAGGAATTATAAGGAACCCAAATATGTCATTCCCACAAAAAAAAACTTATATCCCCTCTAAATTGATGCTACAAATCCACTCATAATGTCACAAGGGCTATGATAGGGAATGTAAAAGGTAAAACTACCCAAAGGCTAAGAAATGAAGCCCTCATTGAGTGGGGAATAAATAACATATTTATTTCTCCCAAGACTAACATGCACACCTTTAAAATTGAATGAGAGAAATGAAAAGGAGGGAACCCGATTTTGAATGGATGTCCAAAGTATTCAATGCCTTTCACTCGATGTCACTCTAACTCCACTACTTTCCTAGATAAAATCGACAATTATTCGACAAGAAATACATTCCACATTCCTCATCAAATAATAACCCGCATGAATGAAGTTTTAATATAATAATTCAAGCTAATTAGAGCAATACTAAACCTCATCGAAGATGAAATAATGAAAGAAATTTATTTATTTTGGGGAGGCAAGGAAGGTGGGGGAAGAGAAGAAGGTATATTTACATTTAGTAAATTAGAGTTACAACATGAATGATCACTTTGAGATTCACTATTGTGCTCCTAGTTCCAAGACCCAAAGTCTTCCTCCTCAATCACAAATCCACATCCATAACTATATGACAACAATATAGCTAAGTGAATGGCTAATAGCTCTCACCTAATCTCTAATCACACTAATGTTGATGCCCAACACTTAAGTACAATGGTGTCAAACTCATGACCAAGGATTCTCATTACAATTTGATAGCATAAGGACACTTGCACATACACTCCCATCCATGAGCTTTCTCTTTCTTACTTATAGATTCTTGAGGAGGGAATAATGGGCTACATGGAATGCATGGCATGCACTTATGAACCATGCACACCATCACAATATTTTTGGCCTTTTTCTACTCAAAGATTTTTATCTTTCCTTGTGAATTTCTATTTTCCAAAGATTTAAGGGATAACCATAGGTTTTATATGGGAAAACCAGGACCTACCATGATTAATCTATGGGAAAACTACAACAAACTATTCATTTATTTCAAAAATGTGTGGTGTTGATGTATTTTTTATAATTAAGTCTTCTACGAGAAAATTCTTCTTCATTTAATGGTGTAATTTGATTCATTACATCTAGCCTATGGTACCAAATAGAGTAATAGATTCCTCCTAATGTATGAGGCCAAAAGAGGAAATGATGGATGGAATACATTAAAATAATAGTCACTTTATCAGTGGATCAAGGAGAATTTCTACAAATAAAGGAACTAAGATGTACTTGCAAGGAAAAAAAATCAGTCAATCAAATATAAACCATATTTGAGGTGGGCATACCCATACTTGAATATATCAATTAGAATTGCTTCCAACATAATACACTA
Organism: Pinus tabuliformis; assembly: GCA_031772625.1. Classification (NCBI taxonomy): domain Eukaryota; kingdom Viridiplantae; phylum Streptophyta; class Pinopsida; order Pinales; family Pinaceae; genus Pinus; species Pinus tabuliformis. The sequence goes on along the minus strand of CM062807.1, from coordinate 404,100,009 downwards.
TGGAACCATGAAGTATATAGAATGCAATACCATGTACATGGAAAGGTACATGGTGGATCCATTTCATATAGTAAATGATAACCATGCACAAGTAAAAAGTGGATTTGTGTCATAGTATACATTAGGAAGACACTTAACACAAGTAAGAGTGTAATATAGTCTTCAAATTACTCACCAATCAATGGTACAGTCTCATGCAACTCAAGAAGGTATCACTAAAAGAGGATTCCCCTAATCCAAAGTATTTAATCCCAACTCTATGACTATATGAATCTACATCATGCAAATAAATGAAATGATGTTGAGAATGGTAAAAACCCTTTGATTATTGGCATTGATGCAGACTACTAATAAACACAAGAGGACCCACAAATAATGAATATGGACCCCAAGGTACATAGTACCATATAGAAACTGCAAATACATGAGCTAATGTCAAACACTTGTAGAATCAATCAATGAGGGGTCAATTATGTAACCCACTATCAATGATGTAAACATTACCAAGAGGAGAGAATAAGGCACTATTTGGAATGAATCTTGTGAACTTGTCTACATGTATCTCTAAAATTTTATCCCTTATGAGTATGAAATTTCATCTTGTAGCACCCTAATATGATTTCTTACACTCCTAAAAATTCCATAATCTAAAAATTCATTTAAAAATATTACAGGAAAAATTCCAAAATTACTTGTTTAATACTAATTTTAGGATTAGTGAAAAAGCCCTAACTTTCACAAGATATATCCCATAAAATATAATGATTAAAATATTAAAAAAATAAATCACATGTAACTCACTATGTTTCCTCAAATTTTTGAAACTGCACCAAAATGATAGAGGGAAAATTCCAAGATGGCACTTTTAAAATTGATTTCAAGATTAGTCACAAACCCTATCTTACACAAAACTATATATTTAAAATTATAATGAATCAAAATATGAAATTCTTATCATCTATACTGTGATATTTCTCCTAAGTCTCTACAGCATTTCACTATTTGAAACTTCTCAGAGAAAGTTATAATGAAAATAAAATGATGAATTGTTTCAAACTAGTTTTAGGATTAGTCACAAACACTAAATTCCATAGACTATGCCTCTAAACATATAGCAAACTATAAATTGAAATTGTGATCCCATGTAATTTGATATTTCTCCTCAATCTCCTCAAAAGCTTTGCTGTGTGAATATTCCCAGAAAGAAATTTATAGTGAAATTTCTACAATGTCTTGATTGAAAGACAAAAATTCTAGGATCATAGGCTTTCATACAAAATATGGTGATCCAAGTTCCTTCAAAGTGATAAAAATTCAATGAATACAATCCATTTTTAGGTGGAACCTCCTTTTACAATGAATTCAATGCAAATAAAATATGAAATGATACTAAGACTAGGCCTTATTGATATATGTGTGTGTGTGTGTGAGTGAGAGAGAGAGAGAGAGAGAGAGTACAATTATAATGAAAAGACACAATGAAATTTTTTGGTTGACATACTAACATAGCATTAGAAATATAATAGCTCGATATTTAGGACTTAATAATGGGTTTTTAATGAGTAGAAGACATCATACATTGTCTTTAGATTCACCAAGATTTTCTCTCTTAACTAGATTTCCTTCTTTGCAAATTCTTTTCACATTTACCAAGCTTCAACTATAGCTCCTTCACATTATCCAATCAACAAAATCATTCGTTCGTTGGTATTTCCAAGACCCACGTGCCCATACCCATACTTCAAAGTTCCACTATATCATAATTGCATTAACTCATGGATACAATATAATAATAACATGTGATCCACCATGGGAAGTTGCAAGACTTAGACAACACTAGACACACATTCCAAGCAACTTGTGGACACATAACAAGCCATATCGGAACGTTCCTTTGTAGCCATTCACAACAACCATCTAAGGAAACTCCCTTTTTTGCAAGCTTAGTCCCTATATAAATCCATTCCCTCAAGGACAATAACATAGAAAATAAAGTTATAATGGAAGATGTTCATGGTAGGAGACCACTAAATAGTTCTACATCAATCCTTGATTTTCACAAGTCCATGAACAACATGGTTTCACATGTTTTTGTTTCTTACTGTATTCCTTTTCGCATTCTACACATAAGCATCAACTGGCATGGCTATGCTATCATAACCATCACAATAAAACATTCTAACTACATAGAATACCCCATTAATGTATCAAACTATTTTAATAATTACATATGTTCAAGGCCCTTTACAATACTCCACTTGGGTATAAATCCAATTCATGCTCCTAAATGATATCACAAACCATATGTATGATATCAAACATAGTTAAAAGATTTTATTACATAAATTACCTTCATCATGTGTGCAAGGTTGGAATGGTTCACTATATTTATCTACATTCCCATAACATCCCTGGTATTACAAGCAATGGTAGTGTCTTATAAGGTTATGCAACATCCGAGTAGTGGAAAACTACTTGATCTAAGCATTTCCATGTATTTCGTCATCCATGTTATGAAACTAGTCATTATACTAAATCCATTCGATCCATGATTCCCTACATAGTCATAAATATATGTGTGAAAACTCACACATAATTATTCTTTCCACATGTGTATATCTACTCCTCTATATGCCAACAAAATTTACCTCTTTTATCTAAAAACATTCATATACCTCAAATTTTCACACATAACCACCATTCTTAGATACATATAAATAACAGTTTTTGGAAATAAAGAGAGATAATTTAAGGAAAATAACCTCTAGTATGTGGTTCATGGTAAGGGTTTCCAAAGTTCACATTAGATCCATTTTATGGGCACATTGTCAATCACATAGAATAATCACTATTTGTATCACCCTAGTAGGTATTCAACATCTATATCACAAATATCACTTGTCTATCAATAACATATATTTTTCAAAAGAAAAATATAATTCAAGATGATAAAAGTCTATTATTATACATGTCATCCATATCAAACCATTAATGTTGCATTGATTCTTCAATATTTTGGTTTTTCTATATTACCAATTTGGCTTCAAATTCCAATTTTTTCTAATGAGCTACTCTTTTATTTCCTTAACCAATATATAGTCAAGACATACTCCATTTGTTAGATTGTTCAACACAGTGGATTTTTGCATATCCTTTCATACAATTCTTTAAGTGGATTCATTCATAAAAATATTTATGACCAACATTGTTGCAATCTCTACCAAGCATAAGAAGTCTCTCCGCTTCCATTCGAAAGTAGAAAAGGTTGTACATCCAATTGGATTTCTTATGATTTTCCTTTTAATTATTGTCATTCTGTAGTTTAGATAAGCACATAACACCATGTTGTAGTGGCTACAACCACTCTCCAAAGTTTTGGCCTGCACCAATTTCGGAGCCTCCCTTGAGAGTTTCACTTGATGACTGCACACACTCGAGTTCACTCCGAGAGCTCGTGTGAGTCTTTGCATTTTCCTTGCTTGTTCATTTCATTCAAGTTTTTGTATACTGGTGTCTAAGTCATGCTTGCAACCATGTTCTGGTTATGCTCAAAGTCTTCGCTTTGTATGTGCTTGTTGTGTTTGATATGAAAGCATCTGTCACACTCACACACGTAGTCACATTCACTGTCGCGCAAGCGTCATCTCGAGCAATGAATGGTCAATCACGAGTGTCGCGCTTGTCACTTGCACCATCGGTCAGTCATGTTGAACATGTGTGTTTGGATGGTTTGGGTCGTTTCGTCATCGGTTCATGTGGGTGTGTGTTCGTATGATCACCTATGCATCTTTCGGTCATTCACACACTTAGTCATTTTTGCTAAATTTCTGACGACTAGACTCCCCTCTGACATTTGGACCATCACCCTGCTTTCGACTCGATCAACTGTCAACCAGAACAACGTAGAAGCACCAAGCTATTCTTTTCAAGCTACGATGCCCGCAAGCAATTCAATCAACCCTCATGCTAGCCACCCGGGCAGTTGGACCCGGCAATCACCCTGGGGCTGACTCCCCTAAAAAATTGCATAGAGGCCACTGAACTTACTCACTCAGCTGATTGAGGAAATTGTACATACATGTCAAATAGACACCAAGAGCCCATCCCTGTCTCCCTCAGAAAATTATGCAGTTTTCCCAGTCGGTCACCCCGACAGTCGACCCACAACTCGTCTCAGAAATTGCACAGTTTCATGAGAAGGCCTTCTTCTTCCTAGCAGTCCTCTAAACTCAGAAATTTTGTAGAGATGATCAGCAGGCTGGCCTCCTGACCTCAGTGTAGTTTCCCCTACCATCAGCAGACTGTCAGTTCCCTTTAGGAATTGTGCAGTTTCTGCTGCTAGTGAATGAACATCCAACTACCAGTTCCCTCTGGGAATTGCGCAATTTTGGCTGCCAGTGACCTCAACAGCCAGCTTCCAATTCCTTCTCGGAATTACATAGTTTTGGTTACCAGTCTCCTGGGCAGTTCCCCCAAAAAACTGTGCAATCCCTGCCTACTGACCATCCTCACAGGCCAACCTGTTCCTCCATAAAATTGTGCAATTTTGGCCTTCCAGCCCTTGCTACCTACTCATTCCAGAAACTGCGCAAATCTTGCCTACCTTGCCTTCCTGCAGCCCAGATTGTCCCTCCCAAAATTTGCGCAATTTTTTCTCCCAGCCAAGCCAGACCTCGCAGATAGCCACTGTCGACTCAGATTGTCTGTCTTCATCACTCAATGACTCTTGCATAGTTTTCATCAATAGTGCCTGGAGCCATCATTCCGCTTCACAACCTTGCTGCTTCTCCCCATCACTTGCATCCAAAATTATCATGTGTCATGATAGACTAGGAGGTTTTGGATTTGATGTCGTTTCGTCATGAGCGACTGCAGGTATAGGTACACCAACAAACATGGTAAGATGACGAATGGGATGAACGAAGGGATCACATGCAGAAGGACAGGTTCACCAACAGATGAACGAACAATGCATACAAAGGGATGTGCTCACCAATAGACAAATAGACGAACATGCACCTTCGCGAACATATGAGTATGTCAAGCCTTCCAACATGCAAGTAAGGAGCAACATGCCAAAGCTTCATCAAGTGAAACAAAGACCATCGAAGACTCTGTGCACTTCGCCATGCGGAGGTGAAGATGTGATACACCATGAAGACATCCATCACCTAACAACACTGTAGCTCGACATGCGTTCCAACAATAGCACGAATGTACCAGCGTTGTCATGTCGATTCATGTCGCCGACTTCTCTACTATGGGCTATGTTGTCAATCAATGTGATGTAACGTGGAAGTCCAAGAGACCCACTTGTTGAACAAAGAGTCATGTAAGTCGAAAATTCATGGAAGTCAAATGGTCATGAGGGTAGTCGAACAACCACAAGGGTCAGTTTCACTCTTGGGTATAAATACCCCCTCATTTGTACATGCAAAGGACTTTTCACCTCAACTTCTCCCACATAGCCAAGAGAGTATGTAATCTTTTCTTTGAGTAGTAAGTAGTGACTCCAACGCCCCACACTCGAGGTTAGTGATGTATGGTGTAACGATGTGTCTTGGAACTTTCTCTTAATTCAGAAACCTGCTAACAGGCCAACACGTTTTCACACATGTATTGTATCTGTTGTGAGGCTAATATTTAACACTTGTAATGCATGTTGCTTTAACCTATGTTCTACTTCCGAACTATTTCACTTCTTGTCATACATAATCTATTAATGGAAATGTGTTGTACATGATGTTAACGTTGTCTCACCCGTGTAGACTACTCTCCCGGACATCAGATAGATCTTTCACATGAAACTTGTTGTAACAACTTCTGCACTCATTCAGACTCATCCATTGAGTGTTGTACGTGTTATCTTACCTTGTATGTTGTGACTGTCGAATCTATGTGGACTGCTCCTCCGGAAGCTGTGCACGTCCTGTTGTGTTGTGTGTTCCTATTCGAGTTTGGACTGCATCCCAACCAACTTGGGACTCACTTTCACCCTCTCCCTTTACAATGAAAGAACCATTGACATGAGTACACTAGCACTCACCAGGCACGCAAACCTCACTTCTCGAAGGCAAATTAGACCACTCACATGTGCTGACAAGCAAGAGTTGAGGCAACTCCTTAAGAGAATGGAAACCAGACCATCATACCGGATGGGACTCCCACACCAAACGGTGTGAGATCTAGTTGGGACTTCATACCAGGGTGATCCCCTGAATTTTGGCAGGTCCAACACCGTCAACACACTCTCCATGTTCATCCCTTGCCAATACAATTATTTACACATTTTTACAATTATCTTCGACCAACATAGATAACAAATTGTCACACATTATGAATTTACTTTGAATAATCGTCCTCAAGTCAAAATATTTAGGATTATATGTTAATATTGTGCACACTAGAATGTCATCCATTACTAGCTAATATACCTCATACATTTATTACACTTTATTACTAAACTCCCTCCTTCCCTTAGAGGTAGTTTTCATTTATCCAATAACTTCATCTACTCTTATTTGTAATTCATATTTACACATGTTAAATGAAAATAAATGTATTCCCTTAAGGTACCAATAATTATATTCATATATAAAAAAAAAAAAAACAAACAAACAAAAAACAAAACAAAACAAAACTTCCGATATGCTTGATCTCTAAGTCAAAGATGTAGGGGGATTCAAACCCTTTTTAATATATGACTTTGAATTTGTTGGCTAACAGAAGTTTTAGATTATTTATTTATGCTAAGAGTGAAAATTTATTCCCCATCAAGAAGGTATGCTGACATTTAATGAATACACTACCATGGTGGGCTCCATGATTATTAAATAGAACCTCTTTGCATATTATGTGGTCATAGCTTCATCCTAAATACCTCCTTCCAAGTTGAAAATATCTTGGAGATCATGTCATCCACAATGCTTTTGTTATATCAATGAAGGACTTTTTGTTCTATTATTTTTTTTTAAGAAACTAGAGGAACTTATTTACCTAGGGAATTTTCAAACCTTTTCTAATTTAAAATAAATTTCCAACATATTTACTCTTTTCTTAATTGATTTTGGATATATATTTTAAACCATACACAATTTATCAAAGTAACAATGATTGTAACTCAAGGAAAAATTTAGAGGTTAAATTTCACCATGGGCTAATTTTCCATGCTTTGCCAAAAATGATTCACTAATTTTCTATTTTCTCCTATGTATGTGACTTGTGGGACTAGCATGTGGTCTAATAAACCACAATCCAAGACAAAAAAAAACATCTAGGGAATATACCCAACCTACACCACACCAACCCTTAACTAAATTTTATGTTTCTCCTCCGCCCAACTACCATGGAGTTTTGTCCCTTGGTTTTCTTACGATGAGGCCCTTCGAAACCAATCATGTTAACAAGATTTGACATATATGAATATGCTAATTGTGTTCAAAACTAAAATATATTCAATGTCATATATTGGTCCTTGGGTAGGGATTGTCTCATCAATACTTGATACTAGCCATAGCAATGAAAAAAATCCTTACGAAGTCTAAGTAAGAAGGAAATCACGGGGAAAATAATGTGCTAAAGGAGTTAAGTGTGAAAATAAGGTGTAAGCACATTGGATTGGAGGTTTGCACTCGGTTTTACACATGCATGTGAGAAAATTGCATCACAAGTAGGACATTTCACCTTTAACTATCTAAATTATTTCTTATGTCATTCAAATGATTGTACAACCAACAAATATATGTAGCAACAATGTCTTATATCTTTTGAATCACAAGCCACACACATAGCCTTTGAGTTCAATTCTAGAATATTTGGAGCCATGGTAGTCTCGATTGTTAGAGTTCAATTCTAAAAGATTTGGGCCTATTGCACCATCAATTGTCAATACTTAGTATCAACATTAGGGAGGGATATATTAATCCTCATGCAAGAATGATATTGTTAGCCCCCTAGATGTGAACATCAACCTGTACATTCTCAACAATATCCCCAAAGAGAGGCTAACACTCAATATTAGCCCCCAAGAGAGGCTAATACTAGGTATTAGTCCCCCATGAGAGGTCAATACATGTATCTTTGATCTTCTAGGGAAAACATTGAATGTTAGCCCATAATGTTTGAATTAGAGAGTCAACATTAAGTAGGGTCCACATTGAGAATCACATATTTAGAATCAACCCTTTCTTTGGATAAGGTTTAATGTTAAAAAAACCATTTAAAAATAATTTTATTCAAATGTTTCTAATGAGCGTTCTTTTAGTTTTTTGGTTTCATTGAAAACAAACTTATGTTACGATGCAACTATATGGTAACAACATAATTTTTTATATTTAGATTTTATTGCACCGATAGTAATGAAGTGCTGTATGGCCCAATATTAGGAAGAAATTGCCACAAAAGAATGAAAAAACATAACAATAAAAAATATTAAAAAAATATAAGTCATCTCCATTTTAAACAACACAAAATTAAATTAATAAAAAATTAAACAATTACATACTGTAAATTAAGCCACCGTAGATCCATCTTAAGTCCAAATTTATCAAGCATTGAGAGGGATCAAATTTTTTAATGTGTAAATTTTTTTAATATGAGGGAATTAATACATGACATGGAATTAAATAGTCAAAAAAATTTACACATTAAGAAATTTGATTGCTTTTCGTGCTCAATAGTGTTGATTTTCTAGGATTTCCTATACTAATAATTACTTCCAATGATTTCTTCATTATTAATATTGTGTCATTTCACCATTAAGAAATTATACATGGTAAATCTTCAACATTAAAACAATAATAATAGTAGAAACATAAAGAGACAACCAAGCAAAAGGGACAAAATTTATCTTGGGAAAACCTCAACAACTTTTCTTAGAGAATTTGTCCATTTCAACAAGGAATACAATCTGAATTTTCTAGACAAATCAAGTCAAACTCACCAATAGCCTTAGAAATTTTTGGTCCACCTTAGAGAATTCAATCTGCCCCAAGAGAATTCTATCCGCCTTAGATTTCATCCTTTTTGCCACAAATTCTGTGTTGATTACCCTCAAACTTCGTCCTCTTCTAGATCCAAATAACTCTTTAAATGATCCAAATGTTTGTCTTAGATGTGATCCGAATTTCCTACCCAAATGAGGAGGACGAATGACCTATTTATAGTGGTTAAATGTGCCAAAGTGTTGTAACTATTGGGTTGAGTCGACATGAAAAAATCAGGGTTGACTTTACATTTTGGAAGCAAATTTCAAAATAAAAAATTCATATTTTACTTCTTTTAAAAGTCGACTTGAAATACAATCCATATTTTTTATTTCTCTTTCTTTTGGAGGGCCAAGTCTAATTATGAAGACCAACTATAGCTACAAAAATCCAATACTTCCTCTTAGCTAGGGAGGTATTCATAACAACTTCCTTAGATGTTCTCGTGTTAAAAAATTATATATTCCAAGAAAAGGTTGAATGAGCTCAACTATGTTGATGAATCCATCCACCTCATGTTCAACACCATAAACACGAGGAAAGCATCCTTGCATTAGCATCAAGGGATGAACTAGTCACCCACTAGTCCTAGGGTCACCAACCCAACAAGTTATCAGTTGAAGACATGTCAAAAAACCCAATTGACCAATGGTGAAACCCAGGGCCCATTTAGCATTCCCACATGTCATCACATGTCATTGAATGGTAAATACCAACTTGCTTCTATAAGGAACAAGCTCAACCCACTAGGAAAACCCCATGCCAATATGGTTAGAACCAACTGGAATGCATCACCACAACTTCTTTCTAATTATTCTAATGCTAAAACAAATCCTGTAGAGACAATCCAAACCGCTCTCCCTGCCACTCAAGTTCATCAGATTGGATACCATACGAATGGCTATGGACTCGTTGTCCATCACCCAAATTCTTGATCTTGTAAATCCACCTTGAAGTAATCACTAATTTTCCACAGATCTTGGCACAATGACATCCTTCAAACTTGCTGGCCTGCTTGCTTCTAGACCCCTTTTGGTCAGTACAATTTCTCCCTCTCGAACACAAATCACTTTTGGGAGAATCCTCTTGCCACAAACTTTGCTTCGTTCTTCCAATGCTTCCAATTATTTCCAAATCCATCGCAACCTTCATGATGTACCTGCAATCCTCACTAGGAGGCCCATAGAAGAATGATTATAACCCATCAAAAAAAAAGACAAGAGCCTAACAAATCAAAACAAAAATAATCAAGGAAGATCAATGTAGAGTACTTATCTTTTGAGGGTTGTAGGGAATTTCCAACTCCCTCTTCATCCTTGCTTTTTTTGCAAAATCCATCTTCGTCCTCATTGTCAGCCATTACTTCAAGTTGCTTGCCCTTTAGTTCGAGTTTCTTTGTTCAGTGAAATCATCAACTTTCAATGCTCTAGCTCTAGGGTTATTTCCACAAACCCCACAAATTTCTTAATCATATCCTTGATCATTTATCGAGGGTTTACAAAGCCTAGGACTATTAGAACTTCCAAGAAGGTCTCATAGCACAAGTGTTATGACTCTTCTTCTCAGCTCCATTTGTTTCTAGAGAAAATTTCTTGAATGAAATCAAGTTGATCATTTCTCAAATACTTGATGGAAAACTCTGCCATATACTAATTTTCTCAATTAGAATCAAGCAAGGTCTTTATCACTATATTTCATCTATACAATGCAAATAATCCTTTATATCTTTGACAAAAACCATTATTCATACAAGGTATACAACATTAGAACATGCAACTTCAAAACAATGCTACTGTTGTTGAACACATAACTTATAGTATGATGCAACTCAAGTCCATATAAGGACTTCAATCCAAATGATCACTTTTAGATCTTCTAGGGTTTTATAAAACCCTAAGTTTATCAGCTCTTCCAAGAATGAGAGACCCTATTATCACAATTCCTTCTAGCTCAATGTATACAAGACATCACATATTTCATTAAGAATTTTATTTGACCATATTTCCACAAGACTTACGTCAACATTTTCAGATTAGCCTTCTTTTAGCAAGTTTCTTGAAATTGAATTTATTAGTAACAACATTCTTGATTCTTCATTTAGATGGTTTCTTAAACATGATTCAACACAGTACTTGGAAATAGTTCAATTAGGCCTAGGCGAAAGTATTTGACTAAGCTTCAATTTCGGCTTCATTCAACCTTATACTCAAATCTTGGTTCCTTTTTCACTTAAACTTTTGAATGCCCTTGAATTGGCTATATACATTAAAGAGAAAAGCATACCGAGATTACTTACCTTCAAAAAATGATAAGAGTCAATTTGAGATTTAGGAACTAGATATTTGTTCCCAATGGCTCTTACACAATCTTTCAATTTTCCTTCTAGGTCTACCAACTTTATAGATACTTCTCTTGCTTGATATGGAGGAGCCTTTTGCCCAACTCCCTTTGGCCTTGGAGAAATTTCCTTGGTGGATTAGTTTATGATATGACAAAAATGACTATGTCGATCTTTATGCATAAGTAAACCTTGGAACTTCTTTTTAATCAGCTTGAAAGGAGCCTTAGAACAAACTTCATCTGAGCTCGAACTAGGCTTTAAGAATGGTCATGAAATAGATATCTAAGCTTAGACTAGGCTTAGCCTCGAATATCTATGATTCCTTTTTTGGTCATGATCTGAGGCTTCTCGACCTCTATTATTTGCACTAAGACCTTTCGACTTACATAATAATCTTGCAACCATGAACCTAGGGCTAGGGAAGCGCTAATCTTATCACTTTCGAACACTGATAGCCATGAACAAGTCTCGAACCAATCTTGACCTGACTAATAATTATCCATACTCAAAACTTTGTGTTTTAGGCTTTGGTCCTTCATAACTGGACTACATATGAGGGTCTCCTTTTAATCACAACCAAAATTAGAACTAGAACTTCAACATTCCTTCATACTTGGTCTAGACATAGGTAGAGCTAGGACAAAAACGCTTCTCAGACAAAGATACAAACGTGTCTTTGTTCCAATCTCCTTAGTGGTTGCTCTTTAACCAAATCTAATTCCATGATGACTTATTAGGATTTCCTAGACTGATAATTACTTCTAATGATTTCTTCATTATTTATATTGTCACTTCATCATTAATAAATTATACATAGGAAATCTTCAACATTAAAACAATAATAACAATAGAAACATAAAGAGACAACCAAACAAAAAGGACACAATTTATCTTGGGAAAACCTCAAACCAAGGGAAAACCCCACAACCTTTTCTTAGATATTTTTTCCATTTCAGCAAGGAATACAATCTTAATTTTCTAGATGAATCAAGTCAAATTGACTAGTAACCAAACCCAAACTACCCATAAATAGCCTCAAAAATTTTCAATCTACCTTAGAGGATTCAATGTACCTCAGGAGAATTTGGTTTGCCTTAGATTTCATCTTGATTAGCCTCAAATTTCGTCATTTTCTAGATATGAATAGTGCCTTAAATGATCCAAATTTCTGTCTCAAATGTGATCCATTTTCCTACCCAAATGAGGAGGACGAATGACATATTTATAGTGGTCAAATGTGCCCAAGTGTTGTGATTGTTGCGCTGAGCCGCCATGAACAGATTAGGGCCAACTTTACATTTTGGAGGAAGAATTCAATATAAAATTTCAAAATTTACTTCTTTTAAAGCCGTCTTGAAATACAATCTAGATTTTTTATTTCTCTTTATTTTGTACAGCTAAGACCAATTATGAAGATCGACCATAGCTACAAAATTCCAACAAATAGATCAATGTTTAAAATGAATGTAGATTGATTTTAATAGTGTAATGTCCCTAAGACATCAAAAAATCATAAACATTCAATTATCAAGATAAGAGATGAAACTATTCATACAATTTAAAAGATCATTGAGCCCCAAGGGTTAGCTCAGCTGCTCAAATAAGTGCCTCGCTGTTTGGGAGGTCATAGGGTCAATTCTCCCCGAAGCCCTTGGGGTTAGGCCTAGCTATTGGTCGCGGGGCTTGATACCCTTGATCAAGCTCAAATATTTCCGACATAGCAACCACCCAGTGACTGTGGGTGTCTATGAACCACCTGAGAAACACCAAAAAAAAAGAAGTAAAAAATCATTGCAATAATTTTAAAATGTGAAAATAATAAATAATTTTTACCATAAAATTTTAAAAGACTATTTTTTATAAATAAATAACATATTTAATGATATTCAATGTAAAATTATAAACTTAGTACATAGGTATTTTTGAAAATTTAAGGATTTTTCAAAATTATTGATGACAATGAATGACATTATCTTATTTTTAAAAATTTACAAAGAAACAATCGAACATACTAACATTTCATTTTTTGTTTCTTAACATACTAATATTTACTTTACATATTGTCAAGATATTAGAAAAAGTGTTCTAATACAAATATAATTCTCATTCACCAACTTATCCCACCCTATTATTCTTGCCTTCCTAATTCTAGTGTTACTTTTGTAAAACTCAATACTAACATTCACATTAATATTAGAAAGCTAACATTATGTAAAAATCATTTATACAAACACAATCTAACAAGAAAGTGATTCATGTGCCAACCACAATTTTTAAGGTCCTTGGTATATACTCAAACTTGTTGAATAAGTGGATTTCCAAGCCCACTACCATGAAAATTTCCATTTGTGTATATTGTTGTTTATATAATTAAAATGGATTTTTTTTTTTTTTTTTTATTTATTTATTAAAGAAAGATGATTTAAGCTTTGTAAAAATGCAGTTACATAGTTTTGTATGAGTATTGTTGGCCTGTTATTGATTCCACCTATGTAACATGAAGTTAGCTTATACAGTAAAATCTTTCGGTAAAAATCACATTCAAATTGTTGGTCGAGAGCCACTTAATGTAACTTATTTGTATAATATTATTTTTTCAGAAATCATATACAAACAAAAATATTCAGTCATTGAAAGTCATTCGACAGTTTTTAAGCTCTTTCGGTAAAAATCACATTCAAATTGTTGGTCGAGAGCCACTTAATGTAACTTATTTGTATAATATTATTTTTTCAGAAATCATATACAAACAAAAATATTCAGTCATTGAAAGTCATTCGACAGTTTTTAAGCAGGTTTTGCAAGCCTATTCATTTTTGTTTCTTAATATCATAAATGTCTATTCATTTTTGTTTCTTAATATCATAAAAGTCTATTCATTTTTGTTTCTCAATATCATCTTAGGTTAAGAAGACTATTTTTTTTTAAGAAATGCATATTCTTATTTTCAAGATGTGTTTAGCACAGTTAAATTAATGCTCTTTCTATTAGATATTAATTTATGTTTAAAAATACTAAAAGTGCATTAAAGGCTAACAAGATATGTTGGCATGTATGTTCCTCGTGGCTTACAAGGTATAAGTCTTACCAGCCTTCAAAACAATTCAAATATTTATATACATTAAGTATTGCATTTTGTGTAAATTCCAACACACGGACCTATACTCTTGTGTCCAATGTACATGAAATCAACCATCAATGCCTCCATGTCGACATTCTCTTAGGATTTCAAGGATTTCTTATGGATACAAGATGAGCCTATTCTATCGGCATAAAATGAATCCTATAAAATCATAGATTATTATGCAAACTTGAAATTAATCCAAATATATATATATATTCAATTTTTAGATGGTTTCATATATATATATTCAATTTTTAGATGGTTTCATATTATTATCTCTGCATTCCTAAATATATGAAATGGTACTAAGGCCTCTTATCCACTTATTTTTCACAACGTGGCAATAAGAAGAAAGAACATACGCTGGGATTACTAGCAATGAGTGAACTGTTGGCACTTGGGTGAAAAGCATATCTGTGGATTTCAAAACTTCCGGCCATTTAAAATAGGAAAATCCAAAATGAACATATTAACAGACTGTCAATGCCATTAATATCCATCAACCTTAATTCTGTATTTCAAAGTATTCCAGGTTGGTTAACAATGTAAAACCCAAGCATATCTTTGGATTTCAAAACTTCCAGCCATTTAAAATAGGAAAATCCAAAATGAACATATTAACAGACTTTCAATGCCATTAATATCCATCAACCTTAATTCTGTATTTCAAAGTATTCCAGGTTGGTTAACAATGTAAAACCCCTTGCTTATAGATGATTATAGTCGTCGTTAAGAAAAAATCCTCTAAAATATTTACATTTCTTTTTCCAGGTATTAATATCAGATCTCACGAAATCTGTAAATACCAAAAGTTACAACTAATATATTTTGTATACTTACATGAAACATGACATAAATATTGTGACGTATGAACTATATCTCATGTAGTTTCCCCCAATCAAAGAGAGGTTGGGGAAAACTATTTTGATGTAATGACGGGTTAGCAATAAACTATTTAAGGGATGCCAATTGCACCCCTCAGAATATAAACATCATGTTTTTTCAAAAGAATATCTCAAATTTGCAAGCCAACTATACTCAAATGAAGAGCTTTGCGTCCATCTAGCTCATTCTGTATGGCATTGTACAATGACATTATAAAGAAGTTAGATGGAACAAACCCTTTCAATTTTGGGCATTTCCTTTCAAAGAATGGAAATTAATCAATATACAAGTGCATGTCCTTTCACAATGCCTTGGGAGAATGAACCGGTGTAGGCAGTAATTCAAGCTACAAAATCATGAAATGATACTGTACATGCCCTCCAAGGTTGACATTTTGAAAAGTTATGGATCTGTTTTAAAAGCAAGCTCCATGGAATTGACATTATGCTCAGAAATAACATGGGTGGCATCAGTTAATACTGACGAAGATGGTTGAAGGTCCAAGGGTGTCTCTGGTGAATTCAAAATTGTTGGTGACATGGGAGAGTCACCATTCATACCACTAGGTGACAGGGCTACTGCTTTCATCTTATTTGACTTAGCAGCATCCAAAAGAGGATCTGCAAGAAGGGCCTGGTCAAAGCAGGCAATAGCCTCTTGCCACCGTCCTTCCACAATGTATAGTAGCCCAAGATTGTTGCATGCTGGTGCATAGCTTGGGCAAATTTCAAGGGCCTTTGCAAATGCCTGGTGTGCATCAACAAACTTCTTCTGTTGCCGATACAGATTCCCTAAATTTGAAAGCACACTGTGTGCTTGTTCAGAAGTAGCAAGAGAGAGTGCCCGCTTATATACATCTTCAGCCAAAGACAGATCTTCAGACAGTTGCAATGCGATACCTGCAACAAATGACCAATTGTCAATATTAACTGCAAAGGACGCCTCGTTTAACTGTCCAAGAATATCCATCAATTTTGCAAAAATAATTCAAATGAACAAGAACTACCATTCTATATATGTTCAAGAAATTTATGACCATTATCTTGTTCCAGAGTATACCATTTCCATACAAAACTAGAAGTCAGCATCCATCAGAACAAAACAACAGTCTTTTCTTGTGCTCTTTCCAAGCCCACTACCAATTACAAATTATCCAATCATAATCCATGCCACTAGAGATCGTAAAACCAGAAAAATATTCATTTTATGCCATGAAAGGATAAACTTGGACAGCAGAGTGAAGCAAAGCTCATTGCTAGATTACTTCGATTTTGTGAATGCTCCCAAATATGGACTTTACTATTATCTTTCTAGCTGCAATTGTATTAATGAGCTATAAGTCCAAATGTTGTTCTGAAAATCCCAAGATAGAAACATAATTCTAGTCCTTGTATCACTCCCTTGTGTTCATGAATTCCCTATCATTCAGTTTGCTATTGTATTTCTGCTGTCAAAATGGTTCTTACAGTACTCGGTTTACCAAGCAATCCACAGGAACGTAATAGCAGTGTTTCCAGCCTAAGGAAACATACACCTATTTACTCCTGCCTACAAACATAGGAATAACTCCTACTCAATTTTTCAATTTAGCTGCTGCATCATTTTCCTTGTTTTCTCTTGACATTTCCTGTGTACATCAATTCTACATATTGATCTTATAAACCACCATAGAAAACTGTTGAGTTCTATAGTTGCTTTGAAAAAACAGTATTCTAAAACTATTTCTAGTATCTAACAAACACACTCATTGATTGCCTTTTGATTCATTGACATTTACCATTTTTGAAGTAATGTAATGAACAATCTGTTGCACATATGTTGTCATTGATGTCAAGTTCAGGGCGAGCTTGTTGAGTTGTCATGCATGACGCTTATGCTGTCTTGGTTGTTTGTCAAGCTTATGATCACCTGCTTGTTTGTTGAGTAGCATCTCTTTGAAAGCATTTTGTCTGCAGGTAACTTGCTCAAAAGCACATGAAAAGTGCTTGGTTAAATATCCCTCTCAAAGACCTTCCTAGTGATATATGGCATTTAGACTAACTCTGAAGGAAAGAAGGAAAAATCAGAGTTTGGTTCCAAAGGCTCAAGATTCTGCGAGGGCCCAACCTCGTCGGATCAGCACCAATCGGCAGTGGAAGGCAGAAACTCAGGGGGAATATGCTAATGGCCGATTGGTGGTGACCCGACAAGCCATTGGTCATAGTGCTTGGTTGCCAAAGATCCTGGCAATAAGCGCCTAGGTGTCTATCGGACTGCCCAACTAGAGATGGTCTTGCAAATGGTGAACATGGCTGATGAGCAGCAAGCGGCAAGGATTTCGGTCACAACACCCAGTCATGGGGAGAGTCGTGAGCATCACCTAGACGTTTGACAGACTGCTTGAAGCACAAAAGCCTGTCTATCAAAATGAGCGCAGCAAGTGGTGAGCCATAAGGCTGCAAGTCACAACCCCTAATCGCAAGGAGCTCAGTGGTCAGCGTCTAGGTGCTTATCGGACCGCTAGGTTTAAATAACTTGCTCACAACAAAATAAGCAGTGAGCAGCAATCGACAAGCGATAAGTTAGCATAGGTGGCACCCAGATGACATGGCAAGGTAACAAGGCAGAGACAGTTGGCAGGCCGATGAAATGGCACCTTGAGGTGAGGATGTGGCATGTGGATTTGGGATTTTTGGGTGGCCAAGTCCCTCTTTTTCGAGTGACATGTGGCAAGTTGTGTGTGTTGGAAATATGGTAGCCATGGTCGGTATTTTCATCTTGAAAAGAAATTGGAAATTTGAATTTTAAATTTTTGCCTCTGAATATTTCAAGTCGGCCTCATATTGTTTAGGTCAGTTGGGCCTCTTGGAGGCACCTATTCAACCCCCTTATGAAGTCTATATATTGGAGAGCCCTCCTCCTCATTTGGGCATCAACACATCTCTTGGTTATCTTTGTTCTGAGAAGACAATAAAAGAAGAGGAGGTCGAATTTTGTGCAAGGAAGGAGGGTTGGATGGCTTAGCACTTGATCTTATGCTTCTGGTTAGATGTTTTTTTGATGTTTTGTTTCTGGATAAATTGATGGGCATTGAACTCTCTCTCTCATAAGGGAATATCCCTAGGTTTTCCCCTTGTGGCTTTTGCCCTGGCCTCATGCCTAATGTTTGCATCTTGTCTCATTGTTATCTTTCCACTGCTCTTTCATGTTATTGGTTGAAATTTTCTTTTGTATAATTGCTTAATGATATTGAATGAATGTTATATTAATGTTAATTGATAACTAGAAGTAGTTATCTATGGAAGAAAATTATTCTAGCTTGTGCCCTAGAAAATTCAACATCACAATGTGGCAATGACGTGGACATGGCATGGCCAATCGTCCATAAGCCATTGGAAAGTGCCAGGCAAGTGGGCCCAATTATCCTCTGAGGTGCCACCTTGCACAGACGAATGCAACAAAGGATTTTGGAAACCCGCCCCCTTGTTAAAAATTGAAAAAGTAGGGGGGCCGAAGTCATGTCTCCGCTGTTGGATCTTATCATTGTAGAAGATCACTTAGCATGCACTACAAAGGTGGGGGTGAGTTAATTCACACATACGACAACTTGTGGACCCTGCCATGCATTAAAGCTCAGATAGGTGGGGGGGGGGGGGGGGGGGGGGGGGGGGCAGAAGTGATATTTGTTGAAAAAGTGTAACTAGGTTCGGTCTTCATAATGACATGTAATTGTGATTTTATGTAAAAGATGTAAAGAAGAAAAATAAAATTATTGTAATGCTTGCATCATGGGTTTCATGAGAAAGATATTTTATTTTTAGTATAGGCTCCCATTGAGAGCCCTTAGGAATTTTGTCATCTAGTCATAAAAGTATAAAGAGTCATTGTCATGTAATGAAGACATGTTACACATTGTAAAGAGTCACACTTGTCTATGTAAAGTCATCCTCCAAGACCTTGTCACTAGCCCTCTTCAAGTCCACCTACAACGAAGGGAGAAATCCAAAAGATGATGTCGGCCCTCCTTCAAGTGATCATGTCGGCCCAAAGGACATGAGCAAACATGTATATATACAAGTACTCGACCTCACTTGGAAGCAGGCAATTCGATCAAGCAAGTCTACAAAGAAGTGCGAGAAACATACTAGAGAGAGCCTCTATCTCAGCGAAGCAAGAGGGAAGAAGAGTGAAGTTAGTTTGTGGACTGTTTTGGGTAATATATCCTCCCACGTGTGAAGGCAGAAGATACAAAGGTGCCAGAAGAAGGTTGAAGTCTTGCAGCTACATCAAGGTGATCTTATTTGGGTAGAAGACCTCACTAGAAGGAGCCGAGTAGAAGTGCAATAGGTCTCTCTCTTGAAGAGACTCATTAAGGAGCGAAAGTGTTCTAGGGTTTCTGAAATAGGGTTGCAGACCTACATCAAGGAGACCGAGATTCTCAAGGAAGCCAAGAAGAGGAAGAAGAAGAGCAGTGTCGGAAAGGAGGCTAGTGACTTGGTCTTGGGAGGACTCTAGTGTCAAGGGTCATTGTCATGGTCTTGGTGTTCGTCAATTGAAGATCTATAAGAAGAATTTCGTTTGGGTTTTCCTCTCAAAGAGTGAGAGGTTTTGGCCTTGGATGACAAGCCTATATACTATGTCTCTTGTCTCTCTATTTGTTCATGATATGGTAATTGTCTTGATGAAAAGAACACAATAATAATTACAAGAAAGAGAAGATCATAATCAAGAAGCAAAAGTATATCACAAGCAATTATCATAAGTAGAGAAATCACCTAACTATTGATGCCCTAGATTTCTCAACAACATCTCTACTATCGATCATAATTGGATCAATAAGCGTGCATTAAAGTAGGTGGATAATTAACCTGGTGAACTTTGGTGTGGTCATGGTATTGCTGCAAGGAGATATCTGAGCATCCGCCTCTTTGAGGTTGAAGCAAGCATGCACAACTAGCCTAAGCCTAAATTGGGATGTGCATGAAGTTAAAATGATGGTCAATGTTTTAGATCGATCTAGATTTCATGGTGAAGGTATCCGGGGATCTGGGGGTCTGGCTATGTACAAAATATTTAAATACCTACATATTGAAATCACGAATCAAATCTAGCCATTTAAAGACATGGTCCCAACACTCGATCATATGGAGTGTGATTGAAGCCATTGGAGCTGGAGTTATAATCCATCCAACTGAATGGAAATCCATATGTCCAAGAACTCGTTTCATATAAGTGGATTTGAATCCAGATTTGCAGGAATGCATCTTTAGACAGGGTCATATCATATGGTCACGTGGAACCAAATCCGATCCCCCAAAGAGCCAAGGAGACGTTGATATGAGTCTTATCCTAGCCATCTCGATTGAATCTCCAGCAGAAGACATTGTAGTAATACTCCAAGTTTTATGGATGGTCTTCCATGGAATTTTCATCTTGTCATGGTTTGTTGACTTGGTAAAGTATTAATAAGGCAAAACAATTTGGAATTGTGTAGTGGATGTGTGTCTTGAATGTGTGGTGCTTATGTAGTGTGTGATCGTCAGTCTGGCTTGGTTACGCAAATAGTGAGAAAAATAGAGAAGCAAAAAAAAGGTTTCCGTGACTAAGAGCTGAATCAACCTGAGAAATGAAGTCCCTAGAGACATGTGATCGTGAAAGAGGTTAGAGGATAAAGTCCATATATACATGCGAAGTTGTTCAATGTTGTAAAGTCCAGGAGCAACATATAAGGACTGTGGATGAGCCAAAGATGAAGATACAAAACGAGTGACATGCAAAATAGAGGAACAACACAATCACAGTTAAAGATATAAAGAAAGGATTCAGTTAAGAATTTCAGGTTGGTGCCTCCTTCTAGTTGGTGCTGGTAAAACATTTTAGGGGGTTGGTGCCTCCTCCTTGTTGGTGCCAGTAAAACATTTCAGGAGGTTGGTGCTGGTGAGGCCTGGTATTGCACCAAGAGTGTTGCAACTCCCAAGGGCTCCTCAACTTAAATTATCAACCCGAGGTTCGTACAAACTTAGAGGTGACAGTGTTGTATGCACAATAGGTTAGGTTCTACTCATGCCACCCTCAGTCATGACATCAAATCAAGGTGTTCAAAGACCATTCCTCCAACTTAACTATAGTGAAAACTCTTGATGAAACTGATTTTAACTATGAAAGTGAAAATGTCATTCATTCAACTTGTAGATGCTAATTAACATTACATGAGAGAAAAAGGGCTAGTCTACTTGTAGAAGTGAAGCTACTCTATTTTGCACATTTCATCAAATCAATAACCTACTTGCATGTATCATTGATCTACTTTAATTTTGCTTGAAAATTAGAAATCTAACTTGTAACATGCTTGTGAATTAAAAACACTAATTCTACTATGTTTTGCAGTGAGGAAAAGAGGAGGTTGGAGTGGTCTAAGAGCTTCTCTAGATCATCAAATCACAAGTTGGGGGTCATTATTCATCTTAACCAAGCTAAGGTTGAAGTGGGGAGCAAAATAGGTGGAGGAAAATGGTGCTACATGAGGTCTCGTATTGCTACAGGAGGCCCTGTATTGCTACAAGAGGGGTTCCGAGAGCCTTTTGATGGTGGAGATGGTATTTTGAGGGTAGGAGAAGATGGATGAAGGTAGGAGGGAGTGAATGAAGGTTGGGGAAGCCTCCTAGCCAAGCCCAGGACCTCTCGGAGGTCTGTCTTGCACCAAGGTGGATGCCCATGGTGTCCTTAATTGCCTAAACAGAATGACTGTGGAAACAAAGTTTAAGCAATATGTGTTGAAGAAAGTGTAACTAGGTTCGGTCTTCATGACATTGTAATTGTGATTTTTATAAACAAGAAAATGAATTTAATTATTATGCCTTGCTGCATGGGTTTCATGAGCAAGAGGTTTATTTATTTAGTGGCTCTGATTGAGAACCTTAGGATTTATTTTAACGAGTCAATGTCACACTCTTCTTGAGCCTATGTGTAATGTATACAAGTCTATAGAAGGGTCTAGCAATGCTTCAAGACAAGCACAATCCTCCTAAAGACAGCAGCCAGCGAAATGTTGAAGAGAACAGTTATGTCAGCCTCAAAATGAATATTAATAGTCACGTTGACTCAATAAACAGACACATCGGTTCAATTGACACATCGACTTAATATGGGAGACTAACCACTATAAATATGCGACTAGAGTCACCACAGAAAAATAGAATTCGAACATACCTCTGCAACTTCGGATGGCACAGTGAGTGCAGGAATCTCGAACAAGATACAATGTTACAGAATCTTAGGCAAGCACAGGAGTATAGACACTTCGGATTCCCTTGGATGGGTACAGGGATCTAATCCGCATTACAGGAGGACACTGTCTTGTGGAAAACTTCAGTGAGTAGATTAAAGTATCGGCATAACTATGATGATAATCTTGGTGCAAGAATGTCAATGTCTCGATATAGATAAGATGATAAAGATCACAATGCTAATCACTGTCTCAACGTATCAAATGGAGAAGATACACTCGCTGTCTTGGTACAACTATGATCTCACAAGTAATACACTTTCAACATACTAACTATAGTCATGACCTTAATAGAGAAGATCACTGTCTCGGTGAATCTAAGTGCATCTCTCCTATATATATATATATATATATATATATATATCAGATCTCTTTGTTATGGAGAAGATCTCGGTGAGGATGCAACAGTAATGAAGATCTCTATGGTAGTGTAGCAAGGTGCAATAATGATGTAACAATAATGGTGGTAGAGATGATCTCAGTATGCAGCAATGATCTAAGTAAAGATGGAACAATGATGAAGCAGCAGTGATGATGATCTCAGCAATGACAAAGAAGAGGATTGTTGTCTTGGTCTTGGAGTGGCATGATAGGTCAAGGGTCATGCTCTTGGTATTTGTCAATTGGAATCTCTATAAGAAGAATTTTGCAGGTTTTCTTCTCCAAGAGGGAGAGGTTTTGGCCCTGGCAAAAAGCCAACATTGTGTTTTCTTGTCTCTTTAATTTTGGTAGCTATTTGATGAACTAAGAAGACACACTCTAATAATAATAACAAGTGAAGATTGTGCTAAGAAGTAAAGTTAATAACTCACAAATAGTTATCATGCAAGAAGAATCTCATCAACTACATTAGGCCTAGATTCTTCAACATGGTATCAGAGCTAAGGTGATGAAGTCAAAGGAAGGGCAAAAAAAAGAGACATTCAAGGATAAGCTTCAAGAAGGGCATCAAAGCAAGTTGAAGGGCCTTGTCAAAATTGAAGGATCAGTCTACAACAGCAAGGGGTTTTGTCTATATAATCAAGGAGACAGTCTACAACAGCAAGAAATTTTGACTTTGCATTCATCATCAAAAGGCCACCAAGACTCTCATCAAAATGTCTACAAAGCAATGAAGCTCAAAGGACCTCAAAATCGAAGATCACATCATCTTGAAAAAGGTTGAAACCCTAGAAGCAATCCTGATCTACACTACAAAAGAAGGCAAAGCATATTGAAGGCAATAAGGCATGGACATCTTCAAAAGATCATCTCCTTGCCCTAGAAGAAGATCATCCAAGGAAGCAGCAAATCATCCTCATCAAAAGGAGCAACCTTTTCTATTAAGGAAAGGCTTTCTCATTTGAAAGAAGATTATTCAAGAGGAAGCTCTAATGCATCTGCTTCAACCACTTCCAACGTGATCAAGGTGAAGATTTTATCTTCACATCTCAGGTAAGTATCTTTCATTTTATAATCAAGTTTGGTTAAATGACTTCGTGTTTGCAAGGAGATCTATAAATCGGTTGGGTCATCAAGATTCCTTGCATAAGAAAGGAAGATAGATATAGTCCCCGGAAAAGAAGTCACTGATATCTATGGAAAAAGTCCCTGAAGGTCAAGCATTGTTTAAATGCATGGAAAAAGGATCAAAGGACTCATAGGATTCTTATGAAATCAGCCAAAGGTCCTCTCATCCCTATGTAGCTGGAGAGGAGACATAAAAGAGATATATGAAATGCTAATGCAGTGAAGAAGGTCATATCACTTAGACCTAATTGAAGGTATCAAAGAATGAAGGAATATCTTCATGAGATCTCAATTGGGAGATCTGGGAAAGATGATAAGAAGCTAATCATCATCGTTTTGAAATGCACTAATTGATAAGCAAGGTAACAAATGACAAGAAAGTTACCTCATTCAACAACTTGTGGTCTATAGAAAAAGACAAGTTGAAGGCAAAAGTGTTGAAGGTTAAAAGACTCAAACATTTGCAGAAAGGAAGGGGAAGTTTGGTCCTCAAGCAAGACAAAACAGTGCTATGGAAAGATTATGAAAAGAAAGCTCATATCGCCGAAAAGATGATGGGAGCTGAAGAAAAGGGTCAAGGAAAGAGGGAGTAACAAATCGCTACTATGAGTGAGATGGTATCCCTCACAAAAGGGTCCTATCATAAGCTCCTAAATCTTGTGTTATAGATATGACCATGATAATAAGATGCATCATGGCATCATGGAAGCATTAGAAACAAGAGCTCGTGACATCACCATGGGAATCATGAAGGACATAATCTATGGCAGTCAAACATGAAGGATAGAGCTCTTGGGAACCTCATTGGACATTGAAGGAAAGGAAGAAGTCATCCAGGACAAGGCTCATCATACATCAAGTCAAAAAGGAAACAATTGCCAGATGGGGATATGCAAGATCCTCAAGATTCTCTGATCAAATCCTCATCAAAGGGATCACTAATCTAGAGATGAAGCAAGTGTTTCATAAGGAACTCCAACTTATGGAATTCATGGGATGATGGTATGATGAAGCAGATCAAGGGATTGAAGATCTTTTCAATCAAGGAAGCTACTAGAAGAAGCCTAGATGACCTAAAGATAAAATGAGGTATGTATGCTTGTGTTTAATATTATAATGTCATGTTGTATGGTTATAGCTAACATGGATCATTACTTCTATCTTGAGAAGCATGATCAAGAGAAAAAGGATCTCCTCCTCTGAAAGGATGCAGGAAGGCATAAAGTCACACTGACATGAAATCAACATAATATGTCCTCATATGAAGTATGAGGTGGTTGACTACAGTTAAGAAACTCTAATTGAAAGCTCCTAGAATGGAATGTGTGAGGAAGGAAGAGATCCTGAGATATGAAACCATGATGAAGGCAATCAACATCCAAAGGACCAAGAAGACATGACTAGGAAATCTACCAGAAAAGATATGAAGACTTTGATTAAAGTCTAAAAGGATGAAGACCCTTGACAATGGATATCTTTGGGAGATGTGTCAACATGTATGCAGGATGCTGATACCTACAGGAAGATGTCATGGTGAATAGCCATCTTGAAAGGTATATCTAATTTAATGTTATCATTTCTTGAATAATATATGGATAAGTTCATGCAAGGCTACTGGAACAAGAATTGAAAGTACAAGTACAACTAGCATTCATGTGGTGGATGGAAACTCCTTAAAGAAACATGATGAGGAAGAAGTAGCCATATGACGACGGTTCCAAATATGAAGAAGGCCACTTTCCATGAAGAAAGGAATGACATGATGAACCAAGAAGGAAAGTGATAGATGGCTGATGCCCTACAAGGAAGAAGGTCAACTGAATTTCATGACATCAAGGAAAGAAGTTGATCAAGCAGCTGAAGGACGTACGAAGAAGAAGTTGTTGATGAAAAGACAAGTCCCTGATTAAGAAGGAGCTTGGATTTGGTCACCCCTGATTGAAAAGGAGTGCCAGTTGTGTTTTTCTATTTCATATGTCATGCACTAGATCAGGACTAACAACCATAAGTCTTAGTAAAGGCCATGAAGAGAAATGTAGACACATGACGGATGTATCCTCCCTAATTGAGACGGAGAGATAGACACAACATTCTGTCTCAACTTTGGAAGAAAGAATGGAGGATTGGGTAATCATCTGGCATTCGATGCTCTTTGAGGATGTGTAGGGCATCCAAGATAAGAATAGACACAACATTCTTATCTCAACTTTGGAAGAAAGAATGGAGGATTGGGTAATCATCTGGCATTTGATGCTCTTTGAGGATGTGTAGGGCATCCAAGATAAGAATAGAGAAGAGGACCGATATTCTTTGAAGGCTGAGTACCCAAGATAAGAATAGTCCTAGAAGGTCATACTCAATGAACACCCGGGTGGGTATGTACCTTGAGAGACAATGATGAAGGTGTCTATAGTCATTGGTCTAGCCAACATTGTGCTTTGATATGATGAGAGATAGAGCTGTCAATCAAGGCCATGTTGTGGAAACAAAGTTGGTTACTATGATGCTATATAGATGGGATTACCAATCTAATTCTTCTTATGAGAAATTCTTCAAATTGAGAATGACCAAGTACCATTATGAATACCTCCCTAGTTAAGAGAGAGTGTTGAAGAAAATGTAAATAGGTTCGGTCTTCATGACATTCTAATTGTGATTTTTGTAAACAAGAAAATGAATTTAATTATTATGCCTTGTTGCATGGGTTTCATGAGCAAGAGGTTTATTTATTTAGTGGCTCCCATTGAGAGCCTTAGGATTTATTTTAAAGAGTCAATGTCGTGCTCTTCTTGAGCTTATGTGTAATGTATACAAGTCTATAGAAAGGTTTAGCAGCCCTCCCAAACAAGCACAATCCTCCTGAAGACATCAGCGAGCAAAAAGATGAAGAAAACGGTTATGTTGGCCTCAAAATGAATATTAATACTCATGTCGACTCAATAAAGAGACACATCGGTTCACATTGACATGTCGGCTTAATATGGGAGACTAACCACTATAAATATGCGACTAGAGTCACCACAAAAAAATAGAATTCGAACATACCCCTGCAACTTTGGATGGCACAATGAGTGCAGGAATCTCGGACAAGATACATTGTTACAGAATCTCGGGCAAGCACAAGAGTACAAACATGAAATGGCTTGGAAACAAGAACAATACAGAAATATAGAAGAGGGACTAAAGCCTCTGGGTTGGGCCCAAACCCAAGGGTTTTAGCCCTCTAGAACTAGCTCAGATGCAACTCAATAACAAACTTCTCATTAGCAGAAAATAGTAGTCTCATACATCACATGAAAGTTAATAATAACAAGGTCAAGCCCTCGGCTCAATAGCTACTCCTAGCTGAATCAAAAATTTGAATCCTAATGAGCCTTTCAGCTGGTTTATTTATACAAAAAGGTAGTTGATGGAAACTCCCTTGAAAATAGGAGTGGTTCCCTCCAATAGCTCGAAAATTGTGGATTTGGTCCTCCTTGAGCTTCACTTGCACTTGGAGTTACTCGAATGTCAATGAATTCGAGCTTGTGAGTGAGGATTTGGTGATCTCAAGCTGAGTTAGAGAGTTAAGGAGGTGGACAAGCCTCCCTAGATTCTCTCCTAGTTGTCTCCATCAAGCCCCTGCATAGTAAATGCCTAAAAAATGCTTCTTTTTCTTGCAATTTAATCACATTAGGCCACATACTATGACAAACACCTTTTACTCTTCTTGCTAAGCATATTATGACTAAGAATGTGAATTAATGTGAGAAAAGGACAATTCTAAGGGCTGGAGGATAACATAATGAACCTCAAAATATACCTATTAATGGGACCCATCATCACCCCCCTGCTAAAGGTGTTGCTCATCCTCTGAGCAACTTAGTCATCCATATGAAGCTCATTCATGGCCCTGGTGGCCTCTCTAACATCCCAAGGCACCTCAGATGGTGTGCCCTCCTGTGGATAAAAACCTGCATTTGCCTCTATCTTTGTCCATACCTTTGTTCCTCTGCCTGGTTTCTTTCTTCTTGTAAGCCCAACATCAAAGGTGGACTGAGTTTGAGTCCTATCCATTTGATTTTCAGTGTTTGCATGATTCTTTTGTACAATCGGATTCTTTCCAAGGCATTCCTTAGCATTTCAAGAGAGTGATACTATCTGATTTGCAAACTGTGGGGTAAGGCATGCCGCATGCCACCTTCTCTGACAAGCTTGTAGACTCTTTGTTCCTAACATCCTAAAAGTGTCCTCAAAATGTAGAATGGATTGCTCTTGAGTTGCTATGTACTTAGGTTCTAAATCAGAATCAAAGGAGATGAGGTTGTGATTGTTGATGACAGTTGCAGGGTCTACCAATTCTGCTCTGATGTATAAGGGCTCTTTCTCTTCCTTTGCCATCACCTTCTTTACCTCTTCAGCCCTTATCTCCTCATGTGTTAACCAAGATGCTAATGCCATGAGTTGCATGTCTCCCAATCTTGAATTGGGGTCCCAAAAATTTAGATCTGTTAGGATCAAATTATGCATATAAAACTCAGCTAGTTTTGCCCTCTCCTCCATACTTACCTTTTTGCAAAACTCAATAAATTGCCTGTAGTCTTGGAAAGGAAAAGACCCATACTATGCTAGTTTATTAATTTGAAATTGCAACGATTGCTCCTTGAGGAAAAGAGCATAGGATTTGGATGGTTGCTTGCATTGTATGGCCTCCATAGAGAGACTTGCCATAGTGGCAAGTTGTGTTTCCTTCTCTTGCAGTTGTTCTTTCAGTCTTGTATTTTCTGCCTGTAGTTGCTCCCTCATGGTTGACTCCCTTAGTTTTAGGTCACTTAATTCCTTGCGCATTTCATTGATATTTTCCTCCTAAGTTGTAGGAAACAGGAGAAGGGTCCATTTCCGGCCGGAAACGAAACGTAAACAAGGAAACTTGTACCGTATGGCCTGGAAACATGTTTCCGGCCGTATTGGCCCGTTTCTCGAGGAGGAAACGTGGCCAGTGCGGTTGGAAATGTGTTTCTAGGCCGTACGACGAAGTTTCCTCTTCTAATTTGACTTTTTCTTGTATTTTTTTTTAATTTTTTCGCTTCTAATTTTTTATTGGGCAACTAAAATATCTTCTAGATGCCTCTTAAGTTACAAAAAAGAGGATTTTTTTTGAGTGGGGCAGCCTAATGTTCAAGCCTATGGCCCTAGTGTTGACATTCTCCTTTATTTTTCATTTTCATCCTTTTACTTAAATTTTTAACATTACCATGAAATGACTCAGGATGTTTGAGAGAGGTTTCGCCCTAATTGGATTTCATATGGAGAAAGTAGAATTTTAGATCTCACTCAAAATCCAGCAAACTTATCTATTTTTCAAGATTTCAGGATTGGGGGGATTGCAATGTTTCCATCGGATTTCGTCATGTACTAGGGTATGGAACTTGTATTTAATCAAGAGAACTAAGGTCGTTCGACTATGTAGGAGGAGACTCCCAATCAAGCACGAGACAAGAAATTCGAAATTTCTCGTGGTTGACTTTGGATATTGCTATTTTCATTATGTGATCATTCATGAGTAAATGTGATGTACATTTAGAGACTTATAGTTTATGCATTGACAATTGACAATTTAATCATAATGTAATAAATTAGAATGTATCATAATTGCTTTATGATTGCACATATTTCTTAAATGTCCTAACATATATATATATATATATATATATATATATATATATATATATATATATTGTGTTTCCCCGTTTCCTGCAACTTAGTTTTCCTCCATTAGGCCCGCATCTTCTACGTTTTTGGATTTGGCAATCTACATCCATCTATGTGTCCTTCCTCTTTCCTTTTCTAATTCAAAGAAGGGTGGGATGGTGAACTTCTAGGGCATAATCCTACCTCCTTCAACAAACTTGTAGTAGGACACTAAATTGGGCTATGGATCAGGGTCTTGAAGCTCTTGGAAGCCTTTTTCATCTACTTTTGAGGTGGTTGCTCCTTCATATAGCTCTTCCTTTTCTTCTTGCTCAAGGGCAGTTTGTGTCTTGGGTTTCTTGAAGGTCACTACCCTAGTGGTGGGCCTTCTCTCATATGTCACAGGTGGTTTGGTTTTTCCATTAGGAGAGGTAATCTCCTCAATTTTTCCTTCACTAGGCCCCACTTCTTCCTTCTTACTGGGTGACTCCTCAATAGTGATAGGGACCTTTGAAGGAGGTTGTGGTTTCCCCTGTCTAATCCTAGTGCTCTTCCTTGTTTTGAAATATAGGGGACCCTGCCTTGGCTGCCTCCTCTTGGGCTTCACAGGTGTGCTCAATGTGGCAACCACTTCTTGCTCTGTATTCCTTGGAGAGAGACTTGTTTGATTTCCTTGCTTCTCTTTTCCTTGGGGCTTAGAAGTCTTCTCAGGGCTTTCTTTTTCTTCTACTTGTTTCTCTCCTTCTTCCTTAAGCTCTTCTTCTTCTTCCTTTGTTTTTCCTACCTCTTCTTCCTCTATTTTTCCTCCCCTACCTCCAGTGCTAGAGGCTGGTGTTTCTCCAGGTGTGATGGCTTGGGTTTCAATGAAGACCTCCCTATCCATGTCCACAAAATTAGTCCATAGGACAAGGTTCCTTAAGTGGCTCAAAGCATCCATCACAATTAACTTGATGAGGCCATGGTGGGCTATGTGTTGATGCTTTCCTTCCCTCACCTTTTGGCTCATTTCAATGATTGATTGCAGGAGGAAATGGGGAACACTAAGTCTTTGAGGGAGAGGCAATTCTGCCTTGAATCTTAATTCATGGAGCAACCTGAAATGGTAGGCATATACCACACTCAATCTCCCTTCACAAGATATATATTTGAGGATGTGATAAGCCACCTCATCCCAAGGGTAAGGTAGGCTCTCCCTTCTCACTCCATTCTTATCTTCTACAGTTTTTCCTTTCAAAATGATGTTTTTCTTCGTTGTGACACTCACCGCATTTTCCTCTTTTGCTCCATTGAGTTCCCAAGGGTAAGGTGGTCACTCTGCTTATAGTTTCAGGGCTTAAAGAGATGGCCAATCCTCTGACAATAGTGGTGGCACTATCTTCTCCTTGAGAATGCAATGCCATGGAAAATTCATGAGTGATATCATCATCATACCCTTTTAACAATTCAAAGAAACCCAACCATTGATGCCTTCTAAAAATGTTCACTACAAGAGGGTGTTGGTGAATTCTCTTGGTGTCTGTGGGTTCTCTTCTATTAAATCCTCCCCCCATTTCTTCTACTACCCCTTCTTGGTGTTACTTAGGTGTGGAATTCAATTTTCTTTAGAGCAATCTCAGTGGTAGAAACAATGTTAAACCTCCTTTTTATTAGTGAGGGAGAAGGATGCTAGAATTTATATCAAAACAAATTCTTTTTCTCTGCCCCTATCTTTCCTTTACACACAACAATTTCCAAAAGACCTACTACTCAATTGTATTTTACAAGTTACCAACTTCAGGCAGAATTTCTCATGTAATTGTATGGAAATCAAGGAGGGAGGAAGCCACTTACTCCTTTTCAAAATAATTTTGTATGTGCATGAGGGTTGAAGACAATTTCGGGTCATTGTGGCTCTCTTTCACCCTTAAATTCCCTCCTGTAGCTCCTTCTCGGCCCTCCTGTAGCAGTTCAGACCCTCCTGTAGCTTCCTCTTGTAGCACCTACAAACAGAGTTTGAAATAGCTCGGTGGCACCCTAGGCAGTCTGATAGCAATAGCTCAACCTTCCTCTAACTGCTTTTTTGAAATGAGTGATGGTACAAATGGAGTCGAGCCCAGTACATAATATTCCCTTTGTGGTAAAGGCTCAGAGCACTTTGGTGACATGGCACATACACGAGTTTCCTTTTTTGAACCGTTGTCCCCAGTCCTTGCAATCATTACCCCTCTCCTCATGATTATCACCTCACCCCTCATAAGCACCACCCCATTTGATTTGACATCTCCACGTTGCATGGGTGACTTAATATGAACTTTAGTTAACTACCCGAGGGTGGCCAAGTTCACTAGCCACCTCCAGCCTATTAAAACTCCTTTCTCGACCATTAACACATTTTAGCATTTTATGCATAGGGAAGAGGTGAGGGTTGTCATACCTGAGCCTACCTGTGGATCGAATTGCTAGAGATGGTTGCATGTTGGAGCTGGGCCTCATAACATCATGATCTTGAGGGAGTTGATTTCCTTGGCTTGTTTCTATTCAGGCCTTCATAACTTGATGATCTTCTGATTGATAACCTTGTTGTGTGTGCAGGTGCCTTCCCTGTGTCCAAGTTGCTGCTGGTGGAGTAGATGGCCTACTTCCTAAGGATGATGTGCCTCCTCTCTGCTGCAGAAATGGCTCCATGATGCTCTCTGTGGGTGAAAAAAAAATTTTAGGGAGTTCTGTTGTGACTATACAGGTTGCTATAGGAGGAGTCTCCTTCATGTAGCAGTCATTTAATCCTCCCTTCAAGTCTTCATTTTTCATGCCAGGTTGAGGGAAAGTGATGAAAGGCATGAGGACAGGATTAGGATCATGAGGAAGTGGTGTAGGTGATAGAAGAATAGAAAACATGTATTTTATGTGTTTTTTAGATGCATGGCAAAGTGGAATTTTTGAGCAAAATTTTTTGCTAGATGGAGTGGATGGGTGATGGGGTTGACATTGGAGGACCCCTCTTAGCATTTCCTAGAGACAGCATGGCCTTCTGGTTTCTTTTTCCCATTGGATCCTCCTCTTGTAGCCTTATAGGCTCCTCTTGTAGCATTACAAGTTCCTCCTGTAGCATCACAGCGAGGAGGCAAAATTGGAGTCTTTTGTTGATTGGATGATGGAGAGAGGTGGGTATGTGAGTGGAGAGTGTGGAAATGAAATGTATAGGTGGAAGAATGGAGGAATACACTTGTAAGTTATGCTTTGTAACCATGATTCTGTCACTATTCGCAGTCCTGCAAAAAGAAAATTTTAGCAGAAGTGGTGCAAGAACTCCTTTATATTTCTCTTTTTCTCTTTTGTTTTTTTTGTTTTTTTCTTTATTTTTGAGACAAATAGGCTACCTCTGTAGAGGTTTTCAACTTGCATGCCCACCCTAGGTGCCTCGGAGGAGGTTTTCACCCAAGGATCTTTTATTTTTCTTTTTCCTTTTCCTTTTTTGGCTCCTGGGCTGCCTCAGAGAGGTTTTCAACTAAGGAGTTGGCCTCAGATGCCTCATGGAAGTTTTCATCTAGGCCCTCTTATTATTTTTTTTTTAGGCCTCCCAATCACATTTAACTCTCTGTTCACTGAACTAACAAATTCTTCCTTGGACAAAGGTTTCTTGTACAACTTCAACCTATGACCATTGACAAGTAAGGGAATCCCTTCCTCATCAATTGTTTTGATTTGGACAAACCCATTCTCATGACACTTCTCTACCAGATAGGGACCTAGCCATCTTGTCATTAACTTCCCCTTGAAATCCTTGAATCTGGAATCATACATCAGGGCCCAATCTCCTTCTTGAAAAGTCCTTTCCCTGATGTGCTTATCATGCCAAATCTTCCTTTGTAGTTGGATTACCTCAGTGTGTAGGAGAGCTTGCATTCTGAATTCATCTAGACCATTGAGTTGGAGCAGCCTTTCCTGTTGTGTTGTAGTGAGATCCAAGTCTAACTGAGCTACCATCCTCAAGGTGTTGTACTCAAATTCAATAGACAACAGGGCCTTCTTCCCATACACCAACTCAAATGGAGTGAATCCAATGGTGGTCTTCCAAGTGGTGTTGTAGGCCCAAGTGGCTTCCACAAGTCTGTTTGCCCAATCTTTTCTGTTGCTGCTAACAACCTTGGTAAGAATGTTCTCCAATGCTCTGTTTGTGACTTCCACCTACCCATTTTCTTGAGGGTGATAAGCATTAGATGTCCTATGCTTGATGTGGTGTTGCTTCATAAGATCTTCAATCAAACTTGATGTAAATTGTGCTCCTTGATTAGTGACTATTTCCCTTGGAAAACCAAATTTGTAGAAGATGTTCTCCCTTAGAAATTCAGCCACCTTCTGCTCAGTTGTTGCCTTTACTGCTTTTGTTTTAGCCCATTTGGTCAAGTAATCAGTGCATATAATGATATACCTTTTTTGTCCTGATGAGGGATCAATAGGTCCAATGAAATCCATGCCTCGCTTTTCAAATGGCTATAAAGTCACTTGAGGTTGTAAGGGCATTGCATCCTTAGTTGTTGGCTTACCCATTCTTTGACATTGATCACACCTAGTGGTATACCTCCTTGCATCCTGATGTAAAGTGGGCCAATAATAACCTGATTGTAAAACTTTGAAGGTTGTCCTCTTAGCAGAAAAGTGGCCCCCATAGGGTCCATCATGGCATGCTAAGAGGATGTCAAAGACCTCTTCTTCCCTCACACATCTTCTTAGGATATGATCTAACACCAATCTAAGAAGGTTTCCCCCAATCCAAGTGAATCGGGCACTCTTCCTGACAATCTTGCCTTTCTCCCCAGAGGATAGGTTAGGAGGGAACCTCCCAGGAACCAAATAGTTGGCTATATTAGCAAACCAAGGAGAAAGCACCAAGATGACAAAGAGATATTCATCTAGAAGTCGATCATCTATCATTTCTTCTTTTCTTGTAGGAAGGGTTAGCCTTGACAAGAAATCTGTAACCACATTCTCTTTTCCTGGTTTATCAACAATAGTCAAACCAAATTGTTGTTAGGTCTTTCTAGGATACAGAATAATATTGGTCATGTGTCAGTCCCATTTGGACTCATTGTAATAAAGAAAGATATTTATTTTGTCAAGAAAAAGCCATTTATTAGCCCAAGACCAAGTTGGCCCAAGAGCATATCAAGTCGGCCTAGAGGAGGGAAATTTGACCCTCAAGAAAGGCTATAAAAGGAGAGGAGCTCAACCCATTTAGCACATCATATCATCAAAAGTTCGATTTGCAATAGCAAAGGAGAAGAAGAGTAGTTGGGAGGACAAAGAAGCAGAGCAGAGGTCAAAGTTTGTCTAAGATTATCTTTTCTTGTCTCACTACTAGGGTTTGTGAAGTTGCCAGTAGTAGGAGGTTGAAATTGTAGGGCCGAAATTCTGAGAAGAAGTTGCAGGCACCGAAGTTGCAACAGAGTTGCAATATCGAAGTTTTGGAAGCTATCTTGAGGAAGATCTTACTGGGGGCTAACTTGGTGCTTGGAAGGGTTATTGGCTTTGGTCTTTAGGTCTTGGAAGTCTCTTTGTAAGCAGTTTCTATAGAAGAAGAGAAGCATTTTTCTATGTTTTCCCCTTTGAAGGGTTTTTCCCTGGCTTGGAGCCTATAACTTGTGTACTTTGTCTCGTTGTGATCTTCATTATTTTGATAATTGCTTCATGAACAAAGATCTAATAAAGTATAAAAGGCCAACATATATCACAAGTAATTATCAAGTTAAGGAAAATCTATATAATCTCTAAGTCTCATGATTTTCCAACATGGTATCAAAGCTAAGGTTCGAGAAGGAGACTGAAGATCACGTTCCAGTTGGCACCATGACAATGGTTATGGAGAAGGGTTTCAAGTTTCTTGGGGATCTCACTTCATCCATCAAGGATTACATATTGAAGATCATCTCCAAGGTAGCAAAGAGAATAATAGAAGGAAGTTTGTTCTCTGCTTTATTTGACACTTTCAAGGACGAGAATGTATGGGTTATTGACAGTGGTGCCTCCAGACATATGAAGGGAGAACACAGTCAACTTCAAACCCTATCTAAAGCAAACTTCTCTCACTCAATTGAACTTGGAGACAACAAGAGTTATCCGATGAAAAGCATTGGATCTACTTAATTGGAGCTTGTGTCTGGTGGTAGCGTTCACCTCAACAATATTCTATATGTTCCAGGTTTGAAGAAAAAATTACATTCCATTTCTTGTCTAGAGGATAAGGGTGAGAGTTTCTTTTGTTGATGGCAAAGTTTTGGTTTGGGGTAAGGGCTCTAGTATTGATGATGCTAGGGTGATTGGGATTCATGAGGGGACATTATACAGACTCTTTACACCTCTATCAAAATCCCTAGTCCACTTGGAAGTGATTCCTTCTGAACTCTGGCATAGAGGCATGGACACCTTCATTATAATATTTTTCCATCTCTAAGTCAAATGGTCTATGGCATCCCCAAATTGAAGGAAGAACATGAAGCGACCTATAAGCGATGTGCTCTAGGCAAGAACGTAAAGAAGCCATTTGCAAAAAGTGATACCAGATCTAAAGGAAGTTTTAGATCTCATACACTCAGATGTATGTGGACCTATGGTAGTTAAGTCTCTTGGTGGGCATCAGTATTATGTGACCTTGATTGATGATTTCTCAAGGAAGACTTGGTTATACCTCCTCAAGAACAAGGACGAGGTATTCGAGAAGTTTCAATAACTCAAGAATTAAGTGGAGAACCTAACCAAGAAAAAGATCAAAACTTTGAGGTCCAACAATGGTGGAGAATACACCTCCAAAGAACTAATAGCTTTCTGCAAGGAAGCAGGGATCAAGAGGGAGCTTATTGTTCCTTATAATCCTGAACAGAATGTTGTGGTTGAAAGGAAGAACAAAACTATTTAAGAATGTGTCAGGGCCATGCTACATGATCAAGATTTCCCTCAATTCCTATGGGGAGAGGCATGTGAGACAATTGTTTACTTGAAGAACCGTGATCCTCACAAGATTCTCAACAAAATGACTCTGAAAGAAGCATTTACAGGAAAGAAACCAAGCGTGGATCATCTTTGAATATTTGGATGTCATGTATATATTCATATACCCAAGGACAAGAGAAAGAAGTTGGTAATAGTTTAAAGGGCATCTTTGTTGGGTATAGTGCTTCATCTAAAGCCTACAAAATCTACATTAAGGAGGATCGTTGAATTGAAGTAAGCAGGGATGTCATCTTTGATGAAAGTATAGCTTACAAGAAATCGAAGGATGTTCTAGTTGACTCTGATGAAGAAGAGATACCTATATTTGAATATATCTTTAGGGACAATGATAGTCAAGAGCAGGCATCTACTCAAGAAGATGTTGAAGGTCCTAGTGAGCCTGTACAACAAGTAATTGTTCTAGAAGATCAAAAGAGACCTGCTTGGTTGAGAGCTACTCTACAAGAAGCAGGAGGGCACACAACAAAGGGGACCTTCAGAGAAAGTACGAGACCAAAAAGGTATTTAGGATACGCTGCATATATGACAAAGCTTATTGAAGCAGAACCTTCCTCCTATGAAGATGCAACTAAACATCAAGAGTGGAGGAATGCAATGCAGGAAGAATACCAGTCAATCATGAAGAACGATGTCTAGGAAATTGTCCCTAGGCCAAGTGACAAATCTATAGTCACTTCAAAATGGATTTACAAGATAAAGCACGTTGTGGATGGGAGCATTGATAAATACAAAGCAAGGTTTGTAGCAAGAGGCTTCTCACAGAAAGAAGGGATTGATTACGAAGAAACCTTTGCTCCTACAACTAGATATACAACAATAAGATCGCTTGTTTCATTGGCTGCTACTATGGGATGGAACATCCATCAAATGGATGTCAAGACAACTTTCCTAAATGGAACTATTGATGAGGAGGTTTACATTGAGCAGCCTCAAGGATTTGAAATAAATTATAGGGAGACTCATGTTTGTAGGTTGAAGAAATCTCTATATGGCTTAATGCAATCACCTAGAGCCTGGTATTCAAGAATGGATGCATACCTATTGAGACTTGGTTTTACCAAGAGTTTTGCAAATCCTAACCTATACATTAGGTTGGTCCAGGGTGAACCAGTTATCATACTCTTGTATGTGGATGATCTACTTGTTACAAGAGTAGAGCATCGAATCTAGGAATGCAAGAAACAATTAGTAGTTGAATTCGATATGAAGAATCTTGCGATTATGCATTATTACCTGGGAATAGAAGTTTGGCAAAAGCCAAGCGAGATATATCTTCAGAAATTTGGCATGATGGGCAACAAGCCTATAATGACTCCTATGATTACCAATTTAAAGAAATTCAGGAGTTCAGAGTCTAGTCTAGTGTATCCCACTTGGTACAGACAGTGGATTGAGTCCTTGATGTATCTAGTAAATACAAGGCCAAACATTTGTTTTGCAGTAAATGTCCTCAATTAGTTTTAGATGGAGCCAAAACCTAATCATTGGATTGCAGCGAAGCATATCCTAATATATTTGCATGGAGTTGTACATCACTACCTCTATTATATTGGTAATGAAATCCAACTCATGGGATATACAAATTCAGATTGGGGTGGCGGTGAGACAAATGGAAGAAGCAATACAGGTGGATGCTTTAGCCTAGGGTCTTCAATGGTCTCATGAATGAGCAGAGAGTAGGATACAGTTGCTTTTAGTAGTGTTGATGTAGATTATGTTGTTGCAAGTGAAGTCTGTTGGGAAGTTCTTTGGCTCAAGAAGTTATTATCAAATTTGTTTGAAGTACCGATTAGCCCTACACATATACACTATGATAATGAAAGTTGCATATGATTGATTGAAGACCCGATGTTTCATGCTAGGACGAAGCATATAAACAAGAAGTACCACTACATCAGGAGCCTGGTACGAGATGGGTTTGTGGAGCTACATTACATATCTACTGATGAACATGAAGTAGATATTATGACTAAAGCATTACCAAACAAGAAGCTTGAGTATTTGAGAGACAAGCTTGATTTGGTAGACATCTCTTCCCTAATTGAGAGGGAGTGATGTTGGATATGTAAAAATTTCTGTTTTCCCACCCCGGTTTTCAGTTTCTCCTTATTTCTCCCATGTAGTTAAATGCCCATTCCCATAACCATACATTTAACAGACTGAAAAAAATAAATATTGCTGAAAACACAAATTCTGGAAATTTTTCAGAATGCTGGAAATTGCAGAATTAAAAATCAGCAATTAAAAACAGCCATTAAAACACATTAAAACACTGATATTTTTGGTCAACTTGACCCTGGAAAAACCCCCTACAACTCTTGGGGAAAACCAGTTTGAGAGCTCTTCTTTATTTCTGAAAATTGTCTTTTTACAGTGAGAATTATTCAGCAAAAAATCAGCAAGCAAATTTACAACTTATCTCCTTTCCCATGCCTCACAGCAATCTGGAAATTACAGCAAACAGGACAGCAATAAATGCTGTACGACCTCCGTTTTGTGTGCAGAAAAATCAGCAAACTGCTCCTCGATTTTTGTGCAAAAATCTGCCTTTCACTATGTGCTGAATCAGTTGTACAAATCTGCTCAACTGCTGCCTTGGAATGTGTGCCAAGCTGCTGTCTCCTTCTCCTTCTTGCTCAGAAATCTCTCTTGCTCTCCTTCTCCCAATCTGCTCATGAAAGAATGAATGACCTTTTCCTCTTTTTCCTCCTTTAATATAACTCCAAGTGACTTTTGGGTGATCCAAGTGACTTTTGGGTGATCTCTAAATCCAATGGCTGAAATAGATTTAGATCAATGGTTAAGATTAAATGCTCATTTAAATTTCACTTTCTATTTTTTAATTCACCCCACTTTTATAAAGACCCACTTAGTCATTTATTTCCAGAGTCACTTTTCCTTTCTAATTTTTCATTGACTTTATAAAAGTCACTTTAAAATTAGACTTAATAACTTTATCACTTAAAGTCACTTTTAAATTAGATTTAACTTTATAAAATTATAAAGTCACTTTAGGAGAAAAATTAAATTCTTTTGGACACTTTTCCCTAGGCCAAAGATCAAAGCCTAAGGGAACCACCTGTCCTCCGGTACCAAATTTCAACACTCCCTCTTACCGAGGAAGGTGTTCCTCACCACACCCATCTTGTCTCTGAAGTAGACATGCTTGCCCCGTGGTAAGGCTTTGGTAAGGATATCTGCAACCTGCTCATCAGTGGAAATATACTCAAGCTTCACAGCTCCCTTCTGAACATAGTCTCTGATGAAATGATATCTGATCCCGATATGCTTTGACCTGTCATGAAATACTGGATTCTCCGTGAGTTTAATGCAACTCTGATTATCACAGTAAATCACTGAAGGTCTCAACGGCTGACCAAATAAGCCAAACAACATCTTGCGAAGCCAGATGGCCTCACAACTAGCTAGAC
This sequence comes from Pinus tabuliformis, assembly GCA_031772625.1. Taxonomy (NCBI): domain Eukaryota; kingdom Viridiplantae; phylum Streptophyta; class Pinopsida; order Pinales; family Pinaceae; genus Pinus; species Pinus tabuliformis. The sequence goes on along the minus strand of CM062807.1, from coordinate 404,059,817 downwards.
TGGCTGCCATATACTCTGCTTCCGCTGAACTCAGTGCTACTGACTGCTGCTTCCGGCTGAACCATGACACTACTGCTGAACCCAACCCAAAACAACACCCTGAAGTGCTCTTCCTATCAGAAGCACAACCTGCCCAATTAGAATCAGTGTATCCTGCCAATCTCACTCCATCTCTCTGCCTGTAGTCCAGACCATAATCCACTGTCCCCTGCAAGTACCGCAAAATGTGTTTTGCAGCCACCCAGTGAACCTTCCTAGGCTCACACATAAACTGACTCATCGTGTTGACTGCAAAACAGATATCTGGTCTAGTGTTGACCAAATACATCAAGGAACCAATCAGCTGCCTGTACAATGTGGGATCCACCAACTCGAAATCCGAAGCATGAAGCTTCTTCCAGTTGGTGATCATCGGTGTCGACATGGGTCTACAATCCTCCATGTGGAATCTGCTAAGGATGTCCACAATATACTTCCCCTGCCCCAGGAAGAAATGCCCCTCCTCCTGCCACACCTCCAAACCCAAAAAGTAATGCATCAAGCCGATGTCCTTCATCTCAAACTCCGCCGCAAGATCTCTCTTGCAGTGCTCTATGAGTCTCTCTGCACCTGTAATGATCAAGTCATCCACATACAACACCAGAATGAGAGGCTCCTCACCAATCACAATAAAGTAAAGGTTCGGATCTGCCTCACTCTTTGTGAAACCCATCCCCTGCAAGTATGCATCTATCCTGGAGTACCAAGCTCTGGGAGCTTGCTTCAGGCCATAAAGGGCCTTCTTCAATCTGCACACATGGGACTCCTTCCCATGCACCTCAAAGCCCTGTGGCTGCTCAATGTACACCTCCTCCTGTATGAAGCCATTGAGAAATGCGGTCTTCACATCCATCTGGTGGATCTTCCAACCCATCTCTGCTGCTATCGATATAATGGAGCGGATCGAAGTATATCGAGCCACGGGAGCGAAGGTCTCCTCATAATCAACTCCCTCTACCTGGGAGAACCCTCTAGCCACAAACCTCGCTTTGAATTTCTCAATGCTGCCATCTGCAGCATGCTTTACCTTGTAAAGCCATCTGGAAGTAACCACGGATTTGCCCTCAGGCCTTGGCACCACCTCCCAAACATCATTCTTCATGATAGAAGAATACTCCTCCTGCATGGCCTCTCTCCAGACCTGCTGGCTAGCTGCCTCCTCATAGCTAGAAGGCTCAGAGTCAAGGATGCTGGTAACCATCGCCATATAACTACAAAACCTCTCAGGTGGTCTACTCTCTCTGACCGGCCTCTTCGGCTCAGCAACAGATGTGGCATCTCTCAAGGTGTCCTGAAGCCACTTGGGCTTCCTCTTCCCTGAGCGCACTTCTTCCACCGGAGAATGAAACTCCTCCTCCTCATCATCATCAGTAGCCTGAACTCCTGACTGTCTGTCTGCTGTCCTCCTGCCTGCACCTGAACCTGTAGAAGCTGAGGTACCGTGTGAACTGTCCATCAGTGGACTCCCTAGTGAACTGCTCTGCATGCTGCCCGGAGCACCACCCCTCTGGCTCGATGAGCCACTGCTCACTGACGGACCTGACATCCTCATAGATGTACCTCCGGATCCTCCTGATCCCTGCCCACTGGATCCCTGCGACTGACTCAACTGCTGCTGAGGGTCTGGCTGATCCAGATACTCTAACTCCCGTGACCTCCTAAAGGCCCTGTCCTCCTCGAACTTCACATCCCGTCTGACAACAACTCTCCTCTGTGCAGGAATGTAAATCCGAAAGGCCTTTGAGGTCTCACTGTAGCCCACAAAGATACCCTTCTCTGCGGTGGGCTCTAGTTTGGTCCTCTTCTCCTTGGGTATATAGGAGTATGTAATGCATCCAAAGATATGAAGATGACCAAGATCAGGCTTCTTCCCAGAGAAAGCCTCCTCCGGAGTCATGTGCCCCAAGGCACGATGCGGACTCCTGTTCTGCAAGTAAACAGCTGTGTTGCAGGCCTCTGCCCACAAGAACAATGGCAACCCCTGATCATGTAACATAGCTTTGGCAGCCTCTATGATGGATCTGTTCTTCCTCTCCGCAACCCCGTTCTGCTGGGGGTTGTAAGGAACAGTGAACTCCCTCCTAATGCCTGCCTCCGCACAATAGTCAACAAACTCTCCAAGGGTGTACTCTCCTCCATTGTCCGACCTCAAGGACTTGATCTTTCGGCCTGTCTGTGTCTCCACAAGAGCTCTGAACTCCTGAAACCGCTTGAAGACCTCACTCTTGGTCTTCAAGAAATAAATCCAGGTCCTCCTGGAGTGATCATCAATGAATAAAACATAGTACTCATACCCACTCAAGGAAACATGAGACATCCGACCGCTCACATCGGAATGAATCAAATCAAGTATCCCCGTCGCTCTGCTGTCACTGCTGGGAAAAGGGGATTTGGCAAATTTGCCCATCGCACAACCTCTGCAAGTATCAAAGTGATCAGTACTGAAATCTGGCACACCTGTAGTGATCTCCCGCAATGTCCTCAAGGCTCCATGATACATATGTCCCATCCTGCGGTGCCAAATCTCACACAGCTCAGAACTGCTAGCTCTGCTGTCGGTACTACTGCTCAATGCCAAAAGGGGCTGAAATGCAAACTTGTACACCTTTGCATAGCGTACACCTATCACTCTAGCTGAATCAGCTGGAGTGTCCCTGGGATACATCAACACCTGTCCTCCCCTGAACAGTACGTCATATCCTCTGTCCTCCAAAGCTGAGACGGATATGAGGTTCTTCCTCATCCCTGGCACATAAAGAACCTCTGACACCTTCAAGGGAGGTTTGGACTCCCTCTGAAATGTCACTGTCCCCACCCCGACTGCTCTAACAACTCTGTCATCACCGAGTACTACCTCAATATCAGTGCCACTCTCTGAAAGCTCTGAGAAGTACTCACGGACTCCTGTCATGTGACGTGAAGCCCCACTGTCCACATACCAAATACCTGTAGATGCTCCGCTAATCGAGGGAAAAGCATGCTCCCTCTGAACCTGTGTGGCAGGTGATCCTGCACTAGAGGACTCACATGTAGTGAACGCAAACTCCCGGTCAAAACGACCTGCAAAGTCCTCAATCTCAGCTGAAGCTGCCACGTCCTGGTTCTTTCCCTTCTTATTCTTCTTCTCCGGACACACAACTGCATAGTGTCCCATCTTTTGACAATTCCAACACTTCACCTTGGAATAGTCCTTCTGTGTGTTCCCCGGTTTACCTTTACCTTTGCCTTTGCCCCCACCACTGCTTGTGGAAGCCTGCTTCTTCCCTTTGCCTTTCTTGCCTCCTGCCACCAGTGCTACATCCTCATCCTGCTCAACTGGCTTGGCTGCCCCAAGCTGTCCTTTCCTGATCTCTGTCTGAATGCAATCATCCCAAAACCTCTCCCATGTGGGAAGGGTCTCACGTGCACAAACCCCATCAGCAAAGTTCAACCATGAACGGGGGAGGCCATTCACTGCAATACGCACCAACTCAGTGGATGGAATGGCCTCTCCAATCGCTGCCAACTCATCTCTCACATTGGTAATCTTTGTGAGATATCCAGCTGCACTATCATTACCCATTTTAATGTTCTTCAGCTTCTCCTTCAGGACCATCTTCCGGTTCTCATTGGTACTCTGGTAGAGATTGGACAATGTTGTCCACATCTCATGGGCATTGCTCTTTCCTCTCACATGAGGAATGCAATGGTCTTTGATTCCGTCTAGAATCAGCCTCTTACCCTTATTGTTCTTCTTTTTATACTCAGCCAACTGAGTAACATCAGTGGGCACAACAACAGGGTTCTGTGCGGTATGCACCATGATATCCCAGACTTCTGCCTCCTCAAAGATACTCTGCATTCTCTCCTTCCAAACGATGTAATTTATATGCCCATCCAGCCTATCCTCCACCCTCAATCCCAATGACATCCTGCTGTCCTAAAACTGAAAAATAGCACTGCTGTAGTAAAGATAAAACTGTTGTTTATGAAAAAATCAGCTTGCTGGAATTTTCTGAGTGAAAAATCAGCAACTGTAATTTTTCCTTTTGCTGTCCCAAACTGCCCTTCAGCACTCAAGCTCTGATACCATGTAAAAATTTCTGTTTTCCCACCCCGGTTTTCAGTTTCTCCTTATTTCTCCCATGTAGTTAAATGCCCATTCCCATAACCATACATTTAACAGACTGAAAAAAATAAATATTGCTGAAAACACAAATTCTGGAAATTTTTCAGAATGCTGGAAATTGCAGAATTAAAAATCAGCAATTAAAAACAGCCATTAAAACACATTAAAACACTGATATTTTTGGTCAACTTGACCCTGGAAAAACCCCCTACAACTCTTGGGGAAAACCAGTTTGAGAGCTCTTCTTTATTTCTGAAAATTGTCTTTTTACAGTGAGAATTATTCAGCAAAAAATCAGCAAGCAAATTTACAACTTATCTCCTTTCCCATGCCTCACAGCAATCTGGAAATTACAGCAAACAGGACAGCAATAAATGCTGTACGACCTCCGTTTTGTGTGCAGAAAAATCAGCAAATTGCTCATCGATTTTTGTGCAAAAATCTGCCTTTCACTATGTGCTGAATCAGCTGTACAAATCTGCTCAACTGCTGCCTTGGAATGTGTGCCAAGCTGCTGTCTCCTTCTCCTTCCTGCTCAGAAATCTCTCTTGCTCTCCTTCTCCCAATCTGCTCATGAAAGAATGAATGACCTTTTCCTCTTTTTCCTCCTTTAATATAACTCCAAGTGACTTTTGGGTGATCCAAGTGACTTTTGGGTGATCTCTAAATCCAATGGCTGAAATAGATTTAGATCAATGGTTGAGATTAAATGCTCATTTAAATCTCACTTTCTATTTTTTAATTCACCCCACTTTAATAAAGACCCACTTAGTCATTTATTTCCAAAGTCACTTTTCTTTTCTAATTTTTCATTGACTTTATAAAAGTCACTTTAAAATTAGACTTAATAACTTTATCACTTAAAGTCACTTTTAAATTAGATTTAACTTTATAAAATTATAAAGTCACTTTAGGAGAAAAATTAAATTCTTTTGGACACTTTTCCCTAGGCCAAAGATCAAAGCCTAAGGGAACCACCTGTCCTCCGGTACCAAATTTCAACAGGATAGTTTGTCTTTATGGGTTAGGCACTAGACTAGGGCTAACTACCGTAAGTCTTAGTGAAGGCCATAAAGAAAGAATGTAGTCCAAAGGATTGGATAAACATCTTAGATAGGAACTTCTTATGGATTGTAGAATCCAGGAAAAGAAGTTGTTGACCAATGCTCTCTGAGGATGAGGTAGGGCATCCAAGATAAGAGTAGTCCTAAAAGGACATACCTGATAAACATTCGGATGGGGTATGTGCCTTAGAGGTAATGTGGTAGTTCACATAAAGCCTCCCAGCATAATGCTCTCGAATAAGGATGAGCTTTTCTAGTTAAGGCCTTTAAGGATAGTGCTAGTTACGATAAAGATGTTTGAGATGTTGAAGAATGTAACTAGTGTCGGTCTTCATAATTATATTTGAGTCATGATATATTGTATTTGTCAAAAGAAAATTGTATTGTTAAATAAATTGACTTATTAAAGCATGGGTTTCATGCTTTGGTCAATGGTCTATAGCTCAAGCCTCCATTGTAGGCTTCTAGGTTTGTGTCTTATGTCAAAGATCAATGTCATGATGTATAGGACCTTTGTTGGGTTCATTGTATTAAAGAAAGAAAATTATTTGAGTCATCTTCTAAAGCGGAAACAACTATATATACCCTAGTGAAGTCAACCCAATGCATAAGAAGTCAACAAGTTCGCATGGATTACAGATAGTGAAGTTAGAAGTGCATTACAGACAGAAAAATTTGGGCTATCAAGATGATTTGGATCACATATAGGACATTGAAGTACTAGATGAATAAAGGACTAAAGCATGACATTAATTCAGGGTCGAAGTTCTCTACAATTACAGGGCTGGAGTTTTCTATCATTGTAGGGCCAAAGTTGTCTATAATTGCAGGACCGAAGTTTCTAGCTATAGTTGCCAGAGCTGAAGTTGTTTTATGGTTGAAGAAGGGTCGAAACTCTTATTCTTGAAAATTAATTTTGGAAAAAGACTACTTCAACTAAAACGCTGACATGATGGATGGAGAGAGGTTTAGGTCAAGGGTCTAGGATGGTCTCACTTTGATTTTGATTCTACTAAGGAAGAGTTCGATTGGATTTCCCCTCCTTAGGGGTTTTGCCTTGGCTGAATGCCTACATATTTTGTCACTGGTTGTGATCTTCATTTTTTGGCATTTGTCTTGATGAAAGAAAGATAATAATTGAAAGAAGAACTAATAAGAAGAAAAAAAATATCACAAGAAAATGTCAAAGTCTATGAGAAATGTACTTGAAGAATCTAATCTATACGATGCCCTTGATTTCTCAACATGGTATCAGATCTTGGTTCGTGTAAGTGCAGGAAAAAGGTCACCATTGGCATCAAAACAAGAAAAGAAGGACATCCACCTAGGACCGAATTACTAAGGGCAAGGAGGACTAAATTCTGGGCACATATACTAACTCTCTCCACAATGACTATACCGCAGACCTAAGCATATATAGCAGAGATAATTTTTTGTTCTAAAGAGTCAAAAGACTAATCTAGTAGCCTAAGGCAGGCCGAGTATCTTGGTAAGAAGAGTGAGGCTCTAAGTTTAGTTCTCAAGGTCTGAAATCTCCATTAGAAGATCTGAATTTATGGTGTCATCTCAGAGCTTTAAAGTTCAGAAGTGTATGCACTTGTGAGGAACCAATTTTATGTTTTGAATATCACATAAAGAACCAATATCAGTGCGAGTTTGTTTAGAAGCCTTATAAGCTTGATAGAAAAACTTATCTTGCAATCTCAATCACCATAGAAAGGAGTGGATCCTCCCTCAAAATTCTGAGCATAAGTATACATTGAAAGACCTAAATATAAGTCAACATCACCTTCAAGAAGGATCCGAAGATCTGAGCACATAATGGAATCAAGGTCGAACCTTTTGATTGGCTCAACATACTTAAATAAATATCTGCAGTACTGAACAATGGTATAGAAGCCATGATACTGAAAGGACGTTGTCTTGTGGTAAATAAATATAAATAATATAAGCCTGATCAGTAAGAAAGAGAGCAGACATTGGTAGCCTCCTTAACGATTAACATTTGAGGTGCATAACAGTGTTCGAAGAAAGCCCTATCCCGAAGGACAGTCCATCACTCTTGGTTAAGTATATCCTCATTCCTTGGAAGACAGTAAGATCCAATTCAGAAGTCCTAAACTACAATGATAAGTGAAGTATCAAGCTTAGTATCTATGTCCCAAGGAAGGAAGGAATCTACAAAAGTGAAGAAGAAATTGTTCAAATGTCTTGCTCCAACATATGAAAAATCCATGAAGATTCCTTCAAAGGTCAAGTAAGTATTTTATGTTTCGATCATCTAACTTTATGTCTCCAACAAAAGCAACAAGTATCTTATATCTTGAAGAATTGAGGTAAGTATAATTTGAGGTACGTATAATCATTCTTGCTAACCTAATTTGGTATAGAACTTTGAAATTTCTTTATTGATTCAAAAACTTGTAGTTTTGTGTTATTTAAAATTGTTGAACTTTAAGTTATTAGTCTCTAAAGTTTGTATTGGAAGCCCTAGAATTAATATTTTGAAAAATGACTTGGGGTTTGGTCTAGAAATTTCTAGTTCATATATATTTTTGTGGTACTTGTCATGCAAGTGTTGCAGATACATATAAGCAATAATGAGCTTTTACAAAAAGAAGTCCCTCTCACAAAAGATAAGTATTCTACTTTGATCTCTTTATTATTGTTGACTTGAGAATTTTCCTTGAAAGAAAAGTCTGCAGGTATAAATATTAAGAGGGAGCTTGCAACTAGAATTTCAATTCAAAAGGGAGAAAGAAGCTTTAAGAAGAAACCCTACAAGGTTTGTAAAAGAAGCAAGGTATGTAAAAAGTCTTCTTCATTAAAAGTATGATCATTTTGAAATGTTTTGCTTGGTATTACTAACTCTCTCATGTCTAGGTTTTCGAATCATAAGGATTCTTGTTAGGGTGATTAATCTCTTGATTGAATCTACCCTCATCATATTATCTTTTGCTACTTTGTTTATGAAACCCTAATCTTAGGGTTCACTATAAAACCCTAAGCCTCTTGACACTAAGGGTATGTTGATGAAACCCTAGTCTACTTAGGGTTTGTACAATAAAATTCTATCCTTGCTTAGGATATGTTAACAATAATGTTGAAACCCTAATCCTCTTAGGGTTGTTAATAAAGAACCAATGATGAAAAGACTATTCTTGTAATATTTAGGGTTTTGGTATTGTTATGGAAAAATCCTAGTCTTTTAGGGTTTGTTGTCATTGTCCTAGTAATAAACCAAAACCTTAGATCTTTTAAGTTAGGGTTTGTTATTAATGAATCGAAACCCTAGATTTTTAAGGTTTGGTGAATTAGGGTTTATAGACAAAACCCTTGGTATGTATTCTTTCGCTCAATTGAAACCCTAGCATGATTGAAATTGTTGTTTATCTAACTTCGATGTATTGATTCTAGGGTTTATATGTGTTTCTAGTATATGATGATGAAACCCTAGATATGTATATGCTAGTATGCTAACTTGAGTATTGATGTATCTAAGGTTTATAGCAAAAACCCTAGCAAATTCTGTCAAAAAATATATTGTTGAAACCTTAGATGAATAGTAGAATTGTTATTGCTAATATCTAAGGCTTTCTAGTTGAAGTCTAGGGTTTATGACAAAACCCTAGCAAAAAGTTGAAGTTTAGAATGTAAAATGACGTCTCTTATTGATTATGAACCTAACTAGGTTTAGGTATTTGATGTCTAAAGTTTGATTTTTTTGATGCTTCCATTGTAATGACATGATAAACATAGTTATCTTCATGCCTCTGTATGTTTTTAGTTGTACTTACTATTAATATTTTGCAGGTACATAATCTTCAAGATATTGAAGACGTTTGTAATTAAAGATGGTGATGAAGCATGATAATGATGATCAAGATGATCTTGATACCATAAGAAAGAGTGAAGCCTTGAATGAATAATGATACTCCAATATTAAAGAAGGAAGTTGTTGAACTCCTTAAGTTAAGAGGGAGCTTGATAGAAGGGTATATCTCCCCAGTTGAGAGGGAGGGCACATTATGACAATCATAATAAATACCTTGAGGTAAGAAACTGAATAAATAAAAGTACAACAAATGAATAATCGTGATTCTTGAAGTTGCAAACAAAAGGCTAGAGAAGTATTGTAGTTGGATTTGGTGTTGCTTAAGAAGTGAAAGAATAAAGCTTCTGACAAAGTGTATTTGATAACATGATGATGATATAAGCAGCATCAGAATGATTTAGGACCCCAAAGGCTTGTGTTTACTTGTATATATACTTTAGAAAATTTATTACTGATTGGGGTTGTGATTGTGTAGGATCTCTACATAAAAGATTGAACATTTGAAGCATGCTTTGATTGGTGGATATATATCTGATAAGGAGAGATGAAGCATCTTATGGAAAGATGCTTGGGAGGACATCTGGTCGGCCTATGTGTTGATGTCTAAATCCTAAAGTAGGGAGGGTGGCGTTGGTCATTGAGCTTTGCCCTTGGATACACACCTAGATCCCTGGGTTGATGGTAGAGCTTAAAAGCTTGATGCTACCTAGAGTGGCTAAATCTTAAGTCCATCTTAGTCCCACTCGATTAGAATACCCTGTTCAGGTCTCTAATTTGTAGCACTGTGTGTGCTAGAACTCTTCATAGTTCATATCATTTTGAGATCTTCCTTGTACCTCTATGTGTATGTAATTATGAATTCCTCCCTAGTTAAGAGAAAGTGTTGAAGAATGTAACTAGGGTCGGTCTTCATAATTATATTTGAGTCACTTATTAAAGCATGGGTTTCATGCTTGGGTCAATGGTCTATAGGTCAAGCCTCCATTGTAGGCATGTTTGTGTCTTATGTCAAAGATCAATGTCATGATGTATAAGACCCTTGTTCGGTTCATTGTATTAAAGAAAGAAAATTATTTGGGTCATGTTAATGCCTCCATCATCAAGTCAGACTCAAGCTATTCAATTTTGGCTCCAATTTCATCTTCTAAAAGTCGACTTCTCCTAGTAGTCATGTCAACTCAATATACAGGCGGAAACAATTATATATACCCTAGTGAAGTCAACCCAATGCACAAGAAGTCAACAAGTTCATATGGATTACATACAGCGAAGCTAGAAGTGAATTACAGACATAAAAGTTTGGGTTATCAAGATGATTTGGATCATGTATAGGACAGTGAAGTACTGGATGAATAAAGGACTGAAGCATGACATGAATTCAGGGCTGAAGTTCTCTACAATTACAGGGCCAAAGTTTTCTATCATTACAGGGCCAAAGTTGTCTATAATTGCAGGACCGAAGTTTCTTTCTATAGTTGCAGGTTCCGAAGTTGTTTTATGGTTGAAGAAGGGTCAAAACTCTTATTCCTGAAAATCAATTTTGGAAAAAGACTACTTCAACTGAAAGGTTCACTTGATGGATGGGGAGAGGTTTAGGTCAAGGGTCTAGGATGGTCTCACTTTGATTTTGATTCTACTAAGGAAGAGTTTGACTGGGTTTTCCCCTCCTTAAGGGTTTTGCCCTGGATGAGTGCCTACATCTTGTGTCCCTCGTTGTGATCTTCATTGTTTGGCATTTGTCTTGATGAAATTAACATAATAATTTAAAGAAGAACTAATAAGAAGAAAAGAACTATCACAAGAAAATGTCAAATTCTAAGAGAAATCTAATTAAAGAATCTAATCTATATGATGCCCTTGATTTCTCAACATGACAAAGATGGCTTATCAATCTGACTCTTCTTATGAGAATGCTTCAAGATTGAGATTCCTTGTACCATGTAATGGGATTATGAATACCTCCCTAGTTAAGAGGGAGTGTTGAAAATTGTAACTAGGTTCGGTCTTCATAATGACCTAATTGTAATCATGACATTGTATATTCTTTATAAAGAAAGAAAAAGAAATTATATTTTATTTTTGGAGTATGGGTTTCATACTAAAGTTTGAGTCAAAATCATTTTCTTCGTGCTTTTAGGTTTTCTAGGTATTTCTAAGATAAAGAAAAATATTGGTTATGTGTCATAGTCCCATTTGGACTCATTGTAATAAAGAAAGATATTTATTTTCTCAAGGAAAAGCCATTTATTAGCCCAAGACCAAGTCAGCCCAAGAGTAGATCAAGTTGGCCTAAAGGAGGGAAATTCGACCCACAAGAAAGGCTATAAAAGGAGAGGAGCTTGACCCATTTAGCACATCATATCATCACAAGTTCAATCTGCAATAGCGAAGGAGAAGAAGAGTAGCTGGGAGGACGAAGAAGAGGAGAAGAAGTCGAAGTTTGTCTGAGATTATCTTTTCTTGTCTCGCTACAAGGGTTTGTGAAGTTGCCAGTTGCAGGAGACCAAAATTGCAGGGCCAAAATTCTGAGAAGCAGTTGTAGGGGTCGAAGTTGCAGTATCGAAGTTCTGGAAGTTGTCTTGAAGAATATCTTGTTGGGGACTAACTTGGCGCTGGGAAGAGTTATTGGCTTTGGTCTTTGGGTCTTGGAAGTCTCTTTGTAATCATATTCTATAGAATAAAAGAAGCATTTTTTCGGGTTTTCCCCTTCGAGGGGTTTTGCCTTGGCTTGGAGCCTATATCTTGTGTACTTTGTCTCGTTGTAATCTTCATTGTTTTGATAATTGCTTGATGAACAAAGATCTAATAAAGTAATAAAAGGCCAACATATATCACAAGTAATTATCAAGTTAAGGAAAATCTATATAATCTCTAAGTCTCTTGATTTTCCAATAGCTTCTAGAATAGTATTAAAACAGTCAAAATAAAATACTTCCACAAGATTGGAGATCTCTCTATCAAGCCTTTAAAAAGAGGAGGATGAAGTCATTTGAGACATCTTCTTTTGGTTGTTTATTTGTTATAGTGAGGTTTGGAGTGTTGAGAAACAAGGGAATCCCCTATACAGATAATTACTTCGTATGATATTTACTTGTTTAATCTTATTCTTATTATCTTTTCCATCATAAAGCACTTACACAAAGGAGATGAACAGTAAAAAAAATACCATAAGGATCATAAAGAGACAACCACACAAGAGCACAACGTTTTACCGTGGGAAAACCCACATGGGGGAAAACCCAACAATCCTTTCCTTATAGAATCAATTCATCAAGAGAGACATCAAAGTCATAGACAAACTGACCAGAAAGATGACAAGACCAACACGCCATCAAGATGCCAAGTCAACCCTCCACAAAACTCTGTCTAATGTCTGCTACAAGGTCTACAACAAGGTTCTAAAATTCAATCTAGCTTCCACAAGAGTTCAGACTTGACCACAAGGAGACCCACAGAAAATTCGACAATTTTCATAGAGACTCAACCTTAGAAATTTCGCCCTTAGTAGAGAGAAAATACCTCAGAATTTTTGTCCTTTTACTCACAGAATTATTCTACTCCTCGTCCACTTCATTCGGCTCCTTTATCTCTCCAACCTGCTCCATCGATCTCTTCATATGGTTGGACAAATGATATTCTTTCTTGCTAATACGAATTGCCCTTTAGTTGGAGGTTGAATGACCTATTTATACTCATTTGCATGGGTTTGAATAGTTTCCTCTTGGGGCAAAGCCGACTTGAACATAGGAGGACCGACTTGGTCATCTTGTGGAGCCGAAAATAGAAATCCAAAATTCAAATTTTTCTTTTTGACGGAATACGATAATAGAAATATATCAATGATGAAAATATACATTATGAAGACCAAACATAGTAACAAAATTCAACACTCCCTCTTAACTCTGGAGGTATTCATAATGACTATTAATATGTTCTCAAGTTGGCAATTATATAGGGAAGGATCAAGATTAAGATAAGCATCATCATCAATATCATAATTACCAAAATCAACATAATCACGGTTCACCATCAAACAATAATAAACACAGTCTAGGTGAAACACCATAGGCCTCATAAACAAGCCAAATCTAGAAAGAGATCTAAGCACGATGCTAGGAGGTTACTGCTCACTCTAGAAAGAGATCTAAGTGACCTCTAGGTCTATTCTCCAACCAAGGTCTAACTGACACAAGGAGAATATCCTCTGCAAGACCATTTTTTGAACCAAGGTCAAAGTGACACAAGGAGAATGTCTTCTACCAAATCATTCTCCAACCAAGGTCAAAGTGACATAGGAAGAATGGCAGTCCTTCAGGCCATTCTTCCTAATTAGGCCTATGTACTTTACACAAGGATAACCTCCCTGATTAGGTCAAAGTACATGACACAAGAAGAATGACAGTCCGTGATGCTATCTAGTTTGTCAAAACATTATCCAACCAAGGTCATAATGACACAGGGAGAATATCAGACCATTCTCCAAGGTTGTAAAGACACATGGAGAATGTCCATTCATAATGTTGTCTCATCAACTCTCCCTCTCAATAAGAGAGGTATTCTCCATGAGCCCAAGCTTGTCCCGGCAATACACAAACTTCCCTCTAGAAAGAGGCTTCGTCAACATATTTGCTCTATACTCATTAGTGGAGATACACTCGAGCTTCTTTGCTCCCTTTTGCACCATGTTTGTCATCATGATCGTCACCTACACTTGATCAAAACTTTGCAAGTAGCCTCTGAAGCTATACTGCTTCTCAACTTGCAACTTTGCAGCAATATACTCAGTCATTGCCATACTGCTTCATGCTCATCCAAGAAATTACAATAAAGCCCAAACAAAGCAAAACTATATCTAGAAATCCTTGCAGCTTCACAAGATCCATCATCACAGATGCTTTTAGGCCACACTAAGTGGGTGCTCCCTCTCACATTAACAGTTCATTATTTAGGAATTTGTCAGCAAATATGAGGTCAACTCCTTCTAAGGTCAAAACAGGGCTTGTTAACTGCTCGCTCCAGAAGCAATACCTTCTCTAGAGTTGCTCCCTCTAACACATGATCCCTTCTTCTTTCGTCAAAGACATCCATTCAACCAAGCCCAAATTGCAAAGTCTTCTTCAATCTTGAGACTTCTTTTCATTTTCTTCAAAAACCTAAGGAGTTATTATGACTAAGATAAATGTCTTGTTATGATCCTCTCCCTCTTTTTGGAAGAACCTTCTCAAATCTTGCTCCCATGTTGCCATTTGCTACATGCTAGATCTTGACTTTTCTTAGACACAATCAAGGCATACTTCAAACTATCTGCTCCCTCTGAACTTGGGTCTCATCTAGTGCAATACCCTTCAAGTAGCAATTCTTGAAATCCTCTTACTTTGCTTCGTTCTTCCACTTCTTCCAACTGTTGTCAAAGCCTTAGCATCGTTTACTATGTACCTACAATCCTCACTAGGATACCATGGAAGAACAATTACAACCAAGCAAAGAATTCAAAGACAAGAGACTAACTAATAGTAAAGTAACAGCAATAGTAATAATCAAACTAGAGAGGTATAAAATACTTATCTTTTGAGAAGAAAGTCAGCTCTCTCTTGATCTTAAGTCTTCTTGCATCCATTTGCGAAATTTTCCACATCATCATCTTGATGCCACTCCTTCCTTGCAAAATCTAGGGTTTCTTCTTTCAACGGAAACATCCAATCCTAGGGTTTTTTCTATAAACCCTAGGGCTTTCTTATCCAAGCCTTGTTGCTTGCTAGCATTTACAAACCCTAGATATTTCAATATCCAAAACCCTAGAATCGGGCCAAGACTTTTAGTCTTCCAAACCGTAGATTTTCTTGCAAGTCCAACAATCAAATGCCATCATGTCTTAATCCTTCAACAAGATATTAGATTAAAAGTGACATAACAGGATGCCTTTATCAAAAGAGACGTGATAGATCCATATGACTTGGTCTCCCCAAATCAAATAGTCTATACTTCATCAAGTTCTGCACTTCGGCCTTCAACCTTGAAGAGGAGTTCGGCCTAAGCAAGTGATACCTTTCTTTCCTTTTTTCAATGCTGAGCATTCATAAATCATAAAATAGATACCTCTTCAAATAATCTTTACAATGCAGGATTTATGGCATATCGTGCTTACACAAAGCAATATTTTCAAAGGGAGGCACATGTCTGATACTCAATCTTTCGAAACTTGAGTAAAGGTCACATACTTATGTGACTATGTCTTGATTTTGAGCCACAACTCGAATAGTTCCTTGAAGACTACTCATCAAACATTAAAGGTATCTTGTTGATGCACTACAATATTGATGAGATTTTCAAACTTCGAAATATAGAGATCCAACATTTCATACAAGTCATGCTAGACCTATACTTGGTCTTTACAGAGCTCCTTTTGAGATCTAAGAACAAAAATGATAATACATACCTCACACTTCAAGAGAGAAGCTTCATACTTATAACTTTTATATATCTTCCTTTCCAGACATTATATTTGATTTTGATCATCACTGTAGTATGTTTTCCAAGAGAAACAAATACAATTGAATTAGTCAATATGTATTATATCCAGTACCATAACAAGTCTTCAAGAAGAATGACCTTAAGTGACTCAGCTCCTTCAATTTAGACTTTCAACAAGCATTGAAGCAACAGAGCTCAGTTACTGTTGTCATGATCCTTAGCCAACTGAGGTCATATTTAGAAATTTTGGACTTTTGAGATTCCTTGATGACAGAATCAAAAGATTCAAGAGGTATGCTCCATGGATTTATTACAAAATGGTGTTACATTCAACAAAAGTGTAGGCTGACTTCACTGAAATTTTACAGAGGACATTTGTTAGAGCCATTCGACCTTCTAACTTTTGTTCTGAGGCCTTCTTGGTATTCCTAGACTTAACCTTGAGACCTTTCGACCTTCTGCAATCTAACACGACAATACATTCACTTAGACTTCCTTCAGACTTTCAGCCTATTGAATCTTTTGATATTTTCAGATATCATGTAGCTCACATCTCAAATTTTCAAACACCTTGCAATTTGCTTCTAAATTTTTCGGCCTACCTGCGATTTTCAGATTAGGTCTTTTCCATAGATGTAATAGTGTTTTGACTGGACTATCCTTCTATCAAAGTTCCATAAGCAATGACATCAATCTATCTGAGATTTAGGGCTCCTTTTTGAGGTTGCTCTTTCTCCAAACCAAAAGCTCTGATACCATGTTAAGAAACAAGGCCATCCTCTATACAGATAATTACTTTTTATGATATTTTCTTGTTCAATCTTCTTCTTATTATCTTTTCCATGATAAAGCAATTACACAGAGGAGCTCAACAGTAAAACGAAAAATACCATAAGGATCATAAAGAGACAACCACACGAGAGCACAACATTTACCCTAGGAAAACCCAGATGGGGGAAAAAACCGAGCAATTCTTACCTTGTAGAATCCATTCAACAAGAGAGACATCAAACTTCAAAGTCATAGATAGACTAACTGTTAATTTTAGGTATGTTCTATGCTTAGAGCAATTTATTTCAATTTTCATAGTTAGCTCAATATCTTTTCCAGATTAGCAATCACATCAGCATTAAAGTAAATTGCAGATAGAACATAAACATAAATCACAGAAGACAAGCCAAGACAAGAGGACACAAGATGTGGCGCTAGCCAGGGACAAACCCCAATGTGGGGAAACCCTTGATCAATTCTTTTTATATGTTCTTCAATAGTTCAGCAGAGAGAGAGAGATAGTATGTTTACAACAGAAGTCAACACATTGACTTATCTAGATAAGAGCATAGATCATCTCTAAGAAGATGATACATGAGATCAATTGAAGACATGTTGCTTCAACTGATTCTCCAAGGTGACTCCTTCACCTATTGTTGTGCTGCATTTCGTCAACATGCTGCACCTCGCCGCGCTGCACCATGTTGCACCCATCATCACTATGCTGCATCTCATCACACTTCATTAATCATGACTGTACCCATCACTGTATTGCATTATGTGCCATTGCTGCACCATGTTTCCATACTGAACTATGTGTTGGCTGCATCTTGCTTGCATGTTGTCCCTAGCTTGCTTGTTGTTGCATGCTAGTTGTCCCTTGCATGCTAGCTATAACATTGCATGCTTGGTGTATTCGCTGCTAAGTACCATACAACTGTCCCAATGTTAGTTAGTTGTCCCTTGCATGCTGCTCTCCTTCGGAGATAGATGCTCTTACATTTCCCGGCAGTTCCCGGCAGTTCCGGATTTTCCCCGCAATTCCGGCTATTCCCAATAGTTCTGGCAATTCTAGCTATTCTCGGCAATTCCAGCAGTTTCGGCTTTTCCTGACAGTTCTCGCAGTTCCGGTTTCTGCCCTCTTGATTAGGACAGCGTTATCCCTTAGCATCTCTCCTCCTACTAAAACCCAAAGACAAGTAGAGAGGAAGAGATCCCAAGTGTGTTGAAATAACTTGAAGGCCACCTCTATTTATACTAAAACATTGAGCACAAGTGGGGTTTGTTTGGTTGTTGGCCGACCTTGACGAATTCTCCCATAACACAAATAAATTCATATCTCAATGAATACTTATCGGAATCGGATGATCTTTAGATCAATCCTACACCTCTCGATGAGAGGCATCCAAGAAAAGTATCAGCTTCCATTAATAAGATGACCCACATGGAGTTTGGCCCTAGTTGCCAAATTTAACACTAACCAGAAAGATGACAAGACCAACAAGCCATCAAGATGCCCAGTCAACCCTCCACAAAACTCTGTCAAATGTCTGCTACAAGGCCTGCAACAAGGTTGTGAAATTCAACCTAGCTTCCACAAAAGTTTGGACTTGACCACAAAGATAAGCCACAGAAAATTCGGCCGTTTTCATAGAGTCTCAACCTCATAAAATTTTGCCCTTGGTACAAAGAAAAAACCTCAGAATTTTTTACCTTTTACTCACACAGAATTATTCTGCTCCTTGGACACTTTGTTCTGCTCCTTTGTCTCTCCGACTTGCTCCTTGGATCTCTTCATATGGTTGGACAGATGATATCCTTTCTTGCTAATCCAAATTTCCCTTTGGATATAGGTTGACTGACCTATTTATACTAATTTGCATGGGTCCAAATAGGTGCCTCTTAGGGCAGAGCCAACTTGAACATAGGAGGGCCAACTTGGTCATCTTGTGAAGCCAAAAATAGAAATCCAAAATTCAAATTTTTCTTTTTGACAAAATACAATCATATAGATATATCAATGATGAAAATGTACATTATAAAGACCGACCATAGTTACAAAATTCAACATAGAGAACGGAGTTCCAAGCTTCAACAACCCAGGACAAAAACCCTTGGGTTTCCATTGTGTGTGTTGGATGAAACCGCAGCACTCCTTGAGAAGACTTCATCTAGAAGTTTTACAGAGCTTCAGCGATACTGGAGCGAGGGTCATTCAAATCCTCAACTGGGGTTTCATTTCTTCTTATTCTATCTCAGCTATTTCTAATGTAATAACATATATTATATAAATAAAGCTAAATTTCCAGTAATTATTCCGTTTTCTATAAATTTGCAGTGTTTTTTATTCCGACTATTTCTGCAATTTTCTGAAATTGCCAATGTTGTTAAATTTTCAAAATTAAAATTAAACGGAACATTTATAATATCCTAGAATTATTAGAAACTTATCTATTTGGGATTTTACAAATAGTTGCTGGGAGAGGGTAGATCTTACCATTAAGATTATGATCTGTATGATCTACGGTTCTAGTATTTAGTATCTACCTTATTTTGTATTTTCCATCAGCATTCCCACCTACAGTAGCAATGACTCAATATCTATGTAATAAATTTTGATTTTGAAGACTTAATGAGAAAACTATAGTATATAGTTCTAACTTCTAATTTCTCAAATGGTTGTCATTTTAATCATCATTGATGTAGTACAAGTTGTATGTTTGAATGTGTATCATCATGATGTAAAATTTTATATGTTTTAATTTCTAAATGCTAAAGAGATTTGAATCTTTGTCTATATTTCATTTTTGTATGTGTAATAATTCACTAATATGTTTTATATATTTATATATATAACATGTCCTATGTGTCCTGTTTCCAGGTTTAGCATGTCCCATGTCGGGCACTCATATTTCCATATCCTCAGTGTCTTGTGTCATCGTGTCAAGTGACTTAGGACGTAATGCTTCGCCCAACACTGCCTGGTACCCATTTTTCTCACATAACACAAACTGTCTCCTTCATGTGATTCCCACAATGAGTCCAAGGCTTATCATTGTTTATTATAAAGGCCACAAGTTGATTATTCATTCGTCAGCCACCTGTCAAACCATTTGAAACTGTTAAAATTGGGCAGCTATGGGATGAATTCCCATAAGCCCCAAATAGCAAGTGCTATTGCCCCAAAGAGACACAAAAGAAATGAGATTTAATGAAGGTCAATATATTAACTAGGCAAATAAAATTTAAGAACGAAAAATATGTTTGAAAAATTTGAACTTTCCCTCCAAGAATTAAAAGATGGCCTCACAAAAGAGACCCCATTGAATTATATAAATTAGCATCCCTTGTCTCATTGAAAAGCGAATTGGATGGCTTGAAGACCTGACTCTAAGACTCGAATTTCTTTTGTATGGTTCGCAATTATTATGGTTTGGCTCGCACAAGGCTCACACTTCTGTTCTCTAGCATCAAATCGATGCTTTCTGAGTTTCGTCTATCCAACAGGGTCTCGCATTACTGCTCTAATTTATGGATATCACAACTGTGATAGGGCACACATCATATATGGACATCACAAGATGGGCATCGTTGTATGAGTCATCGAAATCCTCTAAGGTATCGCTCATATAAACAGTGGCTTTGCTCACATGATGAAAGGTATCGCATATCTAATTTATAGCATTTCACACAAGACCAGAGGCATCACGTACATTAATAATGGCATAACACAGTGTGCATATCATGGATTGTTCTTCTTATCTATGGCATCACATCTCAAGCTAGACTTGACTGGATTCTCTTATGGTATTCACACTGTGGCATCGATACTCTGTATCACTCGAGTTATATACGTTTTGGCATTGTATGACATGTTCCTAGCACCATTAAAGTTTATAATATATCAGCATCGCTACAGATCAGACATATGACATCTCTGTCTCACGATATAGTCACATTGTTTGGCATTTCTATCTCACAGTATAGTCGCATTGTTTGGCATCTCTAGCTCACGGTATAGTACCACTGTTTGGCACATTGCATCATTGGTTGGCACTATGTATGGTTTGGCACTCATCACGTCACTGTTTGGTTCAATTCAAATTCTCTCAAATATATACAAGACTCCTCACTGTAATGTTATGGCATTTGTATGGTATCATTTTCGATATGGAAAACTCCCTCATCTCACAAGGTATGATATTTGGGCCCTGTTACCGCTCAAACTAGCAGGGGGCCTAAAGGGGATTCCTAAAGGGTCAAATGCTAGATAAAGGGCAACAAATGGAGACTTAGCCCACTATCATATCAGCTAAGGCTCCCTACTATTTATGGAATTTCACTGATAGGAGGAGACCTGGTATATATGGAGTCACAAAAGAAAGATAAGTCAACAAATGGATATAAAGTGACCCAAACAATCCCTTTCCAGAAGAGGGTCAAGAATGGGACTTGCTTGCTTTCTAAGCAAGGTATAATGTCTTCTAGGAGAAGGATGCGGGGATTTGACGGTTAGGTTTATGGAATATCACTTGTGAAAAAGTTTCGCAATCCCTAAAACCCTTATAGAAATTGGTATCCCAGATGGTTCTTAAAGAACTGTCTTTCCAAAGAAGTGGGACCACACGGGACCAACTAGACCCCAGCGTAGATTCAAGGGCAAGAATTTAGCAGCCAATGATGTACTTAACCTAGACAAGGAAGAGGAAAGGATCAAAACAAGAATTTTCACTTAAAAATGTCAAACTGATCCTATCAGGCACTAGCCTTGGGGATAATAGGCCAAAGTTTGATCTTGGAAATAGGGCTTGGCTTATCTCTCAACTCACTGTCGAAATTTCTTCAAAATTGGAGGCCTTCAGGAAACACCAGTGTAGGAGAGGCTAGGAGATCGAAATTTTTGGAGCGCTACTTTGTCGGGAAAATGATTCCCTAGGTGACCGAACTTGGCTAGACCCAGAAGAAGGTGAAAAAGAGTTCATTTTTTAGTGACCACCTCTTGGTAGATCAGTCCCTTGGTCTTGGCAGAATGGAGTCTTGGATAAATATGAATGAGGACCTTGTTTCTTAGTCAAGGAGGCCTTGAGACTACCTCGCTTGCCTTCTAGGGAAAAGGAAAGCAACCTTAAAGCTTTATACCTTGACTTGCAAAAGGTGTTGGCTTGTCAAAATGAATTCGTTGATAGAATTATCCCTAGGAAATTTCATTCAAAATTAGATGGCCCATACATTGAGAGATGTTATATAGAGACAAAATTCCACAATTTAAGCAGTAAATGCATACAACAATTAGCCCTAAAAATAGTGAAATTCTCAATCCAATGTATATGATAAAGTAAAACAAGAATAGCATTAAAAACACGTACTTACATGTAATAGAACGTATCCAACCATCCACAATTTGACAATAGAGAAGCTCCAAGATAAGATAAACCAAATCCAAACATCAAAATTCATCCATAAAGCTCCAATTCATCCTCCAAGAAAAAACGCGAAATTCTGAAGAGAGAGAAGATATCCAATCCAAAGTGATGATAAGCAAATGAACTCATCTCACTTGTATACATACACTAATGAGGAGTTTGAATTAGTCTCTTAGGCCTACATAAGCCCGAAAAATAAAACAATGTTTTTGGTGACAAGCCCACCAAACTAGCTCACAAATGAAATAATAAGCCTCTTAAGAGGTCAGATGATAAATAATACATGTCGTAGGGCCCTCCAAGAGGCCTGATGTGGTCCATAGGTGGCATAATGAAGAATAGGACCATCAAAAGTGATGGACAAGGGGTTAGCCCCTTGTTCTCCAAACAATAAACCTCTGGTGCTCCTAGTGGGTGTGGGGGCACAATAATAATCTCATGGGTCTCCAAATGAGTCGAAGATGCCTATAGATCATCTGCAAGGCCTCTGATGATGGTGTAGGTGATGCCACATCATCCTACAAGTCCTAGGTCAACTGCCAAGTGCATAGTACATTTGTGTGGCCGGCTGGGCAAAGGTGAACCAGGCGCATCTCCTTCGTTCAATAGTTGAATCTCGAGCAATCTTTAAACATCCTCGGGGATCCATGGAGTGTTGTCTACTATTGTGGAGGCCCATGGCTCTCAACACACACACTACATGTGTCAATGTAGCCATCTAGAGGGTTAGGACCCTGTATAGGGAGACCAAACCCAAGATGGAGACCATCTTCAATCTTACATAAGATCCAATGCTTCTGTTAGCCATCTAGTACAACAAGTCATTAGAGCAATCGAGTAAATGAGCTTACCAACCATGGACCATAGGTGAGGACTTCATAATGGTCTGCCCTTCCATAATGGGCTTCGGGATGTGCCAATGTCTCCCAAACTCCAAATGGGATTAACCAAGTATCCTATTAGGTGGTTCCTACTTTTAAAGGGGATAATATGTTCAAGGTACATCCTTTAAAAGGTGGTGGCATGTGATAGAGAGGTGGATGAAGTAGGAGATGAGAAGACGCAACCCTAGGCCACATGCTGGGGTGCAAGGGTAGCTAATAAAAGGGAAGCCCACACTTGGGTTGATAATGTATAGGAGGGAGCAATCATGGTACATGAGGTGCCCCAGCCTTGATTTTTCCACCCTTCTTGATATGCCTTTTTCCTTTTTATGATTTTTATTTGATTAAATACTCGGGGCTCAAAGGGTAAGAGCATGATGTGTGAGATATAACAGTGAATACCCCTTTTTAAAGTGGAGCGGTTCATTGCCCACCAGGGGTTGGGACAATCATGGGTTCCTATTTGATGAAGGAGGCTCATAGAACTTGTCTTGAACCAGGGTGATGGCCATGATGATGGGGTAGAGCTCATGTATTGGTTTTTTCCCACGTGCTAAATGTGTTTGTCCTAGCCATATTTTGCATTTTGTGGTGCATTTTCCTATTGAATGTGGTCAATTATGCTTTTACCTATCTTTTAGCTACATCAACCTCTGGGGCATCATTCCAGGCCTAACTCGAGGTGTGGGGAAAGGGAAGGGGAAGGCCAACCCCATGTGGACCGAGTGGAGGAATGTGGACCCAGGTGGGAGAAATGATGAATGGGGTATCTTGATCACTACGTGTCAATGACCTATAGCAATACACCCCTTTTTTTCGCAAAAGGGATAGTGCTTGATTGATGTGTTTGTGTCGTCCAGCTATCATCATCAGCGTGATCATCATGTTATAATGTAAACCTATTTTGCATGTGTATAATGTAAATAATCTCAGCAGATCCGTGCCGTGTATGTAATTGCCTAGGTAAGCCTACTTTTCTGGTGATGATCTACATTCCAAGAGGTTTTTTGTCTCACTGATCCATTCTCAAATGGTCGAAAAAGTTTTCCTTCAACCTTACCCCAAAGCCAGAATGGATTTTGTCACTGGGATCTGAGGCGAATCCTAGTGTTATAGATCGAGTCTATGTAAAAGTGATTTGGGAATAATCCTAACTATTTGGTTAGGTTATTTTATTACAAATTACTTGGTCTGCTGGATTATATTTGTGTCGCAGAAATGGGTAGTCTATGAGGGTCTTTTTCAAATGGGTTTTCCCCCTTATGATGCAAAAATATGAAAATTATGATGTAAAGTGTCTTGACGGGTTGAAAAAATTATTATCCCTTCATAGGTTAATTAATTAAATTCTCTAGCCAAAAAATTAATTCAAATCCTAAGCCAGAAATTTAATTAATTCTACGTCCTAGGTAAATTTAAATTCTCCAAAGGCAAAATTCGTCGGTCCTTAAATTGAAATTTTAAAAGGTCCCAGGACTAAGGTAAATTAATTATTTTGCTAAATTTTAAGCCTTTGGTCCCTGGGGTTAAGTCAAAGTCAAAATTGAAAATTTTGAGGAAATTAATTCAAAATTTTAATTTTTGAATCAATTAAAATGCATTTAATTGAAAAATTTGAATTTCCTCAAGAATTTAAAATTTCGACGGATGAGATTAAAAGAAATTTTGATCCCCATCAACGGTTGAGATTGTTTTGACGATGATCACTCGAACTAGCTGTTGGAGGATTTATCTTTAAATAGGAAGTCATTGTAAATTGATCTGATCTTCGAATCGTGCACTAAGCTCTCAAGCTCCCTTGTATACTTTTTTGAATTAATGCAAAAGTCTTTGGGGTTTCAACGTGTTGTAGTGTTTCTCTTCATGAATTTAAAATAACATTGTTTTAATTTCTGCTTAATATTATGTGAAAACTATCAATCAATAGCTCTCTTAGAATAATTTGAATACAGGTATCTTATTCAGTTTGTTGGATCTAGGGTAACATTTTTAATTTTGATTGAAGTAGCAAGGATCTCTATTTCTTTAGAATTTTATTGTTGTTCTATTTCTCTACTTGATTTGATAGTTGATCTAGTGTTTGCAGAATATCTCTCAGGTTCTCATTGAGTGTTTGGGGATAGTCCTCGGTTGGACCAGCCAACTCTCAACACATATTTTCTGAAAAGCCTACTTCATATAAGCCTCAGGATTTATCTAACAATAATATTTTTTCTGCAGGGTGCTTTTGGGCTAGTACCTCTCTAAAATTTCAAAATCTTTTAAATATTTTGTGGAAATTTTGATAGATCTAGCTATTAAGAGCTTTATATTAATAGATCTAGGAACAGAGTTGGACTCATACTCCTTAAATCTGATAAATCTGTAAATTATATGTATAGATTTTTTATTTACTTATCTAGATCTAAAATTTTGTAACATAACTTTGAATTTTAACACTTGCGTATTTAAGATTTTCTCTATTCTTGTACAGATTGGGTATTGGGTTTTTCTCTTTTCACTTGTGCAGGAATAGATATGAGAAGTCATCCAAGAAAATCTTCAGATATGAGCTAGATCTAGACCTTGGAGGGCAAGATCTGGGCTCAAAGATTGTGTGCAGGAACAGATCTGAGAAATCAGCCAAGAAAATCTTCAGATTTGAACTAGATCTAGACCCAGGAGGCAAGATTTTGGCTCAAAGATTGTTTGCATGAATAGATCTGGGAAATCAGCTAAGTAAATCTTCAGATATTAGATTTTTTCAAGCAGATCTGGGGGTTTTGAGACAGATCTAGGCCCTGAAAAACAATATCTTGTCCCAAATATTTTTGGGGCTCCTAAGCCCAGATTTGTCTTTTCCTAGCCCAAGTGATAGCTCTCATTAGCCCTAGCTCCCCTTGCTACATTTCTGATCTGAATATTTAATTTTCTGAAGCTAATCATTGGTGGGTTTTTGTAGAAAATTTGGTGAAAATTTGTGTTTTATATATTGAAATTTTTTTTGGCAACTTGAGCGAGTGATCTTCAAGGCCTAGAGCCTAAGGTTTGATCTCTAAACCATCTTTTTCCTCACTGTTTGCTACAGCAGTCATATACCTTTCTAATAGTGGTGAAAAATACATCTAAGTGGTTTGAAATTAACTAAAAAAATTGTTAAATACATTAATAAGTCATTTATGCTTGATGTGCATCAAAAAATTGGCCTAGATCTACATTTTAGGTGAATGTTATCTCTAAATAATTCTCTTTCCGAAGTCTTAAATATAACAGTGGCAAAATTTCATGTGGGTTGGCCTAAAATCAGTTCCTAAGTTGTCTGATACATTAAGGAATTAATTTCTTGAGTTGGGCATTCATCATTAGGCTTATTTCATGTTTTAATTGCTAGCTGTAATAAGTATATCAAATATGATATAATTCTGGAAATCACATCATAACAAACTGAATTTTTTTTTATAGTTCATGTGGGCAAGTTTGGAAACTTTTCGGTAAATTTTTGGCATAAAGATATCATTGATCGCTTATTATTTTCATTGTCATATTGTTGCTGTCATAAAGTTTTTCTTACTGCTGTCCTAAAAACTAATTTCTGAAACTTAAGTACTCTGTCATGGAATTGTGATAAAATGCACATCTTTTGTTTCATAAATTGAGTATTTTTTGAGCATCCATTGACATTGATTGCAAAGAAGTTTTTTGTTCTCTTTGAGCTACAATTGTATCAAAAAGATTTGAAATAAGCTTGTGGTTTAATTGTAATATTTTCAGGGGTTTATTTTTAAGTCTTCATCCAATAAAGCGAGCAATTTATTTTGGTGATTAAGGGCTTTTGCGACACAAGTGTTTCTAATCCTCGGGTCTAACTTCTTTTCATCAACTGGTGCATTTGCATATACATTAATTTTGCATAAATACAATTTACTTCCAGACATAAGCTTGGTCAATAGAAAGAAAGGTATCCATCCATCTTTGCTTGAGAACCCTACTTTTAATAGTACTTAAAACGGTGACCTTGCAGCCGTCAGAGCCATAGCTCTCTACAGCACCGAAGGCACCAGGTATGTTAGATTTTCAGGAGAGGTATCATTAATCACACCTTAGCGTGCTTCACCTTATCTTCTTTCTGCCAATTACTACTAAATCAGGTTCAATATAGAAAGGATCAAAGAGTTAAAACTTAAATAGGCATTTAACTAAAATTAACCAAGATTCTTGCATCTCATATTAGCTTTAGGATCTGCACTTCATATAAGATAGTCATTCATCCACGCAGCAGTTGCAAATCAATTACTTGGTCCTAACTTTCCTAGCAAGATAGTTGACTCCATAAGGCACTAGCATCAATTGCTTAAAATCTAATCAAATTTTATAAATTTTGCTAAATCTAAATCAAGTACTTGGTCGCTTCACTGTGTCTCTCGAACTAGCTAGTTTCCAACTAGTTCTCCTTCATTCCATTTTCGTAGGGACTACCCCCCTTAGCCTGTTGTAGGGAGACAGCTTAAACGGAGAGATTGGGGATCAGGGTGACAGCCCCCCATCTGAGTTGTTGTCGCGGTGCCTAAACATTCTGTGCGATAATAGGGTAATAATGAGTGGAAAGGGGGTAATATATGCAGATAATGGAGTGGGAATCGAAGGTTAATATCCAAAAAGGGGTCTAGGGAACAAAAGCACAGACCTAGCCCATTCTTTCTACAAAATCCCCCCATTAATCCATGCCCAGAAGTGTCCATGATAAGCAAACTACAATACTCAATTACCAAATGGCAAGGCATACCTTTAGGTTCGGGAGGTCCACCTTCAAACATACGATCATGGTAGATGGGTGAGGGACCACATGGTTGGCTCAAGTGGTGGAGATATGGCACAATGAGCTATCTGGTGGCTACAAGGGGTTGTTGGTTGCCGGCTGAGGACCATCTTAAAGAAAAAATTTCTCCTAGGGATATCACCCACAAAATGGTGGGTAACTGGCTCAAGCTGGGACGTGATCTCTCGAAGAAGTGGACAAATCTATTCAAACAGGGGGTTACAAGAACTCCAACAATCTCTTGGTTACCATAAGACCTATTACCTGCACATATAATAGATGAAGAAAACGGGGCAGCTGCTTTCACAGCATCTCATGATCACACATGCTAAATGTTAGGCCATAAAATCAACAGAACAATAAAATATGCAAAGATGCATCTACTCTATCATGCAAAATATCATATGACATTATTTTATTTCAAAAATCAACATGCAATGCATCCTACTCTACCATGCATATGATACAATATCAAGTCTCAAGGAAAGAGGTGATACGACTTAATTTGACCAGCTTAGGTCAAAGTTTATCGGTGAGTTTGGGAATGTAATAATAATCCTCCCCAACCTTTCCATGAATCTTGACAAGTATGGGGACCCTATTAACCAAGATTAAGTCCCCAGCCTTATATTCTTTTTTAGGCTTCCACCTTTTGCTTGCTTTGGAGATTAGCCGCTTGAGGATACAACCTACTTGAGTCAGGAGAATAGAAGAAGGCTTCTTGATTTCACATGTTTCATAGTATGGTACAGGCTTGATCATATGAGGTAAGTAAGTAGGTCCCCTATAAAGGATAAAAGGGGTGCCACTAGATTGCGGGTTGGTGGCATATGATAAGTCCATTTGAACATGATGTTGATTTGTGGCAGCATCGGATGTGCTCTAGCCATGAAAAGTGGTGGAGAGGCTAAAGCACATAACATCTCCAAGACCCAGAAATCGTTTGGGGAAATTCCACCCAGTTGGAGAGATATTAAAATAATTAATATTTTTTATGGGGTTCTTAAGTCTAAACTTAGGAAAATTAAAATATTTATGGGTATTAATATAAAATTGGGTGAAAATGTTCTAAATGACATGGATCAAGCCAAATCTAATCTTAGTCATTGATTAGGGACTTAATCTTGATCGTTGAAGACTCAACAGGAAAATTATAAGAGGAGAGTTGAGGGTCAGTTGGAGACACACCAAATTGATCAGTCAGTTTTATTTTCTGGAGCAGGGTTTTACTGAGAGAATCAAGCTAGTGATATGTTGCAGCGAAGGGCAATTCAGCATGAGGCCGAGAACACATAGTAGAGAGGCAGAGATAGTGCCAGAGAGACAACGCAGAGCTTGGGGAGGCTGATGCAAAGGCAGCTGGGACTTATGCGGAGGCTAAGGAGGCCAGCGTGGGTGACGCAGAGGGCCAGAGGGCTGACGCAGAGAGCCAAGGGGCTGACGCAGAGGCATCAGTAGTTGCGCAGAGGCTAGCAGAGCTAACCCAAGGCCAAGAGGCAGTGCTGGGTGATTTTCATGGGGCAGCCTGAGTGTTGGTGAGTTGAGAGGGTGACGCAGTCCCTAGCAGAGTGACGCAGGGTAGTGGAGAAGCTTCGAGCAACTTTTTTTGTCCAGCTAGGGAGTTGCCATAGTTGTTCTGGGATCGATCATCTGGTGGCTGATCAACCAGAATATGTCTCTGAGGAGAGGTAGTTCTACCAAGGAAATTCTCTGAAGGGTGAGCCATTTCTGGCACCCTAGTTGTATTCAGAAACTACAAATAATAAAACCCTCATATTTGCTGCACCGATTTTCCCGCATTGGGTTTTTACAGGGACTATTGTCCAAAAATAACGGTGTCCCTTGTGTGATTGTCTCAATTATTTCAATTGTTGATCTGTATATGTGTTGAAGTTGCATTTGTGTTTATTTCTGTATTTATATTTATAAATAACTTGTTAATGGAAAGAACAAGTAGGAGATAATAAGCCAGATCAATGTTGCAGGAAACGTCCCCCCTCCCTCCCGGATCTAACCCCCAAAGCGCGGTCCGTACGGATGCGTCCAGGAAGCGTCTCCCGAAACGCGCTTCCGAAATTTCGAAACGCGTTTCAGACTGATAATGCCGCTTCCTGGAAATTCCGGAAGTGTCCCTCCGAAACACGTTTCGGAATCTCCGAAGCAGGTTTCGTACGGCGCTTCGGTCGTACGAAGCGCAGCACTTTGGAGGCCAAATCGTACAGTTCTCGTATGATTCCGTACGCGCTTCGGAAAAGTGCGCCGCACGGCCTAAAAAATCGTTTTTTATTTTTTATTTTTATTTTATTTTATGGTGAGTTTGCTTGTTGGGGGTGGGTCCACCTTGGGTTAGAGTGAGGAATGAAGGCAAAAAAAATAAAAATAAAAATAAAAATATAGTAGATGCTCTCTCATGGTAATGTTAAATTCTTAAAGTAAATCTTTTTACTTAAATTTTTAACATTACCATGAAATGACTCAGGATGTTTGAGAGTGGTTCTAGCCTCATTGGACTTCATATGGAGAAAATAGAATTTCATATCCTATTCAAAATTCAGCAGACTTTACAATTTTCAGGAATTCAAGATCAATGGGATTGTGGCATTTCATTAGATATATCAAGTATGAAGGTATGCAATTAACATTTAATCAAGAGCACCAAGCCCTATATGTACCCTAGTGTTGGTGGTGTTAATTGTTGAACTCCTTTGTCACACCCTTAGCAAAAATTAACTTTCAATTAAGTCTTGGATTAGGTAGTTTGATCAAAATTGGGCAATGTTGACTAATATCCCTAGACAATCGAGGTAGAGGCAAAGGCTAGACAAGAGGAGAAGAATCTAGACTCTAGATGGTTGATGCATCTAAATGGTTGATGCTTGAATAATTAATCATTAATGTACAATGGATGCTATATTTATCTTGATTTATGCAAAAATATGCATGTTTTCATGTCTTCTACAACTAATTTGGTATTTGGGATGTTTGTTTTGAGTATTGTCAGGCCAGGGTAACTCCAGAATGGGCAGAGAAAAACTGATTGCATAATTCATTAGCTAACTATCATTTATATACAGAAATAGGACGGATCAGTTCATCTTCTTGATGACTGATTGCGTTCCATTTCACCCATCCGTTGAGGATTAGGTGTCAACATTCCCCCCCTTAATCTGAAGGGATGTTGGTGAGTCCAAGCATCGTTCTGAATCTTTCAAGCTTTTCTCTTCCAAGCGCTTTGGTGAAGATGTCTGCAATTTGCTCGTTTGTGGAACAATGACGGAGATGGATTGTTTTGGGCTCAACATGATGTCGGATCAGATGATATTTAGTATTGATGTGCTTAGTACGATCATGGAACTTTGGGTTCTTGGCCAACTTTATTGCAGAGGTGTTATCAATCATGAGTGGAGTTGATTGTATTTGTTTTACCTGCAAATCTTCAAGAATTTTCCTCAGCCACACAATTTCTTTCATTGCTTCAGCTGCTGCCACATATTCTGCTTCTGTTGTGAAATCTGTTGGTACTGATTGTTTGCGTGATCTCCAGGAGACAGATCCTGATCCAAGACTCATAGCATATCCTGAAGTAGATACCCCAGTTTCTTTGTCTCCATCGAAGTCTGAATCAGAGTATCCAATCAAGTTGAAGTCGTCCACCTGTGTATACTTGATTCCAAGGTCTTGAGTTCCCTTCAAGTACCTTAGAACTCTTTTTGCAGCAGACCAATGTCCCTCACAAGGCTTTTGCATAAACCTGGAGAGGATTCCAACAGCAAATGAAATGTCTGGTCTGGTAGTAGTGAGGTAGATGAGACTTCCTACAAGCTGTCTATACTTTGTTGCATCCTCAAATTCCTTTCCTTCAATAGATGTGAGCTTCAAGTTTTGTTCCATTGGAGTAGAAAGAGGATTGCACTCTGTCATGCCAAATCTGTTTAACAAATCTCCAATGTATTTCTTTTGAGAAAGAAATATGGATTTTGGATGTTGGGTTACTTCAATGCCAAGATAGTAATGAACATAGCCCAAATCAGTCATTTCAAAAAAAATTCCTAATTCTTTCTTTATGGATGCAATATAGCTTTCATTGTTCCCTGTCATTAAAAGATCATCTACATATACCACAAGATATACAACTGTTTTGCCAACTTTCTTGACAAATAAAGTTGCATCATCAAGATCAAAATGATTGAAGTTGAGTTTCAGAAGATGCTCAGTTAGTTTTTCATACCAGCCTCGTGGTGCTTGTTTGAGGCCATACAAGGACTTCACAAGTTTGCATACTTTATGTTCATGTCCTTTCACAGCAAATCCTTCTGGTTGGGACATAAAAACATTCTCTTTTAGATCTCCATTCAAGAATGCAGTTTTTACATCCATTTGATGGACTTTCCAACCGTTCTGAGCAGCTAGTGCAAAGAGTGTCCGGATGGTGGCCCATTTTGCTGTGGGGGAAAAAGTTTCCTCATAATCGACCCTTTCCTTCTGTGCAAAACCTTTTGCCACAAGCCTAGCTTTGTGCTTGTCAAGTGAGCCATCAGCTTTGTATTTGTTCTTGTAGACCCACTTGCAGCCAATTGGTTTGGTTCCAAATGGAGGATCAACCAGCTTCCAAGTGCCATTCTTTATGAGGGCATCATACTCCTTCTGCATCGCTTCTTTCCATTCATCATGAGAAGCAGCTTCTTTGAAGGAAGTTGGTTCAAAATCTGTAAACAAGTTCAATTCACAATCATAAGTAACATCCATATCAACAGGTGAATTAGAGTTATCTACATCACCTCCATCTTGTCGGTTTGTATTTTTGGTTCCTGTTTTTCCAATTTCATCAGGATGAACACTTTCAAGTGTCTTTGTCAACCACTTTGGGGGACCTTTCTGAGATGGTCCAGGCTGCTCTGTTGATTGAGTTGGGTCTGAATCAAGATTGAGTCTCCCAATTCTATCAATTACATCACTTAAAGCATCATCCGTTGTTGGAGTGTCATGCAGGGAAGATTGTTCTTCAAAAGAAGATTCCACATGTTGATCTAGTATAGGAATCCCCCCTTCAAGATGTGGAATCTGATTATCAAACTCTTGAAATGATTTCGGTTTTGTGAATCTATCCAAGCGATCAAGTTGCCACTCAACAACACTGTCAGATTTGGATGATTCAAGAAAAATGACATCTCTAGATACAACAAACTTTTTATTTACTTCATCATAGAGACGGTATGCTTTAGATGTGTTTGAATACCCCAGGAAGATACACTTACGACTTCTAGCACCAAGTTTGTTTCTATGTACCTTTGGTATTAAAGCATAATAGGTGGAACCAAAGATCCTGAGATGTTTTACCGAAGGAACATGTCCATACCACAATTCATAAGGAGTCTTGTTTCTTATAGCACTAGATGGACATCTATTCTTTATATATGCAGCACAAGGAACAGCATCAACCCAAAACATTATCTTTACATTTTTGAAGAAAAGCATGGATCGTACCATATTCAAAATTGTTCTGTTCATTCTTTCAGCTACACCATTCTGTTGAGGATTATAAGGCACAGTTGTTTGATGTTTAATCCCATGTTGGCGAAGATAGTGTTCAAATTCATTTGATGTATATTCTTTTCCATTATCAGTGCGAATAGACCCAATATGAGATTGTGCATCATTTTCAATCCATTTATGAAAATTCTTGAATGTTTGAAAAGCATCAGATTTGTTCTTCAATAAATAAACCCAACACATTCTGGTGTAATCATCAATAAATGTCATGATATATTTATTTCCATTTGCAGAAGGAACAGGCATTGGACCACATAAATCTGAATGAATGAGTTCAAGCTTCCTATGTGCTCTTGAATGTGAATCATGAAAAGACTGTTTGCTATGCTTTCCTAGAATGCAAGCATCACATTGCTTATGTTTTCTAAGAATTGTAGGCAAACCAGAAACACCATTTTTCTTCAACAAGCGGAGACTATCATAGTTTAAATATCCAAATCTAGCATGCCATAATAAACTTGACGGAAGTGTACCTTCTTCATGATGAGAAATATATGAGAAATGTTGTGCATGACCAAAGGTTCCTTGCAGTTTAAGAAGTCTTTCTTCTTCTATACCCCTCATGACAAGTGAGTGGTCATATGCCTTTCTTACCTCAAGCTTTCCATCAAACATATGAATGGAGTGACCTTGCTGGCAGATGTGGACCAAGGACAGCAAGTTTCTCTTGAGATGTGGGAGATATAGAACATGATCCAGAAGAAAGTCTGGAAGACCAGGCAGTTTAAGCCTGATTGTGCCAAGCCCTGATGGCTTGATTTTTGACTGATCTGCAAAGTATACTGCTCCATCAACATTGTCAGTGAAATCTTCAAAAAAATCTTTCCTATGAGTCATATGACAGGTTGCTCCTGAATCAAGCAACCAATCATTTTTCGAAGAAGCAAGTGAAGCATTAAACAAATCTTCATTTACTCCATTGTTACATTGTGCCTCAATATAGTGAGCGGATTCAGGTGCTTTACCTTTGTCTGTGTCATTAGTTTTACCTTTGTGTTGGTTTCTTCCCGGCTCAATTTTGTCCCATGGTAGCTTGCATGTAGAAGCATCATGTGATCCATTTCGTTTGCAGCGAATGCAATGCAGATCTGCCTTTTCTTCTTGAGAATGTCTGCCCCCCTTGCCTCTGAAGTATCTTCCTCTTCCTCTTCGTCCACCTCTTCCTCTTGTAGAATCTTGAGCAGGATGCTTTTCTTTATGAGCAAGGCAAACAGTCTCTTCAGAAGATTCAGGGACTGTCTTCTTTCCAAAGGCTTTCTCTCTTTCAGCAAACTTTTTCACAAGAGAGTCAAAGGTTATATCTTTAAGATTTCCATTTGCTTGTAATGACTCAAGATAATTTGAGTAGGTAGGATAGAGTGCTTTG
Organism: Pinus tabuliformis; assembly: GCA_031772625.1. Lineage (NCBI taxonomy): Eukaryota > Viridiplantae > Streptophyta > Pinopsida > Pinales > Pinaceae > Pinus > Pinus tabuliformis. The sequence goes on along the minus strand of CM062807.1, from coordinate 404,025,511 downwards.
AGAAAGGCAATAAAAGAGATATCCAGCTCAACCTTAGTGGATTTAATATCATGCATTATAGACTTTATTTCAGATGCAAGAGCAAGAGGATCATTATTTTTCAGTTGAAGAGTGAAGAGTTTAATCATGAGCTGAACAACTTCAAGTGCATAATGTGTATCATAGAGTTCTTTCAGCTTTTGTAAAGCTTCAAAGGCAGTGGAATAGGATGAAATATGACGACTTACTTCTTCATTTACAGATGCTGTGATCAATGCATAGGCTTTACTATTCTTGTTTTCCCAAATGACAAGTTCTTTATCTGATGTAGGCTGCACAGGGTCTTTGTCTTCTTCTTCGACACACACTCCTTTCCACAACTCATTGTAGATGAGGGTGTGTTTTACCATCCGAGACCATTCAGAATAGTTCTCCTTGCCAGTGAGAACTATTCCGACCATAGAGATGATTGAATGCATTCTGTAAAAAATTACTTCTGCTAAAAAAAAAAAATCCTTACTTTACAGCCTTTAAATCCCTCTAATATTTGCTAAAAGCATCAGCATTACATTGTACATATTACTGGGACTACAAGCACCTTAACTTTCCTTTAAGAATCAATACAGCCATTACCCAGATTAAAAAATATATCAAGTGATGTGCTTAGAAGAATGCATTGGACATCCAGATGTTCTGACCTTTCCTTGGAAGATGAATCATATGATGATGATGATGATGATGATGATGGTTAACGTCCACTGAGACCAAATTGGTCTATCGGACCTACAATTTTCTTAATTTTTACTTGTCTGGCTCCTCGTCTTTCTTGGCGAGATTGGTGTTGTAGCTTTCTTTCTTTTCTCTACGGTCTTCCAACTTCCTTTGTCTTGCATCTCCTTCATCTCTTCTGGTTCTTGGGACATTGGTGTCTTAGCTTCGCGATCTATAGTCGGAGAAGTTTGGTTTAGGAGATCTGCTTTGCTGTTAAATGAAGATTTATTTTCTGCGGTATTCAGATCCTCATAACTGTTGATTTGTTGGGGCGGGCTTTCTCCTTGCTTGCTTTGAGAGTTGTTTCCTTCTTCCTTGATTTCTTGTGACTCAGAATATTCTTCTTTGATGACAGTGTAGTGTTCTTTTTGTGCTCCTTCCCACCATGTAGATCTGTGGTGGTTTTTTCTAGCAAAATTTTTCTCAGAGGCTTTTGGGCAGTTTTTGGCTAGATGCCCCGTCTCAAAGCACGATCGACATCTGAAGAGGACACTTTCATAATCAAGCTTCTAGTTCCACACATAGTCTTTACTTGTTAGGTTTATTTCAGCTGGGAATCCGGCGCTGAAATCCATTTCCACACAGATGCGTGCATAGGTGGTTCTGGCATATTCCTCTGTTTCTGGGCACCTGCAGTAAAATTTCCCAATTGCATTTCCGATGGCTTTTAGCGAGGAGAGATTCCAGAGATGCAAGGGTAGGCTTGGCAATCTCACCCATACTGGTGCTGAGGTTATCACTGCTGTAGAGGGATCGAATGATGGGTTCCATGGCTTCATGAATAGGCCTAATTTTTCCCAAAACCAAGGGCCGGAATCTAGAATACATTGTCTGCTTTCAGGATTTTCAAAATCTACTATAAAGAAACCTCTAGCACAGGGGTAGATATTAATTTCATCAGAAATGATAGGCTTCCATACCTCCGAGATCCAATTGTGGAGTGCTATCAGCCGCGGCCAAAAACCATTGAACCGGCAAATTAGGGCACTTTCGGAGAACTTCAAAGCTTCATCGAGTGAGTCCTGGACCACTTGGATAGTGGGAGCTGGGGCTTCACTCACGATATGGGCAGGAGATTGCCCTCCAGAGACGGATGAGCCACCAGTTATTACAAACTAATTACCGCATGGGCTAATATGGGAATAGTATCGAAGTTGTGCAGGATCCGCGCACTTCGTTCAATCAGGTAAAGTGGGTCAGAGGCAATAGAACAACCTGAGAGTGGTTTTGAGAGTCAAACATTAGGATCCATCGCCGTTCCTTGTTCCGATGCCTGCGATTTAAATGGCAGTCCTTCTGATGCCTCCCATGTGGGTGATAAGCCTTATGCTGATTCTTGCAATGTGGGCAGTAATCTTTCTTCCGATACCGGCAATGTGGGCGGTAATCCTTCTTCTGATACCCACAAGGGCGATGATGGGAATAGTATCGAAGTCAGATAACTTCGAAACACGGATTAACGTCTTGTATATGCTTGTCTAAGTATCACCCAGGCTTTCGACTCTTGGCTGCCGGTTCTGATGTCTTCACCTTCAACCTTTACAGTGCAAATATATCAATGTCAAACTTTTAAGGATATAAAAAATGAGGTGGAGAAGTTTGAAAAACGGCGTAGTCCCAGAGGATTAACCCGGATTTGAGTTCATTTCCTATTGACTGTCACGGTAATAAGACTCACGGTTTCTGCAGTCAAATCATCGATTGTCTCCGCTATTTTCCTGCTTCAAACTTTCAGTTATTTCATGTATTTTGACATTTGTAAAATAGCGTTTCTTCGACTTCAAAATTTCCTAATTTGTGTTCCTTTCACTCTAAATATTCAATATATTTTGCATTCCTTGGGTCGAAAACGGAAGCAAACGACAAATAACTCACCAAAAGGGATACATTACGCTTTCAGACATCTCACATTAATAAAACTTGACATTAACAGGCCAATATCCTTCACCGGGTCCAATTCTATAATCTGCAACTCAGAACAACGAGCTGCAAGTCGGCGTTTCTTCGCCCTTCGTAGACAAAACTCCAAGGGTATATTTTTCTGCATCAACGCTTATGCTTCTCAGGTGCATTCAATATCAAAAAACGCACATTCAGTAGTTCATAACTATGGACAGTGCGCAGTCTCAGGACAGAGGCGCTCAGGACAGAGGGTGCAGTCTCAGGACAGAGGCACGCAGTCTCAGGACAGAGGGCGCAGTCTCAGGACAGAGGGCGCAGTCTCAGGACAGAGGCACGCAGGACAGAGAAGCTCAGGACAGAGGCGCTCAGGACAGAGATAGGAGTTACAACTATTTTTAGAACCTGGGACCTGTGCTCTGATACCATGTCAGGCCAGGGTAACTCCAAAATGGGCAGAGAAAAACTGATTGCATAATTCATTAGCTAACTATCATTTATATACAGAAATAGGACGGATCAGTTCATCTTCTTGATGACTGATTGCGTTCCAGTTCACCCATCCGTTGAGGATTAGGTGTCAACAAGTATAAATGCAAAAAAATAAATATATATATATGTAGACGCTGCGCTTCCTAGATTTTTGGAAAATGATGCTTCCGCGTCCCCGCTTCCAAAAAACGTCCCCGTTTCATCCCCGCTTCATGCAACATTGAGCCAGATAATGCAATAGGAATTTCTGACGTGTCAGACTTAGAAATTTCAACATGGTATCGGAGGATTGCAGATCACAAGAGGATTGAAGGCACCAAAAGTAATCTGAAGAATTTGCAGCAGTAGCAGCTGTCCCGAGAGACAGCGTTGTTCCAGAGCAAAAGTAGCAGAGAAGAAGTGACGCAAAGGGCCTGTCTCATCATTTCGAGTCAGGAGAAGGGCCAGCGCAAAGGCAAAGAGGGGCAGATCAAACCTACACAGTGCCTGATCATCTTTCTCAGCCAGGAAGGATCTACGCTGTGGCCAGGAGGAGCAAATTATGCCATTGTCGGCATTGTGCAGAGCCTGAAAGGCTCAGTTTCTTCGGTTGTCGGGGCTTGGGAAGCTGTGGGCAAATTGTTATTGAGAAGCTGGTGGGGTGTCGGTTCTGTCAGAACAGAATAGTACCTACGGAGACGGAACCAAGGTAGATGGATTCGCTACCTTGATGGATTTCTAGCCAAGAAATCCAGATCTGAGTTGCAGTTGCAAGGAGGATTGGAGAGGAGCGATTCGTTAGCTGGCTAGAGGATTTCCAGGAGGGAAATCAAGACTTAGAGGGAGATTTCCGGGAGGGAAGTCGAATCTCAGAGGGAGTCCAGAAGAGGAGTTGAAATGGCAGTGAACGGACTGAAGGATCAAGACAGGTTGGATGGGGCTTTCAACTTTGTCATCTGGAAGGGGCTAGGAACTTGGTAGTCCTAGATCAACATCGCATCAAGGACTTTGCCTTGAAAACCGTGGCTATCCCAGTCGATCCAACTGAGAATGAGAAGTATGAGGACGCAATGGCAAGGGCGAAGTGCATGATCCTAGACGGGGTCAAAGATCATGTCATACTACATATCACTGAAAAGAACACAGCAAAGGAGATGTGGGATACTATGACGACCTTGTATCAGGGAACTTCCGTACAGCGGAAGATGCTATTGGAAAATCAGCTGTGGTAGTATCAGATGTAGAAGGGAGAGAATATAGATCCATTCCTTCTCAAGTTGCAGGAGATTTGCAACCAGCGTACTTCCGTGGGGTCTACAATGGATCCAAAATTTATGGTTAGGACTACCCTAAATGCAGTCTCCAAGGAGTGCGAGACATTTGTCCAAAGTATTTTGGGCAGGCCTACTCTTCCATGTTCGGAGGAAATGTGGGTAGCTCTTCGCCAGGAAGAGATCAGGTGGATGACTAAGGCGGGGAGTAGTGGCCAGTGAGGTCGAATCAAGAAAGAGGAGGGGGAGGATGCGGCTCTAGCATCTACGGGACAGCAAGTAAAGAGGAAGAAGAAGGACATCTCCAAGTTGAAGTGCTTCCATTGTGGGGAGTTGGGACATTATGCATCCCAATGTCCCAAGGAGAAAAACAAGGGAGAGGCTTCTGATTCAAAGGCAGCGCCAGCTAAGGTGAAGAAAGAGGTCGAGACTGATGACGATTGTGCCATGAGTGCTCATGGACCTCTAGTGAAGAGGCGAGGAGACATGGAGTTGTAGTCAGGAGGACTACATACTAGGGGCAGGATCCTTGAGATGCCCAAACTCTTGGATCATATTCGGTTACGAGAGCCCTTAATGACAGCAGCAGGATGACAAGGGTCGGGTGGAGCAAAGTGCAGTGGAGCAGCAAGTCAGTGCTTGGGTGCATAAACTGAGGTGGCACAATGGAGGTTGCAGTAGTGCGAGAGGCACAGAGGTGTATGCAGCAACGCAGTGGCAGCAAAGGGAGCACATGATAGCAGCAGAGGCAGCTTCAGTTTCACGAGGCTTCTAGACTGACCGGGATGTCAGTATTTGGGAAAAGTCAATTACCTACTTCTCGGTAACTAAGTTGCAGTGCAGCAATTAGCAATGGCAGTGCTAGGGGCAGCATGGGAAGCATATTGAGAGGGAGTTGTAGTATAGATGTAGCAGTGGCAGTGGCAGTGTCATGGGAAGCAGTACAGGAAGTGGCAGTGGCAGTATCATGGGAAGCAGTACAGGAAGTAATGAGGCAGTAGGCCAAGCATCAGCATAGGTACCAGTGAGAACGATCAGTGTGATGTTTCCATGGTGAAACATTACTAGAGCACATTCCTCGCTAAGAGGGAGTGTTGATTTGTAGTAGCATCGGATGTGCTCTAGCCATGAAAATTGGTGGAGAGGCTAAAGCACATAAAATCTCCAAGATCCAGAAATCGTTTGGGCAAATTCCACCTGGTTGGAGAGATATTAAAATAATTAATATTTTTAATGGGGTTCCTAAGTCTAAACTTAGGAAAATTAAAATATTAATGGGTATTAATATAAAAATGAGTGAGAATGTTCTAAATGACATGGATCAAGCCAAATCTAATCTTAGCCGTTGATTAGGGACTTAATCTCGGCTGTTGAAGACTCAATAAGAAAAGTAGAAGAGTTGGCTTGAGGGTCAGTTGGAGACACACCAAATTGATCAGTCAGTTCGATTTTCCGGAGCGGGGTTTTGCTGATAGAATCAAGCTAGTGATCTGTTGCAGCGAGGGGCAGTTCGGCACGAGGCCGAGAACACATAGTAGAGAGGCAGAGATAGCGCTAGAGAGACAATGCAGAGCCTGGGGAGGTTGATGCAGAGGCAGCTGGGACTTACTCAAAGGCTGGGGAGGCCAGTGTGGGTGACGCAAAGGGCCAGAGGACTAATGCAGAGGGCCAGAGGACTGACGCAGAGAGTGAAGGGGCTGACGCAGAGGCATCAATAGCTGCGCAGAGGCTAGCAAAGCTGACGCAGAGCCAAGAGGCAGCGCTGGGTGATTTTCGTGGGGCACACTAAGTGCTGGTGAGCTGAGAGGGTGACGTAGTGCCTAGCAGAGTGATGCAGAGTAGTGGAGAAGCTTGGAGCATCTTTCGCTATCCAGCTAAGGAGTTAGCATAGTTGTTGTGGGATCGATCATCTAGTGGCTAATCAGCCAAAATATTTGTCTACGAGGAGAGGTACTTCTACCAAGGATATTCTCTGAAGGGTGAGCCATTTCTGGGACCCTAGTTGTATTCAAAAACTGCATAATAATAAAACCCTCATATCTGCTACACCGGTTTTCCCGCATTGGGTTTTTCCGGGGACTATTGTCCAAAAATAACGGTGTCCCTTGTGTGATTGTCTCAGTTATTTCAATCGTTGATCTGTATATGCGTTGAGGCTGCATTTTTGTTTATTCCGGTATTTATATTTATAAATAACGTGTTAAAGGAAAGAACAAGTAGGAGATAATAAACCAGATAATGCAGTAAGAATTTCTGACATGTCAGACTTAGAAATTTCAACACATGACCCCCAACAGTAGCCCCCCATTTCCTAGATAATAGCATCCCCCACACATCAGGAATGTCAATGACAATAACATCCATGAGGAGGGATATATCGGGATTCCTAGCCAAAGAAACCTTAAGGTCCTTAATGAGACCTTCCACTTCCACGGTTTGGAGTTAAAACCACACACCTTTTTGTACGGTCGAGTGATACTGAGACCCAATTGCTTCATAACTGTTAAAGGCATGATATTTGTGGAAGCCGCTGAGTCTAACATACAATTGTGTAAGAAGATGTCATTGATAGCCAAAGTGAGCAAGAAAGGTTCATGCCCAAGGTTTTAGTCGAGGAATATGGATGTTTTGCAATTCTTCAGGTAGTTCTTCTTCCTAAATTCCCAGGGACTTCTTTATATGTTGTTGTTTCTCGGGAAGCTTAGCAACCTCTTTCAAAGGAACAGGTATAGTCATCCTTCCTACGTCAGCTCCTATGTCGATGTCATGTTTAACCTCTTTCCCCTTTTCCTTCTTCTTGATGTTTTCTTTCCTTGGAGGATCCTTTCTCGGATTGGCTTTTATTTGACGATCCTTCTTAGGAGGAATTTCAGGGGGAGATTCATTGGAAGGGGCTTTCTTATGTGCTGGATCTTCTTTAGATGGTTCCTTAGGAGTTGTGGGGTCTTTGTTATTTTCTTTCCATGAGTATTGGACCCCTTTGAACCTTCCCTTGCTATCAGAGTTAAAAATGGATTCTTCCTTTTCCTCTTTAAGGGTGACCTCACAAATGGGAGGATGTGTATACGACCCCCCAAGCAAAATGTTGAAGATATCAGATTCCACAAGGTTGGCCTGCTCATTAGTTTGTTCATCCTCACTCTCTTCCCCTTCACTTTCCTCATCCTCAAATGAAGAGTCTAGCTCAATGATGCAGGTAACATCCCCCCCCCGCTTTAACCCCCGAAGCACGGTTCGTACGAATGCGTCTAGGAACCACCTCCCGAAACACACTTCCGAAATTCTGAAACGTGTTTCGGACTGATAATGATGCTTCCTGGAAATTTCGGAAGTGTCCCTCCGAAGTGTTTCGGAATCTCCGAAGCGCATTTTGTATGGCGCTTTGGAGGCCAAATCGTACGGTTCCCGTACGATTCCGTACGTGCTTCGGAAAAGTGCGTCGCACGGCCTAAAAAAATCATTTTTTTTTTCATTTTATTTTTATTTTATGGTGAGTTTGCTTGTTGGGGGTGGGTCCACCTTGGGTTAGGGTGAGGAATGAAGGCAAAAAAAATAATAAAAAAATATAAATATAGCAGATGCTCCCTCATGGTAATGTTAAATTCTTAAAGCAGATGGTAATGTTAAATTTTTAACATTACCATGAAATGACTCAGGATGTTTGAGAGTGGTTCCAGCCTCATTGGACTTCATATGGAGAAAATAGAATTTCATATCCTATTCAAAATTCAACAGACTTAACAGTTTTCAGGAATTCAGGATCAATGGGATTGTGGCATTTCATTAGATTATATCAAGTATGAAGGTATGCGATTAGCATTTAATCAAAAGCACCAAGCCCTATATGTACCCTACTGTTGGTGGTGTTAATTGTTGAACTCCTTTGTCACGCCCTTAACAAAAAATTACCTTTCAATCAAGTCAAAATCATCGATCAAGCATGTCAAGCTTTTTCTACCATATTTTAAGTCTTGGATTAGGTAGTTTGATCAGAATTGGGCAATGTTGACTAATATCCCTAGACAATCAAGGTAAAGGAAAAGGATAGACAAGGGGAGAAGAATCTAGATTCTAGATGGTTGATGCATCTAAATGGTTGATGCTCGAATAATTAATCATTAATGTACAATGGATGCTATATCTATCTTGATTTATGCAAAAATATGCATGTTTGCATGTCTTCTACAACTAATTTGGTATTTGGGATGTTTGTTTTGAGTATAAATGCAAAAAAATATAAATATATATATATAGCAGACGCTTCGCTTCCTAGATTTTTGGAAAATGACGCTTCCGCATCCCCGCTTCCAAAAAACGTCCCCGTTTCGTCCCTGCTTCGTCCAACATTGGTCTAGCTCAACAACATTAGTTGGAGCCACAGTGTTTGGGAATCGAAAAGAGCTTGAACTATCTTCTTCACTTTGCTTTTTGGGAAAAGGCTTTCCTTTAGGGACATAACTATATTTTTGGGCCCTTTCCAAGGTAGTGATTTTGTTCATGATAACCCTGTCACTTGCATTGGCTTCTCGGTGAACTTATCCATCTTCTTGAGGATGGCAAGGAGAGTTTCCTCATGTTGATCTTTGGACTTCTCCTTCTTGACCTCAGCTTTGGCTCTAGGGTGGTCATTGATATCAACCTTCGAGATCCGTATGTTTTCTTCAACTTTCATTGCTATCTCTTTAGCTTCAGCCAAAGTGGAAGGTTTCTTATCCCTTAACACATAGGTGAAGTGGCCACCCATCGCTTTTATGAACGTATCAAGAATATTAGCTTTGGATGGCTTCAAATCATCAGGTATATCTTTGACTACCCTATCAAATTTTTGAATGAATTCCCGTACATCTTCCCTTCCCTTGGTTATTTGGTAGAATTTTTTGATATTGAAGGTCCCTTGGGCATTGCATGACCACCTCTTCCTGAATAGGCCTTCAAATTCATCGGAGTCTCGTATGCATGCAAGGAGGAGGCTGAGGTATCAATCTCTTACTTCTCCCTCAAGTGATTAAAAAAAACATCGTGAGCCTATCTTCATCAAAGATCATTCTAGGGGACATTTGCCAATACATTTCTTCAATAAAACCAGTAGCATCCCCTGTGAATTTGGGCAACCATCGGTTATGATTTTTAGGCAATGGTTTGGGATCATCACTCAATTTCAAAGGGGAAAAGACACTAACCAAGTGCCTTTCACTCTTGGTCATCTTGGGTTGATCTTGTTTGGGGTCAATGTTACAACTAGATGGAATTTTCAGAGATCTAGGCCCTTGAGGGTAAGATCTAGTCTCTTGGAAATTTTCGCAGGGCTTCCACAAAAGAATTTTCAGAAAATCAAAGAGTTGAAGCATAAAAAAAAATTGGAGCAAGGTTTCAGGCTTTTCAGGGCTTCTAGCTCCAATTCTATCTTCCTAGACCTCAACGTTAATATTTCTCTCTCCAGCGTCTTGGTTTCGAGCCCTCCTAGGGCTAGCCATGACCCTTAGGGGTTGCGGCTTCCCTTCTTTACCCTAGTAGCAGGCCCAAAAGGCCTTGCGGCCTCCTCATTGCCCCTCCTAGGCCTTCCCTCCTCCTCTCCTCTCGGCCTCCTCCTTTCTTGGCCTTCCTCGCTCTCTCCCTAAGTCACAACCCTCTAATGGTTTGCAGCGCCCTTTCCTTGGCCTTTAGGCTCTAGGCCATAAGCCTTAGGCCTTTTCCTAAGCCTCTAAACCCCCTTCATCCCCAACGCTAGCCTCATTGGGCATAGCATTGCCTCTTTGTGACCTTATTCTTCATCTTTGGGCCCCGATGTAACATCCTAGTCCTTTTATCCCCACAAATTCGGCTCCCTAGCCTTGTTCTCCATTTTCTTGGCCTTTTTTTGCCCCAAATTGACCTGAAACCTCAAGTTTTAAGGCTAAATATTTGGGATTTTTGCAAGCTTAAGGTCTCAAAATTCATATTTTTCAAGTGGCAACGTGATCTCAAATTTCAACAAATTTCAATCATGGGATCTTCAAGGCCTTGGACCTCGGATTTGACCTTTAAACCCTTGTTTTGCTTCAGTTTTATTACAGCAATCAAATCATTAATATCTAAGCTGTAAAATCACATTTTAATTAGTCAAAATCAATTAAAATTGCAAAATCTAAATTTTCACAAGTTTTGGCCACTTGGGCATCTCTAATTTGACCTAGATCTAACTTTTTAGCTTGCTGGAATTTACTGCATAACTGTGAAATTCAAGTCTAAAATATTTCTGAAGCATATATTTAATAAGGATCAAAAAATTTGAATTTTCAGTTTTCGACAAGTTTTTACTATTTTTAGGCATTTTGGGCATCATCTCTAGTATTTTTAGCTTGCTGATCTGTGACAAATTTACTGCTGTAATAAATTTATCAGTTCTAAAATTTCTGAATCACACTTCCTAAAAGCTCCAAAAATTGAAATTTTTGAGTTCTGGTGCATTTTTTACTATTTTTTGGCATATTAACCATCTATTTTTGGTAGTTTTAGCTTGTTGATCTGTGGTTGTTTACTGTTGTAAACTAACAATCATATCTGAGATATCACTGAATCCATCAAGACAAAGTGGGTAAATAAGTTAATTTACATTTGCTGGTCATTGAGAATTTTTGTGTTTTATGTCTAAGGCAAATTTCATGATTTGAAGTGGTTTCCTCACTGCTGTTATAATGTTGATTAAGTTTGAATTTTCTGAATTTTCACTGCTGATATAAATTGTCATAGATCTGAAATTGGTTTATCTCATATTTTCACTCAGAACCTGACATTGATCTTATTAATTGGCATAATCTCTTGTGTTAATAATCATTGGTGGATAAGTTGGTTACTTGAAATTTACACTTGTATCTCTTAGCAATTATCTTGTTTAAGATTGTCTCACGACATTGTTAAGTACTCTTGCATTAAGACAAATTTCACATAAGTACTTAAGTAACTTAAGCAATCTTAACTCAAGATAATCTCACTCATAATCTCTTGCATAAACATACTAGATTTAGATTGCATTAATAATTTACCTCCTAGCATAAGCTAGGTTGATAGAGATATAGGGCAACCCTTCTCACTTAGCTTGAGGGGCCTCGGCAACTCTTTGGTGGTTAACACGGTGACCTTGCAGTAGTCAAAGCCATAGTCTCTGCAGCGCTGGAGGCATCAGGTGATACGAGCACAACAAAAGGTATCATTAATCAAGCCCTAGCCTACTTCCTGTTGGCCTCCTTCCCACAACCTACCCTGGAGCCCAGCTTCAAAATAGTTAAAGGGAAGGTTACATTTAGATTAGGCATTTAACTAATAATAAACAAGATCTCTACATCACACATAGGTCGTAGGTTTGCATATCATTCAGGTTAGTCAATCATCTTAAGCAACGGGTGTCCATCCAATCATTTGGTTCCAATTTATTATAAAGAAGAATTTGTGACTCCATTAAGGCACTAGTCTCATACTTTAAAATCTAATCTAATTTATAATCTTGCTCGAATTTAACCAATTGACTAGGCCACTCATCCGTATCTCCCAAACAAGTTGGTTTCCAACTTGTTTTCCTTCATCTCATTCCATAGGGACTACCCCCCATAGCTTGTAGTTGGGAGATAGCTATAACAAAGTGGGTGGGGATCAGAGTGACAACCCCAATCCTGAGCATTGTCATGGTGCCTATAAACTGGAGCGACAACAAGAGGTAGACCAGCTCCTTCCCCAGCAACGGGAGACAAAATGTTACCGCTCAAACTAGCAGGGGACCTAAAGGGGATTTCTAAGGGTCAAATGCTAGACCAAGAGAAACAAATGGAGACTTAGCCCATTTTCACCTCTGCCAACGCTCCCTACTATTTACGGACTTTCACCGATGGGAGGAGACTCGATATAGATGGAGTCACAAGCGAAGGATAAGTCAACAAATGGATATAAAGTGACCCAAACAATCCCTTTCCAGAAGAGGGTCAAGAATGGGACTTGCTTGCTTTCTAAGAAAGGTATAATGTCTTCTAGGAGAAGGATGTGGGGATTTGAGGGTTAGGTTTATGGAACAAGACTTATGAAAAAGTTTCTCAATCCCTAAAACCCTTATAGAAATTGGTGTTGAAATTTCCAAGTCTAACTCGTTAGAAATTTTCCTGCACTATCTGGTTTATTTCGCCTACTTGTTTAATTACTGAACACGTTATTTAACCATATAAATACTGAAATAAACACAATGCAGTCTCAACCATCCACAGATCATCAACTGAAAGAAATAGACAAACACACAAGCGACACCGTTATTTTTGGACAATCGTCCCCGGAAAAATCCAACTTGGGAAAATTGGTGCAGCAGTTCTGAGGGTTTTATTATTAAGCAACTTTTCTTGAGTACAACTAGGTGCCAAACTGGCTCACCCAACATAGAAATCTATCTAGCAATAATACCTCTCTTCGAAAGCAGATATTCTAAAATTCTGCTCCACAAAACCCTCTCCAGCACCTCTTTGAGCCTCAACGGTCCTTCTGGCCTCTGCGTCAGCCTCTCTGGCCCTCTGCGTCACTTCTGCAACCTCTGCGTCACTCACGCGGGCCCTCTACGCAATCACTGCTGGCCTCTGTGTGGCTCCTGTTGGCTCTGCGTCTGCCTCTCTACCTCTGCACTGGTCTTTCGGCACTATCTCTGCCTCTTTGTTATACACTCACTGCCCCACGTTGCAGCTCTGATCACTGGTTCGATTTCTCTTAGCAAACCCCGCTCTAGAAAATCGAACTGACTGAACAATTTGGTGTATCTCTAACTAACCCTCAAGCCTCCTCTTATACTTTTTCTATTGAGTCTTCAATGGCCGAGATTACATCTCTAATCAACAGCTAAGATTAGATTTGGCCTTATCCATGTCTTTTAGAACCTCCTAACCTGGTTTTATATTAATACCCATTAATATTTTTATTTTCCTAATTTTAGACTTAGGAACCCATTAAAAATATGAATTATTTTAATATCTCCTTCACTAGGTAGAATTTCCCCAAACCATTTCTGGGTCTTGGAGATCTCATGTGCTTTAGCCTCTCCACTAGTTTTCATGGCTACAGCACATCCGATGCTACCCCAAATTAACACTCCCTCTTAGCGAGGAATGTGCTCTAGTAATGGTCCACCACTGAACATTACTCTGATCATCCGGCACCAGTATCTGTGTTGATGTTTGGCCTTGCTGCCCAACATCCTCTGCACTGCTGCATCCTGTACTGTTGCCCATGGCTCTACCACTGCCACTGCTACATCTATATGGCAGCTCCCTCTACATCCATGTTGTTGCTGGTCCTTTCTCCCAACACTGCATCTGCATTGAAACCCTCTCTCATCATGCAGCATCGTGTTGTCCATAGCACTACCACTGCTACTGCTGCACTGCAACTTAGTTACTAAAACAATGGTAACTGATCTAACCAACTACTGACATCCTTGTCAGGCTAGAAACCCTCCTGATGCTGAAGCTATCTCTGTTGCTATCATGTGCTCCCTCTGCTGCCTCTGCGTTGTTGCAACAACTTTGTACCTCTCGCACTACTGCAAACAACTTTGTGCCTTCCTGCACTGTTGCAATCTCCTTTGTGCCTCTTGCACTGCTGGAACCCTCTTTGCGCTGCCAGGGACTACCGCACTCTAGCACTATTCTATCGCTCCATCTGCATCCGCTTCTACCGACATCTGTCATCCTGCTACTGTCACTTTGGGGCTCCCGTAGCCGGATATGATCCAAAAGTTTGGCTACCTCAAGGATCATGCCCCTCATCTCCCGTAATCCTCTTGACTACAACTCGATGTCACCCCACCTCTTCTCTAGAGGTACATGAGCACTCATGGCACAATCGTCATCAACCTCTACCTCCTTTTCCGCCTTAGCTGGCGCTGCTTTGAAGTCAGACGCCTCTCCCTTATTCTTCTTCCTAGGACACTAGGTTGCATAATGGCCCAGCTCCCCACAGTTGAAGCACTTAATCTTGGAGAGGTTCGTTTTCTTCCTCTTCTCTTGTTGCCCGAGATGCTAGAGCTGCATCCTCTTTCTCCTCTTTCTTGACCCAGGCTCCTTTGCCACTACTTCCACTACTTCCTGCCTTGGTCAACCGTCTAATCTCTTCTTGGCAAAGAGCTGCCAACAATTCTTCCAATCCTGGAAGATTCGCTCTGCCCAAAACGCTTTGGACGAATGTCTCCCATTCCTTGGAGACTGTGTTTAGGGCGGTCCTCACCATTAACTCTTGATTCGGCGTGGCCCCTGTGGAAGTCAGTTGATCTCGGATCTATCTGCTCCCCCTTCTGCGTCTAATACAACCACAGCTCATTCTCCAGTAGCATCTTCCTCTGCATGGAAGTGCCTTGATATAATGTCGTCAAGGTATCCCACATTTCCTTTACCATATTCTTCTTGGCAATATGTTGAACTACATGATCCTTGACCTCATAAAGGATTATGCACTTTGTCTTGGCCATCACATAGTCATAATTTTCATTATCAGCTGGGTTGACTGGGATAGCCACGGTTCTCAAGGCCAAGGCCTTGATATGATGTCTATAGAGAACAGACAAGATCCTGGCATTCCAGATGACAAAGTTGGACGCCCTGTCCAGCCTGTCCTGATCCCTCAGTCCGTTCATGGCCATCTCTACTCTTTTTCGACTCCTCTGAGTCTCTACTTCCCTCCTAGAAGTTCTCTTCTAGACTCCCTCTGAGTCTTGATTTCCCTCCTGGAAATCCTTCTACCAACTGTGGAATCGTACCTCTCTGATCTCCTTTGCTCCTACAAAACTGATTTGGATTTCTTGGCTAGAAATCCGCCTAGGTAACGACTCCCTTCTACCTTGGTTCTATCCTATTAGGTACTGTTCTGCCTCAACAGCAACAACACCCCACCAGCTTCACACTCCATAATCTGCCCACAACTTCCTATGCCCCAGCAACTTAAGAACTCAACCTCTAGGCTCTGCGTAATCCCGACAGTGGCTGAATCGCTCCACTAGCCAACTACATCACTCCTACTTGGTTGAGCAGGATGACATGGCTCTTCGAGAGCCTCTCTGCCTCCCACTGCTTCTGCGTTGGCCCCTTCTCTGGCTCGAACTGATGACATAGGCCCTCTACGTCACCCCTTCTTTGTTGCTTTCTACTTAAGAACAACTTTTGTCACTCGGGACAGTTGTTTCTGCTACAAATTCTCTGATTTAGTTGGTGCCTTCAGCTCTCCTATGATCTGCAATTTCGCTCTTATACCATGTTGAAATTTCTAAGTTTGACCTGTTAGAAATTTTTCTGCACTATCTGGTTTATTTCGCCTACTTGTGTAATTACTAAACAACTTATTTAATTATATAAATACTAAAATAAACACAATGTAGTCTCAACCATTTGCAGATCATCAACTGAAAGAAATAGGCAAACACACAAGGGACACCGTTATTTTTGGACAATCGTCCCCGGAAAAAACGCAACTTGGGAAAACCAGTGCAACAATTCTGAGGGTTTTATTATTAAGCATCTTTTCTTGAGTACAACTGGGTGCCAAACTGACTCACCCGACAGAAAAATCTATCTGGCATTAATACCTCTCTTCGGAAGCAGATATTCTGAAAGTCTGCTCCAGGAAACCCTCTCCAACACCTCTTTGAGGTTCAACGTTAGCCCTCCTAGCCTCTGCGTCAGCCTAAAACCCTCTGCGTCAGCCTCCTGGTAAACTACGCAGCCTCTTTGGCCCTCTGCGTGGCTCCTGTTGGCTCTGCGTCTGCCTCTCTGCCTTTGCATTGGTCCTCTGGAACTATCTTTTCCTCTCTGTTATAACTTATGCACTCACTGCCCCTTGTTGCAACTCTAATCACTGGTTCGATTTCTCTTAGCAAACTTTGCTCTAGAAAATCGAACTAACTTATCAATCTGGTGTATCTCCAACTGACCCTCAAGCCTCCTCTTATACATTTTCTGTTGAGTCTTTAATGGCCGAGATTACATCTTTGATCAACGGCTAAGATTAGATTTGGCATGGCATTATCCATGTCTTTTAGAACCTTCTAACCCAATTTTATATTAATACCCATTTATATTTTTATTTTCCTAAGTTTAGACTTAGGGACCCATTAAAAATATTAATTATTGGAGATCTCATGTGCTTTAGCCTCTCCACCAATTTTCATCGCTAGAGGACATTCGATGCTACCCCAAATCAACAATTGGTATCCCAGATGGTTCATGAAGAATTGTCTTTCCAAAGGAGTGGGACCACACGGGACCATGTGGACCCCAACCTAGGTTAAGAGACAAGAATTTAGTAACCAATGATGTACTTAACCTAGACAAGGAAGGGGAAAGGATCAAAACAAGAATTTTCACTTAAAGATGTCAAATTGATCCTATGAGGCACTAGCCTTAGGGACACTAGGGAAAAGTTTGATCTCAAAGCTAGGGCTTGGCTTATCTCACATCTCCATAGTCGAAATGGCTTCAAAATTGAAGGAGGCATTGAGGACACACCAGCGCAGGAGAGGGTAAGAAATCGAACCTTTGGAGGGCTATTTTGTCAAGAAAATGATGCCCCAGGTGACCCAACTTCGCTAGACCTAGAAGAAGGTGAAAAAGAGTTGATTTTTAAGTGACTACCTCTTGGTATATCAATGACTTAGTCTTGGGAGAATGGAGTCTAGGATAAATATGAATGAGGACCTTGTTTCCTAGTCAAGGAGGCCTTAAGACTACCCCACTTGCCTTCTCGGACAAAGAAGCAACCTTATAGCTTTATACTTCGACTTGCAAAAGGATTGTCAAGATGAATTCGCTGATAGAATTATCCCTAGGAAAATTCAATCAAAATTACATGGCCCATACATTAAGAGATGCTATATAGAGACAAAATTCCACAATTTAAACAGTAAATGCATGCAGCAATTAGCCCTAAAAATAGTGAAATTCTCAATCAAATGTATATGAAAACGTAAAACGAGAATAGCATTAAAAGTGTGTACTTACATGTAATAGAACAAATCCAATCATCCACAATTTGACAATAGAGAAGCTCCAAGATAAGATAAACCAAATCAAAACATCAAAATTCATCCATAAAGCTCCAATTCATCCTAAAAAGAAAGTGTGAAATTCTCAATAGAAAGAAGAGATCCAATCCAAAGTGATGATGAGAAACTGAACTAATCTCACTTGTATTTATACTCTAATAAGGAGTTCGAATTTGTCTCTTAGGCCTACATAAGCCCAAAAAATAAAATAATGTGCTAATAACCTAACTTTTGGTGACAAGCCCACCAAACTAGCTCAAAAATGAAATAATAAACCTCTTAAGAGGTCAAATGATAAATGATACATGTCGTAGGGCCCTCGAAGAGGCCTGATGACGTCCATAGGTGCCATTATGAAGAATAGGACCATCAAAAGTGATGGACAAGGGGTTGGGTCCTTGTTCTCCAAACAATAAACCTGTGGTGCTCCCAGTGGGTGTGGGGTGCACAATAATAACCTCATGGGTCTCCAAATGAGTCGAAGATGCTTGTAGATCATCTGCAAGGCCTCTGATGATGGTGTAGGGTGATGCCACATCACGCTACAAGTCCTAGGTCAGCTACCAAGTGCATGGTACATCTGTGGGGTCGACTGGACAAAGGTGAACCAGGCGCATCTCCTTCATCCAATAGTTGAATCTCGAGCAATCTTTGAACATCCTCGAGGATCCATGGAGTGTTGTCTACTGTTGTGGAGGCCCATGGCTCTCAACACACACACTAGATGTGTCAATGTAGCCCTCTAGAGGGTTAGGACCCCGTATAGGGAGACCAAACCCAAAATACCCAAGATGGAGACCATCTGCAATCCTACATAAGATCCAATGCGTCCCCTAGCCTTCCAGTACAACAAGTCATTATAGAAATCGAGTAAATGAGCTTACCAACCATGGACCATAGGTGAGAACTTCATAATGGCCTACCCTTCCATAATGGGCTTCGGGATGTGCCAATGTCTCCCAAACTCCAAATGGGGTTAACCAAGTATCCTATCAGGTGATTTCTACTTTTAAAGGGGATAATATGTTCAAGGTACATCCTCTAAAAGGTGGTGGCATGTGATAGAAAAGTGAATGAAGCAGGGGATGAGAAGGGGCAGTCCTATACCACATGCTGGGGTGCAAGGATAGTTAATAAAAGGGAAGCCCACACTTGGGTTTATAATGTATAGGAGGTAGCAATCGTGGTACATGAGATGTCCCAGCCTTGATTTTTCCACCCTTCTTTATATTCCTTTTGCCTTTTTATGATTTTTCTTTGCTCCACTACTCAGGGCTCAAGGGGTAAGAGCATGATGTGTGAGATATAGCAGTGATTTTAAATTTAGGACATGTTCTTTTCTTAGGATAGAATCTTCACAGTTCCATATTATCCCATTTCTTAATTCAACTATCATATTAACAATTTCTGAAGAGAGAACATAATAGATGATGAAGACAAGCCAAGACAAGAGAACACAATAATATGGCACAAGCCAGGGAAAAATCCCCCAAGACGGGGAAAACCCTTGATCAAATCTTCTTATTATTAATGTCAATTGTTTAGCAAAGAGAGAGAGTGTACAATAGAACAAAGTGAAACAGACTTGCCAATTTGAAAGTCCAACCTTAGACAAGAAAGTGGCTCAATGTCTGCAACTCCAACACTATGTCAACATAGGTTGCTCTTGATCTGGTTAGGGCTGCATACTGTATGTTGTTGTGTCACTCAATTAACCCAGCATACCTCCATTCTACTGCGGCTAACCAAGGCACATAAGGAGCTTCCTTTCGCTGGAACTTGGGGCTGACCTAGATCCAAGATAAGCTGCTCTCGGTCCTCTGGACTAGTATCTGCGACCCTTGCTGAGACAATAGATCAGGAGAGCGGTCTTAAAAGATAAGAGATTCTTTCTTAGGATGATCACAAACTGGCCCAGAAATCATTACACAATTCAGCCTCATGTTCTACTTTTTGATTTGATCCTGCAATGACAAGAAGGCCCATGGAATTTGCACAGAATATTCCCTTCAGTCCAATGGCTATTGTTGGAATTTCTAAGTCTAACAGTTAGAAACCCTCCATGTACTCTCTGATTTATTCCTTCCTACTTGTTCTGATTAATTAACAAGTTATTTACCATGTAAATAATTAAATAAACACAAGTACATGTTCAACACATTACAGATCATCAACTGAAGGAAACAGAAACAAGCACACAAATGACACCGTTATTTTTGGACTAATGTCCCAGAAAAAACCCAATGCGAGAAAATCAGTGCAGCTATCTGAGGGTTTGATTTATTAAGCAGTTTCAGAATACAATCTAGGTGCCAAATCCGGCTCACCCAAAAAAGAAAAATCTCGGCAGTGGTACCTCTCCTTCGGAGACAGATGCTCCGGCTGAAACCCCGAATAAACACTCTGACAGCTCCTCAGCTCCAACATGCACCACGAAAAACCCCAGCATCAGCCTCTAGGGACTGTGTCAACCTCTTCTGCCCTATGTGTCAGCTTTCCCGGCAGTTTTGACAATTTTCGGCAGTTCCGACAGTTCCAGCTTTTGCGCTCTACATCAGCGTTGCTGGCAGTTCCAGCAATTCCTGACAGTTCCCAGCATTTGCGGCTTCTGCCCTCTACGTCAGCTTTCTCGATTGTTGCGCTGATCCTCCCAGCACTATCTCTACCTCTCTACTTCTGTATTCACTACCCCTCAGCTGCAACTCCAGATCACCCTCTCAACTTTCTCAGCAAGCCCAGCCCCAGAAAGTCGAAATCTTGATCTCTTAGTATGTTCTCCAAGTGACCCTCAAGCACCCTCTTATACTTTTCTTGTTGAGAGATCAACGGCCGAGATTAAGTCCCTAATAAACAGTTAAGATTAGATCTAGCTTGATCCATGACTTTTGGACCATTCTAACACAGTTTTATATTAATTCACATTAATATTTTAATTTCCCTAAGTTTAAACTTAGGGACTCCATTAAAACTATTAATTATTTTAATATCTCCCAAACTATTTAGAATCTACCCAAACCCTTAGCCTCTCCACCAAATTTCAAAGCTCGAGCACATCCGATGCTACCCCAAATCAACACTCCCTCTTAGCAAGGACTATACTCTAGCAATACTCCTCACTGAGTATTACTCTGATCATCCGGCATCGGTCCCTGATGCTAGGCCTGTTGTCCATCATCTGTACTGCTACATCCTGTACTGCCACCCATGGCTCTGCCACATCCATTTTTGCATATGTATGATAGCTCCCTCTACATCCGTGCTGCTGCCCATGGCCCTGCCACTGCCACTGCTGCGTCTGCACTGCATCCCCTCTCATCATGCTACATCATGCTGCCCATAGCATCGCCACTGCTAACTGTTGCACTGCAACATAGTTACTGAGAAGTAAGTAACTGATCTCCCAACTCTGGCATCTCTGTCAGGCTAGAGACACTCCCGATGTTGAAGCTCCCTCTATCGCTGATAAGTGCTCCCTCTCTGACCTCTGCACTGCTACAATAACTCCCTGCATCTCGCACCGTTGCACACCTCTCTGTGCCATCCTACACTGGTGCAACACTCCCGTGCCTCTCGCACTGTTGTAGCCTGCTAGCCTCGCGTTGTCTTGGGAATCCTACACTGTAGCTCTCTATGCCGCTCCATCCTCATCTGTCTCTACCGACATCCGCCAGTCCTGCTACTCTTCTTCGAGGCTCCCGTAGCCAGGTATAATCCAAGAGGTTGGGTACCTCAAGGATCTTGCCCCTCATCTTCTATAGTCCCTCCTGACAACAGCTCGATGTCTCCCCACTTTCGCTCAAGTGGTGTGTGTGCCCTTATGGCACGGACATCGTTTGTCTCCACTTCCTTCTCTGCCCTTGCTGGCGTTGCCTTGGTCTCAAAAGCCTCTCCCTTGCTCCTCTTCCTTAGACAATGGGTCGCATAATGACCCAGCTCCCCACAGTGGAAGCATTTGACCTTGGAGAGGTCCTTCTTTCGCTTTTCTTGCTTACCCTCAGATGCTAGGGCAGCATCTGAGGGTAAGCAAGGTTGGGACATTCAAGAGTTCCTTTATTTGAGATGAAACCTTAAATGTTTGAAGAAATAGGTGACAACTAAAGAGGGGTAGAGCTCATACTAGGCTTTTTCCCACATACTAAATACCGTCCCATCCATATTTTGCATTTCACATTTTCATTCATTGTGGCTTTATATGTTTTAAACTTTCTTTCAGCAGCATCAACCTCCGAGGCCAATTTTTTGGGCCCTTACTCAAGATGCATGAAAGGTGCCAATCCCAATGGAAAATGACTACCAACCTAAAGAATGGAGATGGATAACTAGGAGAGATGGAAAATGGTAAGTATGGATTATCTCGAACATGTTACATCAATTAGTGCCTCCCCAATAGTTCCCTTCCTAATCCCTGAGGCTGCAGAGGAGGTCCCACTAGACTAGAGTCAAAGCCTAGCCTCCCAAGTTAAATGTGCAAACAACAATACAATCGAGACCGGCCAATCATGTAGTTTTCCCCATGATCCATTTTAATATGCCCATAACATTAAATGAAAACGCATGGTTTCAAGAATAGTTAGAGTACTTGCCGAGAGATGACCCACCTTCCTTCAAGAAGAAGTGACAAGAGCAAGAGAGATTTTACTAGAGAAATAGGTGGAGATCTCTAGCATAACGTTGTGTTGACCGTCATGGGGTTGCTCACTGGCTAGCTGTTGAATGAGTAGAAAAAATTTCTCCTAGGGGTTACCCACTTTAGGTGGGTATCAGGGCTCAAAGGATGTCAATCATCATCATCATCATCATCATCAAGAGACTGTTGAATGAAATAAACGATATATTGTTAATTTTCTTGAAACTCTACAACTACTTAAATGAATTATTGAAAACAAGGTAACTGAAAGCTGAAACCAAATTTACTTTCACCAAGATATAGAGTTCCAACAATTTACAAGCAATGGAAAAAAACTAGAGATGAAAAACACATGCACACAAATTGGCACGCTTGTTTACCCAGGAAACCCAAAAGGGAAAACCTCCTTTCTTTGTTGTGGTATTTTATTCATTTTTCTTAAGCAATTGGGTCTATTACAAAGCAAGTTGTTTCTAAGAACACAATTTCTCTACTATTGAATAGCCTTGACTTTCCCTGAGAATCCCTAATTCTTGCTCCTCTTTCCTTGCGCACTGGAGCTCCCATTTCCTTGCGCACTTCTCCTATTTCCTAGGGCACAATGCTCCTATTTCTTAGTGCACTTGTGCCCCTATTTCCTAGCGCACAAGAGGCCCTATTTACTAGTGCAAATCTACTCCTAAATCTATGTGCACTTGCTCCTCAAGAATACACACTACACAAAGAATTGATCTCTCGAGAATGATGTGGCTTGTGCCTTTGTCCTTCTCTTTATAGATAAAATTCAAGCATGCAAGAAGGTCTAGCTCAATTTAGAAGTTCGATTTGTGATTGCGAGATAACTAAGAGTTCTACTCATTCTTTCTCCAATTAACACTCGAGTCTTAACATGTTCTCTCTCCAATCAACACTGAAGACTCAACTCGTTCTACCTGAACTTGTAACTTCCACCTCATTTTGTAGTAAAACTGAAGAAGACTCCATGTCACTGAAGCTCCAAGACTATGCATGCAATCTTTGATGATCACTCTAGTAAACTAGAAATAAACTCATCATAACTAAAGTCTATCTCATGAGCTTCCACTCATGCTAAAGAGACAAATCCATGGTCTTCATTGGCTAAGGCACAAGCGAGAAGACCTTCACTCGCTACATTTTCAATGCTCCCTCTTATCCCAACTTATCTCTAAAATAAACGAAACTGCCTCTTGCCAATGCCTTGGTTAAGATATTCGTTATTTCCTCCCCTTTTGCAATGTACGGTAGCTTCAGTATCCCTTTCTGTACATAGTCCTGATCTCAATATGCTTTGAGCGATCATGAAACACTAGATTCTCAGAGAGCTTAATGAAACTCTGATTGTCACAATGTATCACAGTAGGATCCATCCCTTGCCTGAAAAGTCCCACAAGCAACTTCCTCATCCAGATAGTCTCACACGCTGCCAAATTGGCAACCACGTACTTGGCCTCTGCTGAATTGAGTGCCACTGATCTCTACTTGTTCAACCAAGAAACAACTGCTAACCCAATGTTGAAGATGCAACCTGAAGTACTCTTCCGATTTGTGGAGCTCCCTGCCCAATTAGCATCTATGAAGCCCCCAAGTCTCACTCCATCAACCTGTCTGTACCATAATCCATAATTTGTTGTGCCTCTAAGATACCTCAAAACATTCATTGCAGCAACCAAGTGAACTCTGGTAGGATCCGTCATAAACTGGCACATCTAGTTCACTAGAAAACAAATATTAGGTCGTGTGTTGACTAAATATAGCAATGGCCTGATGAGTTGCCTGTACAATGTAGCATCTACTCACTCTGCTCTGCTAGCATTCACCCTCCTTCAGTTTGTGATTAAAGGCGTGGTCATGAGCCAATAATCCTAGATATGAAACCTCCTGAGGATCTCTGTAGTGTACTTCCCTTGCTCAGGTGGTGGAGAAATGGTACAATGAACTAGGTGGTGGCTACAAGGAGCTGTTGGCTGCCGGCTGAGGACCATCTTGGAGGGAAAAAAATTCTCCTAGGGATATCACCCACAAAATGGTGGGTAACAAGCCCAACCTACAGTCACTTATGATGTATGGTATATGAATGCTGTCGTTCCAAGTTCCAACAACCTATGCATTTCAGTCTATATATATATGGAATCTTTGGCATCACAAATGTACGTATGATCACCGTTATATATATATATATATATGGCATCATGGATATAGTTATGACATCATTAATATCACAGTCAAGTTAACTATGTATGGCATCTCAGTATTATGTATAGTCATGCACAACTCAGTGTTATTGCTGATCACACTACAGTTCAGCATTATGTATGGTCTCTCACAGCACACTGCACAGTGTTATTCATGCTCATGAACTCTCACAGTACAGTATTACGTATGAGCAGTATTGATATTGGCACTATAGCAGTATTGATTTCATGGCATCATTACAGTCCAGTATAAGTAATGGTATTAGTATGTTGCAGCCCTAATAGCAAGTTGGTTATTTAACTTGTTCACAAATGAAGTTGTGAACAAGCTATGTATAGGCTCTTAGAAACCTGATGATATTTGTATCGTGTACCTGTCTGTGTTACAATTGATGAAATCTAACAGAAGAAGAAGAATTGATTCCAGGTTTTACCCCTTGTGGGATTTTGCCCTTGTCTCTGACCAAGTTCCGGTGTCTCCTTGTGTGCATGCTTTTCTTCTGATATTTCTTTTACTGTTCCGCTGCATTACTGATAATGTTGTTCTTTCTACATATTTGCATATGATGTAATAATGTTATAATGCTGTGTGGTGAATTCAATGTGTCAATAATGTAATGCAATTATCTTAAGCAAAGAACAATATAGCCCTAAGAAAAATTAACAGAAACTTCGGCAAATAAATTTATGAAGCCTGCACCAACATCAATTAAGCAATGTATCACAACACACACAATCAGTTTCCCTCAAACTTGTGCCTGTGCAATAAGATCATCTATCACTTAAAAGCAGTAAAAAAATATTATCTAATAAGAACATCAAACAGGAATAATGATATGATCATTAGAATATGTTAATTCTACAGATAAGAATATCCTGTTATTCTTGAAGAACCTTGCAGGGAACCCTGGGGATGCTTCTTTGCACATGTATATGGCATCCTTATGAACCTACCAGCATAGACTAGTGCATGTAATCCAGGGGGATTCAAACCAAGCACCTGCTGGCATGGTTTTGACCAAATGCTGAGTGAAATTGGCGACAACCATTTGAGCTACCCCTTGGGCTACAACAAAGAAAACTTGTCTCTTCTTCTTAGGTGTTTTAAGTGTGTGAAGCCAATCTATAAAA
Organism: Pinus tabuliformis; assembly: GCA_031772625.1. Lineage (NCBI taxonomy): Eukaryota > Viridiplantae > Streptophyta > Pinopsida > Pinales > Pinaceae > Pinus > Pinus tabuliformis. Next base: position 404,000,116 of record CM062807.1, on the reverse strand, counting down.
TTAAGGAAGCTTTTCGAATTCAAATCAACAACCAATCATAGTTTACTGTAAGAAGACGAAGCTTCGCACACATGATAATTCTTAACTCTTCAATCATGTACTTGGTAATGTTGCGAAACTAATCCATGAATTTTTATCCTATTTAGAAGACAATGAAACAAGGATTTGTAATCCATTTCCAAGCCTTCTAATCCATGAATAGCAAGAAAATCGGCTGAGGCTTTAATTGTTGATGTTCATATTTTGTCCTAAAGTTTGTAGAGCTACAGCCTACAAATTTACATCTTTCAACTTACTGTGTGGTGTTTCAAAGACAAATTCAGGCAACTTCAGCATAATTATTTAGACAGAAAGGAACAGTTGGACATCAGGAGTTGATGGATCACATTTTTGCCAATATTGGCCAAGGAGTCAACCAATATTCTTTTGGCGGTGAAAAAAGTGGTAAATGGTCATAGAAGGGATATAGACCATTTGCAGGAAAGATGGAAAACGCTATACTCCTAGTAGGATTGGATTTCTGATGTCTTTGTCATCCTCTTTCAAATGGCTTTAGCACACCCTCAAAAGTCTATAACATGGATCCTACTTGTTCAGCTCAACTCGCATTCCCTCCTATGGGGTTGAGAAAGGCACTTTACAATTAATACTAAAAGTTTCAAAATCAACAAAATGTGAACACATTTAACATTAGGAGCTTAGAGTGTTCTTATGATTACTCTTATACCAAGGTTTGCCCACTAAATCCAGACTAGTTAAATTGACTTCACAGTTTAAAAGTGCCCAATGTCATAAATCAATGACGGTCAAGCATGTCTTTTCAGAATGCCCCTGTGCCAAACAGTCTTGGAAAAGGAGTCATTCATCAGTCTGCAGTGTTGCTTGGCAATTGTGGGTCCCTTGTCCTCAGTCATTATTGTTGACATCTCACAATGTATCCACTCCTCGTTATTGTATTCACTTTAGAGGATTCAGTTTATTTCCTTGAAAGGTTGATAAGTTCTATTCATTCCTTCAAAACATTGAATTTGATAAAGCATCTACCCAAACTAGAGCTGAGGAGTTTTTGATGATCAACCATGCCAATAATGTTTCTGCAAGGACCTATTCTGACATCACGGAAGCATTGACTGCAATCAGATAGATAAGCCCACTGCTTTTCTATCAATATGTTTTCTCTATAATATCGGGAGTTTTTTTTCAAAAAAGGAAAGGCATAAGACACAGCAGGTGTAGCCACTTGTTCCTTGCAGTAAGGATGAAAATCATCATCAATTGTGCATAAGAATACAACAAACTATTTCTTTCCTAAAAGCATAAATAACCCATTACCTAAATTTGACCAAGCAGAGCTGCAACCTTTTCGCCGGGCTATAGCAGTTTTCAGATAGCTTTGAGCATCTTTAAACTGCAGGGTACAAAGAGTATGCAAGCCTAATTGATGCCATTGAACAGCATCATCAGGGTCCTCTTCTATAGCCTGCCAGGAAAAAGATAATCAACCACACAATTTGTCTGTAATGATAAATTTACAATGGTTCAAACAACACTCACACCTTGGAAAATGAAACCCTGGTAAATTCCCACGAAAGAATTCCAGTGAAGAGCTTTGAACAGCATCACACAAAGCCAACCAAAGAAAGACACTCTTATATTTCTTAATGTAAAGCTATGAAGGAAGAATCACAAGAAAAACAAAATGATTGTAAATATCTAATGCAGCAGCTTGTACGGATACATTGTTACTTGTTAGTAAAGAGGAGTATCATAGGTGAATTAAACTATTGATAATATAGCTTCAAATATTAGTAACTTATTATGATCGTTGTTGCTGCAACCATCATCATGAACATTTTACCTTACAAAATTAGATTCATTAATCCGACATAGAGATAGTTTGCTTGTCATCAACATCAGGCATTCTAAGGATCTAACAACTACTGGTTAGGTAAATTTTGATAGCATCAATTATATCAGTGTAGGCCTGAGAAATCATATGTATGCTTCATAATGCACATAATGGAATAGACAAGATGCAATATGTGGATGGTCCTTTAATGAATAAAAAAATCCAATATATCAATAGATGGCTTACAAAATTATTTACATTTGCAGATATAGCAATTCCTGAGGTGCCATTATGGAAAAGTACAAAATTTGATTGCATCTATATGGAAAATGTTAAAACTTAAAACCTTAATTTGAAACAGATTTACTAACTGATATCAATAGTATAATTCAATCTTTATAATAATTCATTAGAAACTCCCCCTTTGTAAAGAGGTAGGAATGACTGTAAATACAAGTAAAACTGAAAAAGTGTTTCTCTCACTAAAGAGAAAACAGAAGCAAACCTGAGCTTTGAAGGAGATCCATTGGAAATAACCCAAAACTATAAATTTCTTATGTTAGAATTTAATTGAAAGTTAACTTGGGACATGTCTACAAGGAAAAGACTCCAACAGGATTGGAAAGAGGTCTTCTCACTTCAGAATAGTTGCAGGTGTTGCTGTCCATAACCTTATCAGGTGTTTCCATCCCCCAATGAGAGTGACATGTCCCAGGTTAGCCCATCAATCCACGTGTCCGTGATAATGATGCTCATGCAGTGGGAGAGACCTCAAGGCAGGTGCCACAGCCATGAGACCAGCTAATGGGGGTGATCCAGCATCCTAAGTGAAATGATGTAAGGAGGGAGCAATCAAGGTGGCATGAGTTACTCCATTCCTCGGACTGGTTATTCTACCCCTCCTATGTACCTTTTACTTTAATGATTTTCCTTTATTTGGTGCATAGCTTAGGAGCCCGAGCTGCTTTATATTTTTCTAATACCCCTTGAGATGTAGCAGCTTTCCACTCACCAAGGTTGGGACATTCAAGAGTTCCTTTATTTGAGATGAAGCCTTAAATGTTTGAAGAACTAGATGACGACTAAAGAGAGGGGTAGAGCTCATGCTAGGCTTTTTCCCACACGCTAAATACCGTCCCATCCATATTTTGCATTTCACATTTTCATTCATTGTGGCTTTATATGCTTTAAACTTTCTTTCAGCAACATCAACCTCCGAGGCCAGTTTTTTGGGCCCTTACTCAAGATGCATGAAAGGTGCCAATCCCAATGGAAAATGACTACCAACCTAAAGAATGGAGATGGATAACTAGGAGAGATGGAAAATGGTAAGTATGGATTATCTCGAACATGTTACATCAATTAGTGCCTCCCCAATAGTTCCCTTCCTAATCCTTGAGGCTACAAAGGAGGTCCCACTAGACTAGAGTCAAAGCATAGCCTCCCAAGTAAAATGTGCAAACAACAATACAATCGAGACTGGTCAATCGTGTAGTTTGCCCCATGATCCATATTAATATGCCCATAACATCAAATGAAAACGCATGGTTTCAAGAATAGTTAGAGTACTTGCCGAGAGATGACCCACCTTCCTTCAAGAAGAAATGACAAGAGGGAGAGAGATCTGACTAGAGCAATAGGTGGAGATCTCTAGCATAACGTTGTGTTGACCATCATGGGGTTGCTCGCTGGCTAGCTGTTGAATGAGTAGAAAAAATTTCTCCTAGGGGTTACCAACTTTAGGTGGGTATCAGGGCTCAAAGAATGTCAACCATCATCATCATCATCATCATCAAGAGACTGTTGAATGAAATAAACGATATATTGTTAATTTTCTTGAAACTCTTCAACTATTTAGATGAATTATTGAAAACAAGGTAACTGAAAACTAAAACCAAGTTTACTTTCACCAAGATACAGAGTTCCAACAATTTATAAGTAGTGGAAAAAAACTAGAGATAAAAAACACATGCACACAAATTGGCACGCTTGTTTACCCAGGAAACCCAAAAGGGAAAACCTCCTTTCTTTGTTGTGGTATTTTATTGATTTTTCTTAAGCAATTGGGTCTATTACAAAGCAAGTTGTTTCTAAGAACACAATTGCTCTACCACTGAATAGCCTTGACCTAAGTAACCGGATTCGTTATATAGGATCCACAAATCCAAATCCGGCATGTCGGACACGATTCGCCCGAAAATCGTGTCCAAAAAACATGACACGTCGAATCCTATTATGACACGTCAAATCCCAAGCATGTCACGAAATTCACCAGCGTGTCACGATTTTTGACATCGTGTCCTATTTTCCAGGACTCGTTTGGCGGAAAAGTGACCTGCACGGGTTAGAAAAGGCCGCATTTGTTCATTACAGCCACGATGTTTATCATTTGGCAAGCGTTGTTTGAGTTGTTGGCAAGTGGAGAAGGGTTTGGAGCAAGGACTTAAGGGAGTAGAGCGTTCGGCAAGGAGATTCAAGCACCAGGTAAGTGCATTTCAGCTCCATTTTTTTGCATTTCTCATTCTATTACAATAGTTTGTATATGACTTTTTGTTTACAAATTTGTGCGTGTTTTGTTCATTTCTTTTACAGTATTCATGGCTCAATCAAGGGCATCAGTTAGGAGGCAAAGGAAGGGCAAGAATGTCATGGGTAGAGATGCCCCTCCTCCCCCAATATCATCAGAGTCTGCTGCAAGCAATGTTGAGGGAAGAGGAGGACCTAAAGACAATGATAAATATCCATTGTGGAAATATGTCACAAGAGTGGATGGGACAAACACCAAGGGAAAGGGAGGACGCAATGTGCAATGGAAATGCAACTTTTGTCACATTTCTTTCAAAAGCACATATTACCGTGTGAAAGCACATTTGTTGGCTTTACGGGGTTGTGGGATTGGAGCTTGTAAAGTTGTTTCTTTACAAAAGAGAAAAGAATTGGAAAAGAAGTCCACTGTTGGTATGGAACATGTCGCTTCAAAATCAAGAAAACCCAAGAATGAAGACCCCCTTCCATTTTTGAGGAAAGCCACCACCAAATTTCCATTTGAGAGTTCTACTTCTACTGGGGGACAAGCAACAAAAAGAAGAGCACTTGGTCCAATGGACAAGATTTTCCAAAAAGAGAGACGAGAAGAGCTTGATCTCACCATTGCCTTCTTCTTCTATCAAAACTTCATATCATTTAATGTTGCACGCTCACCTCTATTTATTGAGATGTGCTGAGCTCTAACTCAAGGGGCTCCAACAAGGTATGTGCCTCCTAGGTCAGAGAAGCTGAGAACCACATTGTTGACGAAGGCAAAAAAAGAGGTGCAAAAAATGCTTGAGCCTATTGTAGCATCATGGCCAACATCTGGGGTTAGCATTGTTTCTGATGGATGGACAGATCCAGCACAACACCCAATCATCAACTTCATGGTTTCTTCCTTGAGTGGTCCAATTTTCATGAAAGCAGTGGATACACTTGGTGAATACAAGGATGCACAATTTATTGGTGAGTTATTTATTAAAGTTATTGAAGATGTAGGTGTTGATTCTTGTGTCCAAATCATTACAGATAATGCACCTGTTTGCAAGGCTGTTGGCATGATTGTGGAAGCTAAATATCCACAAGTGTTTTGGACACCTTGCATTGTCCATTCATTGAACTTAGCACTGAAATCCATTGCTTCTGATGTGCTTTGGATTGGAAGCATTATTGAGGATGCAAGACATATCCGTAACTTTGTGCAAAATCATACAAATGCCCTCACTATCTACAAGGAGTACAGCAATCTATCATTGTTGAAGATTGTGTTTGCCTCTTCATTCATGATGTTGAAGAGGTTGAGGGAGGTCAAGACCGCTCTTGGGGCCATGGTTATTTCTGAGTTTTGTTCTTTTGGAGAAAGACAGATCAAGTAGCCTCTAAAAGAGTGAAGGACACAGTGCTAGATGATGCTTGGTGGGAGAGGGTAGATCTAATTATTCGGATCATGGACCCTATCATTTCTTTGCTTCGATTTGCAAATACAGACAAACCCACCCTAGGAGAGGTTTATGAGGGATGGGATTCCATGATTAAGTCTGTGAGGAGCATTATTCTACAGAGTGAGTGCCCCGAGTATGAGACATCACCAGAGGCCTTCTGTGATACTATACAGAATATTCTTGTCAGCAGATGGGACAAGAATTGTACACCTTTACATTGTTTGGCTCACTCATTGAACCCCAAATACTACAGTGATGAGTGGCTGAATGGTGGACCTTCCCGCAAATTCCCTCATCACATGGATGGTGAAATCTCACAGGGGAGGAAAGAGGCATTCAGGCGGAATTTTCAGGATAGTGCATTGCTTGCTGAGGTGGAAGATGCCTTTACAGAGTTTTCCACTGGCAGTGGTCGATTTGGAGGTTATGATGTGATTAAAGACAGGGGGGCTAAGAAGCCCTATTCTTGGTGGGCAAATCATGGTGCAACAAGCCCTCCTCTTCAGCAGTTAGCCATGAGGCTCCTCTCTTAGGTGACTTCATCCTCTTGTTGCGAGAGGAATTGGAGCACATATGAGAATTTGTATAGTGTGAAGAAAAGCAGGCTTGAGTAGTCCAGGGCAGAGACAATGGTGTATGTGCACACCAACCTTTGTCTTATTTACAAGCAGAGGGAAGAATGGTTGAGGGGAAAGACAAAGATGCGGGATGTCTTTCCTGATGGTATGGGTCTGGACACTAGTGCTGAGTTGGCATTGGCCAACATGGATCTCAATGATCCAGTGCTAGAGCCTGTTAGATTTGATGACTTAGAGGGGTCATCCTCCACACCAGCAGATGCAGAGGCGACTATGGATACAGGGGAGGAGGACGATGCAGAGGAGAGTAGTGGGGACCATGATGATGAGGACATTGATGCTGATTTTGATGTTGATGATGAGGATTGATGCCTTAAGGCTTGTATACATTTAGTTGTTTTATATTTTCTATTTCTATCTGCCATTGGCATTGCACCAGCACTACCTATGTAACACATTTTGATTTGATGACTTAATGAGAAAACTATAGTTGTCAATGTGTTTATCTTACTATCTTGTAGTTGTAAGTTGTCTTTCAGTTATGAATTATGCATCATGATTTATGTGACCAGTACCACTGACATGTATTTGAATTTTGTATGTACTATGCATGCTATAGGTGAAGATCTATGTTTGAAATCAATAAATTTGTATCATTAATTAAAATTTGTGTAAGAAATATCTAATTTTTAATAGATATATATATTTAACAAAATAATATATAACGAATCCTACGTGTCCTGTTCCGGGGGGTCAGCGTGTCCGAATCCAACACCACGAACGAATCCTACGAATCCCGAATCCCTGTATCAGGTGACATAGGCCTTGACTTTCCCTGAGAATCCCTAATTCTTGCTCCTATTTCCTTGTGCACTGGAGCCCCCATTTCCTTGCGCACTTCTCCTATTTCCTAGGGCACAATGCTCCTATTTCTTAGTGCACTTGTGCCCCTATTTCCTAGCGCACAAGAGGCCCTATTTACTAGTGCAAATCTATTCCTAAATCTATGTGCACTTGCTCCTCAAGGCTTGTGCCTTTGTCCTTCTCTTTATAGATAAAATTCGAGCATGCAAGAAGGCCTAGCTCAATTTAGAAGTTCGATTTGTGATTGCGCGCTAACTAAGAGTTCTTCTCATTCTCTCTCCAATTAACACTCGAGTCTTAACACGTTCTCTCTCCAATCAACACTGAAGACTCAACTCGTTCTAACTGAACTTGTAACTTCCACCTCATTTTAAAGTAAAACTGAAGAAGACTTCATGTCACTGAAGCTCCAAGACTATGCATGCAATCTTTGATGATCACTCCAGTAAACTAGAAATAAACTCATCATAACTAAAGTCTATCTCATGAGCTTCCACTCATGCTAGAGAGACAAATCCATGGTCTTCATTGGCTAAGGCACAAGCGAGAAGACCTTCACTTGCTACATTTTCAACGCTCCCTATTATCCCAACTTATCTCTAAAATAAATGAAACTGCCTCTTGGCAATGCCTTGGTTAAGATATTCGTTGTTTGCTCCTCTTTTGCAATGTACTGTAGCTTCAGTATCCCTTTCTGTACATAGTCCCTGAGATGATGATACTTGATCTCGATATGCTTTGAGCGATCATGAAACACTAGATTCTCAAAGAGCTTAATGCAACTTTGATTATCACAATGTATCAGAGTAGGATCCATCCCTTGCCTGAAATGTCCCACAAGCAACTTCCTCATCCAGATAGTCTCACACGCTACGAAATTGGCAACCATGTACTTGGCCTTTGCTGAATTGAGTGCAACAGATCTCTACTTCTTGTTCAACCAAGAAACAACGGCTGACCCAATGTTGAAGATGCAACCTGAAGTACTCTTCCGATTTGTGGAGCTCCTTGCCCAATTAGCATCTGTGAAGCCCCCAAGTCTCACTCCATCAACCTGTCTATACCATAATCCATAATTTGTTGTGCCTTTGAGATACCTCAAAACATTCATTGCAACAACCAAGTGAACTCTGGTAGGATCTGTCATAAACTGGCTCATCTAGTTCACTACAAAACAAATATTAGGTCGTGTGTTGACTAAATATAGCAATGGCCTGATGAGCTGCCTGTACAATGTAGAATCTACTCACTTTGCTCTGCTAGCATTCACCCTCCTTCAGTTTGTGATTAAAGGCGTGGTCATGGGCCAATAATCCTAGATATGAAACCTCCTGAGGATCTCTGTAGTGTACTTCCCTTGCCCCAAGAAAATTTCCCCATCACCCTACGATACTTCTAGCCCAAGGAAATAATGCATAATCCCTATATCCTTCATCTCAAACACCCATGCAAGATTTGCCTTTCAATCCTGAATCAAGTTATATGTTACAGTCAAAATAAGAACGTCAACATAGAGCACTAGAATGAGCGGAAACCTTCCAACCGTGATATAGAATAGGTTGGCATCTACCTCACTCTTAGCAAAGCCCAATCCCTAAAAGTAGTTTTTGATGCACGTGTACCATGCTCTAGGATCCTGTTTGAGCCCATAAAGAGCTCTCTTTAGCAAACAGACATGAGTGTCTCTGTTGAAGGTCTCTAACCCCTCTAGCTGCTCCATATAAATCTCTTCCTCAACCACCCTGTTGAGGTATGTTGTCTTCACGTCCATCTGGTGGATCTTCCACCCCATCTGAGCTGCAAGGTCCAGAATCATCCTGATGGATGAATAACATGCCACTGGAGCGAAAGTTCCAGAAATCATCCTGATAGATGAATAACGTGCCATTGGAGCGAATGTCTCATCATAGTCGATGACCTCAACCTACGAGAAGCCCTTGGCCACAAACTTGGCCTTATATTTTTCCACACTCCATTTGCTCCATGATTCACCTTGTACCCCCAGCATGAGCCTACTATTGATTTTCGCTTTGGCCATGGCACAATCTCCTAGACATCGTTCTTCATGATGGAGGAATATTCCTCCATTGCCACATCTCGCCAAACCTGCTGAGAGGCTACCTCCTCATAAAAAGAAGGCTTGCGTCCAACAACTCGGTCATCAGTGCCCTGTATCTAGTGTGCCTTTGTGGCTACTTGCTCTCCCTGAACATAGAGCTAGGAGTCTCAACTTGCTCCTGGGCCTCCTGAATCAACATCTCAGCCCACTTGGCTCTCTTCCTCCCTATGCTAGGAGTCACTAACTGAGTGGCTACCTCCACTCATCCTGTTCTTCCCTCATCCTGCAATGAATCATGACCATCCTATTGTGTGGCCTTCTTGTCTCCTGGCTGAGATTCAATCTATGATCCTGGCGAAGGCTCTTGCTTGCGAGTGAGTAGCTCCTCCTCAGGTACTTCAATCTGCTCTCACTCAAAGGATTCCCTCAAAGCTTTATCCTCAAACCTCACGTCGCGCCTGATAATTGTCTTCTTGAGTGATGGTATTTACAACTTGTACGCCTAAGATGTCTCACTATAACCCACGAAAATTCTCTTTTCAGTTGTGGGCTTCAGCTTCTACCTGCCCTCTTTGGACACATGGCAGTAAACTTTTGTGCCAAAGATGCAGAAGTGAGAAACCTCAGGCTTCTTTCCTGTGAAATCCTCCTCCGGTGTAACTCGTCCAAACACTTTGTGTGGACTTGTGTTCTGCAAAAATATTGCAGTGTTGCATGCCTCTACGCACAAAAACATGGGTGGCCCCCGGACATACAACATGGCCTTCGCTGCTCCAAAAATGTTGCAGTTCTTCCTCTCAACCACCCCATTTTGCTGAGGGTTATGGAGTGTTGTAAGCTCTCTTCTGATTCCCTCCTTCGCACACACATCCACGAAAGCATTGGAGACATATTCTCCACCATTGTCACTTCACAATGCTTTGATCTTATTCTCGGTGTGGTTTTCTACCAAGGCATTAAACTCCATGAACTTGGAGAATACCCCCTCCTCCTTCTTCGTAAAGAAGATTCATATCTTCCAAGAACAATCATCTATGAAAGTGACATCATACATGTGTCTCATGAGGGATGGAGAAGAGAAGGGCCCACATACATTGTTAGGCCCCTATACTACTAGTGTAACCCCTTATTATTATTAGTACAACCCCCTTATTATATTGATGTACCCATGTAGAGCCCATATTGTTATATTGTGCCCCATAGAAGCCCACTATTGTTATTATTATGCCCTTACATTATTATTGTTATGTCGGCTCTAATTATATTATGACCCCTTAGATTCCTATATATAGAAAAGAGGTATTTTCATTTGTATCATCCAAGAATTGTTCATTTGTGTAATGTAAAAGAGGTTGCCCCCTCGAAGAGGCTGAATTCTAAGGCGTTTAACTATCTTTTCTATCTTATTGTGAGCAGGTTTCATAACATTTGGTATCAAAGCTTTGGATTCTAGGGTTTCGCTGCTCCAAATAGGTCATCGTGGCATTTTTGCTATAGCTTTTTATCTACGACGTTTTAGAAGCGAAAAAAACCCATTTGAGACGAAATCGCACTGAACCTCGAATTCGAATTTCAGAGCTTTTCGCACTATATTTGCAGAGATATGATCTGAGGAAGTTGGTCTTTTTGCAGACTCCTGAATTACATTCCAAATAGGTGACCTGTGGAAAATCGTCATAACCTTCTCTCTGAGCATAAGTCAAGGTACAAAAAGAGGACGGACTGTAGTTTCTTGTATATATTTTTCAGAGCCAAAGGTCGAAACAGTGACATGTGGCACGTCGTACAAGTTTGCTCTACTGAACTAGTCTATAGTCAGGTCACTGTGGAAGATTTGGCATAACTCTTCCTTGGAAAATCCAATTTGGATCAGACTGGTGGCATTGGAAAGAGGTCACAGAGGGCTACTACAGGGAGCAATTTCAGAACTTAAAGATCCCAAAGTACAGAGTTATAGTCGTTTCAAGATCGAACTTCTAAAATCAAGAAAAAGCAAGATGAGAAAGTTCGATGGCAAGACCCGGTAAATTGGATACTTCATATGGAGCAATATTTTGATCTACATGGTATACCACTATTACAAAAGGTATGTATTGCATCTTCATATTTAGAACGAAATCAATTTTTATGGTATAAAGGGCTTTGTTCTCGTAAACAACTTGTTACGTGGTCAATTTTCACGGAGGAAATGATAGCACATTATGAGGATACAAAGAGCAACACCTTCTTTAGAGCAACACCACAACAATTGGAAATAGTAAAAGGGCTTTGTGACATAGTGGAAAGTAAAATTATGGCAACAAGGAAGTCTACCCCTCACAACTATAAAGATGGAAGTGTTGTTTCTTCTAGCCTTCCACAACCTACAACGGTTACACCACAACAATTGGAAGAAAAAAGAGAAAAAGGGCTTTGTTACAATTGTGATAGCAAATGCACTAAAGGTCATAAGTGTGCTGAGAAGAAATTATTTTACATAGAGTATGAAGAGGAGGAAGAAAATGATCAAGAAACATCAAATAAAGAGGATATACACCAGGACCCAACCCCAGAGAAAGAAGAAATGAATCAGACCATATCTTGTAAAGCATTGGCAAGAATTACCACTCCTCAAACTCTCAAGATAGAAGGACATATCAAGAAGAAAAAGGTGCAAGAAGTGAAAGATCACATCGAGAAAGAAAAAATGAATCCAACCATATCTTGTAATTCATTGGTCGGAATTACCACTCCTCAAACTATCAAGATAGAAGGGCATATCAAGAAGAAAAATGTTCAAGAAGTGAAAGATCACATCGAGAATCAAGAAATGAATCTGACCATATCTTGTAAAGGATTGGAAGAAATTACCACTCCTCAAACTCTAAAGATAGAAGGACATATCAAGAAGAAAAAGGTTCAAGCAGTGAAAGATCACATCGAGCATCAACAACAAGTTCTCCAATTTTTAAACGATAACGCCACTTTGGTGCAAAATCGAATGAAACAATAGGTAGAGCAACATTGTAGTGAAAAATGTTTTGATGTAGGTGATTGGTTATTTTTACTGCTACATCTCAAGCAAGCTATTTATAAGAAGGAAATGTTGGCAATACTACATACACTTAAGAAATGGCGACCTTACCGAATCCGAAGATACTTCAAGGTAAAAATGGATCATGATAGTCTTAAATACTTTTTAGAACAACTATTATCTTTAGAAAAACAGAAAAAAATGGGTCACAAATATGTTGGGTTATGACTTTGACATATCTATAGAAAAGGGGAGAAAAATTTTGTTGCAGATGCACTCTCAAGAAAGGATGAGCATATCTGCATTGTTTTGTGCTATTTCTATTATCCACCCAGATTGGATAAACAAAGTAAGGGGTGAATGGAAGAAGGACAAAGAAGTGTGGCCACTCATTCAAAATTTGCAAAAGATCCCAATTCAAACAATATTGACAGAACTTGAAGAGGAAGGAAAAATCATATTGGAACTTGGAGCAGTCACAGAAACAAGAACCCAACAGCTATGAAATCGATCAATTTCAAAGTATCTCATCAAGTGAAAGAACTTACCTGCTGAAAATTCCACATGGGAGGACAAGAATTTTATACAAAAGCATCAAGAACTACTCAAGCGTTGGGGACAACACTTTTTGAAGGAGAGGGGCATGTTAGGCCCCTATACTACTAGTGTAACCCTTATTGTTATTAGTACAACCCCCTTATTATATTGATGTACCCATGTAGTGCCCATATTGTTACTATTGTGCCCCATAGAAGCCCACTATTGTTATTATTATGCTCTTACATTATTATTGTTATGTCGGCTCTGATTACATTATGACCCCTTAGACTCCTATATATAGAAAGGATGTATTTTCATTTGTATCATCCAAATATTGTTCATTTGTGTAATGTAAAGGAGGTTTCCCCCTCGAAGAGGCTAAATTCTAAGGTGTTCAACTATCTTTTCTATCTTTTCGTGAGCTAGTTTCATAACATTTGGTATCAGAGCTTTGGATTCTAGGGTTTCGCTGCTCCAAATAGGTCATCGTGGCATTTTCGCTATAACTTTTTTTCTGCGACGTTTTAGAAGCGAAAAAAAAAAAACCCATTTGAGACGAAATCGCACTGAACCTCGAGTTTGAATTTCAGAGCTTTTTGCTGTATATTTGCGGAGATATGATCTGAGGAAGTTGGTCTTTTTGCAGACTCCTGAATTACATTCCAAATAGGTGACCTGGGGAAAATCGTCATAACTTTCTCTCTGCGCATCAGATTGAAATTTCGTAAAAAGGTACAGAAAGAGGACAGACTGTAGACTTGGCATAACTCTTCCTTGGATCTCTCTCCCAAACAATTTGGCCTTCCAAAACAGAGATTTTCCAAGTCAAAGTCAAGCCAAATCAAAGGTTGGTCAATGCGGGTCAAAGTCCCAAAACAAAAGATGAATTTCGGCCAACAAAAAAGACTCTCTCTCCTTCGCACATGTGAAAAGAACTTGCAATTTCAGAAGTAGCCGAACCAATTCAAGAGAAGATGTATTGTGTTAATAATGATCCAAAGTGATGTGACAAGGGGTCTAATTATATGTGTCTCAATGGATCAAATTAACGTGCCCAGGTCGACTTGTACTTTTGTGAACATGTGGGTTTCACCTTAAAAATAATATTTTTCTTGACCAAGTTAAATTCTTCCAAGGGCTAGGATGGACTTCTCTAGATGAGGAAGACTTCCCAATGGAGGGAATTTGTCCCTGAGCTGCCAAATTAACACTCCCTCTCAGCTAGAGAGAAATTTCAAATTGCATCATAAGTCCCATCTCAAATGTCTTGTCATCATCATTGTTTTATCATATCATTTCTTGCCTCTGCTCATCTATTGAACACTCTCGAATCTAAAGAAGAAGAATCATCATAGGGGACCTCCAGCTACCACCTAATATCCAAGGATAATAGGAGAGATACGAGTTACCATTAGAGGTAAGGATCACACACACCTATTGTCTGACAATACAAGAGATACAACTTACCATAAAGGGTAAGGATCAGTGTTGCAGGAAGCGCCCCCCCCCCCCCCCCCCGGATCCTAGGCCGGAATCGCGTCCCGTACGGAAGCGTTCCGGAAGCGCCAAAGGAAGCGCGATTCCATTTTTCCCGAAGCGCGATTCCGCATTTTTTGAGCGATTCCGGGTTTTTGTCACATCGTTATTTTCTCTCTGCAACACATAGTAACCCTGTAGTATCTTTGTGATCGTATAAAGACTATTGTGGCTCATTCTGTTCACTGCAATGTTTTTCCTTTTGCTGGTTGGTGACATATGTTTGGTTGTCACATGCAAAATTTCTCTGCAACAAATAGTAACCTGCAATTACCTTTTTCCATCTATCTTGTTCAGCGATTGTCACATTCGACCTCTTGCACGACTCTACGATTACGATTTAACTTTTCAAAATTTCACAACAACAAAGATCTAGCTCGCTTTTACTTTCTGGCATCTTCTCTGACGCTATCTTGGTTGAACCACGTACCACTTTTTCACCTTAAGAAAATAAAATATCTCATCACGTTAAGAAAATAAAATATCTCGTAGTTGTGATATCCATTTTTGCACAGTACGAATAACCAACTAGATGTTGTCTCGAACAGAGTGAAGTCCTCTGGGATCACTTTGCGATGAGGAGACCTTTGAGTATGTCCATCGAGATTGCGTTTGAGATTGGTTTCAGAATCATCACGTTTTTTTGTTTCGGTTATTTTTTCTAAATTTTAAGCTTTTTAAAATGTTGAAAAAAATTAAAGTTATAAAATATATTTGTTAATAATTTATGAGAAAAAAGAATGTGTATAAATTATGAATAAAATGCTATTAAACAAATAAAATATATAACAAATTATGAACCATTTTATTTTAAGCTTTTTAAAATGCTGAAAAAAATTAAAGTTATAGAATATATTTGTTATAATAATTTATGAAAAAAAAGAATGTGTATATATTAGGAATATATTTGTATATGTTGACAGTTGCTCACTTGCTAGATAAATCATAATATGCTCTATGTTTTATGTTTTATAATATGCTTAAATGTTTTATGTTTTATAATATGCTTAAAAATTTGATGTATGTTTGTAATAGCTAGAATATAGATGATTGTTGTACATACTAGTAACTACAATGGAATCATGGATGCCATATCTATCTTGATTTATGCAAAAATATGCATGTTTTCATGTCTTCTACAATTAATTTGGTATTTGGGATGTTTGTTGAGTATAAATGCAAAAAAATATAAAAAAATATATATATATAGCAGACGCTTCGCTTCCTAGATTTTTGGAAAATGACGCTTCCGCGCTCCGCGCTTCCGCTTCGCTCCCGCTTCGTGCAACATTGGTAAGGATCACACACACCTATTGTTCGTTGATCTTCCCACCTTGACCGTCAAGAGTCAAGTGGTAGAACACCTGCGTCCCATCACTTCAGAGAGATACCACTTACCATAAAAGGTAAGGATCACACACACTCAAGTCTCCTCACCCATTGGCCAGACAAGTGGCAATCACTACAAGCCAAGCTTGAGGGTAGGATGCATAATAGGGTATACTCTATCATATCCAAGAACTGATAAGGAGAGATACAACTTGTCATAAATGACAAGGATCACACACACCCTATAGTGACAATAGGAGAGATACAACTTACCACAGGGGGTAAGGATCACACACACCTATTATCTAGAGGTCCCTCAACCCCAAGAGCTCTCCGGCTCAATTCCTCTCCCTGTGAACTCAAACAGGGGGCCAGAGCATAGCTCAGTGTTCTCGATCAACGTTACCCTTACATGGGAGGGTCACATCCATTAGTCCAAGCTACTCTCTAAAGACCAAGAACTTCCCTTTTGGCAAAGCCTTGGTAAGAATAGTTGTTATATGTTCATCAGTCAAATGTGATGGAGTCTTACGGCTCCTCTCTACACCATGTCTCAAATATAGTGATAGCTAATCTTAGTATGCTTGGACTTGTCATGGAACACGAGATTCTCAACCAATCGGATCCCACTCTTGTTGTCGCAATATATCATTATTGTATCCAGAACCTGCTCAAACAACTCTCCAAAAAGCTTCCTCAACCATACTGCCTTGCAGCTAACCATTGTAGCAACAATGTATTGTTCCTCAGTCGTGCTTTAAAGCAACAGATTTTTTATTCCTGTTCATCCAAGATATCATGGCAAAACCCAAACTAAAGCAACACACTGACGTGCTCTTCCTGTCAATAATATTTCGGCCTAGTCAACATCAGTGTAGCCATGAAGTCTCACTTCTCTGGCGGTATATCTTAGCCGAAGATTATGTAAATATCTCAGCACATGCTTAGCAGCGACCCAATGTGCAAGCAGAGGCTCGGTCACGAATTGACTCAGAGTGTTAACTGCAAAACATATGTCTGGACGGGTGTTCACAAGGAACATCAGTGCCCCAATCAACTATCGATACTCAAAAGGATTCGCCAAGTCAGGTCCAACAGCTTCTCCACATAGTTTCTTGAAGTTCATCTCCATCAGTCTAGCCATGGACTTACATTCTATCTTTCCAAATCTTTCCAGGAATTTCACCACATATTTCCCTTAAGAAAGGAAAATCTCACCAAGTCTTCCACACCTCTAAGCCCAAGAAATAGTGCATCAATCTAAGGTCTTTCATCTCAAGTTCAAATGTCAGCTCCCTCTTGTTGATTTGGAGTAGCATCCGATGTTCTCTAGGCCTCAAATTTTGCAGGGAAGCTTGGGTACATGTATTCCAAAGAACCCAAAAAGTGTTTTCGGAAATTACACCTAGAAACAGTTTTATTAAAATAATTGATATCTTTTAAGGGGCCCCTAAGTCTAAACTTAGGAAATTAAAAATATTAATGGGTATTAATCTAATTATGGGTGTAACTTATAGAAGAAGATGAGGATCAAGCTAAAATGATCTTAGCCATTGATTAGCTTTTTATCTGGGTTGTTGAATGTCAACGAGAAGATTATTTAAGGAAGCTTGAGGGTCATTTGGAAAACATATTGAGAGATCAAGAGATCAAATTTATGAAGTGAGAAGTTCTCAAGAGGAAATTCCGATCGAGTAGATTTCTTACAGTTGAGGGGCAGAGATAGCATCCGAAGAGAGAGATTTTCTCAGCCGGAGAATCATCAGCAGAGAGAGGCAGAGAGTGATCTAGCAGCGCTCACGTAGAGGCTAATGCAGGGCCATGTCGAGGCAACGCAGAGGGTGAGGGAGAGTCCGAAATTTTGCAGCAGAGTCAGTTTCAAAACCTAGAGCCGAGGTGTGAGACCGGAGGCTGAGAGTAGTGACTCCGTGCAGCAAATCGATCAGCTGGCTGGGTGACGCAATGCCTAGAGGGGCTGACACAGGGACTGCATGAGGATTGTGCAAGGCTTGCCAAAGGCACCTCATCCAGTGTCTGGATCAACCAGGATTTTTCTCAGTGATTGTGTGAGGTAATCTCACAAATCTTTCTGCCAATATTTCTCTCTCTGTAACTAAACAACCCTTGAGGTATTCAAAGATGTATTCAGAATTTGCTACTGCTTAATAATAATAAACCCTCAGATCTACTGCACTGGTTTTCCCACATTGGGTTTTTTCGGGGACTTTTGTCCAAAAATAACGGTGTCCATTATGTGTTGTATTTTCTTTCTTGCTCAATCTCTTGTTTCCGCATATAAATTAATTAACTGAAGCCTACAGTGTATGTATTTCAATATTTGTCGTAGGAAGCTGCAAATAACTTGTTCATGTAAATCTAACATGTAGGAGAAATATCATCAGTTGCTGCAGCAGGGATTCCATTTAGGCCTTTTCACATGGTATCAGAGCTGCAGGTGGAACAAGAAGGGCAGTGCCAGCGAACCTAGCGCTGAGCAGAAGAGGGAAATCGAAAAGTTGCAGAAGGTAGTAGTTCGAAACTCCAGAGGGTTTGCGCAGTTCCTAACCGAAGGGCTAATTTTCGAGGCAATCTCTCTCTGGGTGAGTCGATAGAAAGGAAGGACTCCCAGTTCAAAAGTTTGCCAGGGCAGAGAGAGCAACGCTGAAACCTCAGCGTGAGGAGAGCTAGTGGGACGCAGATTTTTCTACATGTAGTTTGCTGGGAAGAAAATCGTCAGAAGAAAAAGGACAAGCACAACTGAGGGAATTTCTTCCTTAGAGAATTCCTAGCCAAGGAATTTGAATTCTCTAGAGTTGAGCAACAGCAAGGGGCAGCAGTTTTACTAGCTCCAATAGGGAGTGTGTAGGCTAGCCCAACAGCAATACAGAGGAGAGAGGAGGTCATTCGACTTTCTATTTGTGGTAGAAATGGCAACCAGTGGCTTGATGGGTCAGGACAGGTTGGATAGAGCATCCAACTATGTCATCTGGAAGGCTAGAAAGTCATTCCTTCTAGATGAGCATGCCCTCAAGACATATGTCAACAGTATGGTGGTTGTGCTTGCAGATGTAGATCCGTTGAAGAAGTACTGAGCTAAAATAGCAAAGGCAAAAGGAATGATCCTCGACGGAGTGAAGGATCATGTGGTCTGTCACATCGCTAGTAGAGGGACTGCTAAGGAGATGTGGGACACATTGTCTACATTATATCAGGGATCTTCCAACAGCGGAAGATGTATTTGGAGCAGAAGCTGAGATCTACGCAAATGCAGAAAGGGGAGTGTGTGGATCCATTCCTCACGAAGCTTAAGGAGAACCGTGATGAATTGTCTGTTGCAGGGCATACACCTCAAGATTCAGAGTTGGTTAGACTCGCCCTCAATTCTGTCCCAGATGAGTGGCAAGTCTTCGTCCAGAGTATCCTGGGCAGAGCAGCCTTGCTGAATTGGGATAAGATGTGGGCAGCTCTAAAACAAGAGGAGCTAAGGAGAGACTTAGTCAAGGTTAAACTTGACAGTACCAGCAACAGTGGGTCGAAGCCCAAGGAGGAGGAGGATAATGCAGCCCTTGCATCGAAGGGTTATCAGGAGCAGCGGAGATGTAAGAAGGACGTCTCGAAGATCAAGTGTTTCAGGTGTGGTGAGATAGATCACTACGCTACACAGTGTCCTATCAAGAAGAAGGACAAGGAAGAGGAGTTTGCCATTGTTGGAATTTCTACATCTAACTATTAGAAATCCTTCCTGTACTTTCTGATTTATTTCTTCCTACTTGTTCTGTTAATTAACAAGTTATTTACCATGTAAATATTGAAAATAAATACAAGTACAGTCTCAACACATACAGATCATCAACTAAAGGGAAAAAAACAAGCACACAAGTGACACCGTTATTTTTGGACTAATATCCCTAGAAAAACCCAATGCGGGAAAACAGGTGCAGCTATCTGAGGGTTTTGTTATTAAGCAGTTTCAGAATACAATATGGGTGCCAAAAATGGCTCACCCAATAGAGAATGCCCTTGGCAGTAGTACTTCTCAGTCGGAGACAGATATTAGCCCCAATCTGCGCCACGAAATCTCCCAGCGTCAACCTCTAGGGTCTGTGTCAGCCTCTCTGGCCCAGCGTCTGCCTAGCGTCAACCTCTCTAAGCTCTGCGTCAGCCTCTGGAGCCTCTACGTCTCCCACACCAGCCCTCCTCAAGCTCTAAGCAACTCCTGGCTGCCTCTACATCTCCCACGCCAGCCCTCCTCAGGCTCTGAACAGCTCCTGGCTGCCTCTACGTGGCCTCTGGCTGCTTCTACATAGCCTCTAGCTGGCTCTGCGTCAACCCTCTCCCGGCTTCTGCATTGATGCTCCCCGTACTATCTCTGCCTCTTTGTTACTACATTCACTGCCCCTCGGCTGTAACTCTAATCACTCCTTCGATTTCCTCAGCAAGCCCTGCCCGAGAAAATCGAATTCTTGATCAACTCGGTGTGTTCTCCAAGTGACCCTCAAGCCTCTCTTATACTTTTCTCGTTGACAATTCAACGGCCGAGATTAAGTCCCTAATCAACAGCTAAGATTAGATCTAGCTTGATCCATGACTTTTAGACCATTCTAACTCGGTTTTATATTAATTCACATTAATATTTTAAGTTCCCTAAGTTTAGACTTAGGGACTTCATTAAAAATATTAATTATTTTAATATCTCCCAAACTAGTTAGATTCTACCCAAACCATTTCTAGATATTTGAGATCTCATGTGCTTTAGCCTCTCCAACAATTTTCGTGGCTAGAGAACATCCAATGCTACCCCAAATCAACACTCCCTCTTAGCGAGGACTGTGCTCTAGTAATACTCCTCACTGAGCATCACCCTGATCATCCTGCATCGGTCCCTGTGCTGATGCTAGGCTTGCTACCCAACATCCTCTGCACTGTTGCATCATGTACTGCCACCCATGGCCCTGCCACTACCACTATTGCATCTGTACGGCAGCGCCCTCTACATCTGTGCTACTGCCCATGGCCCTGCCACTGTCATTGCTACATCTGCACTACAGCCCCTCTCATTGTGCTGCCCATAGATTTACCACTGTTAACTGTTGCACTGCAACTCAGTTACTGAGAAGTAAGTAACTGATCTCCCAACTCTGACATCTTCGTCAGGCTAGAAACACTCCCGATCCTGAAGCTCCCTCTGTCACTGACAAGTGCTCCCTCTCTAACCTCTGCACTGCTACAACTCTGTGCATCTCGTACTGCTGCCTCACGTTGTCCTGGGACTCCTGCACTGTAGCTCCCTCTGTCGCTCCATCCGCATCCGTATCTACCAACATCCGCAGTCCTGCTACTCCTCTTTGGGGCTCTCGTAGCAAGGTATAATCCAAGAGGTTGGGTACCTCGAGGATCCTACCCCTCATCGCCTGTAGTCCGTCTAACTACAGCTCGATGTCTCCCCACTTCCTCTCAAGTGGCGCATGAGCACTCATGGCACAGTCATCATCTGTCTCCACTTCGTTCTCCGCCCTTGCTGGCACAACCTTGGTCTCAGAAGCCTCTCCCTTGCTCTTCTTCCTCGGACACTAGCTCGCATAATGAACTAGTTCCCCACAGTGGAAACATTTGACCTTGGAGAGGTCCTTCTTTCGTTTCTCCTGCTTTCCCTAAGATGCTAGGGCAGCATCCTCCTATTCCTCCTTGATTCTGACCCCCTTACCTCTGCTTCCTGCCTTGGTTAGCCTTCCGATCTCTTCTTAACGAAGCGTTGCCAATAATTCCTCCCAATCTGGAAGGGTCGACCTACCCAGTATGCTCTGGACTGTTGATTTGGGGTAGAAACAGATGTGCTCTAGCCACGAAATGTGGTGGAGAGGTTAGGGCACATGAGATCTCCAATACCCAGAAAGGGTTTGGGCAGATTCTAAACAGTTCAGGAGATATTAAAATAATTAATATTTTTAATGGAGTCCCTAAGTCTAAACTTAGGGAAAATAAAATATTAATGTGTATTAATATGAAACTATGCTATAATGGTCCAAAAGACATGGATCAAGCCAGATCTTATCTTAGCCGTTGATTAGGGATTTAATCTCGATCGTTGATATGTCAATAGGAAAAGTATAAGGCGAGGCTTGAGGGTCACTTAGAGAGTACACCACAGTGATCAGTCATTCTATTCTCTAGAGCGGGGTTTAATAAGAGAGATAGAATTAGTGATCAGGAGATGCAGCTCAGGGGCATTTGAGTACAGAGAGACAGAGAGGCAGAGATAGTGCCAGGAGAGCAGTGCAGTAGCTAGGGAGAGTGACGCAGAGCCAGCCAAGGCTCACGCAGGGCCACAAAGAGGTAGTCAGGAGCTGTGCAGAGCCTCAGAGAGGCCAACGTCGCTGACACAAAGGGACAAAGAGCTGACGCAAGGCCTCCTAACGCTGATGCAGACTCATCCAGGGTGGCGCAGGGCCAGCGCTGGGCAGAGAAGGGCTGACGCAGTCCAAAGAGAGGTTGGCGCTGGGGTTTCTAGGGCAGATTCGTGCTCAGTAGCTGCCAGAAGATTTATCCGAGGTTTTAGCTAGGAGATTTGTCAGAAATCGAGAGGTATTACTGCCAAGGAAACTCTCTGTTGGGTGGGCCAGTGTCAGCACCCAAATTGTACTCTGATATTGCTTAATAAGAAAACCCTCAGATAGTTGCACTGGTTTTCCCTAATTGGGTTTTTCCGGGGACATTAGTCCAAAAATAATGGTGTCATATGGTGTGATTGTTTCTGTTTCCTTTAGTTGTTGATCTGTAATATGTTGAGCATGCACTCGTGTTTATTTTCAGTATTTACATTGTAAATAACTTGTTAAATAAAATAACAAGTAGGTAAGAATAAATCAGATAAAGTGCATGGAGGGTTTCTAACTAAGTAAACTTAGAAAATTCAACATGGACAAATACCTCCCAATCCTCTAAGACTGCATTCAATGCGGTCCTCACCAACATCTCCTCATCCGGCGTGGCTCCTACGGAAGTCAATTGATCCTGGATCTCCTTCAATCGACCCAGGAAGGTGTCTATCTGTCCTCCCTTCTGCATCTGGTATGACTGCAGCTGATTTTCTTATAACATCTTCCTCTGCACGGAAGTATGTTGATTCAATTTCGTCAGGGCCTCCCACATCACATTTGTTGTGTCCTTTTCAGCAATATGTGGTACTACATGGTCCTTGACCCCATCAAGGATGATGCTCTTGGCCCTCGCCATTACCTCCTTGTACTTTTCGTTCTTAGCCGGGTCAACTGGGATCGCTATCGTGTTCAAGGCGAAGTGCTTGAGACGATTCTTGTCTAGAACGGACAAGATCCTGGCCTTCCAGACTACGAAGTTTGAGGCTCCGTCTAGTCTGTCCTGATCTCTTACCCCATTCATTGCCATTTCGTTGTTCCTCTTTCAACTCTTTCGAGTCTCTCTACTTCCCTCCTGGAAGTTCTCAGTGTGACTCCCTCTAAGCCTCGATTTCCCTCCTGGAAACCCCTCTACCAATGTCGAGATGCCCCCACTTCGATCGTTAGTGCAACTGCACCACTGATCCGGATTTCTTGGCTAGAAATCCTCAGTAACAACTCCCTCCTCCTTGGTGTTAGGTATTGTTCTGACCACAGTACCCCACCAACCTCACTCCGCAACTTACCCACAACCTCCTATGCCCCAGTAAACTAAAGGTTAGAACCTCTAAGCTTTGCGCAATCCCGTCACCAGCAAAATCCGCACCTCTTGGCCATGGGTGTCAATCCTTCCTAACGGAGAAAGATGACTGGGCACTGCGTATGTCAGGTCTACTCCTCTCTGCCACTGCGCTGATCCTCTTCCCAGCTCGAACTGATGACGCAGGCATTGCATCACCCCTTCCTTGTCGCTTTTCCGCTAGGAACAGCTTTTGTCACTCAGAACAGTGGTTTCTGTTGCTGCTGCTCTGCTCAGTTGATGCCCTCAGTTATCCTATAATCTGTAACCATGCTCTGATACCATGTTGGAATTTCTAAGTCTAACTGTTAAAAATCCTTCTTGTACTTTCTGATTTGTTTCTTCCTACTTGTTATGTTAATTAAAAAGTTATTTACCATGTAAATACTGAAAATAAATACAAGTACAGTCTCAACACATGCAGATCATCAACTGAAGGGAAAAAAACAAGCACACAAGGGACACCGTTATTTTTGGACTAATGTCCCGGGAAAAACCCAATGCGGGAAAACCAGTGTAGCGATCTGAGGGTTTTGTTATTAAGCAGTTTCAGAATACAATCTGGGTGCCAGAAATGGCTCACCCAACAGAGAATGCCCTCGGCAGTAGTACTTCTCAATCGGAGACAGATATTAGCCCCAATCTGCCCCACGAAATCTCCCTGCGTCAACCTCTAGTGTCTGCGTCAGCCTCTGGAGCCTCTGCGTCTCCCACATTGGCCCTCCTCATGCTCTGCACAGTTCCTGGCTACCTCTGCGTGGCCTCTGGCTGCTTCTACGTGGCCTCTAGCTGGCTCTGCGTCAACCCTCTCCCAGCTTCTGCAATGATTCTCTCAGTACTATCTCTACCTCTCTGCTACTGCATTCACTGCCCCTCAGCTGCAACTCTGATCGCTCCTTCAATTTCTTCAGCAAGCCCTACCCCAGAAAACTGGATTCTTGATCAACTCGGTGTGTTCTCCAAGTGACCCTCAAGCCTCTTCTTATACTTTTCTCGTTGGCAATTCAGTGCCCAAGATTAATCAATGGCTAAGATTAGATCTGGCTTGATCCATGACTTTTGGACCATTCTAACTCAATTTTATATTAATTCACATTAATATTTTATTTTCCCTAAGTTTAGACTTAGGGACTTCATTAAAAATATTAATTATTTTAATCTTTCCCAACCTGGTTAGGTTCTGCTCAAACCATTTCTGGGTATTGGAGATCTCATGTGCTTTAACCTCTCCACCAATTTTCATGGCTAGAGCACATCCGATGCTAACCCAAATCAACATCCATGACAACCGAGACACCTCTAGGAGGGAGGTGGGCTGATTTGGAGTTGTAGTTCGAAAGAGCTACAGATGGGCAAGATCCTTGAGGAGCCCGCCTCTTGGATCAATTCCTTGCTACAAGAGCCCAAATCAAAAGTAGCAGAATGGACTGGTGTCGGATGGTGCCGAGGAGTGTCGGAGAGACAATCGCAGTGGCTAGGAGCGCCAAAGTCTGAACAGCACAAACAGAGTTAGCAGCAATGCAGATGGCACAGAGCAGAGGTCAGCAGCATCGCAGTATATTTAGAGGGTCATTGCAGAGACTAGTAGCGGTTAGGCTTCAGCGTTCGTGTGGTATCATACTGAACACAGTTAATTCAATAATTTTGGATGTTTTTCAGTTGTTGATGGAGTAGCAGCAACAGTTTGCAATGCAGTGGCAGTCGGCAGTGGCAGTGCTAGCAACAGCACAGATGCAACACTTGAGAGGGAGTTGTAAAACGAATGCAGTGTCGACAGTGTCAGTGTCAGCAGTAGTACAGTTACAGCTACAACGCAGTAGTTGGTGGACAGCATGTCAAACATCAGCAATGCAAAGGACGATGCTTCAGAGTCAAAGCAGCATGCAGCAGCGTATATTGTTAGAGCACATTCCTCGCTAAGAGAGAGTGTTGATATGGAGTAGCATCGAATGTGCTCTAGTCCTCAAAGTTTGCAGAGAGGCTTGGGCACATATATTCCAAAGAACCCAGAAAGCGTTTTGGGAAATTCCACCCAGAAACAATTTTATTAAAATAATTAATATTTTTTAATGGGCCCCTAAGTCTAAACTTAGGAAATTAGAAATATTAATGGGTATTAATCTAATTGTGGGTGTAACTTCTAGAAGATGACGAGGATCAAGCTAAAATGATCTTAGCTATTGATTAGTTTTTAATCTGGGCTGTTGAATGTCAACGAGAAGATTATTTAAGGAAGGTTGAGGGTCATTTGGAAAACACACCGAGACATCAAGAGATCGAATTTCTGAAGTGAGTAGTTCTCAGGAGGAAATTCTGATCGAGTAGATTTCTTGCAGTTGAGGGGCAGAGATAACATCTGGAAAGAGAGAGATTTTCTCATCTAGAGAATCATCAGCAGAAAGAGGCAGAGAGTGATCCAATAGCTCTCACGCAGAGGCTAACGCAAGGCCACGTAGGGCCATGAAAAGTGAGCGCAGAGGGTGAGATAGAGTCCGAAATTTTGCAGTAGAGTCATTTTCAGAAGCCTGGAGCCGAGGTGTGAGACAGGGAGGCTGAGAGCAGTGACTCTAGGAAGCAAATCGATTAGCGGGCTAGGTGACGTAGTGCCTAGAGGGGCTGACGCAGGATTGCATGAGGACTACACAAAGGCAGCGCAGAGCCTGCCAAAGGCACCTCATCCAATGTCCGGATCAGCCGAGATTTTTCTCAGTGATTGTGTGAGGTAATCGCACAAATCTTTCTGCCAGTGTTTCTCTGTCTGTAACTGAATAACCCTTGAGGTATCCAGAGATGTATTCAGAATTTGCTACTGTTTAATAATAATAAACCCTCAGATCTGCTACATCAGTTTTCCCGCATTAGGTTTTTTCAAGGACTTTTGTCCAAAAATAACAGTGTCCATCGTGTGTTGTATTTTCTTTCTTGCTCAGTCTCTTGTTTCCGCATATAAATTAATTAAGTGAAGGTTGCAATGTATGTATTTCAATATTTGTCGTAGGAAACTGCAAATAACTTGCTCATGGAAATCTAACAAGTAGGAGAAATATCATCAGTTGCTGCAGTAGGGATTCGTTTAGGAATTTCACACTTCTTGCACTCAAGCATCAGAGGCTCATCAGGTATCAAGAATAAGTCATCAACTTCTAATACCAAAATAAGGGGCATACCTTGTACAATTTTGAAGTAGAGGTTCAAGTCGACACTACTTCTTATGAATCCAAGTTTCATCGGGTAGCTATCAATACGGGCATACCAAGCCCTAGGGGCTTGGTTCAATCCATAGAGAGCCTTCTTTAGCCGACACACATGAGTCTTTCTATCATGTACTTCAAATCCTTGTGGTTGCTCAACAGATACTTCTTCCTAGAGAATGCCATGAAGAACTGTGGTTTTCACATCCATTTGCGGAAGAGTCCATCCCTGACTAGCAGCAAGGGCAACAATAGATCAAATAGTAGTGTAGCAGGCAATCAGTGAAAATAAGTCATCATAATCTTCTGCCTCTTTCTGGGAGAAACCTCTAGCCATGAATCATCCCTTATAATTTTTAATGCTTCCATCTACTCCATGCTTGATCTTGTACAACTATTTCGAAGTCACAACGAACTTCCCTTTGGGTCTCGAAACCACTTCCCACACATCGTTCTTCATAATAGATTCATATTCTTCAGCGATAGCATGTTTCCAAACCTGCTCTTTCACTGCTTCTTCAAAGGTGGGAGGCTCAGCCTATATGATGGTACTCACAGGCACAACATAACCCTGATATCGACATGGCTTCTCACTTTCTCTAAAGGTTCCTCTGATCCTTCAACATCTTGTAAAGTATCACGAAGCCAAAGTGGTCTCTTCCTAGTAGAGGCATCACATGGATGTAGATCCAAGGGGTCCATTGGTTCCATGGCATCATCAGCAACATCTATCTCATGTTCAGGCATAGAAGGACCTTCTAGTAGGTCCATGTCATCATCCTTTTCCTCAACAGAAGCAAGACGAGGAATGTCCCTTGCTTTTGCAAGGGCAACATCTTCATTGAAAGTCACATCCTTGTTGAACTCGATATTACTTTGACCCAACACATATATTCTAAAAGCTTTAGAATTTTCACAATATCCAACAAACGTACCTTTCTTTCAAGTTGCTTCTAGCTTGTTCCTCTTGTCCTTTAGCACATGAAAGTACATGTGGCAGCGAAAGATCCTCAGATGTCCTACATCAAGCTTCACACAAGTAAACACTTCTTCGGGAATCTTTTCACCTAGGACTTGATGAGGAGTCTTATTTTGAACATAGACCGCAGTGTTTATAGCTTCACCCCACAGAAACTTTGGCAACTTTTGATCATGCAGCATGGCTCAATCAGCGTCCATGATAGTCCTACTTTTTCTTTCAGCCACTCCATTTTGTTCGAGGACGTATGATACAATGGTCTCCTTCATGATCCCATCTTTCTTGCAAAATTCAATGAACTCTTTTGAAATGACTTCTCCATCATTATCAGACCTAAAGGCTTTGATTCTTTTCCCTGTTTAATTCACTATCAAAGCCTTAAAGTCCATGAACATATCAAATGCTTCATCCTTGTGTTTCAAGAAGAATATCCATGTCTTCTAGGAGAAGTAAACCAAAATGGTTATGTAGTACAGGTAGCCATCAAGAGATTTCACCGGCATGGGTCAACATAGATCAAAAAGTATGAGTTGTAGAATGTCACTGGTCCTGCTCCTGCTAGAAGGGAACGGTCCCTTCAATTTCTTTCTACTCATACATCCCGGACAAACTCCATCAGGATTAGCTTGAACCTTAGACATTCTAGAAACCATCCTCCTTACTTTAGGCAGGGCTTCATAGTGAAGATGGGCAAACCTCTGGTGCCATAGCTCACATTGATGATTGTTATGAGTTGTAGAATGTCACTGGTCCTGCTCCTGCTAGAAGGGAACGGTCCCTTCAATTTCTTTCTACTCATACATCCCGAACAAACTCCATCAGGATTAGCTTGAACCTTAGACATTCTAGAAACCATCCTCCTTACTTTAGGCAGGGCTTCATAGTGAAGATGGGCAAACCTTTGGTGCCATAGCTCACATTGATGATCGTTATCATGTACCAATGCTCAGAGTGGTCTTCCATTAACTCTATAGAGACCTTCAATATTGGATCCCAAAGTAAATGCATCCCTCATGCAGGATTCCATAGGCCAAGTGAGGACCTTCCCTCTTATGAAGGCAATCCTCATCCCTTTGTCTTCCAAGGCATATATAGATACAAGATTCTTCTTCAATCCTGGTATGTACCAATGTTATCAAAATCGAACCAGTGACTAAACCAGAAACCACTCATAACTAGGAACCGGGCAGAACCGGTAAAAAAACGAACTGAAAAATCGGTCGACCAAAAACACATAAAATATTCAAACTTCAATGAAAAACAAATATATTCATGTGTATCCATAAGAATTCAAATCATTTATGCACAAATAAGCAAAAGATCTCATTTATATAGCATGTAAGGTGCACATGACCAAAATAGCATCGAGCGTAATTCGTCTCTGAATCGAAAATATATCAACAAAGAGCCTCTAGATGACCTCTAGCATCCCAAAAAAATCATGTTATGACAAATGCCTACCTATCATCAAAATCATTGCCTATATTGGGATTTTCGTCATCAATATCACCCTCTAAGCATTAAAATAAAATAGAAAAAACATAGCATGTCGAGTCAAGATTTTGTTTAAGTGATGTGTACATTTTTAGTAAGGTTGTGATAGAGGAGTTCGACAATCAATTCCACTAACATCAAGGTACATAGCGGATTTGGTGCTCTTGATTAAATACTAGTTCCATACCCTTGTACATGACCAAATCCGATGGAAACATTGCAATTCCCCCAATCCTAAAATCCTAAAAATTGTTAAATCTGCTAGATTTTGAGTGAGATCTAAAATTCTACTTTCTCCATATGAAATCCAATGAGGTCGGAACAACTCTCAAACATCTTGAGTCATTTCATGGTAATGCGAAAAATTTAAGTAAAAGGATGAAAATGAAATATAAAGGAGAATGTCACTTTTACTATAAGAATTTAACTTTACCATGAATTGCATAACAATACCAATGCCATAGGCTTGAATATTACACTGCCCCACTCAAAAATTCATGTTTTTTCTTAAAAAAATTGTGTTTCGTACATCTTTGAGCAATTTATATGGAAACAGTTGGTTTGGTACAAAACCTGTCGGTTCAGTACCGAACCAGCTAGTTTTGTACTGAACTGGCCATTTCCGATTCTGAACCTCGAAATGGACTGGTTCAATCCCCAAACAGGTTAGACCAGTCGGTTCCACTGGTTCCAGTTTAAATCTGATAACACTGGTACGTACATAACATCATGTAGATGTACAATTTCCCCATAATCCAAATGAAATGTAATCGAACCAAAGCCCTTAACTAGATAAGTAGAGTTATCTCCAAGAATGATCTTCAAATTAGTCTCCCTCCCAACCAGGTTTGAGAGGACTTCACAATACCAAGTGAAATGTCTAGAGGCCCCACTATCTACCAACTAGCTATCAAAGGAATCTAAAGGAGAGGAACTAGAAAAATCGGAAATAAGAAAATATTCAGATTGAGTAGCAGCCGCATTATTTCCATACATTGAATTTCTTGATCTCTTTTGAGGACGATGGCCTTCTTTACAATCATCAAGAGCATCTCTTCTTATTCTATCATTTGACTTGTACTTGTTGTAGCCACAATTGTTTGTTGTAGTTAGACCTTGAAGCTCTTCTCTTCTCTGGGCAATCTCGAGCAAGGTGACCAAGCTTGTGGCAATTGTAGCATTCCACTTGTGACACATCACTTTTAATCCTTCTATTAAAGTCCCTGGATGGTGGAGCGGGCTTCCTTGAATTAGATGGTCTTCCTCTTGCTTTCCTCTTCTTGTCATGAGTAGCAAATGCAGAGGGCTCTCCTTCTTCATGCTTTTGAATCCTCCCTCTAGAAATTATCTTGGTCTCTTCTTGAGTGCACTTGCCAACCAATTCATTAAATGTCGAGAACTTGTCATTATTGCGTATAGTTGTAATGAATGTCTCCCCAAATTAGAGGAAAACCTTGAAGTGCAACGAGTAGCAACTCTCTATCAGACATAGATTCTCCAGTAGTAAATGATTGATCCCTATGTTTGGATATCCTCATGAAGTATGGTTGCACAGTCTCTCCCTTATTCATCTTGGTGTCCTTGATTTGATTTTTCAAGGATAGAATGTGATTCAAATTGTTGACATCATACATCCCAACCAGCTTATCATACATTTCCTTCGACTTCTTCAATTTTGAAATATAGAAAACCAAATGATCTTTCAGTGAATCAATAATAATCTTCTTAGATTTGAGCTCACCTTTCTTGTATTTGGCCTTGATAGCGGCATAACCATTCTTCGGAGGCTTAGGTACTTTTCCTTCCACATATTCCAAAAGATAATCATTCTCATCCAAGGTCACTTCCAACCTGATTTTCCAAGCAGAAAAAATTGATGAGTCATTCAACTTCTTTCCCTCCTTGAAGTATGAGATAGACATCTTGACAAAGTAGCTTCTTCCAATGAGATTCCTTCAAAGGTGAATGCTTGTCTCTTGTCTCCTTGGGCTTATCTTCACCTCAGCTCTAATACCATGTTAGTTTTTCAACGTTCTATGTTTATCACAATCACTTGCAACAATTCTTTTTCAATTAGCAATCACTTTGTCCAATAAATTTAATCTTCAAAAGATAGATAACAATTGTAGATAGAACAATAATCCAAATGCAATAGAATAAAGTAAAGAACAAGAACAAGAGAGACACGAGAGTTGGTCAAAGGCCAGGGAAAAACCCCATAAGGAGGAAAACCCTTTCAAAATTCTTCTTCTATTAGATTTTCATCAAATGTTTAGCAGAATGATACAATGTTCCAATTCATCAACAATGGGTCAAAGGATCAAAGCCTTGACCAATCAAATCCACTATCCAATATCCAATCAAAAGACAGCAATATAGTCAAATGTAGTCTAAGTCAAATTCTGTGATTTCTAGTCAACGTCAGTAGCAGTCAACAACAGGAGAGATGACCTAACCAATCAATAGTCCATGGTCAAAGTGTCTTCAAAACAGCTCGGTCAACACCCCAAGGATGCGGCCTTCCAAGCTCAGTCAAACCCAACAAAAATAGTCAACTAGAACTCGGTTAAAGGAGAGGTAAAACCTATAGTCAAACCCCCATAGAACTGAGGTCAACTTCATTCAAAGTTTATGGTCAATGATGGTCAAATAGCTCAAAAAAGTTGATCTCTCTCCCAAACAATTCAGCATTCCAAAACAAATATTTTCCAAGTCAAAGTCAAACCAAATCAAAGGTTGGTCAACACTGCCAATGTCCCTAAACAAAAGATGAATTTCTGCCAACAGAAAAGACTCGCTCTCCCCTTCGCATGTCTGAAAAGAACCTACAATTTCAAAATTAGTCGAACTAATCCAAGAGAAGATGTGGGGTGTTGATGATGCTCCAAAGTGATGTGACCAAGTGTCTATTTATATGTGTCTCAAGGGGTCGAATTAGCTTGCCCAGGCTGACTTGTACTTTTGTGCACATGGGTTTCACCTTAAAAATAATATTTTTCTTTGACCAAATTAAATTCTTCCAAGGGCTAGGAAGGGCTTTTCTGGATGAGGAAGACCTCCCAATGGAGGGAATTTGTCCCTGAGCTGCCAAATTAACAATGCATCTATGCCAAAGCTCCCCCACATCTCTGTTTTATGCACTTACTACCTTGTTTTTCAAGGTTGTGCATTACTGAAACTACGATTTGTAGAGATTTTTCATCCTCACATCAATCTGCTTCATGGATCCAGAAGTTAGGTGGTTGAGGTAAGCCTTACCTCTGTTGAAGATGACATCATAACCATTTTCCTCTTGGGTAGCAACAGAAACAAGGTTCTTCTTAAGGCCTAGAACATAGAGGACATCCCTAAGATGGATAGAGCTACCAAAATCCCTCTCAAAACTGACAGTACCAACTCCCCTGTTCAATTACTTGCCACCATCTCCTAGCTCAATATGAAACTACATGTCCATCTCCTTCAGTTGGCTAAAATATTCCTTGTTCCCAATCATGTGGAAGGATCCTCCAAAATCAATGTACCATACATTGTTGCCTACTAAACTTGCCATGCAAGCTATCAATCAAAAATCTTTCTCAAACTAAGAAGAAAACACATCTACCTTAGCTGATGCAGCCACATGGTCTTTACTAGACCCCTTCTTTCGGTTAGGACACTTAGTGGCATAGTGCCCAAATTGGTGGCAATGGAAGCATTTGATCTTGCTCAGATCTTTCTTCTTCTTCTCGCCCTTCCAACTGGACTCGGCCTTTCCTTGGCCCTTCTTGCCCTTGGCTTTGCTTCCTTTTCCTACAAGGGAAAAGTTCTCCTCATCCTCTATCTTAGTTGATCTTCCAACTCTCGTCCCTCTTTGGATTTCTTCTTGAACGCAGTCTGACCACAACCTTTCTCAGCTGGGAAGATTCTCTCTACAATTGATTGTATCCTGGGAAATTTCCCAAGACTTATCAAGTCTCAGAAGCGCAAGACTCACAAGGTCACTATCTGCTACAATATCACCCACTCTAGCTAGCTCATTCCAAAAACGTGAATCAACTTGGAAAAGGTACATAATGATGGGCTCACCTTTGCTCATTTAGATATTCCTTAGATTGTCCTCCAATGCAAGCTTCCTAGCATCACTGGAACCCTAATACAGATCCAAGATGAATTTCCTCATCTCGTATGATGTCTTCTTCCCATGGAGATGAGGGGCATTATGGTCTTTAATCTCCTGAATAATGATCCTCCTGGCCCTGGTGTGATTTTTGTTATGTCGGATCAATTGTTGGGCATCTTAAGGTGGAGCTACTTGATTCACCACAAATTCTAGCACCCCATTACCCATCCCCCAACAGCACTAAGATTCGCTCCTTACATGAGCGCAAGTTAGAGGCTCCCTCTAAATAGTAATCTATTCTCAGTCCTTGGAACAACATCTTGTCATCCAAAAATTGTTCTTCAAAACTCTAGTTCAAACCTTCGTCCTGAACTGCGCTCTTCATTCACTAATCAATTTGGTGTTGGTCTTTATGTTGAACTCTACTTTGAAAACATGCAATTTTTCTTGAAACTCTGCAGCTACATAAATGAATTACTAAAAACGAGGCAACTGAAAAATAAAACCAAATTTACTTTCACCAAGATACAGAGTTCCTAAACAATTTATAAGCAACGAAAAAACGTTGGAGATAAAATCACATGCACACAAATTGACAGTTTTACCCAAGGAATCCAAAAGGGAAATCCTGCTTTCTTTGTTGTGGTATTTTATTGATTGTTCTTGAGCAACTAGATCTATTACAAAGCAAGTTGTCTCCGAGAACACAATTGTTCTCCTGTTAAATAGCTTTGCCTTGCCCTGAGAATCCCTAATCCTTGCTCATATTTCCTTGCACACTTCTCCTATTTGCTAGTGCACAAGGCTCCAATTTCTTAGCGCATTTGTGGCCCTATTTCCAACGCACAAGAGGCCATATTTCCTAACACAAATAACCTCCTAAACCTATGCGCACTTTCTCCTCAAGAATACACACTCCACACACAAAGAATTGATCTCTCAAGAATGATGTGTCTTGTGCTCTCATCTTTCTTATTCATAGATAAAATTCGAGCATGAAAGAAGGCCTAGTTCAATTTAGAAGTTTGAGTTGTGATTGCGAGTTAACTGACAGTTCTACGCATCCTCTCTCCAATCACCACTCAAGTCTTAACACGTTCTCTCTCCAATCAACAATGAAGACTTAACTCGTTCTAACTAAACTTGTAACTACCACCTTGTTCTGTAGTCAAACTGAAGAAGACTCCACGTAACTGAAGCTCCAACACTATGCATACAATCTTTGATGATCATTCTAGTAAACTAGAAATAAACTCATTGTAACTGAAGTCTATCTCATGAACTCACCGACTCCACATAATTGAAGCTCCAACACTATGCATACAATCTTTGATGATCATTCTAGCAAACTAGAAATAACCTCATTGTAACTGAAGTCTATCTCAAGCCGATTATTGAAGCACCAATCCAACTCTATACAATAGAAGCATCAACATTCAAGTTTCTAACAGTACTTCAAGAGGCAGACTTATCATCAAGTTAAAGAAAAAAGGGATATGTCATATGCAAGTTTTGAGCAGTAAAAAGGCATTTGCAACATACAGGAAGATCTGCAGAGAGCTTTTGCACAACTCCCAGTCTCAGAGTCATTGATGTATATCAGTATTAGCTTCCAGTTTGGAAACAGTGGTCTTGTTGGTCTATACAGAAGCAGTGAGTGGCTTATTTGGGTAAGGTAAGTCAAGGTAAGGTTGTTTTATTAATTATTGTAATTGTCTTGAGCCTTGACCAATTCATGCAAATAGAAGATTAGTTTAGCATTTTAAGATATATCAAGGTAAGTTTTATTTTCATACCTTAGTTTAGCAACCTTTTATGGTATTTATTGTAGATAGGTCTACTGTTCTATTATTAACACTTTGGGAAGTGTTGTATTCTTGCATTAATCCTTGTTGCAGGTAAAGGTAAGTATTGTTTAAGGGTTTACTTGTTTTTCTTTAATTGGGATTCGTGCAATATTCTCTATCTTGCAGGTATCATTGTCACAAGAACATCTTCGGCACTTGCTTATTACAGGCCTGAAGTAAACCTACAACACTGTTTGACAAGCTAGACAAGGTCTGACATCAAGACTGATCAATAAACAATTCTTTCATTGAAGGCAAGGCTAAAAGGCCTCTCAAGGTTCATACTTGAGTGTCTCTGGCAGAAATTGAGTGTGCAAACATCAAGATAATCAGGCAGAGCAGTCCATCATTCGTGACCACCTTCTACAGCAAGTTGCATCATCAGCATTAAGGACAATCATATATCAGCAGTTGTCAAGTCTTGTAAGCCTTGTAAAGAAAGTCCATTTGTCAATTTAAGCAAAACAATGTATATCTATGTATTATAAAAGTGTGTCATTGCCTAGAGTTGAAAACGGCAAAGCTGTTTTGGGAAAAGAGCTTTGGTTTGTTGTTGGGACAAGGATTCTTTGTTTTGTCAGGATAAGGGTTTAGGTCCTAGTGTGTCAGTCAGTCAAAGAAAATCATTGTAATATCATTGTAATGTGGATCATTGTCCCTGTTACAGGAGTCCACACTTTTGTATTTAATTTTTGTCTTTTTAGGGTGGTAGGATGGTGTTAGGCAGGTGAATGATGTCACCTTCATGTTGGGGCCTGTAAACACTTCAGGGTGGTAGGGTGGTGCTAGGGCAAGTTGTGACTCACTAGGGTGTTGGGGCATCCTTTCAGCTGATTGTGATAAAACCAAGGTACTGGGGCATCCTTCCATTGGGAGCTGGAGAAGAATGTTTTTCTAGAATTCTAGGAGGAAGTAACTTTCATTTCAATTGGGGATGAAGATTAAAGAATTTATTAGAAAACCGTTCGGTGGTTTTTGACCCGGAGGGGATTTTCCACCTAAAAATCTTGTGCCTACTATCTCTATTTTTGCATTGTTGTTTACGTCTTTCACTAAACAATAATAATAAATGAAGATTAACTAATGCTGTGAAAATGATTAATAAAGTGCTAATTGCTAAGAAATATTGATTCACCCCCCCCCCCCAATATTTCCAACATCTTTGTCTTGGTCAAAAACATTGTTGACTTATCCTCTCTTTGTCATGTCCCCATTTTTATTTCCCTCTATAGTACAACCAAGATGGATTTTCAGGGCATGGGATGGTTAGGTCAAAGGAGCAAGATTATGTCCTCAGGTGTCTCGGGGGAGTTTTGAGGAGTTTTTAGGGGATTTGATGCCATTCCTTGGCATATTCCATCATCTACATAGCTTGCCTTTCGTTTCCTTGTATTCCGACAACTTTCAAAAAACGGCTTTATTACTAGTCCTGAGTTAATTAATTACACTTGGGGTGGCATTCCGGGAGGATCATTTGATGGAATGCCTCAATTTAATAGGTCGTTGGAACTAGAACGAGAAGATCTACAAGATGGAATGTTGAGAAGCAACTTCTAGTGCCAGAGAAAGTATGGTGGGCAATTTACCATTTTTCCAGATTAAAAATGACTTTAATTAGTCATTTAATTAAAAAGGTGAAAATAATTAATTGGAGGAAAAGGGCCAAATTGACTTCAAATAAAATTAAAAGGTCACTTAAAATAAAGACAAGGGAGGAGCTTCTAGAATAATAATAAAATAAGAATCTTCTAGAGACTTGGAGATCTATCTATGGAGTCTTTAAAAGGAGGACGAGATCATTTTGGGACATCCTAGAGTTGAGCATTTATTTTCTTGTGGACCGAAAGTTCCCAGCTTTAGTTGTAGCCCCAAGATGGAAACCCTCATGTAATTCAGCGAAAGTGGGCAAGAACCAACTCTCCCCTTGGTGAATTCATTTAGAATTCACAGGTGCTTTTAGCAGATCCGTTATTTTGGAGGCCTGCTGCAACAGTATTGTTGATCTTTTGAAGGCATCACCTCATCCATCTCCAGTTTTTTGTATTAGCATGCTATTTCATATTCCATATTAATAAAATAAGGCTCAGCTCTTCTGCATGATTATTTTGTCTATTCTTCATTTGCAGAATGTATCTCTTGTGTTTGCTATGCAATTTGTGGTATAACTTGTGCAAAACATTTATGGCGTTGACGGCTTAAATCTCTTAAGCATATTTCCACAAAATATATAATTTGGAACATTACAATGGTATCAGAGTTGGTTTTCCTGCCAGCCTAAGGGTTTAATTTGCAGATCAATTTCAAGCCAAATTTTGAAAGGAAAAGTTAGAGGGTTTCAGTTGCGGCTATTATTGTTGGACGATTATTTTGTCTATTTGCTGGAAAAATCGAAGACCCAATTCCTACAGTAGAATGAGAATGTATGAAAAACTTTCTAGCAAATTGTTGCAGGCATAATAATGATTCTACAAATAAGCCAAAATGTTTCAAGTGAGCCAAGCATATTAAATTCAAGGGTCGTGTGATTTTGTAGTAATCAAAAGTTTATCAAGTAGGGCCGCGGAAATCTTTGAAAAGGGGTTGACTCTTTTATGAAGGTCATATTAAAAGTTGAACCCAAAAGTTTTTTTAAGAAAGTCTTGTGAAGTGCACAATTTCTTATGTGGGAGCGATGGTCCAAGCATAATTATCTTGATGTCGTGTACGTGGATGTTCTACTGGTTGGGCCACTAGTGACATGCAATGCCTAATATGATTGGTAGATCGTTGCAACTGTAGAGCGTGGCAGTCTAAGGATACTTTTAGTTCGATCCGAGATTATCGACCTGAGGGCAAAATTCTTGAGCAGGAGTTCAAATTGGCCGACTTCCCTTTGCGTTCAGTAGCGATTACCAAAGGCCTGTCTGTTGAATCATAGTGAGAAGAAGTAATACCACTCTGCACCAGCGTTGCAGTGTTGATCGGTGGTTGAATTGGGGAATCGAAAGTGCATTGTCAGGCGAATATTATTGTGTATTCATCGCGATGGAAGCAAGTTAACAATTTGTTGTGCATATTTTCCAACGATTTGGAGCAATCGGCATCTTGAGGACGTGATTACATGTAGAAACCACAGTGACGGGCCAAACAATGTAATGCATTAATAATTGATCCTTGCAAACCGTTGGAACAAAGGCCGAGCACGTGAATTTGTTGTGGAACTCCCCTACGCATAAGATTTCAGCAAAGGAATAGTCAACAGGGCATTGGTAGCTACATGTGAAATAGTGGCAGAGTATTGTCTGCAGATCATTCAAGTGAGTCGAGTTGGTTAGCGCAAGATGGATCGAATCTGAATGCTGGCGGAAATTCTGAGAACGTGCAATTCCT
Source organism: Pinus tabuliformis (assembly GCA_031772625.1). Taxonomy (NCBI): domain Eukaryota; kingdom Viridiplantae; phylum Streptophyta; class Pinopsida; order Pinales; family Pinaceae; genus Pinus; species Pinus tabuliformis. The sequence goes on along the minus strand of CM062807.1, from coordinate 403,961,685 downwards.
GCTATTCCAGCATATCATTGCCAAAGACAATGCACAGCCAACTTAAAGAATGATATGCCACATAATTATTGGTGTGATGGGAGAAGGAGAAATTCGACCTAAGTTCTCGTTGATGTAATAAACTCTAGAGTTGATTGGCTTGGAAATTCTATGCGTGGATCAAAGTGAAGGATGAAGGAATCGTTGAGTCAAAGCAGTGCGATTGTTACTAAAACATAACTAAGTGCCAACAAATCGTTGTGACTATGTGTTATGGTTCTGAGCCCCTACAAAGAACGTTTGGACTAGAATTGTTCTCCATATTCCTATTCATAATTTAATCAACAAGGGACCGAATTGTTATTGCGGTAGAAGGTCGAAGTTTCCTCCCTAACCAAGACGCAATTATTGCATAAATAAGGGAGTCGAGTTGTTCCTTTCCTCTTGACTGTGACCACTCTAAAGAAGTGTTAGTAGCTAAAAACGGGGGGTTGCATTCTCTCTATACATTGTTGAAGTGAACGCATTACCAGTCCAGAGCTAAGTTGAGAGATTGGCTTAGTTGACACGAACCAGAACAGAAGTTACCATTGTTGTGCACACGAACAGCCTTTGAGACACACCTTCTGAGCTGCGTTGAGTTTTGGGAGAGCCAACAGGGTCATTGGCCCAAAAGGATAAGTTGTGGAAGCTGTAATGTGGAGATTTTGGGCTCATTCAAGGCTCTTCAGCTTACTCCTACATTCTAGGTTCTATTATGTATCTTTTATGAGTTATGTATGTAATGTCAATTATTGGTTTGGGGTCAGTTTCTTCATATATGTATCCCTATATATTCCTATCTTGCACCAGTGAATATACTTCACCTATATCCATGCATTTGTGACATGTTCGACAAAAACTTTCACTGAAAGGTTCACTGGAAACTCAGAAAATCAGTGGCATAACAAAGTTATTTCATAATGGGACCTTACAGTTGACAGATTCTTGAGGACAGGTTCTGGGAGTAGAGATTTCCTGTAGCATCTTGAGGATAGATTGTCTTTTTGAAGTCTATCAATCGAGTCATGTATGAAACCGTTTGATAAACTTGTCATCATTAAACAAAAACATGTATCAAACCTTCATAAACACCCTTAATAAACTAGCAGTAGCAATCAACAGATCCTTTTTCCAAGGGGATGCTTACTATGCTACGGTAAGAGTAGCCACAAAAAAAACATGAGATGGGATACAAACTTCTTGCACTTGGGACAAACTTGAAATTGTATGTCCAGACAACGACTATCGATTCCTATATATTCCTCTACCACTCAACCAGATCTTCTATATCAATCATCCCCGAGCAATCTCATTTATGGTCGTCGGACGGGATCGTGGTTCGTTGGCTGGTCCTTGTTCGGCAGATAATCGTTCTTATTAGGTTGGGGGCGCCTGGCTGGCCGTGCGATTGGTAATGGCACAACCGGGGAGGGGAGCATGCGGTTTTAATAAAATCCCTTCCCAAACTAGAAGAACTTGCTTCACTCCTTTCCAAGGTGGATCAGTCAGATGGGAAGAGTTTGATTTGGGCTCTAAAACCAGCCATGCCTGCCCTAATACAAAACAAGTTTTTGGAGTACCCATGTGTAGGAGTCACACTCCCAATCACTCCCTGTCTTAGTAGTATCATGATGTTGACCGCACCTATACCTCCTAACATTGATGAGAAAATGAGAAAAGTCTTCAGACTAATAGTAGAGACTTTTCAGAACTTGGATAATAGTGAGGGCCCCACCTTTGGGAAGAAGTTCGAGATCCTAGAAGTCATGGCCATGGTTAGATCTTATAACCTCATGTTTGAGCTAGAGTGTGATGACTTAATCCTACAGATGTTCCAACGCTTCTTCAGCGTTAGGAAATATCATCCTGACACAGTCAAAACACACATGCAGTCCATTTTATCTTCATGTATGGGAATTTGTGATGCCATTTGCGGGGAGTTATAGTCTAGATTGTTGGCCATTTGGAGGAGAGAATAATTGGCCTCACCTGCTGCTTATGAACTAGCTAAAAGGTTGGTTGAGCAGAACATCAATTTGTTTAAGAGACAACTAACCCAGGAAGAGTTGTGGAGGATTGGTGGTGACCAACCATGCAGCAAGAATGAGCTAAGGAGAAAGGGTCTTTGCTTCATTTGCAAGGAACCTTGGGGACCTAACCACTCATGCTTGAGTTTCACCGAGGAGATGACAGGGGTAGATCAGGAGGAGATTCATTTCGATCTTCAGGATGAGGATTCTTCTTTTATGGTTGAGTCCATGGGTTTTTAATACAAGCGTGAGAAGTCATGGGGAGTTGTCGACAGCATTTCAGAGTTGCAGCCATGTTTGGTAGAGGAGTTTGATGAGCAGCAAATTGTTTCCATTTAGCATGAGCAACACATAGTGGAGCACAGAGTGTGTGATGGGCCATCTTTGAAGAGTTAGCTAGTGGCTCATGTTGAGCCCGTGATGGAGGATGAGCAGCCATCCTTGGGGCCAACCATTGGTGAGGGGCAGACAGATGTACAAACAATTAGCAGGGTGATAGTGTTTATAGACACTTGTCATCAGGAAGTGCTGGAGCCTAAAAAGATAGTTTTGCAGGAGGTTAGTAGACTAGAGGAGCGTGGAGTTTTCGGTCAGATGAGGAAGGATCTTTTGGAGATGGTGGTGCATCCATCTTTGGGCCTACCCACTGATGAGGTGCAGAGAGGTGCAGTGGAAGTCAGCATAGTTGTAGTATTTCTAGGCAACAACCCTCTCCAAAAGTCCATAGATAGGGTGTGCAACACGTTTTGCCCACTTGTGCCCATTATAGGGAGAGAGGAAAGATTTTTTAGATGGATATTGTTGATTGGCTAGGAAAAGTTACGTGAATTGGGCATGGTGCAGCATAAGGTACTTGTTCCATATACAGGTGCCTATGCATCTGATCCTTCCCACGAATGGATTAGTAGGAGATCGTGAATTGGTATCCTATTGATGTAGTGTCATTCTTAGTTAGGAGCGTGGTATAGCAGGGGCCCTAGAGATAGGGGACACTATATGCCCCAGTTGGCAACAGGGCATAAAATGGTCGTCCATCAGCATTCCATCACAGGATCAACAAAGTGGGGTTGACCTTCGTTTATGCCAAGGGTTGGACTGGAGAGAGGTGAAGAGTTGGTATTCTACTGTTGGAGTAGCATTTATGGCTAAAGGCAAAGCATAGTCAGAGCCATGGGACTTGAGCGATGATTGGCCATGGTGTCATTAGGATGCAGGTGGTCTAGTGGTAGCAGGTTGAGTCAAGATGGGCTTGGGATCTAGGTTTTGAGGGATTCAATCATGTTTGAATTGCTCAGAGGAATGATGTGGACTAGTGGTTCATATGGGATCCTAGTATTAGTTTGAAGACGCCTCTACAACAGACAGGTGCGGATTGCTTGAGGGCAAGCAATCTTGGGGCAGGAGGATTTGTCATGTCTCCATTTTTATTTTCCTCTATAGTACTGTACAGCTAGGGTGGATTTCCAAGACATGGTATGGCTAGGTCACGGCAGCAAGATTATGTCATCAGGGGTCTCGGGGAGTTTTGAGGAGTTTTTATGGGATCCGATGGCATTTGCTTGGCATATCCCATCATCCACACAACTTTCCTTTTGTTCTGTTGCATTCCAACAATTTCCAAAAAACGGCTTTATTACTGGGCCTAAACTGAAGTAATTACACTTGGGGTGGCATTTTGGGAGGATCATTTGATGGAACGCCTCAATGTAATAGCTCGTTAGAACCAGAACGAGAAGATCTACAATATGAGATGTTGAGCAGTGACTTCCAATGGTCGCAGAAAGTATGGTGGGCTATTTACCATTTTGCCAGATTAAAAATGAATTTAATTAGTCATTTAATTAAAAAGGGGAAAATAGTTAATTGGATGAAAAAGGCCAAAGTGACTTAAAATAAAATTAAAAAGTCACTTAAGATAAAGTCATGGGAGGAGCTTCTAGAATAATAATAAAATAAAATGCTCCTGGAGGCTTGGAGATCTATCTATGTAGTCTTTAATAGTAGGAGGAGGAGATCATTTTGGGACATCTTGGGGTTGATCATTTCTTTTCTTGTGGAGAGGTTTGGAGAACCGAGAGTTCCCAGCTTTAGTTGCAGCCCCAGGATGGAAACCCTCGGGTAATTCAACAAGATTGGACAAGAACCCAGAGTTCCCCATGGTGAATTCATTCAAAATTCACAAGTGCTTTTAGCAGATCTGTTATTTTGGAGGCCCGTTGCAGCAGTATTGTTGTTCTTTTGAGGGCATCACCTCAGCCATCTCCAGTATTTTGTATTAGCATGCTATTTCATATTCCATATTAATAAAATAAGGCTGAATTTTTCTGCATGATTATTTTGTCTATTCTTCAGTTGCAGAATGTATTTCTTGTCTTTGTTATGAAATTTGTGGTTTAATTTGTGCAAAACATTTATGGAGCTGACAGCTTAAATTTTTCAAGCAATTTTCTGCAAAATTTATAATTTGGAACATTACACTCTTGTTGGTCTAGGGTTACGTGAACTAGATATTTGTCAAGGCCACTCTTTCACCATAGCTCTAATACCATGTTGATTTTTCATGATTTTCTAGACTGAGAATTACTTCCGATGATTTCTTAATTATATCTTCTTGTGTCACATTCATCATTAAGCAATTAAACATAGAAAATCTCAATTATAAAACAATAATGACAATAGAATCATGATGAGACAACCAAACACAAAAGACACAAAATTAACCCTAGGAAAACCTAACTAAGGAAAAACCTAACAACATTTTCTTAGAGAAATTATTCAATCCAACAAGAGATACAATCTAACCTTTCTAGTCAAAATAAGGTCAAACTGAGAAATTTTGTGTTGAAGGAAATGTAACTAGGCTAGGTCTTCATAAATGTAATTTTGATATTTGAAAAGAGAAACTATTTTATATTATTTGTCAATGAGTTTCTTGCTCATTGAAAATAGGTCAAGCACATTTTAAAGTGCCTCTAGAAAGTCAAAGTCAAAATGTAATTATGATGAGACCCTTTGAGGGCATGTTACATCATGTATGTCAAAGTACAAGATCATGGGAACACCTCCAAGTCAAGTCAAATCCTCTCCTAGCTTCAACGAAGTCTCCAAGCAGCCAAATAATGAATAAAAGGTGAATTTGTCAAGTCGGCCTTAAGAGGAGGGACAAACCTCTATTTATAGAGGTTGTCCACTCCTCATTTGATATCACTTGTGCTCTGAAATCTGCAAACAAGAAAGAAGACTAAAAGGGACGAAGAAAGCCAAGGTAAAGGGTTTACAAGGGCAGCAAGCAAGGAGGAAGAACAGCAAAGATAAAGAGACGTTTTCTAGGGCATCAACAGCCACACATGCGAGGATAAGAGAGGCTCCCTACGGTCATTACAACAGGAAATCACAGTGACAAGTATCTTTGTTTTGGGTGAATAAACAAGGACTATAAGGCCTCCCCATCCAACGAAGAAGAAGGAAAAGACAGCAAAGATAAGGAGACTATTTTTAGGGTTTCTGCCATAACATGCGAAGATTTCAGAAATGAACTTTTGCGGATTTGACAGCAGATGAAGGCAGCACATTGAGAGGCCTCATTCGGATGTATAACTAGGTCTACAAGGTCTCTAAGGAAAGCGAAGAAGGTTCTCCCTATAGCGAAGTAAAGAAGCCCTAATGTTCTAGGGTTTCTCCTAAGAAGAAGAGAAGTCTGACTTGGACAAACAATAGAAGAAGGACGAAGTACTAAGGAGAAAAGTGCCGAAAGGAAGAGGTCCATGTGCCAGAAATTATAGTAAAGAAAGAGGAAGGATTTGACTTATGATTGGCGAATATCCTCGTCAAGGGTCTAGGGTTTGGCAATTGTTCAAATAAGAAGATTCAACAACAAAAAACTTACCAAGGGTTTTCCTCTCAAGAGTGGAGAGTTTTTGTCCCTGGCAGAGAGCCAAACTTTTTGTTCTTGTTATTTTGTTTTGGTAGCAGTTTGATGAAACACACACACTAATAAGAAGAAGAAGATAAATTGTCAAAGTGCATCACAAATTGTTATCAAGTAATGAAGAATCACTTTACACTACTTTGCCCTAGATTCTTCAACATGGTATCAAAGCTAAGGTGACACATCAAGGAAATGGCAACTCAAGAACACTCATCAAGGAGAAGCATCTACAAAGTTGAAGCATCAAGCCTAGAAGTCTCAATCACTTCAAAGACAAGAAAGGTATTCAATCCATCAATCATCAAGGAGGTCTACAAAGCTAGAAGAAGAGCCTTACATAAAGGCACCTATAAAGAAGAGCATGTTGAAGCAGGACCTACATCAAGCTACAAGCCTTCAAGCAAATCTCATCATCAAGCAAGTCCACTTGGAAAAGGCAACTTGAAGAACAACAAGATCCAAGAAAGACAAGCCATCAAGTCTTCAAGGAGGAAGCAAATCCATTACATCTCAAAATCTATCAAGTAGGTACATGTCCCCTTCTAAATATACATCAATGTCTTTTTGCAAGGAAAGCAACAAATTGGTAATTACCAATAACTTTCTTTCATGGAGGAAGACGATTGATCTACTTGTCAAGGAGAATGACCTCCTAGAACATGTCAAAGGGAATATCACTATCCTGCTAGGGAATAGACTCAAGCCTTAGCAAAGTACAATAAGGATGAGACGAGCTCAAAGGACTCTAATAGAATCAATCAAAGACTCTCCCATTCCCTATGTCTCCAAATTTGAGACATTGAAAGAAATTTATGATAAACTAGTAGAGATATTCTCAGTATCCACAACTGGAGAATTAATATCTCTGAGGAATGAATTGTACAAGATGGTATAACAAAGGAAGGAATAGCTCCCTACTTCATGAAAATCTCTGAAATGAGAGATCAACTTCAAGAGCTTGGGGAAGTCACGTCTGACAGAGAGATGACAACTGTAGTACTCAATGCTCTACCTAAGGAGAGGGGAAACTTCACATCAAGCATATATGCCAAGAAGGAAGCAACCACTCTCAGTGAAATGTGGTCTCTATGCAAGACAGAGGAATCCAGACTTAAGGCAAAAGAAGATGTGGGATCAATGGAGCAAGCATTTTGCTACCATGGGCAAAAGAAAGGGTAAATTTGGCAAGTTTGGTCCATGAAGAACAAACCACAAATACATGTCCAAAATCCAATGTTTTGGATGCCAAGAATATGGACACTACAAAAGGAATTGTCCTAAGCTTAAAAAAGACAAAAACAACAAAAGGAAGAGGGAAGAAGCTCACATAACTCAAGAGATGAAAGAAGAAGCAAAGAAGCAAAAGAAGGAAGATCCTCCGATCTCTACTATGACTAGGTCAAACTCTTTACTTCTAGACTTCTTTCAAAGTTTTGAGTAGTATAGGAGCATGTAGAAATAGAATAATAATGCATGGTTAGAACCATCTTGTAGAATCTAGAAGCAAGGTAGAGTTCTAGATACTCATGAAGATGTAGCATTTATAATAAAAATAAATCATGCATGAGTGAAAATATCTTCTAGAATATAGGAGCATGGCAGATATAGCTCAAGATATTCATATAGAAGAGGCATACCTAGTATAAGACCTTATCCATGATGAAAGAAAAATTTGATCATAATTAAGTATCTTAGAAGACCTCCATCATCAAAGGAAAAGAAACATTTGCAAGGCAAGGATCTTTAAGATCCTATGATGGAATCTTCAAAAGAAGGTTCATGAACCAAGGCAAATGTCTCATTGGGAATCCCATTCATGGGATTCAAGAAAAGGATGATATGCAGGCAAGCTAAGATGAAGCAAGAAGGGCCACACCAAAGGATGATCAAAGGAGAATCAAGATGAGGTATGTATGCATCAAAGTTTAGTCATGTTATCATTTGTATGTTATTGAGTCATGGGTATAGTTCTATAACATGATTAAGCATGAAAGAATCTCTTTCACCAAGAACATGCTCGAAGGCATGTACCACAATGCAATGAAGGTCAACAAAAGAATATGCTCATATAAGGAGCATAAGATTGTTGACTAAGAAGCAAGAAGAAATGCTAACAAGTCCAGAAAGCAAGCAATGAAGGAATGCTCTCACAAGAAGCATTAGATGGTTGACCTATCTATCTAAGAAGAAACAAATGAAGAAAGAGATCAACCATGTGAAGAACACTATGATCACCAAGAATCACTATCTGACAAGGTACTTTGAAGATATCTCCCGAAAGAAGGCAAGACAAATCTGATAAAGAAAGAAAGGGCCCTTGACACCTATGAAGGCCTTGGAGATATAAAGGTGCAATCACTAATTCTACTCTACAGAGATGCCATGATGAAGAAGCCATCCAACAAAAGAAAAAGCAATGTTGAAGCAATATCCGGATGAAGTCATGATGGGCAACCTCTGAAACCGGATTTGTTGTTTGAGGGCCATGGGTCTGAATCCGGCGAATTAGATTCAATTCGCCCTAATTCGTGTCCGGATTTCGTGACACGTCGTGTCCGAATGGGACACGATCGAATCTGGATCGTGTCTCGTTCGGACACAACGTATCACGAAATCCGGACACGAATCTAGCAAACCAGGACCCGTGCGGCCATAAAGGGCGAAAATGCTTATGTTTTGTATCATTTTGTGTCATTCCTTTTGCAAGAGATGAGCTATGGATTTGTTGTTAGGAGTTTGGAGCAAGAAGCCAAAGGTTTGGAGCGTTTTCAAGGAGATTCAAGCAATAGGTAAGTGCATTTCCTTTCTATTTTTTTGCATTTGTATCTCAGCAGTTTGTATATGCATTTCTTTTACAAATTTGTGCATGTTTTGTTTGTTTTTTTTACAGTATTCATGGCTCAATCAAGGGCAGCAAGTAGGGGGTAAAGGAAGGGGAAGAATGTCCCCATTGGAGATGCCCCTCCTCTCCCAATATCATCAAAGCCTACTGCAAGTAATGTTGAGGGAAGACTTCCTCCTAAAGATAACATTGAGAAATATCCCTTGTGGAAATATGTCACAAGAGAGGATGGGCCAAGCAGCAAGGGTAAGGGAGAAGGCAATGTGAATTGGAGATGCAACTTTTGCCACAATAATTTCACAAGCACATATTTTCGTGTGAAAGGCCATTTTTTGGCTTGACCGGGTTGTGGAGTTAGAGCTTGTACACAAGTTCCTTTACAAAAGAGGAAAAAAATGGAAAAAGAGTTCATTGTTGGTATGGCAAATATGGCTGCAAAATAAAAATAAAAAAACCAAGAATGATGACCCCCTTCCATTTTTTAGGAAAGACACCAACAAATTTCCATTTGAGAGTTCTATTGGGCAACAAGCAGCAAAAAAAAAGGCAATTTCACTTGGTCCAATGGACAAGATTTTTCAAAAAGAGAAATGGGAAGAGCTAGATCTCACCATTGCCTTTTTTTCTATCAAAGCTTCATATCCTTTAATGTTGCACGCTCACCTCTATTTATTGAGATGTGCCAAGCTCTAACTCATGGGTCTCCATCATGGTATGTGCCTCCTAGTTTAGAGAAGCTTAGAACCACATTGTTGACGAAGGCAAAAAAAGAGGTGCAAAAAATGCTTGAGCCTATTAAAGCATCATGGCCAACATCTGGGGTTAGCATTGTTTCTGATGGATGGACAGATCCATCACAACACCCACTCATCAACTTCATGGTGTCTTCCTTTAATAGTCCAGTTTTCTTGAAAGCAATGGATACACTTGGAAAATACAAGGATGCACAATATATGGGTGAGTTGTTTATTAAAGTTATTGAAGATGTAGGTGTTGATTCTTGTGTGCAAATCATTAAAGATAATGCACCTGTTTGCAAGGCTATTGGCATGATTGGGGAAGCTAAATATCCACAAGTGTTTTTGACACCTTGCATTGTCCATTCATTGACCTTAGCACTGAAATCCATTACTTCTGATGTGCTTTGGATTGGTAACATTACTGAGGATGCACGACATATCCGTAACTTCGTACAAAATCACACAAATGCCCTCACTATCTACAAGGAGTACAGCAATCTATCATTGTTGAAGATTGTGATACATGGTTTGCCTCTTCATTCATCATGTTGAAGAGGTTGAGGGAGCTCAAGACCGCTCTTGGGGCCATGGTTATTTCGGAGTTTTGGTCTTTCTGGAGAAAGACAGATCAACTAGCCTCTAAAAGAGTGAAGAACATGGTGCTAGATGATGCTTGCTGGGAGAGGGTAGATCTAATTATTCAGATCATGGACCCTATCATTTCTTTGCTTCAATTTGCAGATACAAACAAACCCATCCTAGGAGAGGTTTATGAGGGATGGGATTCCATGATTGAGTCTGTGAGGAGCATTATTCTACAGAGTGGGTGCCCCAAGTATGACACATCACCAGAGACCTTATCTGGTACTATACAGGATATTCTTGTCAGCAGATGGGACAAGAATTGCATACCTTTACATTTTTTGGCTCACTCATTGAACCCAAAATACTACAGCCATGAGTGGCTGAATGGTGGACCTTCCCATAGATTCCCTCCTCACATGGATGGTGAAATCTCACAAGGGAGGAAAGATGCATTCAGGCGGGTTTTTCAGGATAGAGCATTGCTTGATGAGGTGGAGGATGCCTTTGCAGAGTTTTCCCACTGGCACTGGTCAATTTGTCGGATATGATGTGATTAGAGACAGGGGACTAAGAAGCCCTATTCTTGGTGGGCAAATCATGGGGCAACAAGCCCTCCTCTACAGCAGTTAGCCATGAGGCTCCTCTCTCAAGTGACTTCATCCTCTTGTTGCGAGAGGAATTGGAACACATATGTGAATTTGTATAGTGTTAAGAAGAGCAGGCTTGAGCAGTCCAGGGTAGAGACAATGGTGTATGTGCACACCAACTTTTGTCTTATTTATAGGCAGAGGGAAGAGTGATTGAAGGGAAAGACAAAGATGTGGGATGTCTTTCCTAATGATATGGGTCTGGATAGCAAAGTTGAGTTGGCATTGGCCAACATGGATCTCAATGATCCAGTGCTAAAGCCTGTTAGATTTGATGATGGTGATATTGTAGAGGGGTCATCCTCCACAGCAGCAAATGTAGGGACGACTATGGATACAGGAGAGGAGGACGGTGCAGAGGAGAGCAGTGGTGACCATGATGATGAGGGCAGTGATGCTGATTCTGATGATGTCTATGAGGATTGATGACTCATGAGTCATGGGCTACCTACTGCCTTGAGGCTTGTATACCTGTAGTTGTTTTGAATTTTCTATTTCTATTTGCATTGGCATTGCACTACCTATGTAATACATTTTGATTTTGATGACTTAATGAGAAAACTACAAATGTCAGTGTCTTTATCTTAGTATCTTGTCTTTCTCCTATTAGATCATTAATGAATTGAATATGTATTATGATTTATCATTTATGAATTTAGAATTTATGATTCATTGATTTATCATTTATGTGACATCAACATGTATTTGAATTTTGTATGTACTATGCATGCTATAATGTTACTAACTTACTTTGAAAACAGTAAAACTTACATCTAGATGAAGATCTATGTTTGAAATCAATGAATTTGTATCATTATGAGAATTTGTGTAAGAAATATCTAATATTTAATATATATATATATATATATATATATATATTTAATAAAATAATATATAACGTATCCGAACGTGTCCTGTTCCGAGGGGTCAACGTGTCCGAATCCGACACTCAAATCCCCGTATCCGACGAATCCCAATGTCAGGTTACTTAGTGGGAAACTAGGTCAAAACATACAAATACATCGAAGCATCCATGAGAAGAATATTCTAAAGCATGGACAATATGACAAAGGAGTAGCCAAGATGACAAGAAAACCTAATGCATGACATGAAAGCCACTTTCCTCGAAGGAAGCAATGACATGACAAACCAAGGAGGAAAGTGATCGATGCATGGTGCCCTACCTAGAAGAAGTTCGAACAAAGACTTCATGACATCAAGAAAAGAAGGAGATCAAGCAGCTGAAGGACCCAAGAAGAAGAAGTTGTTGATGAAGGAAAGAGTCCCAAGTTAAGAGGGAGCTCTGACAAGTCCCTGATCAAGAAGGAGTTTTTGGATCACCCATGATTACAAAGGAGTGGCAATTTTGTTTTCCATTTCATGGGTCATGCACTAGACTAGGACTAACAGCCATAAGTCTAGATGAAGGCCATGAATGGAGATGTAGACACGAGAATAGACACTACATTCTTGCCTTCAATTGGGAAGAAAGAATGGGAGGATTGGGTAATAATCTGGCATTCGATAATCTTTGAGGATGTGTAAGAATCCAAGACAAGGGTAGGCAAGAGGATCGATATTCTTTGAGGGTAGGGAACCCAAGATAAGAATAGTCCTAGAAGGTCATCCTCGGAGAACACCCGGGTGGATATGTACCTTGAAAGACAATGATGAAGGTGTCTATAATTCATTGGTCTTGCCAGCATTGTAACTCATGGTCTCGTAAAGAGATGGAAATATTAGTTAGAGCCTTGAACTATGACAATGTTGATGGATATGATGCTATAACAGATGGATTGCTAATCCGGTTTCTCTTATGTGAACTCTTCAAGATTGAAAATTTCCAAACACCTTGTAATGTTGTATGAATACCTCCATAGTTAAGAGGGAGTGTTTAAGGAAATGTAACTAGGCTAGGTCTTCATAAATGTAATTTTGATATTCGAAAAGAGAAATTATTTTTATATTATTTGTCAATGAGTTTCTTGCTCATTGAAAATAGGTCAAGCACATTTTAAAGCGCCCTAGAAAGTCAAAGTCAAAATGTAATTATGATGAGACCCTTTGAGGGCATGTTACATCATGTATGTCAAAGTACGAGGTCATGGGAACACCTCCAAGTCAAGTCAAATCCTCTCCTAGCTTCAACGAAGTCTCCAAGCAGCCAAATAATGAATAAAAGATGAATTTGTCAAGTCGGCCTTAAGAGGAGGGACAAACCTCTATTTATAGAGGTTGTCCACTCCTCATTTGATATCACTTGTGCTCTGAAATCCGCAAACAAGAAAGAAGACTGAAAGGAATGAAGAAAGCCAAGGTAAAGGGTTTACAAGGGCAGCAAGCAAGGAGGAAGAACAGTGAAGATAAAGAGACGTTTTCTAGGGCATCAACAACCACACATGCGAGGATAAGAGAGGCTCCCTGCGGTCATTTCCGAAATGAACTTTTGCAGATTTGACAGCAGATGAAGGCAGCACATTGAGAGGCCTCATTCGGATGTATAACTAGGTCTACAAGGTCACTAAGGAAAGCAAAGAAGGTTCTCCCTATAGCAAAGTAAAGAAGCCCTAATGTTCTAGGGTTTCTCCTAAGAAGAAAAGTCTAACCTGGACAAACAACAGAAGAAGGACGAAGTACTAAGGAGCAAAGTGTCAGAAGGAAGAGGTCCATGTGCCGGAAATTATAGTGCAAAAAGAGGAAGGATTTGACTTATGCTTGGAGGATATCCTAGTCAAGGGTCTAGGGTTTGGCAGTTGTTCAAATAATAAGCTTCAATAAGAGAAAACTTACTAAGGGTTTTCCTCTCAAAAGTGGAGAGGTTTTGTCCCTGGTAGAGAGCCAAACTTTGTGTTCTTGTTATTTTGTTTTGGTAGCAGTTTGATGAAACACACACACTAATAAGAAGAAGAAGATAAATTGTCAAATTGCATCACAAATTGTTATCAAGTAACGAAGAATCACTTTACACTACTTTGCCCTAGATTCTTCAACATTTTGGCCTCTTGAAATTTCGGCCTCCTGAAATTTCAACAGAATGTCGGTTTTTTGCCCAACGAAATGCCCAGAAAGACTTCAGCCTCTTTCCACATGTGTGAGGTCAAATAGAGTCAAAATATAAATAAAAGATGGGTCTGCCAATGTTGGATTTTCCAGTCAAATTTCAGACTTCTTTCTTTGTCTCTCCTTTGCATAGATGAGTAGAAGAATAGATATTGTGTGACTCGAATTGATGCCAAGAGGAGGTTGAATGGCCTTTATATAATGATCTAGTGAGCCCAAATAGGTGTCTATTTTGGGGTTGAATTAATATGGAGCCGACTTGTACCATTTGGATGCGAAAATTCAAAATTTAAATTTCTTTCTTTTGGGCTGACTTGAATATCGACCAAAGCTACAATAAAATCAACACCAATTTCCAAAATACTTCAAGAGCAAAGTATTCGGGAGTGAAAAAATGACGAAAAATGAATGAGGGTATGACTAGGGACCATGGTTATTGGCAAAAACAGCAAAGTGGAAAGTAGGAGTACAAAGTACTAATTTCCAAAATTCTCCATGAGCAAAGTATTCCGGAAGCATTTTTTTATATATATATATATATATATATATAACTATGAATAATGGTGAATTGGCAGCAGGGAAAATGAAAACCTATATCCCTGTAGTAGATAAATGATAATCATTAAATCATTAGCCATTTGGTACACAAATAACATCAAATATCTAACAGTTATAACATTGTCATACATCAACCTTCAAGCTTCAATCTTTAACGGATAACATTTGTCATCAAAACACTGTAATAGACAACATTAACCATGAAATGATACATAGTATAGTGATCAAAGAGTTGTAATATGCAATCAACAATTTAAACTTCAACTGTTGTATATTTTTTGCAAAATAAGATATAATAAAGACATAGTTCTAAGTTCTTGAATCTAGAATCTAACTAAAAACAACAAACAATTATACTCTCTGCTAAACTTTCCTAAGCATCTTGCCACCAGCAATTTCTAATTTCTTCAACCCGAGATCTAGTAGCAACAAGAATTGTTCAGGGGATGTGGGGAATCATTCTGCGAGCATACATACCTTCAAAGCAAGCTACAGGAGCAAGAGCATGAAGGGGGAAGGGGGTGTTGAAAAATGTAACTAGTGTCTGTCTTCATAATTGTATTTGTCAAAAGAAAAGAAAGATACATTTTTATTAAAGAAAGATTGACTTATTAAAGCATGGGTTTGAATCTTGGGTCAATAGTCAAATAGGTCAAGCCTCCATTGTAGGTTTCTAGGATTTTTGAGTCGAACTCAAAGTCATCCAAAGACCCTTCTTGGGCTCCTCAAAGTCAGGAAAGAAAATTATTTTGTGTCCTATATGTCCTCCACCAAGTCGACTTCCTCTCTTAACAATTTGGCTTCAATCGCTCAGTCAAGTCGACCTTATAATGTAGACACCACCGCCATATATATAGTTATGCTACTTGACTAAGAAGGTTTGAAGAAGATGAACTCTATCTAAAAAAAGAAGTATGAAAAGTGTCCAAGAAGATGTGAGAATTATCTATCTGAAAGAAGTGCGAAGTTTTTGGGAGCCGAAATTCTACAATTTATTATAGGGTCGAAGGTACAAACTTAGCTACAGAAGTGTAGTACAAGTCGAAATTATTAAAGGAGAAGACTTGTGTTGACTTCAAGGAAGAATCCTATTACATGGAAGCTGACTTAGTGGAGGGGACCTTTGTCTGGGTCTAAATGGTCTTCGATTGTCTCATCTTGATTTATAAGTGGAACAGTTGGACTGGGTTTTCCCCTAGATAGGTGATTTGCCATGGCTAAGTGCCTACATCTTCTATCCCTTGTTGTGATCTATTGAAGGAAATGTAACTAGGTTCGATCTTCATAAATGTACTTATAATATTTGTACTTATTCAAGAAAAGAAATATTATTTTTATAATATATGTCAATGAGTTTCTTGCTTCATTGAAATAGGTCTAGCACATGTTAAGTGCTATAGGTGAGTCAAGGAGTCAAAAGAAAAATGTTGAAGACCTTAAGGGCTTGTTACACCATGTATATAATTGTATTAGAGTCAAAAGGAATACCTCCAAGCAAAGTCAAAGTCTCCTTCTTGCAACGACATCCTTCAAATAGTAAAATGATGAAGAAATAGACAAGTCGGCCTACAACCATGATGTCGACCTAAAGGAGGGACGGTCCTCTATATATAGAGGTTGTCCACTCCCTCACAATGTCAACCAAGCATCTCTAAAATCTACAAAGAAAAGAGGCAATAAAAAGGGTAACGAAGGACGAAGAAAAGGTCTCCTAGTGCAGCGAAGGAAGGAGAAGGAACACTGAAGTGAAGAGGATTGTTTCTAGGGCTAGAAATAATCACACGTGCGAAGAAAAGGAGGTCAAGTTTGCGGGTATGACAGCAGGGACAAACAGTGCATGAACTAGTATTGTTTGGGCTTGAGACAAGGCCTCCCAAGTAAATCGAAGAAGTCTATCTCTCTAGCGAAAGAAAGGGACCCTAATTCTCTAGGGTACGTACCACATGTCGGAAAACGAGGGCAGTTGTACAATCATACACCTATACTTCAAGAAGAGTCTCGTTGGATCAAGAGAAGGGTGTCTCCTTAAGTGAAGAACATCTTGAAGGAAGGAAGAAGAATATCTCATCAAGAAGCTAACATAACCAAGGTCTATCTCTACACAAATCAGTGAAGAAAAGGATGAAGTGCTAGGGAGAAAAGTGCCGAAAGAAGGAAGTCCATATGCCGGGGAACTAACATAGTGCAGAAGAGAGGAAAGACTTGACTTGTGCTTGGAGGACATCCTAGTCAAGGGTCTAGCATTTGGCATTGATCAATAAGAAGCTTCAATAAGAGAAACTTACTAAAGGGTTTTCCTCTCAAGAGAAGAGAGGTTTTGGCCCTAGCAGAGAGCCAATATCGTGTGTTCTTGTTCTTATGTTTTTTATAGCAATTTGATGAAGTATACACATACGCATTAATAAGAAGAAGAAGATTAAGCTAACAAGGAAAAGTGAAAAGACTAAACAAATTGTTATCAAGTCAAGAAGAATCACACCACACCTAATTGCCCTAGATTCTTCAACATGGAATTGGAGCTAAGGTGACACATCAAGGAAAGGGCATCTCAAGAACACTCATCAAAGAAGAACATCTACAAAAGTTGAAGCATCTAGCCAAGAAGTCTCCATCACATCAAGGACAAGAAGCTCTACCATCTATCTTTCATCAAGAAAGACTACAAAGCAAAAGGAGAAGCCTTTTGTACAAAGGTACCTACAAAGAAGAGCAGATCAAGAAGGGACCTACACCACAAGCCAAGCCATCAATCAAGTTTACTTGAAGCAAGCCCACTTGGGAGAAAGTAACTTGAAGAACATCAAGATCTAAGGAAGGCAAGCCATCAAGTCTTCAAGGAGAAAACAAGTCTACTACATCTCAAAATCGATCAAGTATATGTCCCCCTCTGAAGATACATCAATGTATTTTTGCAAGGAAAGCAACAAATTGGAAGGTACTAGGTACCAATAACTTTCTTGCATGGAAGAAGAGGATTGATTTACTTCTCAAGGAGAATAAACTCCTAGAACACATCAAAGGGAATGTTACTATTCCTACTAAGGAACAAACTCAAGCCTTAGCCAAGTATAATAAGGATGAGACAAGAGCTCAAAGGATTCTAATAGAATCTATCAAGGACTCTCTCATTCCTTATGTCTCCAAAATTGAAACATATAAAGAAATATATGATAAACTAGTAGAGCTATTCTCGATAACCACAGCTAGAGAAGTGATATCTCTAAGAAATGAATTGTACAAGATGAAGATATCAAAGGAAGGAATACCTCCCTACTTCATGAAGATCTCTAAAATGAGAGATCAACTTCAAGAGCTAGGGGAAGTCATGTCTGACAAACAAATGACCATTGTAGTACTCAATGCTCTACCTGAGGATTGGGGCAATTTCACATCAAGCATATATGCCAAGAAAGAAGCTACCACACTCAGTGAAATGTGGTCTCTATGCTAGACAGAGGAAACCAAACTCAAAGCCAAGGAAAATGTGGGATCAAAGGAGCAAGCATTTGCTACCATGGCCAAGAGAAAGGCCAAATTTGGCAAATTTGGTCCACAAAGAACAAACAACAAAGATATGTCCAAAGTCCAATGCTTTGGATGCCAAGAATATGGACACTACAAAAGGAATTGTCCTAAACTTAAGAAGGACAACAACAACAAAAGAAAGAGGGAAGAAGCTCATGTGACTCAAGAAATTAAAGAAGAAGAAAAGAAGCAAAAGAAGGAAGATCCTTTGGATCTCTACTATGACTAAGTCGAACTCTTTACTTAAAGTCTTCTTTCAAAGTTTTGAATAGGATAGGAGAATGTAGGAATAGAATAAAATTGCATAGCTAGAAACATCTTATAGAATCTAGAAACATGAAGTACATGGAGTTCTAGAAACTCATGTAGAAAGAGCATTTATAAATCAGAACAAAATGCATGGTTAGAAATATCTTCTAGAATATAGGAGCATGGTAGATATAGCTCAAGATATTCATGTAGAAGGAGCATACCTAGAATAGGACCTCATCCACAATGAAAGAAAATTGATCATGATTAAGAATCTTAGAAGACCTCCATCATCAAAAGGAAAGAAACATTTGCAGGGTAAGGCTCTTCAAGATCCTATGGTGGAATCTTCAAAAGAAGATTCATAAACAAAAGCAGATGTCTCATTAGGAATCCCATTCATGGGATTCAAGAAAAGGATGATATGCATGCAAGCTAAGATGGAGCAAGAAGGGCCACATCGAGGACAACCAAATGAAGCTAAGATGTTCAAAGGAGAATCAAGATGAGGAATGTATGCATCAAAGTTTAGTCATGTTATCATTTGTATATTATTGAGCCATGGGAATAGTTCTATAACATGATCAAGTAGGAAAGAATCTCTTTCACCAATGACATGCTTGAAGGCATGTACTACAATGCAATGAAGGTCAACAAAAAGAAATACTCACAAAACGAGTATAAGATTGCTGACCAAGAAGCTAGTTAAGAAGAAATGCTAACTAGCTCTAGAAGCAAGCAATGAGGAGGTGCTCTCACAAGGAGCAGGAGGCGGTTGACCTATTTATGCAAGAAGAAGCAAATGAAGAAAGAGATCACAAAGAATCACTATCTGACAAAGATCCATCGAAGACATCTCTCGAAAGAAGGCAAGACAACTCTGACTAAGGAAGAAAAAGATCAAAGGACCCTTGACACCTGTGAAGGCCTTGGTGATATGAAAGGTGCAGATAATTGATTCTACTCTACGAATATGTCATGATGAAGAAGCCATCCAACAAATGTACCATTTAATGTTGAAGTGTTGATTTGGGGTAGCATCGGATGTGCTCTAGCCACGAAACTTGGTGGAGAGGCTAAGGCACATGAGATCTCCAATAGCCAAAAAGGGTTTGGACAGATTCTAAACAGTTTGGGAGATATTAAAATAATTAATATTTTTAATGAAATCCCTAAGTCTAAACTTAGGGAAAATAAAATATTAATGTGAATTAATATGAAACTGTGTTAGAATGGTCCAAAAATCATGGATCAAACCAGATATAATCTTAGCCGTTGATTAGGGACTTAATCTCGGTTGTTGATTTGTCAACAAGAAAAGTATAAGAGGAGGCTTGAGGATCACTTGG
Organism: Pinus tabuliformis; assembly: GCA_031772625.1. Taxonomy (NCBI): domain Eukaryota; kingdom Viridiplantae; phylum Streptophyta; class Pinopsida; order Pinales; family Pinaceae; genus Pinus; species Pinus tabuliformis. Next base: position 403,942,151 of record CM062807.1, on the reverse strand, counting down.
AGGACACACTGAGGGAGACCAATCAGCTCAATTTATGGAGCAGGATTAGCTAAGAAATTGAACCAGTGGTCTGGTGAGCAGTCAGAAGGTAGCAAGTATGGAACAAAGAGACGGGAGATCAATGCAAAGGTAGAAAAGGCAGACGTAGGGCCAGAGGGAGCCACGCAGAGGCAGCAGAGACTGCGCAAAGCCAGCAGGACATGCGTCATCCACGCAGAGGCTATAGGAGTGACGCAGGAGGCCAGAGAGGCTGCACAGAGTCTCAACAGGCTGATGCAGAGGGTTTCAGGCCACATCAGCAGGGCTGATGCTGGGTTCAGAAAAAGTGTTCGAGAATTTATCTATCTGTCGGTAAGCCAGTTTGGCACCCTGTTGTAATAGAAAATTGTTGAATAATAAAATCCTCCCTTGTTGCACCGGTTTTCCCACATTGGGCTTTTCCGGGAACATTAATCCAAAATATTTGTGTCAATGTGTTGATTCTTGTGCATATGTTTGTTTCTGTATTATGGTGTGATATTTGTAGCAGTATTTATTTTAATATTTACTAAAGTGATTTCATGAATAACTTATGATGGAATAAGTAGGAAAAGTAAATCAGTTGTTGCAGTGATAGAATTTTCACATGGTATCAGAGTAAGTAATCATAGACAAAAAGGGAAAATCAATTATGGGTCGAGACCACGATGAAGAGGCATCCACCTTAAGGGACTCACACAGATTTTCAGAAGATTGCACAAGAGAAAGAGATTTCGATTTCTTTATGTTGGCTTCCAGGCTGGAAGAAGAAGTGGCATGCATGACTAGTGTTGCATCATCAGAAGTATGGTATAAAGATAGTGGAGCCTCATGGCATATGACAGGAATCAGGGAGTGTTTCTCAGAATATCGAGCAGAGAAGATGAACTTTCAAATCACCATGGGGAACAAGGCAAAGTCCACTCCAGTAGGGAAGGGTACCATAATTTTTCAGACAGAATCGGGAGAGCGGTTTCGTGCCATAAATGTGTTGCATGTACCAGGATTGGGGATGAACTTACTTTCTGTGTCACAACTACAAGGCAAGGGCTATGACGTCTACTTCATCAAGGAAAAGGTATACGTCAAACACCCGAGCTAGAAAAAGAAAGTGCAGATCGAAATCAAAAGTAATCAGTTGTATAGATTACAACTAGAATCACCAATGGCACTAATAGGCAGTCCTGGGGACAAGGACTTGAATGAACTATGGCATAGAAGGATGGGTCACTTGCACCATGGAGCTCTAAGAATTCTCAGGAGCATTGTAACAGGAGTTCCAGATCTGAGTACGGAACAAGATGATGTATGCAGGGGATGCGCTCTAGGAAAGTATGCCAAGGCCGCATTTCCTAGGAGCAAACACAAGGCCAAGAGTGTACTAGGAATGATACACTCAGATATCTGCAGACCTATGTCCGTCAAAGCTCTCAATGGTGCCGAGTATTTCCTTACCTTCATTGATGACCACTCGAGGAAAACTTGGATTTATTTTCTGAAAACCAAGGATGAGGCTTTATGTCGATTCAAGGAGTTCAAGGCTCTGGTGGAGAATCTGATTGGAAAGAAAATAAAAGTTTTGCGCTCAAATAATGGTGGAGAGTATGTCGATAAGGACTTCACTGATTATTGCGCTAAGGAGGGCATCAGAAGAGAGTGGACAACTCCCTACAATCCGAAGGACCGGAGCAGAATGGGGTAGCAGAAAGAAAGAACGGGACTATTGTAGAAGCAACTAGGGCCATGTCGTATGATCAAGATATGCCAAAATTCCTGTGGGCGGAAGCATGCAACACAGTTGTCTATGTTCAGAACAGGACTCCTCATTGGGCATTGGGCAAGATTACTCCAGAGAAAGTCTTGACTGGGAAGATGCCTGAAGTCGGTGATTTCAGGATATTTGGGAGTTTAGCATATTGTCACATACCCGAAGAAAAGAGGAAGAAGCTGGATCAGACTGTGCGGAAAAGGGATATCTGGTGGGATATAGCGAGAACGCTAAGGCATACAGAATCTATCTTCCAGGGAGCAGAAAGGTATTAGTACGACGAGATGTAAAGTTCATAGAGGACAGAGCTTTCAGAAGAATCGTGAAACGCCTTCGGAGGAGCAGTCGAAAGAGGATCCATTGGTCATGCCTCTTCAACCAACAGAAGTGAAGAATTCTTCCTCAGGTCAGGAAGATTCTCAAGATGAGGAGGAGGAGCGAACAGAAGCACATGTTGGCAGAGGAAGAACTAGCAAGGAACTTTGTCAGATTCTGCATGATGCAGAGAACTTCATTAGTGAGACAAGGAACAGTAAGAGGGAGCAAAAACAGCCAGACAGATATCACGCGTTAGTAGCTCAAGATGGAGAGCCTACCAGCTTCAAGGAGGAAGCTCAGCATCAGGTCTGGCTAGATCCGATGGTAGAGGAGTATAACTCCATAATGGTGAACGATGTCTGGGAAGTGGTGTCAAGACCTCAAGACAGAACTGTGGTAGGTTCGAGATGGATCTACAAGATCAAATATGCTGCAGACGGCAGTGTTGAGAAATACAAGGCCAGGTTTGTGGCTAAGGGGTATGCTCAAAAGGAAGGGATTGACTATAAGGAAACCTTCGCCCCGATAGCTAGGTATACATCTATTAGGACCGTGATATCTCTTGCAGCCCAGATGGGATGGGAGATCCATCAGACAGATGTCAAGACAGCATTTCTAAATGAGGTAATAGAAGAAGAGGTATACATTGAACAACCAGAGGGCTTTGAAACTCATGAGAAGAAATCTCATGTATGCAGACTGAAGAAAGACTTGTATGGGCTGAAGCAAGGACCGAGAGCATGGTATGGTTGAATAGATGGCTACTTGCAGAAGATGGGGGTTTGTCAAGAGTGATGCGGATCCGAATCTCTACTATCTAGTCATAGAGAACGAGCCACTTATCTTAGTATTATATGTGGATGATCTCTTTCTGACAGGATCATCCAGACTCATTGAGGACTGCAAGAAGAATCTAGCCACAGAGTTCGATATGAAGGATCTAGGACAAATGCACTACTTCCTAGGGTTGGAAGTTTGGCAACAGAAAGGAGAAATCTTCCTTGGGCAAGGGAGGTATGCTACAGAAATCCTGAAAAGATTCGGGATGGGAGACTATAGACCTATGGCTATGCCAATGATCACCAACTGGAAGAAGATTGATGCATCAGAAGACAAGGATGTCGATCCCACCCTATACCGGCAGATCATAGGGTCCCTGATATATCTGGTCAATACCAGGCCAAATATTTGCTACGCTATCAACACCCTCAGTCAGTTCATGGTGGAACCAAAGAGGGTACACTGGACAGTAGCCAAACACGTTCTCAGGTATTTACAGGGAACAGTTGATTATGGGCTCTTATACACCAAGGGAAAGGATATCAGGTTGAGTGAATTTACTGATGCGGATTGGGCAGGAAGTTTAGTGGATCGGAAAAGTACCTCTGGGTACTGTTTCAACATTGGATCAGGAATGACCTCATGGTGCAGTAGGAAACAGAAGTTCGTGGCTCTGAGCTCATCTGAGGCAGAATATATGGCAGCAAGCAGAGCTTCATGTGAGGCCATATGGCTTAGAAAACTGCTGGTGAACCTATTCAGAAGAAATATTGAGGCGACCAGGATCATGTGCAATAATCATAGCTACATCAAACTCTCTGAGAATCCAGTGTTTCATGATAGGTTGAAGCATATTGGTATTCGGTGTCACTTTGTCGGAGACTGTGTCCAACGATGAGCTGTACAGTTGAGCTACACTCCTATAGGAGAATAGGTGGTAGATATCCTCACCAAGGCCCTTAGAAAGTCAAAATTTGACTACTTCAAGGAAAAGATGGGAATGGTAAAGAACCCCTTTCAGAAGTAGAAATGAGTGTGAAGAGGGAGTTGCAGTGCAGATGCAGTGTTGAGAGAAAGGACCAGCAACAGCACAGATGCAGAGGGAGTTGTCATACATATGCAGCAATAGCAGTCGCAGTGACAGAGCCATGGGCAGCAGTACAGGATACAGCGATGCAGAGGATGTTGGGCAGGAAGGCTTAGCATCAGCACAGGAACCAATGTCGGATGATCAGGGTGATGCTCAGTGAGGAGTATTGCCAGAGCACAGTCCTCGCTAAGAGGGAGTTGATTTGGGCCAGCATCGAATGTGCTCTAGCCATGAAACTTGGTGGAGAGGCTGAGGCACATGAGATCTCCAATACCCAGAAAGGGTTTGGGCAGATTCAAAACAATTTGGGAGATATTAAAATAATTAATATTTTTAATATAATCCCTAAGTCTAAACTTAGGGAAAATAAAATATTAATGTGAATTAATATGAAACTGTATTAGAATGGTCCAAAAGTCATGGATCAAGCCAAATCTAATCTTACTCGTTGATTAGGGACTTAATCTCGGTCATTGATTTGTCAACAAGAAAAGTATAAGAGGAGGCTTGAGGGTCACTTGGAGGACACACTGAGGGAGACCAGTCAGTTCAATTTTTGGAGCAGGGTTAGCTAAGAAATTGAACCAGTGGTCTGGAGAGTAGTCAAGAGGTAGCAAGTACAGAACAGAGAGTCGGGAGATCAGCGCAGAGGCAGAAAAGGCAGACGCAAGGTCGGAGGGAGCCATGCAGAGGCAGCAGAGACTGCGCAGAGCCAGCAGGGCCTGCGTCATCCATGCAAAGGCTACAAGAGTGACGCAAAAGGCCAGAGAGGCTACGCAGAGTCTCAACAAGCTGACGCAAAGGGTTTCAGGCCACGCAGAGGTCAGCAGGGCTGACGTTGGGTTCAAAAGAAGTGTTGGAGAATTTGTCTTTCTGTGGATAAAGCAGTTTGGCACCCTGTTGTACTAAAAAATTGCTGAATAATAAAATCCTCCCTTGCTGCACCGGTTTTCCCACATTGGGTTTTTCCAGGGACATTAGTCCAAAATATCTGTGTTAATGTGTTGATTCTTGTGCATATGTTTGTTTCTGTATTACGGTGTGATATCTGCAGCAGTATTTATTTTAATGTTTATTGAAGTGATTTCATGACTAACTTATGTTGGAATAAGTAGGAAAAGTAAATCAATTGTTGCAGTGATAGAATTTTCACATGAAGCAATATCAAGATGAAGTCATGAAGGGCTACTAAATCAAAGCATTGGAACAAGCAAATACAAAGAAGCATCCATGTAAAGAGTAGTCTAAAGCATAGACAAGATGACAGGAATAGCCAAATGACAAGAGATCCTAATATATGACAAGAAGACCACTTTCCACAAACAAAGCAATGACATGACAAACCAAGAAGGAAAGTGATCGATGGATGGTGCCCTACCAAAAGGAAGTTCGGACCAAGACTTCATGACATCGACGAAAACAAGAAGATCAAGCAGCTGAAGGACCCACGAAGAAGAAGTTGATAATGAATGGACAAGTCCCTCGCTAAGAGGGAGCTATAACAAGCTCCCAATTACAAAGGAACTTGGACAAGTACCTTGTCAGAGGATACTTGGGAATATCTTCCTCAATTGAGAGGAAGTGATAGACACAACGTTCTTGTCTTCACTTGGAAAAAAGAATGGGAGGATTAGGTAATCATCTAGCATCTGATACTCTTTGAGGATGTGTAGGGCATCCAAGACAACAGTAGGCAAGAGGACCAATATTCTTTGAGGGCTAGGAACCCAAGACAAGAATAGTCCTATAAAGTCATACTTAATGAACACTCGAGTGGGTATGTACCTTGAGAGGCAATGACTAAGGTGTCTATAAGTCATTGGTCTCGCCAACATTGTGCTCTGATCTATTGAGAGATAGAGCTATTAGTCAAGGCCTTGTTGTGGAACCAATGTTGATTATTATGATGCTATAACAAAAGGATTGCAAATATGGTTTCTCTTATGTGAATTCTTCAAGATTGAAACATACCCAAACACCTTGTAATGTTGTATGAATACCTCCTTAGTTAAGAGGGAGTGTTGAAGGAAATGTAACTAGGTTCGGTCTTCATAAATGTACTTTTGATGTTTTTACTTATTCAAGAGAAGAAATATTATTTTTATAATATATGTCAATGAGTTTCTTGCTTATTGAAATAGATCTAACACATGTTAAGTGTCATAGGTGAGTCAAGTAGTCAAAAGAAAAATGTTAAAGACCTTAAGGGCATGTTACACCATGTATATAATTGTATTAGAGTCAAAAAGAATACCTCCAAGCAAAGTCAATGCCTCCTCCTTGCAACGACATCCTTCAAACAACAAAATGATGAAGAAATAGACAAGTCAGCCTACAATGATGATGTCGGCCTCAAGTCGGCCTAAAGCAAGGACAATCCTCTATATATATAGGTTCTCCACTCCCTCACAACATCAAACAAGCATCTCTGAAATCTGCGAAGAAAGAGGAAAGAGAAAGGGTAACGAAGGATGAAGAAGAGGTCTCCTAGTGCAGCAAAAGAAGGAAAAGGAAAACCAAAGTGAAGAGGATTGTTTCTAGGGCTAGAAAAAATCACACGTGCGAGGAAAAGGAGGTCAAGTCTGAAAGTATGACAGCAGAGACAAACAGTCCATGGAATAGTATTATTTGGGCTTAAAAATAGGCCTCCCAAGTAAAGCGAAGAAGCCTATCTCTCTAGCGAAGGAAAGGGACCCTAATTCTCTAGGGTACGTACCACACGTGGGAAAACTAGGGCAGTTGTACAGTCATACACCTATACTTCAAGAAGAGTCTCGTTGGATCAAGAGAAGGGTGTCTCCTTAAGTTAAGAACATCTTGAAAGAAGGAAGAAGAATATCTCATCAAGAAGCTAACATAGCTAAGGTCTATCTCTAGACAAATCAGTGAAGAAAAGGACGAAGTGCTGGGGAGAAAAGTGTCAGAAGAAGGAAGTCCATGTGTCGGGGAACATGGTGCAGAAAAGAGGAAAGACTTGACTTGTGCTTGAAGGAAATCCTAGTCAACGACCTAAGGTTTGGTATTGATCAATAAGAAGCTTAAATAAGAGAAACTTACTAAAGGGTTTTCCTCTCAAGAGAAGAGAGGTTGTGGCCCTTCCAGAGGGCCAATATCTAGTACACACATATGCATTAATAAGAAGAAATAGATTAAGCTAACAAGCAAAAGTGAAAAGACTCCACAAACTGTTATCAAACCAAGAAGAATCACACCACACCTAATTGCCCTAGATTCTTCAACATGATCTTCATTGTTTGGCATTTGTCTTGATGAAAGGAACGTAATAAATTGAAAGAAGAATAATAAGAAGAAAAGAGCAATCACAAGAAAATGTCAAATTCTAAGAGAAATCTACCTAAAGAACCTAATCCATATGATGCCCTAGATTTCTCAACATGGTATCAGAGCAAGGTTCATTTGCATAAGCGCAGTAAGAAGGTCACTAAGGTTTCAAGGCAACAAGAAGGAACCAAGTCTCCTGAGACATTTTGACCACTAGAGTGGCACTTGATGATTATATGAAGACTCCACGCCCAAGGATGATCTAGAGAATAGTTGTACAATCATATATCATCAATCAACAGAGTTTTTTAACTCTACTTCTATCTTCTCATCATCTTTCTTATACCTAGATTCCACACCCTGCAGGAATTGTAATAAGTGATGGTAGTAATAATGAGTTTTTGAGTCTGTAACAGGTCTAGGATGTTGAGACTTGATTAGCAAACGAGTACACCTTGGAGTGTTTTTTTATCTGGTTAATTATCCCTTCTTTTCCAGAGGGGGAAAATTTTATGGGTTTCTTCACTCACTTTTAGTTTTTACCCCAAAGTCGGGGTGATGGTTTGAAAGTTGAGCCCCTAACACATCTTAGTGTCTAGAGTCAATGTATATTACCATACTAGATCACAAAAAAAAAAATTGTGGAATTTGGCTAGCTCTAAGTAGGATGTTTGAATAATTAAAAATTTCCAGCAAAACGGGAATTTTTAATTATTTTCTATGTAATGGTGTAAATAAGTGGCCTTAGGAAATGTCTAGGGCATATGACTACTAGAAATTCATCTTCAGAGACCCAGCATTATTCTAGGACCCATTTTGGGGGTCAAAAAACGACTTATAGTCCCTCAAAAGCTGATTTTCCTCATGGCAATGGCAAATACGAGGAAAAAATTCAAAAATTAATAATTGGAAAAAATAATTATTTTTTCCAAAGTCAAAAATGAGTTGAAGGGTGACATGGAAGTTCATAGGAGAAGTCAAAGCTGATGTAGCAAGTATGTGGGGTCCACCACATAAGGTACAAGTCAAAGTCAAATGTGCCAAGTGCCAAGTCAAAGGAAGCCAAGTTGTTTCACGATGAAGTCATGAAGTATTACACATGACAAAATATTCATGTTAGATTTAATTCAAAACCAAGAGGGAAAAAATGTGATGGAATTAAAATATAGGGTAAAGTTAGTGAGTGGGGAATGGACCCCACCTCACTCTCCTTTGTTATGTATGGGCAATTAAAAGAGAAATATGCACATGCCATAAAATTCAAAGTCAAAGCACTGTCTCATGTACGCTGCCAGCAAAGAAACTCCACTCAGCCAGCAACTAAAGTTAATAACACAGCACATGTTTTGATATCAGTTTTAGTGGGGACAGCTCTGCCACATGGGACAGTTCTTGTCCCCCTCCATTCCATGCACACCAAAGACATACGCTGCCAGCAAATTAAATCATACGCAGCAAATTGAGGGCAGTCCACATAGGCACAATCAAACAGCTAGTCACAAGAGGATACGCAGATCAGACTTGGCAGCCACATGCAGTTTACAAGTGGTCTACGAACAACAGTTTAGAGGCAACCAAATGCACAGCTAAATGCAGTCTAGAACAGGGTACAAACAGCAGTTTGAGTAGAGTTGTCATTCCTTTGATGGATTTGGTGAGAAATCAAGGGGAATGTGCTCCAAGTTCAGCGTCTACACTCCACACATGGCAACCATCGAAGGAAATTCGAATTTGGCACATGGGTATGTTGTCCATCCTCAAGAAAAACGTTGTCACATCTTAGAAATCAACTTACACACTTGGCATTGGAGCTCCACTTATCAAATTCGAATTTCCTTTGGATCATCATCAGCATGCCACTTGCCATTTCTCATCTTCATTGGGATCTCAGTCATGTGGCCACTTGGAAACTCAGTTTATCATTGGGATTATCTCCATTGCTACACTTGTCATTTCATCTTTCATTGGGATTGGCTCCCATAGTTCTATTTAAATGAGCCTTTGGCTCTCATATTGTATCGTAGAATGAGCTATTGGGCTTTACTCTGCTGGATTTTGTATTCATTTTCATATAATAAAAGAGACTTTGGAGTACTACTGTGTTGGTGTTCTCCTACCGTTTCTTGAGGTGATGTTATTTCAATTGTTGTGCTTTATATTCTACATGTATGTTAGATTATGCTAGTTATCATTTTGCCACTTGTTTAGATTAACATATGCAAGCTATCTTGTATGGGTTTTGGGTTAGAGAAATACTCTAGGAAGAGGAGCACTAGAAGATTTTTGATGAAATCTCTAGCCTTCTCCTCCATTGTATAATCTAATCCCTTATGATTGCTGACATCTTTTTCCAAGTGTGTAGAGATCTTTAGATTTGGTTGAAGGATTTACTTGGGCGTGGGGTACTTCTCCAATAGACGAACTAACTCCCAAGATCAAGAATAAAAAGACCCAATCGGTTTGTCTCAAGGATCTCATCAAACGATTTTGAAAGAGGGAGTTTCCTTTCCCTTAGCCTACTAAGATCACATAAATTTAAATTAAATATTTTTCTTGATCAATATCTTGTGTTTTCAAGGATTTTATTTGCTACCTAGAGCATTGTTTTAAATAGACAAGTATGGAGTTCTACTTGCATGTCTTGATCTAGTTCTTGTACACTAATTGTAGATTATCATTTTGACTCTTTCATGTCATCTTTGTCTCCATTTTAGGATTGCTTTGCTTTCAATTTTTGAAGCATTCTACTTTTGTTTTAAGCAAAATACAATTTCATTTCTTAAAGAGCAAATACATGGAAGGCACTGGTTGTTTATGTATTTCATGCTTATCTTATGATGGTTATTGCTCATATCAGTTTTTGCTTATAAATCTTAAAGAAATAATCCATTTAACTCTAACAATTCTCCTAGAAACTCACATCTCTTTTTAACTTCGCTTTTCATTAGGGACCACTTAACTTTTCATTAGGGACCACCCCCCTTAACTAACCTAGGAGATAGCTTAAACGGAGAGAGAAGGGATTTAGTGTGACAGCCCCTTCTCTGAGTTCTCTGCCACCAACCACACCTTGTGGGGTTGAAGGCTTTTTTCACTGACTTGTAGGTAGGTGTAGGCAACAGGGTCAACATCTTTGGCGCCATTGTCGGGGACAAGCTTTCTTGTACCTGGGAAATCGACTAACCTTTTGGTTTTATCATTTTTTAACTTTAGATTTAGATTCTTGCTCAAGGGGCAACTCCACTCAATCCAAATTTTGCAAGATTCTCTACTAGGAGAAATTCAAGTGGTCTAGTTAGCCCCTCTCCTGATCCTGAAAGGTTAGCCCCTCTCCTGATCCTGAAAGGGTTTTTAGAGAGAGGTTGAATAGACTTTCTCGTAGTATAGCTCTTGTTAGTCTTAGGCAAGAGGCTATTTTTTATATTCATTTGCTTTTTCAAGAACAAGTAGAGCCTAGCATCATGAATGATCTTTTTGCTCCTTGTGACTTTAGTAATATAAATGGTTATCCTCACAATATCCTTGACAAGGCTATTGAAAAGTTGCCTTCCTTTCAAGGTAACAATTCCATTAGTGCTACATCACATGTGAAAAACTTTAATGTTTGTATCTTTAAATGGTGTAACACTACTAATTATGAGGATGTGAAGATGAGATTTTTTGTTTTATCTTTAGAAGAGGACGCTCTTGATTCGCTCACTGAACAACCTACTAACTCATATAACTCTTTACAAGCCATTCTAACTGCATTTTTAGATAAGTTTGGAGAGAAGAAGGAAAATAGGCATTTGATCAATGCCATTAGCAACAAGAAGAAATATGCACATGCCATAAAATTCAAAGTCAAAGCACTGTCTCATGTACGCTGCCGTAAAGAAACTTCACTCAGCCAGCAACTAAAGTTAATAACGCAGCGCATGTTTTGATATCAGTTTTAGTGGGGACAGCTCTACCACATGGGACAGTTCTTGTCCACCTCCATTGCATGCACAGTCCACGCAGGCACAATCAAACACACAGTCACAAGAGGATACACAAATCAGAATTGGCAGCCACATGCAGTTTACAAGTGGTCTACGAACCACAGTTTAGAGGCAACGAAATGCACAACTAAATGCAGTCTAGAACAGGGTACAAACAACAGTTTGAGAAGAGGTGGCATTCCTTTGATGGATTTGGTGAGAAATCAAGGGGAATGTGCTCCAAGTTCAGCGTCTACACTCCACACATGGCAACCATGAAAGGATATTCGAATTTGGCACATGACTATGTTGTCCAACCTCAAGAAAAACGTTGTCACATCTTAGAAATCAACTTACACACTTGGCATTGGAGCTCCACTTATCAAATTCGAATTTCCTTTGGTTCATCATCAGCATGCCACTTGCCATTTCTCATCTTCATTGGGATCTTAGTCATGTGGCCAATTGGAAACTCAATTTATCGTTGGGATTATCTCCATTGCTATACTTGCCATTTCATCTTTCATTGGGATTGGCTCCCATAGTTCTATTTAAATGAGCCTTTGGCTCTCATATTGTATCATAAAATGAGCTATTGGGTTTACAGAGACTGTTGGATTTTGTATTCATTTTCATATAATAAAAGAGACTTTGGGGTACTATTGTGTTGTTGTTCTCCTTCCATTTCTTGAGTTGATGTTATTTCAATTGTTGTGCTTTATATTCTACGTGTATGTTGGATTATTCTAGTTATCATTTTTCCACTTGTTTGGATTAACATATGCAAGTTATCTTGTATGGTTTTTGGGTTAGAGAAATACTCTAGGCAGAGGAGCACTAGAAGATTTTTGGTGAAATCTCTAGCCTTCTCCTCCATTGTATAATCTAATCCCTTATGATTGCTGACATATTTTTCCAAGTGTCTAGAGATCTTTAGATTTGGTTGAAGGATTTACTTGGGCGTGGGGTAGCTCTCCAATAGACGAACTAACTCCCAAGATCAAGAATACAAGGACCCAATCAGTTTGCCTCAAGGATCTCATCAAACGATTTTGAAAGAGGGAGTTTCCTTTCCTTTAGCCTACTAAGATCACATAAATTTAAATTAAATATTTTTCTTGATCAATATCTTGTGCTTTCAAGGATTTTATTTGCTACCTAGAGCATTGTTTTAACTAGACAAGTATGGAGTTCTACTTGCATGTCTTGATCTAGTTCTTGTACACTAATTGTAGATTATCATTTTGACTCTTTCATGTCATCTTTGTCTCCATTTCAGGATTGCTTTGCTTTCAATTTTTGAAGCATTCTACTCTTGTTTTAAGCAAATTACAATTTCATTTCTGAAAGAGAAAATACTTGGAAGGCACTGGTTGTTTATGTATTTCACGCTTACCTTATGATGGTTATTGCTCATATCAGTTTTTGCTTATAATTCTTAAAGAAATAATATATTTAACTCTAACAATTCTCCTAGAAACTCACATCTCTTTTTAACTTAAATTTTCATTAGCGACCACCCCCCTAGCTAACCTAGGAGATAGCTTAAACGGAGCAAGAAGGGATTTAGTGTGACAGCCCCTTCTCTGAGTTCTCTGAGTTTGACTTAGTCATAGTAGAGATCCGAAGGATCTTCCTTCTTTTGCTTCTTTTCTTCTTCTTTAACCTCGAGTCATGTGAGCTTCTTCCCTCTTTCTTTTGTTGTTGTTGTCCTTCTTAAGCTTAGGACAATTCCTTTTGTAGTGCCCATATTCTTGGCATCCATAGCATTGGATTTTGGACATATCTTTGTTGTTTGTTCTTCGTGGACCAAATTTGCCAAATTTTCCCTTTCTCTTGGCCATGGTAGCAAATGCTTGCTCCTTTGATCCCACATCTTCCTTTGCTTTAAGTCTGGTTTCCTCTGTCTTACATAGAGACCACATTTCACTGAGTGTGGTTGCTTCCTTCTTGGCATATATGCTGGATGTGAAGTTGCCCCAATCTGCAGGTAGAGGAGCATTGAGTACTACAATTGTCATTTCTCTGTCAGACATGACTTCCCCAAGCTCTTGAAGTTGATCCCTCATCTCAGAGATCTTCATGAAGTAGGGAGCTATTCCTTCCTTTGATATCTTCATCTTGTACAATTCATTTCTTAGAGATATCACTTCTCTGGCTATGGATAACGAGAATAGCTCTACTATCTTATCATAAATTTCTTTTGATGTCTAAAATTTGGAGACATAAGGAATGAGAGAGTCCTTGATAGATCCTATTAGAATCCTTTGAGCTCTTGTCTCATCCTAATTATACTTGACTAAGTCTTGAGTTTGTTCCTTAGCAGGGATAGTGATATTCCCTTTGATATGTTCTAGAAGTTCATTTTCCTTGAGAAGTAGATCAGTGCTCTTCTTCCATGCAAGAAAGTTGTTGGTACCTACCAATTTATTGCTTTCCTTACAAAAAGACATTGATGTATATTCAGAAGGGGGCATGTACTTACTTGATAGATTTTGAAATGTAGTTGACTTCCTTTCTCCTTGAAGTCTTGATGGTTTGCCTTCCTTGAATCTTAATGTTCCTCAAGATGTCTTCTCAAAGTGGACTTGCTTGCTTGAGGATTTGTGACTTGTAAGTCCCTCTTTGATCTACTCTTCTTTGTAGGTGCCTTTATATAAGGCTCTTCTTCTAGCTTTGTAGTCTCCCTTGATGAATGATTGATGATAGACCTTCTTGTCCCTGATGTGATAGAGACTTCTTGGCTTGATGCTTCAACTTTGTAGATGTCCTTCCTTGATGAGTCTTCTTGAGATGCCCTATCCTTGATGTGTCACCTTAGCTTTGATACCATGTTGAAGAATCTAGGGCAATTAGGTGTAGTGTGATTCTTCTTGACTTGATAACAATTTGTGGAGTCTTCTTACTTTTCTTGTAAGCTTAATCTTTTTCTTCTTATTGATGCATGTGTGTGTACTCCATCAAACTGCTACCAAAACATAAGAACAAGAACACAAGATGTTGGCTCTCTGCCAGGGCCAAAACCTCTCTTCTCTTGAGAGGAAAACCCTTTAGTAAGTTTCTCTTATTGAAGCTTCTTATTGATCAATGCCAAACCTTAGACCCTTGATTAGAATGTCCTCCAAGCACAAGTCAAGTCCTTCCTCCATTTTGCGCTTCGTTCACCGGCACTTCCTTCTTTTGGCACTTCGTTTTTCGGCACTTCGTCCTTCTTCCAACTATTGTTAGATCTTGTTGCACTTGCTCTAGAAGAGATACCTTTGATGAGACCCTTTCCTTATGATGATCCCTTCCTTCTCTTCACCAACCAATGAACTTGTATGACTGTAATGGGAGGGTTGTTATGACAGCAGAGATAGCCTCCTTCTCCTCGCACGTGTGACTGTAATAGGCTTTAGAACAGCCCTATTACCTTCACTTTTCTTCCTTGCTACTTCGCTTGAGTGGGAGACCCTTTAGGCCTATGTCTCTAGCCCAAATGATGAGATATGTTTGGTTGTGAGTCTCTGTTGTTATGACCGCAGGCAGCCTTCCTCTTCCTCGCACGTGTGACTGTATTTGCTCTAGAAACCAGCCTCCAACCTTCGCTTATGCTTCCCTTTACTCAGCTGCACTAGAAGCTCCTTGACTTCGTCCTTTTTCATTCTTTTCTTGTCTCCTTAACTTCGATGATTTCAGAGCTGTGAGTGCTTATGGTGGAGTGGATAGCCTCTATATATAGAGGATTGTCCCTCCTTTTAGGCCGACCAGAAGGCCAACTTGAGGATTGTTTGTAGGTCGACTATGAGGATTGTTTGTAGGCCGACTAGAAGGCCAACTTGAGGACTATTTGTAGGCCGACTTGCTATCTTACTTCGGATGGCTTCTTTGGTGGTGTCACATGCTTGGAGATTTCTCTTCGATGGTGGCTTTGCTTTGGAGGATACTTTGCTTTGGAGGAGACTTGACTTTGCTTCGAGGAGTATTCTTTGACTTATATACATGGTGCAACATGCCCGTAGGGTCTTCAACATTTTCTTTTGACTATTTGACTTACCTATAACACTTAATCATGTGCTAGACCTATTTCAATGAGCAAGAAACTCATTGACATATATTATAAAAATAGTATTTCTTTTCTTGAATAAATACAAATATCAAAAGTACATTTATGAAGACCGAACCTAGTTACATTTCCTTCAATAGGACGAACGTACGTAATTGTGAGGTATGTATAGTATATTCATTTGTTAAGATTTTCTAAGGTTAATTAATTACATGGTTCTAGGGTTTGTTATCAATTGTTGAAATTGATATTGATATCTAGGATTGTAAACCCTAGATGGCTCATGGATAAACCCTGGTCATATGAAATCCTAAACCTAATTTACTTGCGCCCACATAAAAACCGTATTTCATGATTTCTAGGGCTTGTGTGTAGTTTAGGGTATAGATGGATGTGAAGACTTCGTAAGCTAATATTTGTATTTGAATTTTGAAGACCCTAGGAGTCCATCGTCTTAGATTCCATAGAAACCCTAGATTGACAAATAGACATCATGCTTTTGGTATCGCACATTTTGCTTGGTTGTATTTGTCAAGAAATATTGCAAGTATATATTAAGAATGGTGACTTGGTAAATCAATTCCTTAAAGCACCAATAAGGAGATGAACTACAAAGATGCTATCATATTTCAAAGGAAGCGCTTCACTAAGGAAAACTTACCAAGTTTGTAAAAGGAGTAACTCAAGGTATGTATTGTTAAAATCTGAAAGTTCTTTGCAGAAACTTGAAAGCTCTAAGTAGATAATTGAATGTAATTTGCTGAAAAACTGAATATACTTTGCAAAAAATTGAATAGAATTGAATGTACTTTGCAGAAAGTTGAATGTACTTTGTAGAAAACTGAATATACCTTGCAGAAAACTGAATTTACTTTGCAGAAAACTGAATTTTCTATGTTGTTGCAATTAATTAGAATCATTGTTTTAAAAAACGGCAGAGTCGACTCCGATTGGCCGAGTCAAACTGGGTTAGAGGCTGACCGGGTCGATTCAGTGGGTTACTCAGACTGGCCGGCTCGGTAACAACCCATCTGGCTCGGCCGAGTTCGAGCCAACTCGGGCGGATCGGTAAGAGTGGCCAGTTAGCGGTATTTTTTTTTTAAATTCGATTTTTGGGACCCCAAAGCCTATTCTAATGTGCCTTTAGGTTCTTTGGGGTCCATTTCCCTCTCTGAAGCCCTATAAAACCCACCCAACCCCTCATTTCCTCATAGCCATCTGATTGCATTTGAGTGAGAATTTGTGAGGAGTTTGTGAAGAGTTGTAGAGTTTGTTTTTGAAGCAGCAGTGAGGAGTCTTGGGCAAGCATTGTAGCAGGAGTGAGGAGCTTCTTGGGCAGCCATTGGAGCAACAATCAAGAGTTCTTTTGTTGGAGCAACTTTGAGGAGGCAATTTGTGCATAGAGGTATTTTTTTTTTCACTTCTAAATATCTATTTTTGCTTATTTAATTTTTTGTGCAAATCTGGAAATTGAAAAGAGTGTTTTTTGACAAAGAAATGAACATTGAAGCAATGTTATTTTTTTTGTTTTCATTTTCAGATTTTTTCCTTTGATTTCCAAAAGAAAAATTGGCACCTAGAGTGAAAGATGTTGCTTGGGCATATGTTGAAATGGTTGATAATCAAATGCATTGCAAATTTTGCCATAGAAAAATTAAGGATGGTCCTGGGGGCATTAATAGGTTGAAACAACACTTGGCAAGGATTAGAGGCCAAATTGCTCCATGTGAATCACAAGAAATTGGGAAGATTAGGAAGGATTTGTTAAATAGCTTTGAGAAGTTTAAAGAAGAAAAGGCTAGGCAAAAAGAAATAGACGTTGAAATTGGGAGGACAAGGAGTGTACAAAAAATGATGGCTACCAACCCCCATTTTGATTTTGAGGGTTCTTCTTCTATCCCTTGTACTAATGCATCCAACCCCTTCCGATATGTTTCTCCCTCTTTGGATTCTATTCAAGAAAAGGGTAAGGGTAAAATGAAAAAGAAGGGTGATATGAATATCAAAAGTTATTTCACTATCACACCCTCCTCTCCATCATATGCACATGGTCCTGAAGCTAGTAGAACTTTGCAGCCCACTTTAAATGACCATTTGAAGAAAGAATTGAGCGAGACTGCTTGTGATTACATATGTAGATGGTGGTATGATGCTGATATCCCCTTCAATGCTTCCCATTCACCATATTATGAGCCCATGTTTGATGCCATACATGCTGCTGGAAAAGGCTTCAAAGGCCCTACTATGCATGAGATAAGAGGGTATCGTTTGCAGAAAGAAATTGCCTCCATTAATGAGTATTTGAAAGATTTCAAGGACTCATGGGCAAGAACAGGGTGTACTCTTCAACCGGTTTGCCTTCTTCTTGAGTTATGATATTCACTGGATCAGTGTTTATTTCTTTCTCTTCAACTTGGACTTCTACATTCGATGCTTCCTTCTCGATAAGTTGTTGTACCTTGTTTTCCAATGACTTCTTGTCCTTTTTAAGCTTCTTAATTTGTGTCAGTAGTTTTTCACTATGGTCTTTAAGCCAAGAAACTTCTTCATTTTTTCAGCAGTGATCTTGTCAACTTCTCTTTGCATATTTTGTAATACTTTTTTACCTTCTTGAAAAATTACTTTTGAAATATCTAGTATGTCTTCTGGTATTATGGAATTTGGCTTCACTGTAACATCTTGTAATGTTATCTTTTTCTTTTTGTATGAAAATGTCAAAAATTTCTTCTTCATATTTAGGATAAAAGATCCTAGTGATTCGATCCAGGGCGAACCCAAAACTATATCACTATTGTCGCAAAATAAGGTTTTAACGACGAATTGCGAGACAAAAGTATAGTCTCCAATACTTAGTTGTAGATTTCTTATGTTGTATTGTTTGTCACCTGTGTCAACAAAATTCATTTCAACTATATTTGATTTAGGAATCACTAATTGGTTAGCACATTTAGTACTAACATAGTTATTATTTTGAGTAGGATCAATAGAGATGATAACATCATTTCCCGCAAGTGATCCTTTGATTTTAAATAGTGCACCGACACATATACTAAAAGTTTTAGGAAATCTTCCCTCTTTCATTTCTGAATTACACTCAATTTATTTTTACCTTTTTTTATATATAATTTTATTATTTTTTAAAGGCCAAAGGCCTAGCAAAACAGAGAAGTGGAGAAACTCCAATTTCTAAGCGAAACGCTTCAATTATACAGCAACAAGTTTGACGGAATGTTGATGGCCAAGGGCCTAATCAGACTAGTTCTCTGCAACGGTGGAGCGGCCAAAGGATCGAACAACTCTGATACCAAATGGAATGAACAAAGGTCGTTTTTCAAGTTAAATACTCCAGAAGACTTGGAATATGTAGATCTCCATTGAAGATAAATGAATATATAAAAATGCATAAATAAGAATGATGACAAAATTGAGAGTGAGGGTCTTGTATATATAATCAGGTAAGTACCCTTTCACGAACAGTCATGTCTCCTTAGACATCCCTCTTTGTTTAACTAATTATTATTTAATTACATATTATTATGATTATTATTATTATCTATATTTATTATTTTTACCTAAATTATATTCATAACACAAGGCTCGCAGGAAATCCTCTACAGACTGAAACTGAGTGATTATAATTGAGTCTGAGGTTACATTGTCTAAAGAGATGCATCTTCTCTTGCTGAATTGTTTCACTGCTAAACACCTTAGAAAAAGAAAGAACATATTTGTAGACAAAAATAATCAAAAGCATCTCCCAGGATTAGGATATCCATGTCCCCTAAAGATATGCATCATAAACATTGTCCCTGGACTGTATCTCAGTCTTGGTCTTGTTGAAAGTAGGAGCATCCAACAATACCCACGTAGAAAGCAAGCAATAAATGAACCTGCATTATAAGAAAAGCAGCAATGCAAGAATAATTGGTACAAGCATTATCTGCTGTGCCACAAGAAGTAATGCCATGAACATAGGACTGGAATTTTTATCTGCCTCCACATACGTAAGTGTTCCTGTCACCAGAAATCTAGTCAAATACACACCATTTCAAAACATAAACAGGAGCTAAGGGCATGAGTTGTATTACTGCTGAATGACTTCTCTCGCAGAACATAGTAAATTTTGTTGGATTCAATCTCTTAAACCCATGTTACTGTAAATAAATGAATTATATCCAAGGTTTGTGCAGGAATGTTAGTAACAAGAGATCAACACTCATACTGATGTTCAAGAATCATACTAGTATATAATTTCAAGTATTCTCCGATGCTCATGACAATGCCATATGTATAGAACAGTCTGGACTCTGGAATAAAAGGGGACCCTGATCATAGTTCTGTTAGCACATTCTCTCATATGTTTAAATTATTACTTCTCTATTCTTCAATATTCTCAATAGAAAGACAAAACAAAGGCAGGACATAAAGAGAGACCTCAATTTACCCAAGTGACCTTGTTTGTTGTGATAATTTTTGAACTGTTTGTTTCCACTTCTTGGGAAGTATCAAATGCAATCTCAAGAGAAAGATGGGGATTTCTTATTCCAGAATCCAAACAGTTCCTAGAATGACGCTCACAGTGAAATTTGCAAGGAAATGCAAGAATCAAATATAATACTATTACATATACTTTCACTCATAGTTGAGGCCAAGCATTGATTATGCTTTCCACTGAATTATTAACTTTCAACAGATTATGTTTCTGGATCGATAAAGGAAATTGTGTAGTTCTGTGTTTGTAAGAACTGTACTTCAAATTGAAATTTACTTTTTCACAGCTGTTAGGAAAGTCGTATTCACTGATCTGGCCTCAATGTTCAAAAACAATTAAAAGGGACAGTTCAGTTAATGGTCAGCTTCCTGACAGGAACATGCCAATTATGTCTCCTACAAAACAAGCATTTTTCTCAGGATTCAAATCTCTAATGTCACTGTGCTGACCCAAGGATAGCATGAAGACTACGACGAAAAAATACTAGATTATGGTAAAAGAATACTAAAAGCATTTTAAGGTTAATATCATAGAAACCATTAAACCAAATAAATAACCATTCAAAAATAACAAGAAAACAAAATAACCAATGTCTACCTGCTGCAATGTATAGAGAGCCCTTTCCTCCACTTCTTTCAAATCTGTTTCACCTCCTTCGAAAGCAGCTGCAGTCTCATGCCGTGCCTTGTCAACCATAGCCAGACCTGCCCAAGCTATGCAAGGTTGGACAATCGCTGGATCACCTTCTCTCAATATAGAAGCCATTTCATTGGCAGCCCACGAGAGTTGCTGGGTTGGATCTTGGGACCTTTCTGCATCTTTCACTCTATTTATTGCTACAGCATATCTGATAGACATTCGATTTGGCTCTAATTTTGAAGCCTAACAATACACGTCAATATGGTACCATTATAAGTTTCCATTTTGATATATTCAATACACCCAAATAAAAATAAACTATACAACAAAAACGAAAATCGTGAGAGATCACACAACTACATATACAGTCATTTCTTTCTTTAGGGCACTCCCATAAAGGTTATTTCAACCAAGGAAACAAGCATTTATGTCCCTACAGTAACACTGTAAATCTTGGTAGAAAGAATCAAATAAGAACATGAATTCTAATATACTTCGATACAAAATTAGGAAATGAAAAATCCACTACAACTCCAATATGGTAGTATACATCTCATAGATGCAAAAATATGCATTCTGTTCCAAATTTTAGAAGAGTTTTAACCTCAGAAACCCCCAATAAATCAGAAAAATAATTCATTTCTTAAAAAGTTGTGATTTAGTTATATTCATAGATGTCTTCAGGATTTGTTTAATATTTTTGAGGTTTTTGGCTGTTTGTATTTTGGGTTTATGGGTGGAAGTTTTCAAGTACATGACATATATTCTTGCTGACAATCAAAAGTAAGTAGACCATACCAATTTTGCTTTCCATACTGCAAACACCACTATGGCCAAATCTTGCTGCCATGCTCTAAATAATAAAAGGCATCAGGACAACAATTCTATCGCATTTTTTAACTTCAAACTATAAAATAGCCGGGAAAAGCATGCATTGTGAGAAATAGAATCCCAATAGTTTCAGCACTTCTGCTAACACGTATACATTTATTCTTCAAAATGTGGACCTATGATAGTTTTGCCACTGGGCTTAGCATTGTTCACATGCTTCCTATGTGTAATATCCCAAATGGGATATTTTGCCAATTATGCAGAAATTTAACTCAACCAAAATTTCACCAAAAAATCACCATTCTATCAACAGAAGATTGCCATGTCAAATATAACAAAAGAATGCATGCAATTCCATAATACGAATAATCTCAGATTTTATTATAATAGAAATTGGGGTTTACATGTTGATACAATAAAATAGCTGAGATGGAAATTGGCCTCAAGAATCTGCTCCAATGTTGTGCTGACCCTTCAAAACTGAATTGAAATGTCACCGCTGAGTGCTCCTATGAATTCTGGATGAATTTACCAAGGGGAGATGGGTACTCGCCCAATCCCATTGAATCACCCAAGGGTTTCCATCTTGGGGATACTGCTGAAGTAGAGAACCGGATTCTCAAACTCATACAAGAAGAAATTTCAAATCCAAGATATCCTCTAATGGCCTCCTCCTCCTCCTTTTTTATCTGATGGACCCCTCTAGAACTTCCCATTTTATTATTATTTTAATCATTGAGCACTTTTCCCTCTTTTATTCCATTTAAAATATTATTTATTAATGTGGGAAAAGGGTAAATTGGCCACCATGCCTCCTCATGTCAATGAAAATTACTTCTGATCGTCCCATCCTATAGATCTTTTCGTTCTAGTTCCAACGAGCTATTACATTAAGGTGTTTTGTCAAGTATTCCTCTCGGAATGCCACCTTAAGCGTAAATAATTGAGATAAGCCCAAAAATAACCCCATTTTTTGAAAGTTGTCAAAACACAGCGGAACGAAAGGCAAGCGGTGCAGATGATGGAATACACTAAGTGAATGCCATCAGATCCCATAGAAACTCCTCAAACCCCATGAAACACCTCCAAGAGCCCTCGGGCCTGCTAATGAAGTAAAATTGAACTTGTGACCTGTCTTACCCAGCCCTGAAAGCTCAGCCTAACCATGCCATGAGGAACACCAGAAAAAGGAACATCACAAGTCCTCCCGCCCCAAGATTGCTTGTCGTCAAGCAATCCAAACCTGTGGACCAGTCTGGTGGCCCAATGCAACTAAGACCCAATGCTCAGATCCCATACAAATTGTTGGGTGATGTTATGCCTCTGTGTCAACCCACTAGGAACAGATCCCCCAATGCTCGGATCCCAGACCAATCTCTGGATAAACATGTTTATCAATAAATCCTCGTGGATCCCAATGCCACCAAGCATCAATGCTCCATGGCTCCTGCTGTGTTATAGCTTCGGTTGTGAATGTTACCCCATCGACTATGTACCAACTCATTACCTCTCTCCAATCCAACCTTTGGCATAGGTCGAGGTCAACCCTACTCTGTTGATGTTGGGCTAGTGCTACTGGAATACTGATGAACTGTCGACCCACAACCCACTGCCCACTGAATCATGCAATAACCCTCTTATCTAAGGGCTCTTGTTGTACTATGCCCCAAACTAAGAATGATACTCCATTAATAGGATACCAACTCATGATCTCCCACCAATCTATCTCATGAAAAGAATTGAATGCAAGGACACCTATGTATGGAACAAGTCTACTATGTTGTCGACGGTCCATGCTCAATTCATGTTGCTCTGTCCAGTCCATCAACAAGATTTGTTTCAGGAAGCTTGCCCCTCTCTCTATAATAGGAAGAAGTGGGCAAGATGTGCTGCAAGCCTTGTCTATGTACTCTTGCAGAGGGTTGCGGCCTGGAAATAGTGCAGCTCTATTGGCTGCCGCTGCACCTATCTGCACCTCATCAGTGGGTAGGCCCAAAGATGGATGCACCACCATCTCCAACAGCTCTTCCCTCCTCTGATCGGAAACTTCACAAACCTGTCATCTACTAGCCTCCTACAAAACTACCCTGTCATCCTCCAACACTTCCTGACGACAAGTGTCTGCAAATACTGCCACCCTGCTAGTTATATGTACATTTGTCTACTCCTCATCAATGGTTGACCCCAAGGGTGGCTGCACATCCATCACGGGCTCAATATGAACCCCCAAATGGCTCTCCCCAAACGGCTCGTCATGCATACTGTGCACATCATCCTCCTCAACTAACTCATGCTCCACGATATGTTGCTCGTGTTGAATCATCATTGGTGACTCATCCTAAATGTCTCCCACGGGGTCCACTGAATTCTCATCATATAAATTTGGCCTACTACCAACAACTCCACATGACTCATGCTCCTCGGAAGAATCCTCGTATGAACGCATGGGCACGTCCAAAGAAGAACCCTCACTCTGAAAGTCAGAAGGAATTCCCACCTTCCCTACCTATGTCATCTCCTCAATGTCACTCAAGCATGAGTGGTCAGGTCCCCAAGGTTCCTTGTAGATGAAGCAAAGTCCCTTCCTCCTCAGCTCCTTCTTGCTGCACAATCCACCCAACCGGAGCAGCTCCTCCCTGGTCAACTGTCTTTTGAACAAAACAATGTTCTGCTCAACCAACCTTTCAGTTATTTCATAAGTAGTAGGTGAAATCAACTGTTCCTTCCACCAAATGGCCAACAACTCAGATTCCATCTTCTTGCAAATGACATCACGGTCTCCCATAACTGAAGACAAAATGGACAGCATGTTTGTTTTGACTGTGTAAGGATGATGTTTCTTAATGCTAAAGAAGCATCGGAAGTCATCAAACCCCAGATCAAAGATGATTTCATATGTTCTAACCATGGCCATGATTTCTAGAACCTCGAGCTTCTTCCCAAAGGTAGACCCTGCACTGTTGTCCAAGTCCTGAAAGGTCTCTACTATCAGCTTGAAAACTCTCCTCATAATGTCATCATTGTAAGGAGGTATAGGTGCGGTCAGTCTTATGATGTTACTGAGACAAGATGCAACTGGAAGTCTAACCCCTTCACAAGGTTCCTCCAAGAACGTGTGTTGTATGAGAGCAAGCATAGTTGGTTTTCTACTCATAACATCATCATTGTGAGGAGGTATAGGTGCGGTCAATCTCATGATGTTACTAAGACAAGATGCAACTGGAAGTCTAACCCCTTCACAAGGTTCCTCCAAGAACTTGTGTTGTATGGGAGCAAACATAGCTAGTTTTAGAGCCCAAATTAGTTTTTTCCCTTTTAACTGGCTCACTTTGGAAAGGAGTGCATCTAATTCATCTAGTTTGAAAAGGGCTTTCACTGTGACCCTCATGTGTTTCAAATCTGACCCAAGTGCAAACATTTTGAGTCCTATTTCTTGTCCCCTCTGTAAATATTTTGGTGGTTATTGCTGGAGAAGGGTGTGGATCCCCTTTGAGAATGGTTTGTTGTTCTGTGTAGTCTTTGGTCCAATGGTACATGGTGGTTATGTTAAAATTGGCAACTAGGGCCAAACTCCATGTGGGTCATCTTATTTATGGCAGCTGATATTTTTCTTGGATTCCTCTCGTCGAGAGGTGTAGGATTGATCTAATGATCATCCAATTTCGACATGTATTCATGGAGATATGAATTTATTTGTATTTCTTGACAATTTGTCAAGGTCGGCGAGCGAGTAAAATTGTGTTGCACACCCCCAGCTAAACCTCAATGTGGCATATAAGTAGAGGAGACCTTGAGGCATTAGCACACGCATCTCGTCTCCATGTCTCTTCTCACTCCTAGTCTCTTGGGTATGCGTAGGAGGAAGAAGACTCTCTCACGTGGGAAGAAGAAAGAGGATGCAGTTAGGGCAGCAGTTGTGACGTGGGTGCAGGAGGACGTAGGAAGGTACAACAACTTTGTTCTGGGTGCTAGATGACTGCGTTGACCAATGTATAGGCTCCCTTAACTGCAGATTTGTGTGGGGAGTCTCTCTCTTGCTAGCCGCAGTTAAAATCGCCTTGTTGCCCTCTGTTTGACCACTGTTTTGGGACATCGTTGACTGGTTAGGGCTGACTGCAAGAGCTGATATATTGACTATTGTTTGGACGATGTTTTGAGGACTGTTTTGGCCTGCTATTTATTGTTGTTCGAGGCCTATTTCTCCTAGGTTGTCTTAAGGACATTTGGAGTTGATTGATCAGCCTTGTCATTGTTGTTCAAGGGTTTCATTACAGCTATTGTAAATCACAGATTTGTAATATTGTACTATCTCTCTCTCTCTGCTGAATTATTGAAGAATATAGAAGAATTGATCAAAGGGTTTCCCCGCATTGGGGTTTGTCCCTGGCTGGTGCCACATCTTGTGTCTCTTGTCTCGGCTTGTCTTCTGTTGTTTACATTTATGTTCTATCTACATTTTACTATCATGTTCACATGATTGCATACTGGAAATTGATATTGGGCTAATAGGAAGAATTGAAGTAAATTGCTCTTAAGCATAGAACGTACCATAAATTTAACAGGTTAACTTCTGTTTATTTCAATCTCCTCAATTCATTCATGAGTGTTGTGAGCCTTTCCATGGTTTAGTTTAATGAGGACAGTACATGAGGCTAACTTATACAAAACTTTTGACCAACACAACAATGGTCAAGAACCAACAGAGTTTCTTGATTTTTGTTTATACATGTATCAACAGACTTCAAAATAAACTGATGCTACTGGTATCAGACCCAGAAATTTACACAATGTTGTCACATAACGATAACATCACACAGGCAATTTTGGAAATATAAAGAGTATAGTGAACAGAAAAGAATGATGAACCTAGAATGTTCCTTAGATGTCGGCTTGCATAACAGAACTTTTCAGAAGAGGGTATTTGTGTTCATACATTAATGAATCAACTCCTTGCAACAGCTTCTCTCCTCACTAGTGCTCTCGGCTTTACTCCCATTACCAGATTGATTAAATGGCTCGATCACCTTTCTTCACGTCCCTTCCCACTGTGCATTGGTAGCCACACACAATGAGTCACACTTTCATGCAATCATACTATAATCTTCAATATGTAGCAATTGATTCTTCCTCTTGAATGCGGCCAACAAGAATCCTCTGCCAGTGGGGAGCACCACGAAACCAACCATGAGCCTCCCCCTTTTAATTAATATGCCACGTCCCTCACAACTAAAGAACCATGTCGGGTCAATGGGGCCCTCAATCTGCATATAACATTCATCTGTCGCCAGATATTTTATCAAGTCATTGTGCTTTCTCACTGCATCCTTCATGCTCAGACTTAACTCACCAACAATTGCAAGTTCTAAATTAATCTCAGTGAGTCCATCCAATGGGGTGATAATAATGAGCCGCCACCCAAAGCAATAGCCCCGTAAGCAATTGCGAACTGCGGATTTGGCTTGACTTGTTTGATGTTGCCGCCAAAGGTCCGTGATTCGATTGACCAATCAAAAATGTACAGGGACGCACTATTCAAACGTGCAGCTCTTCAATCCAGTGAATTCTTACATAGATTGATTCATCGCACGGTAGTTTGACTAACTCCGCCTATACTCAATTTGCACGGTCTGCATGAAAATGGCGGCTCGTCCCTTGTGGCTCCAAACATAATTTCTGCAGTGCTGACAATTTCCCTCCACTCAACGATCAAAACTTTGGCTTATATCTAGCATTTATTCTCGCGCTAGCTCAACCTTCACTTCAACTGCTCCACATGCTATTGACACTCTGACTCAATCTCATGGAATCTCAATTTTCAGTCCCGTGGACTTGCTTCCACCAAAATCAACTCGTTTCACAAGTGTAATTTGACTTTTGAAGAGCTCGATTTCAAATTTGATGGATCAGTTATTTAATTTTGATGAGGACTCGGCCCTCGGTCAACGAATCTCTGCGGATCTTTCTTATGCGATCTGGTCTTTAGACAAAGCAGTCACCCACGGTTACAGAATTCGACCTGTAACACGATCTGGTGGACGACCCCCTTTTTGTCAATGCATCACCGTCAACAGTCCAACTCGGCTTGTATATTCAATCGATACCATCGATCGACGAATTTCCTTGCTCATTTGGACTTTGTTTTGGAGATGACATCGACGAACTGAGTATTTCAACAATAAACACATTCTATTGCAGACATATAATCTGGAAATGCACGAAATAATAATGCGGCCCTTTGGACACATTGTCAATCGCCACGAACTCCCTTACTCACAATTATGTCAACCTACAAACTACTAAGCCTCTTGCTGCGCACTTTCACTAACTCGATACTCCAATTTTTGGGTGGTATTTGATTTTATGTTGTTGATGGGCATGACTGCCACCCAAATCGATCTTCTTATATTATCGCCACTGCTTTTCGATACACACTAAGGAAAGAAATTAACAAATTTGGCCCCGAAAATATTATCGCTCAACAGAAAGTTATTCGCCCCTTTATTAATCAATTGGATGACTTCTTAATAATCGGCCCTGTCTCCATATGCAATTTAATTCACCGTCCCATTTATAAAATTATAATCTGGCCTTTAGATTTGTTGCACAAATATTATGCAGGCAACATTTTGTAGTCCAATTTGTCGGTCACTTATTAAAAGTGTGACAATTTAGTAAATGGATCAACATCAAAATCTTTTCAGCGATGATCTAGCTTCTCCAACACCGTTATAATATCTGCAATAAAAACTCTCAAGCTGGAAAGAACACCATCTCTAATACCACTGTAATATCCCAAATGGGATATTTTGCTAATTATGCAGAAATTTAACGCAACCAAAATTTCACCGAAAAATCACAATTCTATCAACAAAAGATTGCCATGTAAAATATAACAAAAGAGTGCATGCAATACGAATAATCTCAGCTTTTATTATAATAGAAACTGGGGTTTACATGTTGTTACAATAAAATAGTTGAGATGGAAACTGGCCTCAAGAATCTGCTCTAATGTTGTGTTGGCCTTCCAAAACTGAATTGAAATGTCATTATTGAGAGCTCTTGTGAATTCTGGATGAATTCACCAAGGGGAGATGGGTACTCGCCAAATCCCACTGAATCACCCAAGGGTTTTCGTCCTGGGGCTACTGCTGAAGTAGAGAAACAGGTTCTCAACCTCTCATACAAGAAGAAATATCAAATCCAAGATATCCTCTAATGGCCTCCTCCTCCTCTTTTATAGATCTAATGGACCCCTCTAGAACCTCAGATTTTATTATTATTTTAATCACTGAGCACTTTTCTCTTTTTTATTCCATTTAAAATATTCTTTTTAATGTGGAAAAAGGGTAAATTGGCCACCATGCCTCTTCAAGTCACTGAAAATTACTTCTAATCATCCCATCCCGTAGATCTTCTTGTTTTGGTTCCAACAAGCTATTACACTAAGGTGTTCTATCAAGTATCCCTCTCGGAATACCACATTAAGCGTAATTAATTGAGTTATGCCCAATAATAACCCTATTTTTTGAAAGTTGTCGAAACATAGCGGAACGAAAGGCAAGCAGTGCAGATGATGGAATACGCCAAGCGAATTCCATCGAATCCCATGGAAACTCCTCAAAACCCCCATGAAACACCTCCAATAGCCCCTGGGCCCACTGATCAAGTAAACCTGCACCTGTGACTTGTTTGCTCCAGCCCTGAAAGCGCATCCTAACCATGCCATGAGGAACACCAAAAAAAGGAACATCATTGTGCTTACCTGTCAAATGTTTTTGTTTATCAAATGATAATGATGAACTAAGAGTTATAGGTAATACATGTCTACAAGAACCACATAGTCTATAATGTGTCTACAACTACCCCATTGTTTGCATGCCATAACTATTTTAGCCCCTAATGAGCACAAAACACAAAAAATATCGAAAAAAGTAAAACGCTTATAAATGAACTCAAACAAAATGGTGAAGAAGCAGCGAACCTAGAAATCTTATTAAGTATTAGAGGACACAATCGACATGCATTAGAGAACAATTTACCTATCAATCATAACACATGGTCTACAAGTATTTTAACATATACAGTTTGAACAATTTACCTCTCAATCGTAACACATGGTCGACAAGTATTTTAACATATACAGTTTACATCTAATAGATACCCACTAAGTCAACCTATTGTCGCCCGGATTGTATAGGCACCACGACAACGTTTAGGACGAGGGTTGACACTCTGATCCCTGCCCACTCCGTTCTAGTTGTCTCCCAACAGCAAGCTATGGGGGGTAATCCCTATAGAATGAAATGAAGGAAAGCAAGTTGAGAATCAACTTACTTAGGAGACACTTGGTTGACATTAAGCAAGATTATGATTAAATTAGATTTTCCATTATGAAACCAGTGCCTTAATGGAGTCAAGAACCAAATGCCTGGATGGACACCTGTTGCTTGAATGATTGACTAACCTATATGATTTGCAAATCCTAGGACCTATGTGAGATGTAGTGATCTTGCTAAATTTTGGTTAAATGCATAGTCTAAGTGTAACCTTCCTTTAACTATTTTGAAGTTGGGCTCCAAGGTAGGTTGTGGGAAGGAGGCTAACAGGGAGCAAGCTAGGGCCTAATTACCGATACCTTTTGTTAGGCTTCTATCACCCGATGCCCCTGGCGCTACAGAGACTGTGGCTCTGACGACTGCAAAGTCACCGTGTTAACCACCGAAGAGATGTTGAGGCCCCTCCAGCTAGATAGGAAGGGTTGACCTATATCTCTATCAACCTAGCTTATGCTAGGAGGTAAACTATTAATGAAAATCTAGATCTAGAATGCTTATGCAAGAGATTATGAGTGAGATTTATCTTGAGTTAAGATTTTATTAAATTGTTTAAGTATTTTCATTAGAAACCTTTCAAGAGTACTTATCAGTAATGAAATGCAAATCCTAAACAAGATAAATTGCTTGCGAATACAAGTGCAAATTTCAACAATATTTCACAAGATATCAAGTAACCCCAGATGCCAAATGCTAACAATAGTCAATCAAAATGCCGATCACAGATTTATGACAGTTTATATCAGCAATAAAACTTCAGGAAATTCATATTTATCAATGTTGTAGCAGCAGTGCATAAACTACTTCAAATGGTGAAACTTACCCAACACATTGAAACATAAAATTTCCAGTTTGACCAGCAATGTAAATTAGCTCCTTTAGCGCACTTCACGATGGTGTATTCAACAGTATTTCAGAATTGACTTTGAAATTACAGCAGTAAGTAAAGACAGATCAATAAGATAAAACTGCCCAAGATAAATGGCCAATAGATGGCATTAAGTAAAGACATATCAGCAAGATAAAACTGCCTAAAGGGCCAAGAAAGAAGGGACAGGGATCAAGCAAACTTTGCCGAAGACGTTTCACCAAAGACATGTTGAAGAGTAACTAGGTTTGGTGTTCATAATGACGTGTAATTGTGATTTTATGTAATTGATGAAAAGAAGAAAAATAGAATTATCATTGTAATGCTTGTCTCATGGGTTTCATGAGAAAGGAATTTATTTTAGTGATGGCTCCCATTGTCAGCCTTTAGGATTGAGTCATCTAGTCATAAATGTCTAATTGAGTCTATGTCGTGTATGAAGGACCATTCTTGGGCATGTTATAATTTGTATGAGTCATTAGATAAGTGTGAACAGCCCTCCAAGAACAAGCAAAGTCTCCTCATGCAAGTCGGCTTCAAGATGAATTAAATGATCTCCTCAAGTGACATGTCGGATCACACCCAAGTCAAGTCGGCTTATATTGACAGGAAACAACTATAAATAGGCAGCTCTACTATCATTTCAGAGCAAGTTTTTCGGAGAAGATTTCAGAGAAGGCAATCCGAGAAAAGGTGTGAAAGATTTCGATCTAAGGGTAAATAACAACCCTACATCCAAGCAAAGGAAAGAAGAACAAGTTTGAAGAAAGATCGAAGATATTTCAGGACTGTTTTCTGGGTAAGGTATGCCACATATGCGAGGAAAGGTAAGAAGAGAACTACAGAAGATAAGAATTTGAATTAGATGTTTACGCTGCATATTGAGTCAATATAGAGCCTCTTCCTTGTTAAAGCAAAGAAATAAGGGACAGAACTCATCCGTTATCAGTCACATGTGCAAGAAAAAGAGAGTCTACTACAGCAGGCCAAAGACTACAGTCAAGGAGACCGAAAAGTTCAGATTTGAGTTAGAGAAGTGAAGTCTAAATTGCAGAAAGTTGACTTGATCTTGGAGAGGTCATTTTGGTCAAGGGTCTAGGTCGTGGTCTTGGTATTCGTCAATTGGAGTCTCTATAAGAAGAAGAATTTGTTCGGGTTTTCCTCTCAAAGAGTGAGAGGTTTTGGCCCTGGCTAATAGCCTATATTCTATGTCTCTTGTCTCTTTATGGTTTATGCATTGGTAGCTGTTTGATGAAGAAGAACACTAATAACCTAAGTAAAAGAAGATCTTAATCTAAGAAGTAAAAAGAACTCACAAGCAATTACTAATAGAAGAGAAATCACATAATTTCTATGCCCTAGATTTCTCAACATGGTATCAGAGCTAAGGTGACTAAGTCAAGGAAGGGCATCTTATCAAGGGACACCCAAGGATCAAATCTCGAGGAAGGCATCAAAGCGAAGATCATCTTTAAGACAAGATCTACAAAGGAAGCATTATGACGCTAGATCGAAGGAGGAGTCTACAAAGAATTCTTGGGATCATCATCAAGAAAAGAATGCCAAGTTGAAGAGATCTACGAATCAAGGTCCTTATCATCAAAGACATCACTAAGAAGTCATCATTGATCTTCATCAAGGGATCACTCTTGAAGAAAACTACCTTCATCAAGGAGAAGTTTTCTACTCTATATATTATTATCAACATCAAGAAAGCAGCAAGGAGAAAGGAGCATCCGATCAAGTAAGTATATGACCTTATCTGAATCTGTCAAAATGTCTTTTTGCAAGGAAAGCAACAAATTTGTTGGAGCTTCAAACTATGTTGCATGGAAGAAAAGGACAAACCTAAATCTCATTAAAAATGAGGTCATGGATCATGTCAAAGGATCTATCACCAAACTAGGAGAAGAAGATGCTCAAGAAGTTGCAAAGTATATGAAAGGGGAAATTAGGGCTCAAAGGATTCTCATTGAATCCATCAAGAATCCCCTCATCCCATATGTATCTAAACTTGAAACTTCAAAAGACATCTATAACAAACTGGTAGAGTTGTATTTCGTAAGCACTGCTGGAGAAGTCATCTCATTAAGGAAAGAACTCTACAAGCTGAAGATGTCTAGGGAAGATGGAATAGCCTCATACTTTATGAGGATATCTAAGATCTGGGATCAACTACAAGATCTAGGAGAAGTCATGTATGATAGTGAAATGACTACAGTTGTATTAAATGCACTATCGGATGAGTGCGGTAACATTACTTCAAGTATTTATGGAAAGAAAGAAACTAATCCATTCCAGGATCTATGGTCACTATGCAAGATTGAAGAATCTAGACAAAAGGCCAGATCTGACGCGGGAACAAGTGAGCAAAATCAAGCTTATGTTGCAATGACAAGAAAGGGACAATTTGGAAATTTTTCTCCTCAGAAAAAGAAGAATAACATGGCTAAAATACAATGATATGGGTGTCAAGGATATGGGCACTATAGGAGAGATTGTCCTAAGCTCAAGAAGGACAATAACAAAAGAGGAAGAGAAGAAGCCCATATCGCCAAGGAAGTGGAAGAGGCTGAAAGGAATAAATCCAAGGAGGAGGAAGTAACAGATCTCTACTATTGAGATAGTCTTCCTTACATAAGTTATTTTCAAGTTCCTATGTCTTTTGTTGTAAGATATGGCTATCATGATTCACTAAGTAAAATAATGGGATGCATCAAGGCATCATGGAAGCATTGAAAGCAAGAGCTCGGGACATCATAGAGAAGCATGAAAGATGGTTAGAATCTATGGAAGTCAAGGATATAGCTCTTAGGAATCTCATTGAAAACATAAGTGGCAAGGTCATCTAGTACAAAGTTCATCATACATATGTCAAAAGAAAACACTTGTTGATGGGGATACTTTAGATTCTCAAGATTCTCTGATGGAATCTTCATTGAAAGGTTCACCGATCATGAAGAGAAGCAAGTGTTTCATCAAGAATTCCAAACTTGTGGAATTCATGGGATGATGGTATGATGACAGAAAAGTGAAGCAGTTCAAGGGATTGAAGCTCCTTCAATCAAGGAAGTTGTTGCGGGTAGTCTGGATGACCCAAAGGAAAAATGAGGTATGTATGCTCACATTTAATATTGTGGAAGTCATGTCATATGGTTGCAGATATCATGAACCAATTCTCTATCTTAAGAGCATGATCAAAAGAAAGGATCTCCTCAAAGGAATGCAAGAATGCATGGGTTGCACATTCACTAGATGAAATCAACATAATATGTCCTCATATGAAGTATGAGGTTGTTGAATACAATTGAGGAACTCTAATTGGAAGCTCCTGGGAATGAATTGTGTGAAGAAAGGAAGAGATCATGGAATATGCAACCATGGTAAAGGTAATCAACATCTGATAGACCAAGAAAATTTGACTAGGATATCTCTATGGAAGATATGAAGACTAATGGAGTCTGAAAAAGAAAGAGACCCTTGACAATATATATCTATGGGAGATGTGTCAATATGTATGCAGGATGCTGATGCGAACTTGTAGATGTCATGATGAAGGACCATCACAAAGATAATGTTGATTTTTAATGTTCACTCCTTTATTTTTTGAGTATCTAGATGGGTTTATGCAAGGTTACCAAGGGAAGATCTATCCATGTCTTCCACCATCAATGCACATGTAGTAGGATGAAAGATCCTTAAGTAAAAATGGCATGAAGAAAGCAGTATGGCATAAAGGAAGGCCAGATATGGACTGATAGATCACTTTTCGATGATGACATGACTAGCTCATGGATAAAAGTGATGGATGGTCAATGCCCTATGTAAAGTCCTAAACATGAAGACTCCTAAATAATGAAAAGAAGTTCATGACATCATAAGGAGGAGTTCTTCAAGCAGCTAGTTGTCCCATCATCTCCACCTAATGAGCTATTGTAGGTCCCTAATTAAGAGGGAGCCTAGAATCAAGTTTCTTACTTGGAATAAACTTGGAAATTCCTAATCTAAGAGGGAGCTTAGGTACATTCCTTCTGTAGGAATGAGTATATTCCTTTATTGGAATAGATGTGTCCTCCCTAATTAAGAGGGAGAGATAGACGCATCATTCTTGTCTTCACTTGGGAAGACAGAATGGAAGATTAGGTAGGCATCTGGCATCTGATGCTCTTTGAGGATGTATTAAGGCATCGAAGAAAAGAGTAGTCATTGAGGACCGATATTCTTTGAGGACTGGGAATCCAAGATAAGAATAGTCCTAGTGGAATACAACCTGAGAACTCGGGTGGGGTATTGTTGAAATTTCTAAGTATTACCCGTTAGAAATTTTATCTGTATTCTTCAGTTTATTTCACCTACTTGTTTAATTACTAAAAAGTTATTTACTCATATAAACACAATACAATCTCAACCATCTACAGATCAACCGCTGAAAGAAATAGACAAACACACAAGGGACACCGTTATTTTTGGACAATCTTCCCTGGAAAAACCCAACTTGGGAAAACTGGTGCAACAGTTCTAAGGGTTTTATTATTAAACAGCTCATTTCTGAGTACACTGGGTGCTAAACTAGCTCACTCGACAAAGATAAAAAAATCTAGCAGCAATACCTCTCTTCGGAAGCAGATATTTGGAAAGTTTGCTCCACGAAATCCCTCTCCAGCACAATCTGAAGCTCAGCGTCAGCCCTCCTGGCCTTTGCATCAGCCTGAAACCCTCTGCGTCAGCGCTCTGAGGCTTTGTGCAGCCTCCCCGGCTCTCTACGTCACTCCTGCAATCTCTGCATGGATGACGCAAGCCCTTCTGACTCTGTGCAGTCTCTGTTGCCTCTGCGTTGCTCCCTCTGGCTCTGTGTCTGCCTTTCTCTGCTTCTACACTGGTCTCTCAGCAATGTCTCTGCCTCTCTGCCTCGTACTCATTGCCCCTCACTGCAACTGATCATTGATTCGATTTCTCTTAGCAAACCCCGCTCTAGAAAATCGAATGATTGATCACTCTGGTGTATCTCCAATTGACCCTCAAGCCTCCTCTTATACTTTTCTTGTTGGTCCTTCAACGGCCGAGATTACATCTCTAATCAACGGCTAAGATTAGATTTGGCTTGATCCATGTCATTTAGAACCTTTTAACCCAGTTTTATATTAATACCCATTAATATTTTATTTTTCCTAAGTTTAGACTTAGGAACTCCATTAAAAATATTAATTATTTTAATATCTCCTTAACCGAGTAGAATCTGCCCAAACTATTTATGGGTCTTGGAGATCTCATGTGCTTTAGCCTCTCCACCAATTTTCATGGCTAGAGCACGTCCGATGCTACCCCAAATCAACAGGTATGTTCCAAGAGAGACAATCATGAGGGTGTCTATACATCATTTGTCTCGCCAGCATTGTGCTCGGATCTCATGGAGAGATAGAGCTGCTAGTCAAGGCCTTGCTACGTGACAATGTTGGTCAATATGATGCTATACAAATGGGTTACCAATCCGATTCTTCTTAGGAGAAATTCCTCAGATTGAGAATGACCAAGTACCATTATGAATACCTCCCTAATTAAGAGGGAGTGTTGAAAAGTAACTAGGTTCGGTCTTCATAATGACATGTGTAAATGTGATTATATGTAATTGATGAAAAGAAGAAAAATAAAATTATTATTGTAATGCTTGTCTCATCAATTTCATGGGCAAGGAATTTTATTTTAGTGATGGCTCCCATTGTGAACCTTTAGGATTGAGTCATCGAGTCATAAAAGTCTAATTGATTCTATGTCATGTATGAAGGACCCTTCTTGGGCATGTTATAATTCGTATGCATCATTAGATAAGTGTAAACAACCCTCCAAGACCAAGCAAAGTCTCCTCATGCAAGTCGGCTTCAAGATGAATTAAATGATCTCGTCAAGTC
The DNA here is from genome assembly GCA_031772625.1 of Pinus tabuliformis. NCBI lineage: Eukaryota > Viridiplantae > Streptophyta > Pinopsida > Pinales > Pinaceae > Pinus > Pinus tabuliformis. The sequence continues at coordinate 403,905,819 of CM062807.1, read as the reverse complement.
ACATGTCGGCTCACACCCAAGTCAAGTCGACTTATATTGATAGGAAACAACTATAAATAGGCAGCTTGACTATCACTTCAGAGCAAGTTTTTCGGTGAAGATTTCAGAGAAGGCAATCCAAGGAAGGGTGTGAAAGAGTTCGATCTAAGGGTAAATAACAGCCCTACATCTAAGCGAAGGAAAGAAGAACAAGTTTGAAGAAAGATCGTAGATATTTCAGGACTGTTTTTTAGGTAAGGTCTGCCACATATGCGAGGAAAGGTAAGAACATAATTACAGAAGATAAGAATCCAACTTAAGATGTTTATGCTACATACCATGTCAATATAGAGCCTCTAAAGCAAAGAAATAAGGGACAAAACGCATCCCTTTTCAGTCACATGTACAAGAAAAAGAGGGTCTACTACAGCAGGTTGAAGACTACAGTCAAGGAGACCGAAAAGTTCAGATTTGAGTTAGAGAAGTGAAGACTAAATTGCAGAAAGTTGACATGGTCTTGGAGAGGCCATTTTGGTCAAGGGTCTAGGTCATGGTCTTGGTATTTGTCAATTGGAGTCTCTATAAGAAGAATAATTTGATCGGGTTTTTCTCTCAAAGAGTGAGAGGTTTTGACCCTCACTGATAGCCTATATTTTGTGGCTCTTGTCTCTTTATGGTTTATGCATTGGTAGTTGTTTGATGAAGAAGAACACTAATAACCTAAGTAAAAGAAGATCCTAATCTAAGAAGTAAAAATCACTCACAAGCAGTTACTAAAAGAAGAGAAATCACAATTGTTATGCCCTAAGAACATGATGGAAGGACTTGAATTCAAAGAGCTATTTGCTAGGAACTCTTAGGGACTCTATCACTTGCATCCCTCAAGCTTGGAAGGAGCCCTTACCAACTTCCAAAGATAAGTATCTTACTCATATTGTCTTTTATATTTGGTTTCCCTTACTTATCTAAGTTTGTTTATATTAAATACTAATCACATTTCTAGTCATATTTTTGTTTAGAAAAGACTTGTTGAATACTCAAGGAACATGGAAGAAGGCTTCACAAAACAAAGCATTGGAATTACAAGGTTTGTTAAGAAACAAGAGGTATGTTTTGAATTACAAGTTTTTGATATTTATTCTTGATAAACTATTACTAACATCTTTTTGTCTAGCTTTCTTGAATCTTAAATATTCTTGATTGGGTGATTCATCATTAGATAAATCTACCCTCCTTATATCTCTGATTATTCTTGTGGAACCCTAGAAAGGTTCATTGTGAAAACCCTAACTTAAGGGTATGTCGATGATTATGTGTGAAACCCTAATATGCTTAGGGTTATTGTTGAAAGAAAATGTTTGATGTTTTGATGAAGTCATGTTTGGGATTTTGGTATGGATATGGAAACCCTAACTCGTTAGGGTTGAATGGTAATGTCTGAAATCCCGAACCTTTGAAGTATTGATAATTTAGGGTTTGCTATGTTTTGTATTGAAACCCTAGATCATTAGGGTTTGGTAGGATGTATAAGCAAGACCCTTATAATGTCTTAGAAATGAAATCCTTGGCATGTATGTGTTTGTCTGATCAAACCCTAGTCTGATCAAGTTTGTTATATGTCTAACTCTTATTGATATTTGTGTAGTTGGGTTTGACTAACACATGTTATGATGTGCTTGTGCATGATGATGAAATCCTAGATATATGAGTTGACCTAATTATTGATGGTCATGAATCCTAGGGTTTGAAACTAAGGTGTAATGACCCATTTCGATCTATAAGCAAAAGAGTATTAGCATACATACGATGTATGCATATGATAGCTACATATGCACACATCGCATGCCTCGCACTAGTATACTTAATAAGAAAAATATTTAATTAAATGAAAATGGACTAAATACTAATTTATTGAGAAAAGAGATTCTACACTCAAACATACATATTAAATACTTTGTACTTACCAAGTTGTTAAATAAAATTTACAATTTCAATCCTTCTAATGTAAATGTTAATCATTATAGAGTTGAGTCATAAGTCATATTATTGTTTATATATATATATATATATATATATATATATATATTATTGATTTTATTATTATAAATTAAACTTTATAAAAGTCAAAAAAATCATTTAAATGTAACTATGTCAATCATATCAAACTAAAAACGCATCCCATCTCACATTACATATGAAAGCCTTACCTGTCAAATAAGGTCGAATAAAATCTAAATGAAGGCGGTGGAAGAAGGCGGTGACCGCCTGCGAAGAGTATTTATTCCAAACACCCTGAGGTAGAAGGGGGATCGGTTGAGGAAAGGAAAAGGATATTTAGAGTGGGAGATTGAATTCTGAACGGAGTATTCGAGTCGAAATTTCAAGACTGAGCAAGAAGTCACTGAGCAATTATTCTTGAGGCTTTTGGGCACGGGGGACTAAAATACTCTAATTAAGAAGTATTTTGGAGCTGAGTACCAAGGCTGTGCTCAGCTTGGCTAGGAGGATTTAGTCATTTGGTATCGGAAGTAATTGGAGCTACATCAGCAAGGAATTGACATCAAACCATGGAACCAGGGATGAAAATGTGAATTAAATTGATGAGTTATGCATAGACTGTAATTGTGTAAATTCTTGACTGTAATTGTGTAAATTATGTAAAAAATTTAATGGCTGCTATAATTGTCAATTTTGTAGAATTTGATAATTTACTTTGTGCTGGTCTTTACATTAATCGCTGTTGTAATTGTCGATTTTGTAGAATTTGTAATTGTCAATTCTGTTAACAATTTACTTTGAGAAGGTCTTTACATTTGGTATCAGAGGATAGGTTTGAACTCTTCGAACCTTGTAGGCCCTAGACTTCTATTATCACCTCTGTGTTTTCCCTTTTCAACCATAGATGTCAGTATCATCAGTCTTGACTAAACCATCTACAACCTGTATTGTTTCATTCCAGAATTTATTCCCTGGAGAGAATGAGCAATGGTACACCCATCCGGGAGTTTAATGACTGAAACCTTAATAGAAACAATCTTTGGCGTACAAAGACATGTTTGCTCTGTCATATGCCTTACACCTACACCGCACTGCTTTTCGAACTGATTCTCTTCAAATAGCATTATTTGCACACAAGCGGAAGGGGCTTCTAAATTTCTTGTGTTTATTCAACCTCTGAGGTAGAAAAGCATTCTCTGAACCGAAATAGAATAAAGCTATAAACTCCTTTTTTTTCTTTTAACCGAGCCGTTCATGCCTAAATTTTAATTTTGTGTAGATTCCAAGTATGCTCACCGTTAAATAATTTATGATAAATAAATTTTTATATATTATTACCAAACATTATGAGAAATACGAAAATATATATATATTTTAACTTAATCAAGTAGTTAATTTCAAAATTAAGCCTTTATGCTAACACAAACATCCATTGCAATGTCTGGAGGTCAGCCGGTGGTCCAAATTGGGAGATATGGACATGGTCATACGTCACTCACTGTCACTAGGATGTATGCAATAGGTGTTAATTCTGCTCTCTCACACGGTTGCATAGGTCTCCTTTGGCCCTAGTTAGTACGTCGTTAGACAACCAATATAGCGTTGTTGGTTTTCTTATGTCCACTATATATATAGATTCATTTTATAAAATAATTATATGGTTTTAAAAAAAAGTTAACTATAATTTCTTTTCAGACCTATTATGTATTATGAATACCAATATACTTTAACTTTACATTAAATTTCATATGTCCCTTATATCTGAATTTATTTAAAAATAAAATGAGACCTCTCGACTCTATATTACATCGACAAGAACATGTCTTGAGCTCCGTAGTTCATATTGAATTTCGTGGTGTCGCCGTGGTTCTGTGACCAGGTGGCTTCGTTGTGCCTTTCACGCCAATATTGGTGATCAAGTTTACAATACACAAGATACTATCAAGATCAAAATTACTTTATCTTTCTCGTATATAAATCTAAATAATTAATACATCTATTTCGATTGCAGTGCATATGAATTACTTTGTAATTAAATATATTAATTGTTAATAAATTTTAAATTGCGTTAAAAATAATAATAATAATAATAATTTAGAATTTTATTGAAATCATAACATTATTTAATTGACAATATTTTATTTTTATTTATTTATTTTAAAAATTAAATTAGAATTTTATGATGTTGACTATTCTCACGTCTATTCAGTAGACATGTCCTTTATGTTTTGGTAGAAGACTTAAAGGATGGTACTGTGCAGTAGAAATGAATATGGACGATGCCAATTTGTATTTTCTGAGTATATTGTTACAGGATTAAAATTGAAATACCTTGCCGTTTATGTTTTATTCCAATGGGATATCGAGATACGTGAGGATGGAAATGCTATGTATTATTATAAAATTTACATGATTTGATCTGCTAAATATTCAGTCCATCATTTTACGTAGCTTTGGGAGGAGATAATAATTAGATGGTATCATGCAATGCTGGTTGAAACTATGTATCTCAACGTATTATATATGTAATATATTGCTGCACATGACGTGCATGATTGGACGGCTGGGGCGGTTGGCTTTGGCACCCCCAGCCGTGATAGAGTCCTGCGGCGGCCCCTCGCTGGGCGATTTCGAACGGCTATGCCGTATTCTGCTGGCTTCGGCCGTATTGTAAAAAAAAAAAATATCTGTAACCTTCGGCCATATGTGGATTTTCTCTCTGAAAAAAAAATATGTAATATATTGCCCATCTCCACTTTTTTTTTTAAAAGATAAATTTATGACATAATTCATAGTATATATATATATATATATATATATATACTTTATTTTATGGTATTGTCAGATTGTAAAATAAGAGTAAATAGTTTACAAATAGGTATCAAAATATATATATATATATATAAGATTTTATTTATTAAATCCAATAACTCCAATTGAAGTTGAAACGTAGAATAATTAGATTACTGTTTAAAAAAAATTGATTTCATCTTCATGTGTATGTTTTCAGATTTTATAAAAGACATAGTGTAAGATTGTTGATAGGATATTGAATAAAAGTACTTGTAATTTTGGCAATATATTTTGATGGGATATTGAATAAAATATTATGATGGGTATTAAATAAAATTTATAATAATAATTTATAATAATAAGATATTTCTGAATTTTGTACCATAACTTTATAAAATTAATTAATGATAATTAATATAATATATATTGAGACTTTATATTATAATATATTTTACCATATATATATATATATTATGGAAGTCCATCAAATAATCAAATCCACTCAATATAACATATCAAGTCAAGGGAGGAGTCTACAAGGGGCACATTTGTATACATTATATTGAGACCTTATATAATATGGAGATTTTATTAAAATAAATTCTAAATATTTTTATATATTAATATGATTTAAGATATTAGTTTTGAGCATTATGTCCAAACTATGAGGAAAAAGGAATTAAAAAGGTAAATTATTCTTGTTCAACTCATTTATTTTGTAAATATTTTATAGCATAATTAGGTAAATTACGAAATAATTACTATGGTCTATGAAGACCCATGCATCTTACTAAGAATTATTAGGCATTAGGATAGAATACCCTGCATTAGGACAAATAGGTCGCGAGACCACCCTCCTTGACCTCGGTACCAGTAAGACCTACCTAGCAAGTAAAAATAGCAAAAAAAACTATACCCGTTTCTAAACTTGAAATTGCAAATATGTTAAATTTGAAAGTATACCACAAATTTTTACAATTTTATTATGTATACAGGAAACACTTCTATGGTAAGGACATATCAGTGACGACGACGTGATCGGGTAGCATCCCCGTCATTAATGCCACCACCATCATCATCGCCACCACCATCAACACCAATCGCTCCAGCGCCGGATTTCACTGTTATAATACACTCATTGGAAGCCATATTGGAAACATTAAAAAGGTCGACAATGGCTAAAACCAAAGAAAAGCAACCTCAACCCGAAGAAACAAATCCAGCGGAACCCAAAAGTTCTAAGTATAGACAATCAAAGGAAGATATTTCTAGGGAGCTGCAGAAAATTAAACTTCCAGAATTTTCAAGAGGACGAGCTGGAGAATGAACTGAAGCATGGTTAGAAGGAATAAACAGATGCTTTGCACTAAGAGAGTACTCTTCTACTTCAAAAACAAAAATTGTTGTATTTCAATTAAAGGAAAGCGCCTTGATTTGGTGGGGGACTCTGGAACAACACCTACACCTCACAACGGATAGTGTCCCTTGGGAATTGTTCGAGGAAAGATTTCGTGCTAAGTATTTACCTCCATATTTTCAAGAAAAACAAGTCAGGGCCTTTCATACGTTAATCCAAGGTAACAAAACAGTGGAAGAATATGAAATAAGGTTTATGGAGCTTGTGAAATATATTCATTACTTAGATTCTGATGAACATCAAGCTGAGCGCTTCGTATATGGGTTAAACCCTCACATCAGGGCCATGGTTAGGATGTGGAAGCCATCATCAGTAGCTGAGGCAGTAGAATGTGGTCGTTATGCAGAAAAACATCTAGGAATAAAAAGGGATGCCAGACCAACAGAACCTCTACAACCAAGCCTTCCAAGAAAGACTCCCCAAAACTTCTTCCGGGGAAGCAGCTCAAGACCACCTCCTTATGGTGATAGATTTACTCCAAGAGGAGTAGGAGCAAGAGCTTCCATGGCAATTAATACTATAGTTGTTGAATCATCAAACACAATTTCATGGAAATCTCATGGAACTGCTAATAGAGGAAGAAATGTGAGAGGAAATGGCATAAGAGGACGAAGCTCTTTATTTAGAAACTCACAATATGATTCAAGAGGACTAACCCAGGTTAATTGTTGGGGATGTGGAGCACCACATTTCCCACATAATTGTTCGGAAGCTTCGTCAAGTATAATGCATAGAACAGGGAAAGAGCCAGCATCAAATACCCAAGGCAATCATAGAATCCATGCAGTGGTCAACAACAATCAAGCAGCACATCAATCCACTGTAGTGGAATCTTCAGGTATTATTAATGGAATAAAATTCAAAATCTTATTTGATACTGGTGCTACGAATAGTTTCATTTTGTCATATGCATTAAATAAATGTGGGTTGGCAGCTTGCAAGCAAAATGATTTCAGACAGGTAGAAAAGGCCTCGGGAGAACTCCAATCCGTAGACTTAAGTGTGGAGGAATGCAAAATTGATCTAGGGTCGTTCGACTAAATTAAAAGTTTGTCACAGCCCCAGGAACTTATAACCTCGTCATAGGTATGGATTGGTTAGAAGCTCGTCAAGCTTGGGTAGATTGTTATGGGAAAAGAATTCTCAGTATAAATGATGACAGAGAGACGATCCAAATTCAAGATATCAAGAGAAAAGTATCTTTACGCTACATATCAGCAATGCAAATGAAGCGTTGCTTAAAAAAAGGTTGTCAGGCGTATGCAGTTCAAGAAGTAAGCAAGGAAAAATGACAATCCTTAGAACAATATCCGGTGTTAGCCGAATTTCCAGATGTATTTCCAAAGGAACTACCAGGATTAGCCCCCGAAAGAGAGCTAGATCTCACAATAGAATTGAAACCTGGTACAGAACCAAACTCTATAACACCTTATAGAATGACAACACCAGAACTTCAAGAATTGCAAATTCAATTGAAAGAACTATTGGATATAGGACACATACAGCCCAGTGTTTCACCTTGGAGTGCTCCTGTAATTTTTGTCAAGAAGAAAGATGGTTCCTTACAGTTATGCATAGACTATCGAGACTTGAATCAAGCTACAGTAAAGAATCGGTATCCAATGCCTCGAATTGATGACCTCTTTGACCAAATGAAAGGAGCTACTGTCTTTTCAAAAATTGATCTATGATCAGGCTATCATCAGCTAAGGATTACGAAAAGCAATATTTCTTAAACTGCATTCCGAACACGCTTTGGGCATTATGAATTCACTGTGGTACCATTTGGGTTGACTAATGCACCAGCAGTATTCATGAATCTTATGAACAACATTTTCCGCAAATATCTTGATCAATTTGTACAAGTTTTCTTAGATGATATTCTCATCTACTCCAAGAATGAGAAAGAGCATGAAGACCATTTACGGATAATATTATCTTGCCTCAGAAAACACCAGTTATATGGAAAGTTATCCAAGTGTTCTTTTTCATAAAAAGATTCATTACTTGGGTCATATCATAGTTTTAAAATTCGACCGATTCGAAACGGAAACGGCCGAGTTGATCCGTTTCATTGCCCAAAAATGTGACTCGGTGGAGGAAACGGTTCAGTAGGCCGAGTCAGCCATGACTCGGCCAACTCGGTCGTTTCTGTATTGACTCGGCCGAGTCAGCCATGACTCGGCCAACTCGGCCGTTTCTGTATTGACTCGGCCGAGTCATAGCCAGTGGCCTGTAACCCCATCAAAACAACGATTTGACATTTTTTTAATGAAATTTTGAAGTGTTTGCTGCTTGGTTTGAACTCCAACGTGTTTTATGAATTAGTTAAATGTTATTTGGGGTCCATTCCCCCTCCCAAATCCTATTTAACACACTCAAATGCTCTCTACTATTGATATGCTATTCAAATTTCATGGTAATGTTAAATTCTTAAAGTAAAAGTGACATTCTCCTTAATTTTCATTTTCATCCTTTTACTTAAATTTTTAACATTACCATGAAATGACTCAGGATGTTTGAGAGTGGTTTCGACCTCATTGGATTTCATATGGAGAAAGTAGAATTTTAGATTTCATTCAAAATCCAGCAGACTTATCAGTTTTTCAGGATTTCAGGATTGGAGGATTCCAATGTTTCCATTGAATTTTGTCATGTATTAGGGTATGGAACTCGCATTTAATCAAGAGCACCAATCCCTCTATGTACCTTGATGTTAGTGACATTGGTTGTCGAACTCCTCTGGGATTCGCTCCCAAACCAAGAGCTTCTGAAAATGTCACTCCCGCTCCCGTTTTCGCTCCTGCTCCCAAGTAACACAAAGAAGAGAAACCGTTTGGATCAAAAACGGTTAAATGATCTAGTTTATGTCCGATACAACCTCCGGCTCAGACGAAACCATTTGCTGAACAAAAGAGCTGATTCAGATCCCATTGTGTTGGAAGACATTGATCCAACATCAGATTGGGTAGTGGAGAGTCGTCCAGCAGAGTTTGATCTTAATGAGGATCTTGATTTAGATTTAGATATTGAGACATCAGTTGAACTTGAACATGCTGTTCAGTTGAATGCAGATCCCAATCCACCAGCCTCAGTCTCACAACGAGCAAGGACTCCAGTTGTAAGTGCTTCCTCTGCTCAGCCACGACAGAAGCGCAGCCGCATATCTACTCTATCTCAGCTTGCATCTGCTACAGTTGCACAGCCTGCTAGTGGTACCACTTCTACAGCTACAGTTGGAGATGATGATGATGAGGAGGAGCCATGGGGCCCCCTGTCTGACTCTGATGATGATCCAGAGATTGATCGACATGATCTTGGATCTTCTGGCAGTAGCTACTAGCCAGTAGCTGTAGTACTAGTACTGGAGTCTGGTCACAGTTTACTTTTGTTGTAGAGGCCATTTCTAGCCTCCTTGGTTATGTGGTTTTTGTTTTGAGTCTTTGATCATGTATGACAGTTGACTATGTATTGCCATTGGGTACCATTTTGATATAATTGATTGGTTCATGAGCCTACTTTGATCATATGTTGTCTTCCATCTATATTATAATGTTGTGTGTTTGGAAACATGAATGAAAATCTTTAAAATTATGTTTAAAATCTTTAAAATCATGTTTTTTTATAAAAAAAATAAATATTTAATGTATTTTTTACAACGACCGAGTCACTGAAATCGAGCCGGCCGAGTCATTACCATTTCGGAGTCGGAGTCGGAGTCGATCCTCGGCCGAGTCGGAGTCGGAGTCGGAGTTTTAAAACTATGGGTCATATCATATCTGGTGAAGGAATCTTAGTAGATCCTGAGAAGGTAAAGGAAATCATGGAATGGCCAATACCGGAAAGTGCACATGAAGTGCGAAGCTTTATGGGTTTAGTCGGTTACTACCGAAGATTTGTGGAAGGATTCTCCAAAATTGCCAAGCCAATTACAACCCTCCAATGTAAAGGTGTTAGGTATGAATGGACTGAGGAACATAATAAAGCATTCTCTAAACTTAAAAAATTGTTGACCAGTACACCAATCTTACAAGTCCCTGACATGGACAAAGATTTTACTGTATATATTGATGCATCCAAGCAAGGACTAGGTGCAGTATTAATGTAGGATAGAAGAGTAATAGCGTATGCTTCAAGAAAGTTAAAGCCTCATAAAGAACTCTACGCCACTCATGATTTAGAGTTAGCCATTGTAGTACTAGCTTTAAAGATATGGAGACACTATCTAGCACAGCGAAGCATTATGCTTAAAACCGACCATCAAAGTCTACAGTGTTTGTTTACTCAAAGAGACTTGAATGCTAGACAAAGACGATGGAGTGAATTCCTAAGTGAGTATGACTTTGGAATATCTTACATTAAAGGAAAAGAGAACATAGTGGCGGATGCTTTAAGCAGAGGACCTCGAATGTTTTCCCTCATACCTATCAAAGTAGACTTAAAGCAACAAGTACTAGAACATCTCATAAGAGATAACTGGTATTTAAAGGTAAGATATAATCTTGATAGTAAAAAGTCAAAAAAACCTAAGTTTGAGGGGTATGAACTGAAGATGATGGAATCTTGTGATTCCATGGAAGAATGTATATTCCTGATAATGGGGATCTCTGAGACACCATCCTTAAGGAAGCCCACAGAGTAGTGTATTGTGCACATCCCGGCGTAAAGAAAATGTATACTGATACCAAGAAACTCTTCTTCTAAACAAACATGAAACGTGATATCATTCAATTCGTTGCAAAATGTCTTGAATGTCAGCAAGTGAAAGCTAATCATTGTCACCCAGCAGGTCTCCTGCAACCTCACGACATTCTTATGACCAAATGGGAGATAATTTCTATGGATTTTGTCATCGGACTACCTCTCACTCCACAAAGGCACAATGTCATTCTGGTTGTGATGGATAAATTAACAAAAAGCGTTCATTTCATTCCCGTAAGAGATACTTACGAAGTTGCTGACGTAGCTCGAGTATTCATAAATGAAATTATCAGATTTCATGGAATACCTACGAAGATCATATTGGATAGAGACTCACGATTCACTTCAAAATTCTGACTTGTATGCAATCAACCTTAGGAACTCAAGTAAATTTAAGTACAGCTTATCATCCTCAGACTGATGGGCAAACAAAAAAGGTAAATCAAGTACTAGAAGATATGTTAAGGATGTACGTTATGCATCAGCAATCACACTGGGAAAAGTACTTATCCTTAGTCGAATTTGCATACAATAACAGCTACCACAGTTCAATCAGAATGCCTCAATTTGAAGCATTATACAATAGAACTTGAAGAACACCATTAAGTTGGGACAAGTTAGAAGATCGAGTGATAGTAGGGCCAGAATCAATCCAAGAGATGGAGGAACAGGTAAAACAAATTAGACAACAATTAAAAGAAGCACATGATAGACAAAAGAGTTATGCTGATGCTCACAGAACTGATAGGAAATATGAAGTAGGAGATCAGGGTTTCATCCGCATCAAACCAAATAAAAGCACTATCCGATTCGGAAAAGGAACAAAGTTGTCACCCCGATTTATCGAACCATTTAAAGTCCTGGAAAAAGTTGAACATGTCGCCTATTGTCTTGCACTGCCACCTCACTTGCATAAAGTTCATAATGTATTTCATGTATCTGTATTAAGGCATTACATAGCTGACAAATCTCATAACCTTCAATGGAAGGAACTGTAGGTATTGGACGAGGGAATCATTTAGATCGAACCATTACGTATACTGGAACGTAGGGTTAGACAGCTCAGGAATCGTCTGGTAGACCAAGTTAAGGTCCAATGGGACAAGTATAGCCCTTGATAGACTACTAGAGAAATCACAGAAATCATATGTCAAAAAAACCCCAACTTGTGTCAATTTTGAAGAACCTTAAGCTATATTTTGTATATATTTATTTTACTCTAAATCTGTTGATTTCGGGTAGCATCGGATGTGCTCTAGCCACAAAAATTGGTGGAGAGGCTAAGGCGCATGAGATCTCTAATACCCAGAAATGGTTTGGGCAGATTCTAAACAGTTTGGGAGATATTAAAATAATTAATATTTTTAATGGAGTCCCTAAGTCTAAACTTAGGGAAAATAAAATATTAATGTTAATTAATATAAAACTGTGTTAGAACGGTCCAAAAGTCATGGATCAAGCCAAATCTAATCTTAGCTATTGATTAGGGACTTAATCTCAATCGTTGATCTATCAACAAGAAAAGTATAAGAGAAGGCTCGAGGGTCACTTGGAGAACACACCAAGAGATCAAGATTTTGACTTTCTAGGGTTGGGTTTGTTGAGAAAGTTGAGAGAGTAATCAGAGTTGCAGCTATGGGGCAGTGAATACAAAAGCAGAGAGGCAGAGATAGAACCGAGAGGATCAGCGTAGTAGCTGGAGAGAGGGACACAGAAGTAGCGCAGGGTTCACACAGAGCCAACCAGGGCTCATGCATAGCCAGCCAGGAGTTGCGCAGTGCCTCAGAGGGCTAGCGTAGGTGATGCAGAGGGCCAAAGGACTGACGCAGTGCCTCCAAAGGCTGACGCAAACCAAAACCAGAGTGACATTGGGCTAACGTTGGGCCAGAGAGAGGCTGACGTTGCGGTTTCGAGGGGCAGATTGGAGCTGTGGAGCTGCCGGAGTGTTTATCCAGGGTGTCAACCGGAATATCTGCTTCCGAGTAAAGAGGTGCTACTGCCGAGATTTTCTCTGTCGGGTGATCCGGATCTAGCACCCAAATTGTATTCTGAAACTGCTTAATAAATCAAACCCTCAAATAGTTGCACCGGTTTTCCCGCATTGGATTTTCCCGGGGACATTAGTCCAAAAACAACGATGTCACTTATGTGCTTGTTTCTATTTCCTTCAGTTGATGATCTGTAATGTGTTGAGCATGTAACTGTATTTATTTCGAGTATTTACATTGTAAATAACTTGCTAATTAATAGAACAAGTAGGTAGAAATAAATCAGTAGAGCACATGAAGGGTTTCTAACGTGTCAGACTTAGAAATTCCAACATGGTATGAAAGCGTGGTTGCAAATCACAGGAGAACTCAGGACATCAACCGAACAGAGTAGCAATAGCAGAAAACAGTTGTCCCGAGTGACAGAAGTTGTTCCTAGCAGAGTAGCGACAAGGAAGAGGTGATGCAGTGCCTGCATCATCAAGATTGAGCTAGGAAGAGGCAGCGCAGAGGCTAAGGGAGGAAAAGGAAGGCTCACGCAGAGGCTAGGAGGGCTAACGCAACTGGCTGAGGATGCTGATTTGCTGGTGCTGTGATTGCGCAAAGCCTAGGAGCTCTAACCTTCAATTTGTTGGGGTTTAGGAGGTTGTGCGTAAGTTGCAAAGTGGAGTTGGTGGGGTACTGTAGTTAAAACAGTACCTAACAGGGCAAGGCCAAGGTAGAGGGAGTTGTTGCTAAGGTGGATTTCTAGCCAAGGAATCCAGATCAGTGTTGCAGTTGCACAGACAATTGGAGAGGGGCATCTCGACATTGGCAGAATGGTTTCTAGGAGGGAAATCGAGGCTCAGAGGAGTCATACCGAGAACTTCCAAGAGGGAAGCAGAGGAGCAACGAAATGGCACTACATGGAGTAAGAGACCAGGACAGACTAGACGGAGCCTCAAACTTCGTAGTCCGGAAGGCCAGAATCTTATCCGTACTAGACAGGAATCATGTCAAACACTTCGCCTTAAGGACGATACCTATCCCAGTTGACACGGCTGATAACAACAAGTACGAGGATGCAATGGTGAGGGATAAGAGTATTATCCTTGACGGGGTCAAGGATCATACAGTACCACATATTGCCAAGAAGAACACGATACAAGAGATGTGGGAGGTATTGACCAAGTTGTATCAGCATACTTCCGTGTAAAGGAAGATGCTACTAGAAAATCAGCTGCGATCATAACAGATGAAGAAGGGAGAACAAATCGACCCATTCCTCGGTCGATTGAAGGAGATCCGGGATCAGCTGACTTCCATAGGGGCAACGCCAAATCCAGAATTGATGGTGAGAACAGCCTTGAACGCAGTCTCAGAAGACTGGAAGGTGTTTGTCCAGAGCATACTGGGCAGGGCGACCCTTCCAAATTGGGAGGAAATGTGGGTTACTCTTTGCCAAGAAGAGATCAGAAGGCTGAGCAAGGCGAGAAGCAGCGACAAGGGGATCAAAATCAAGGAGGAGAAGGAGGAGGATGTTTCCCTAGCATCTGAGGGAAAGCAAGAGAAACGAAAGAAGGACCTCTCCAAGGTCAAATGCTTCCACTGTGGGGAGTTGGGTCATTATGCGACCCAGTGTCCAAGAAAGAAGAGTAAGGGAGAGGCCTCCGAGACCAAGGCAGCGCCAGCAAGGGTAGAGAAGGAAGTGGAGATAGATGATGATTGTGCCATGAGTGCTCATGTGCCACTTCAGAAGAAGTGGGGAGACATCGAGTTGTAGTCAGGAGGACTACAGGCGATGAGGGGCAGGATCCTCGAGGTACCCAGCCTCTTGAATTAGACCTTGCTACGGGAGCCCTGAAGAGAAGTAGCGATACTGGCGATGTTAGTAGAGATGGATGCGGATGGAGCGACAAAGGGAGCTACAGTGCAGGATTCCCAGGACAGCGCGAGGCTAGCAGGTTGCAACAGTGCGAGAGGCACGGGAGCGTTGCACCAGTGCAGAATGGCACAGAAAGGTGTGCAATTGTGTGAGATGCATGAAGTTGTTGCAGCAACGCAGAGCTCAGAGAGGGAGCACTTGTCAGTGACAGAGGGAGCTTCAGCATCAGGAGTGTTTCTAGCCTGACGGAGATGTCAGAGTTGGGAGATCAGTTACTTACTTCTCAATAACCGAGTTGCAGTGCAGCAGTTAGCAGTGGTAGTGCTATGGGCAGCACAATGCGACATGATGAAAGGGATTGTCATGCAAATGCAGCAATGGCAATGGCAGAGCCATGGGCAGCAGCACGGAAGCAGAGGGAGTTGCAGTGCAGATGCAGTAGTCGCAGTGGCAGGGCCATAGGTAGCAGTACAAGATGTAGCAATGCAGAGGATGTTGGGCAACAGGCCTAGCATCAGCATAGGGACTGATGTCGGATGATCAGAGTGATGCTAAGTGAGGAGTATTAGTAGGGCACAGTCCTCGCTAAGAGGGAGTGTTGATTTGGGGTAGCATCGGATGTGCTCTAGCCACGAAAATTGGTGGAGAGGCTAAGGCACATGAGATCACCAATACCCAGAAATGGTTTGGGCTGATTCTAAACAATTTGGGAGATATTAAAATAATTAATATTTTTAATGGAGTCCCTAAGTCTAAACTTAGGAAAAATAAAATATTAATGTGAATTAATATAAAATTGTGTTACAATGGTCCAAAAGTCATGGATCAAGCCAGATCTAATCTTAGTCATTGATTAGGGACTTAATCTCGGTCGTTGATCTGTCAACGAGAAAAGTATAAGAGGAGGCTTGAGGGTCACTTGGAGAACACACCAAGAGATCAAGATTTCGACTTTCTGGGGCTCGGTTTGCTGAGAAAGTTGAGAGAGTGATCAGAGCTGCAGCTAAGGGACAATGAATACAGAAGCCAAGAGGCAGAGATAGCACCGGGAGAATCAGCACAGTAGTCGGAGAGAGAGATGCAGAAGTAGCCAAGGGTTCACGCAGAGCCAGCCAAGGATCACGCAAAGGCAACCAAGAGTTGCGCAGTGCCTCAAAGGGCCAGCGTGGGTGATGCAAAGGGCCAGAGGATTGATGCAGTGCATCCAGAGGCTGGCGCAAGTCAAGTCAGAGTGATGTTGGGCTAACGCTGGGCCAGAGAGAGGCTGGCGTTGGGGTTTCGTGGGGCAGATTAGAGCTGTGGAGTTGTCGGAGTGTTTATCTAAGGTTTCAGCCAGAATATCTACTTCCGAGTAGAGAGGTGCTACTGGCGAGATTTTTCTCTGTTGGGTGAACCGGATTTGGCATCCAGATTGTATTCTGAAACTGCTTAATAAATCAAACCCTCCAATAATTGCATCATTTTCCTGCATTGGGTTTTTCCAAGGGATATTAGTTGAAAAACAACGGTGTCACTTGTGTGCTTGTTTCTATTTCCTTCAGTTGATGATCTGTAATGTGTTGAGCATGTACTCGTATTTATTTCTAGTATTTACATGGTAAATAACTTGTTAATTAATAGAACAAGTAGGTAGGAATAAATCAGTAAAGTACATGAAGGGTTTCTAACGTGTCAGACTTAGAAATTCCAACAAAATCAGATACTCAAAACCATTTGGAAAGTTCACATATAAAAGTAATTTTTTTATGTTACTAAAATATGATATATGTTATCTGCTTAATTCTATTGGTACGTGGATACCAAGATGAAATATATTATTTAGATTAACCTTACTAAATTATGAATACCAACATGAAGTTCAATATTTGATTAACCTTGCTATAAAATCTAAATCATGAATTATGATATGAATTAATATATCTATAATTTTGTTTCATTTATGCATATCGATATCATTAATGAGATAGAAATAAAAGAATGATTACAATTTGATTATGAAAGCCAATAACATGAGCAAGACATGACCAAGTATGTTATCTTGTAGATAACAACATGTATGAGCTATAAAGACACTGTTTATTTTATATATATTGATGCATATTTTATAATATATGGACAAGTGTTTACATTGCAGATATCATCGTTACCAAATGACTTTGTGATGACAAAAGCCTCAGGAATAATTGAGACTCAATGAGATTCCATAATAGGGTGTTAACCCTAGTCCCACTAAGAGGGGTGGAAGTATTGCCCACTGTTTATCCTCCAAAACCTGGACACATAGGAGAACTGTGCAAATCATGCTCCCCTAGACGTGTGATGATGACTGCCAGATACCTACCAGCCAATCAGGTCGATATAATTGACGCTGACACCTTGAGAGCTTATGAATAGTTAGTCAAGCCTTAGTCGAAGTTTGATTCTCTAGGATGATAGTATTTGTGAATTCTAAGGTTTTGTAATTAAACCTTAGTAGAAGTCCAAATCTCTGATATATGATGACAATGTGATAACGTGAGATTTGTGTAAGATTGTTGAAATCTGAGTTTTAGTTGTGATTGATGTTTGATTGAGAAAATCTAGGGTTTGCAACAAACCCTAGTGGAAGCTAGTCATGTTGTTGATTGAGCTGTGATTGGTTTTGATTATTGAAATCTCATGTATGAAATCTATGGTTTGTATGAAATCCTAGTAACATGTGAATTATGAAGTTGTTAGATACTTTGTAGATCTATATTTGTTTGAATTGTTTCTAGGGTTTGTTATATGTTGTAGTAGGGTATGTCATACCTTTGGAAGAAACATTGAAACCCTAGATGTAATGAAAGTTGTTATGAAATGCTCGAAGTCTTGATGAAGTAGTCTAGGGTTTATGACAAAATCCCTAGCAAGAAGTTGAAGAGTATGTGTCTCTTGTTTGTAATTAAGTTTGGGCATCTGATATATAAAGTTGAATGCCTCTGTGATTTTGATATGGTTAAATTCATGCTTCTATATATTTGGTTGTACTTGCTATCAAAGTTGTGCAGGTACGTGATCTTCAGGATAGTGAAGATGTTTGTAAAGTAAAGTTGATGTGATAAGCATGATGTGAATAATGATGGTCATGAAAACTGCGATGAGAAGTATGGAAGCCATCAAGGATTCTCTGATGTCGTATAAAAGAAGTTGAGCGCCCAAGTTAAGAGGGAGCTTGAATGAAAGGAATCTCCCTAGGATAAGAGGGAGCTTGGGTATACTCCTTGTATAGGAATGACTAGATCCTCCCTGGCTAAGAGGGAGTGATGGATATGGTTCTCTACTTCATGTGTCCTGCACTAGACCAGGACTAACAGCCGTAAGTTTTAGTGAAGGCCATTAGTGAGAGAAGAAAATTGGAGGATGTATTTTGAAAGGCTACTGAGACAAGAAAAGCTGGATCGATTTGTGGAATATGTTGTTGCATGAGAAGTAGGAAAGGAAGTTGCATTGTTGTGGAATCTTCTGTCAAGATTCATTGGGAAAGCTCTAAGTCCTACTATGAAAAGTTGAGAAGCAACATCAAGTTGTCTGGAAGACCCCAGAGGTTTGTCTGGAAAAAAGACTAAACGCTTCCAAATGATCAAGCCTATGGTCCTAGTATTGATATGTGATTCATGGTGACATCTCCTTAATCTTCATTTTCATCCTTTTACTTAAATTTTTAGCATTACCATGAAATGACTCAGGATGTTTGAGAGTGGTTCCGACCTCATTGGATTTCATATGGAGAAAGTAGAATTTTAGATTTCATTCAAATCCAGCAGACTTACCAATTTTTCGGGATTTCGGAATTGGGGGGATTGCAATGTTTCCATTGGATTTTGTTATGTATTAGAGTATGGAACTCGTATTTAATCAAGAGCACCAATCCCTCTACGTACCTTGATGTTAGTGACATTGGTTGTCGAACTCCTCTATCATGACCCTCCTAAAAATGTACGCATCACTCAAACAAAATCTTGACTTGACATGCTATGTTTTTTCTATCTTATGTCAATGCTTAGAGGGTGATATTAATGACAAAGATCCCCATATAGATTCAGAGGTAATGACAAAGATACCTCTGGATATTAATGCTTAGAGGGTGATATTAATGACAAAGATCTTGATTTTCCAACAAGACTAAAAATTAGACATTTCTCGTGGTGGAAAGAGGCCCAAGCAATAGCAATAGATAATAGATTTACTTGTCCTTTATAGTTTCTAGTAGTTTTTATACCTATTGACTCTTTCATATTTATTATGATATTTTTTGTAAACAATATATTATGACAATTTAAGTTTGAAGTTTGAAGTTGGCAATTACAACTCATTAGTAATGAATTATGAATATGATGCTTCATGAAAGTTGAAAGTTGTTTCATTTTATAACATTTCATTTCATGTTAGATATTATTTGTTGTAATGGTTACACTTAGCTTACAAGTACAATTTTGGTGATTAATGATGATAAATGTTATATATTGAATTTTGAAAGCTTGAAACTTTAAGATTGATGAACCATGAGACTCAATATGTTGTATGTTACTATGTTACTAACTTGTGGACGTGGTTGATGAAGATTATAACTTCTAGATGATTGTTGTTATATGGTTCAATCTACGTTTTCTATATCTAATTCATCATTCTACATGTTTTTGTTGACATATATCCATCAAAATATAAAATATATATATATTATATAAAAAACACTCTGGGATTTGCTCCCAAACCGAGAGCTTCTAAAAATGTCGCTCCCGCTCCCAAGTAACCTTGGTACAGGTAAATCTCTCAGAAGTTTGATAACATGTTTTACATGCCTAGAGTTGTCGATCAGTTTGAATGGGAGAGATTTGGTGCCAATCTATTTAATCGGGGAGGATTTGTTACCGATTGAAATAATCGGGAAGTTGAGGCTTTGTGTGTGAGATAGTGCCTGGGATGACATCTCGCTGGCACTATGTGTTGATGTCTAGTTCCCGAAGTAGGAAGGGTGGCGTTGGTCGTAGAGCTATGACCTCAGATACGCACCTATATCCCTAGGTTGATAGTTAGTAAATAAGCCTAATCGTACCTAGAGAGGTTGAAAGCTTTAGTCCATCTTAGTCCCACTTGGATAGATTTCCCTGGTCAAGAATCTAGTCTGTGGCATTACTATACCTAAACTGTTGAAAGACCTTGGATAGATTGCCCTAGTAGGAATCTAGTCCATGGCATTGCGGTGCCTAAACTATTGAGAGACCTTAGATAGATTTCCCTGGTCAGGAATCTAGTCCATGGGATTGTTGTGCCTAAACTCTTCATAGTTCATGTGGTTTGAGATCTTTCATATGAATACCTCCCTAGTTAAGAGGGAGTATTGAAAAATGTAACTAGGTTTAGTCTTCATAAAATTTATTTGTCAAAAGAATTTTTATTATTGTTACAATAACTTATTAAAGCATGGGTTTCATGCTTGGGTCATCATTTTATTAGTCAAATTCCCCATTGTGGAGTTCTAGGATTAATAAAGAGTCATTAGAGTCATTGTATATTTTATGAGACCCTTCTTGGGCTTTCGAACGATGTAAAAAGAATTATTTTTTAGTCAAAAATGAATTAAGTAAACTCCACACCAAGTCGGCCTCAAGGAAGGCAATTCAACCTCATTGGAAGTCTATATATACAAGGCAGCTCAACTTCATTTGGAGCATCTCACTCTCTCAAGCATAGTTCGATATCTGAAGCTGGAAGCTAAAAGCTAGAAAAATGCAAAGTTGAAGGAAGGGGATAAAAGGAGTGTGAGTTTGGTCAAGAAGGAAGGGAAGAAGAAAATCGAAGTTTTGGTCTTTCTCTCTCTCCCTCTCGTGTGGGTTGGTTTAGGAGATCAAAGTCTCCTTGTCAAGGTCGAAGTTGCTGCTGATGCCGGAAAGTCTAAGTTGATGTTTATGCCAAAAGCTGCCAAGTCAAAGTTGTTGCTGATGCTGGAAGCTGTCAAGTCGAAGTTGCTACTGATGTCAGAAGCTGCCAAGACGAAGTTGTTGCTGATGTCGGAAGCTGCCAAGTCAAAGTTACTAGGGTCGAAGTGTTGTTGCTACTAGGTCTAAGGTTGGATCGAAGAAGAAGAGGTTGGCTTGGTGTGGACGAGGTCTTTGTCATGTTGACGAGTCTCAAGGAAAACTATTGAAGGAAGATATTTTCATTGGATTTTCCCCTAGATAGGGGTTTTGCCCTGGCAGAGTGCCTACATCTTGTGTCTTATGTTTTTGTGATCTTCATGCACACATAATTTGGTAATTGCTTGATGAAAGATAATATAACAAATAAGTAAAAGAAGCCAACATAATTCACAAGTAATTATCAAGAAAGAGAAATCTAACCCTAATCCTACTAGCATTGATTTCTCAACACTATGCACTAGAGAAATCGACCGCTCTGTCTTAGGCCATACAATCCCCCTGGACAAGCTTCCATGGAAACTTGGCTTTCTCACAAAATTCAACCTCTTCTCTCTCCAAGATCTCAGCCCCTGAATTCTTCTTGTCGATATATCCTTGCGACATATTTTTCTTCTTCTCTTCAGTTTTGAGTCTCTCACTCCTCTTTGTTAGACTTTCCCGAACCTAGCACCCAGTATTTGATTACCAACAATTATTAACTAAACAAATACACGGCTAAGTTCCTAACCAAAAATATTTAGCGAAAGCAAAATTACGCGATCTGTATCACATACACATAAACAGATTTCTGGCCAGTCAACAGTTCTTCATTAATAAGTTAATCCCAAAACTTGGGATCTTGTTCTGGGGGAATGGCCCAGCTGAGAAAATACAAACTACAAAGTTAATCACCAGCCTCACTACACTATCTCGAACCCAACACATGCTCACTAAGAAGCCTCTCAAACCTGCGTTGTTGTTGAGTCTTAGCGCTTCACTTTAGGCTCAATTTATAACTTTCCTAAGCTAAGATTGATGGCCAAAATTAGCTCGTCAAGTCAACTGAAAATAAGTCACTTTACTTTAGTTAACTAGACTGTCTTTAGCTTTCTCCACTTTAACTCAAGTACAAATCGTAAATTTAGCTTGCTTTACATGCACATCTCATGCATGTCACATGCAACACATTTGCATGCGTGCAACTCACCTGCACACTCTACATGTCATGTGCAAGCTCCTAACAAGGAAAATCAAGGTCCTTCTAGTCAAGGTACAAGACTAGACGTACCTTCTGAGCCACAAAACTCAAAACTCCCTCTTAGCAAGGGAGGACTTCTAGAAGAACCTCCTCCACCTGTATCTGTCTCCAACACCACCACCTAATCCATTATTGTAATTGCTCCTTCTAAACTAGAAGACTTCCCTGCTACTAGCTTCGGAATCTAATATGACAACCTGTTCCTTCTAACCATGCTCCTAGGATCCTACTCCTGAGCGTCTAACAATGTCATATCATACCAGCCGAGGCTCCTAGTAGTACCTCAAGAATCACCCTTCCTCGCCACCTGCCCCCTCTCAGCAACTAACACTTATCCTGTATCCAAAATCCCCTCAGATATACCCACAAGTTGTCCCAGCAACCTGTATGACTGCCCCTATCTAATGCCAACCACTATTGTTGCATCCAAGGTCGCTCCCTCTGAATATAGAAGCACATGCCCATCTTGAAACAAAATTCTATATCAAGCGTCCTCCAAGGATGATACTAAGAGCACGTGTACCATCAACCCTGGAACAAACAACATCCTTGTCACCTCTAGGATCCTCCCGAATCTAACTGAAATCTAATAAATCCAACCCTCTTCAGTGCATGCATGGTACTAGTCCCACTAAACACATTGTAGTCTGAGTCTATCTCTAAAATACTACGGAACACTGAGCTCTTTCCCGTCATGTGACTTGATGCTCTACAATCCACTAGCCATAACCCACTTTCCTCGTACACAATAGTACCACTTTTGGAAACACAAGCAACTAGAGAGAATCCCCTCTCAAATTTCTCCATAAAGTCATCAATTTTAGTTGACGCCATAGTTTTAAAAATCGGTCGGCGTGAACCGGAAATCAGTCAAACTGGCCAGTTCATTAGGCAACTGGGTCGAACCGGGCAAAAAACTCGGTTTGCCAAAAAATCACAAAAACTGGACCAAACCAGCCGGTTTATGAAGGAACAGGCCGATTTTCCCATAAACTGGCAAGTTCCTTCATAAACCGATCGGTTTATTTCCAGGCCAGCTACGGACCCCACAGAACGCAGTTTTGTGAGTTTTGGTGTCGTTTTGAGGGATATTTGGGGTTGTTTCAATGCAAAAACAACCCATCTAAAAAAAAGCATGCCTCCCCTCCCATTTGCCTCACACATATCAACCCTAGCAACACTAGCAATCAATGGTAATGTTAAATTCTTAAAGTAAAAGTGACATTTCCTTTATTTTTCATTTTCATCATTTTACTTGAATTTTTAACATTACAATGAAATGACTCAGGATGTTTGAGAGTGGTTTCAACCTCATTGAATTTCATATGGAGAAAGTAGAATTTTAGAGTTCACTCAAAATTCAACGGACTTAATGGTTTTCAGGATTTCATGGTTTGGGGATTTGTAATGTTTCCATTTGATTCCTATCATGCATGAGGTATGAGATTGGTGTTTGATCCAGAGCATGAAGCCCTTTAAGAACCTTGATGTTGGTGGCATTGATTTTTGAACTTTGTTGATATTGGTGGTATTGATTGTTGAACTCCTCTACCATGGCCTTAACAAGAATGTACCCTTCACTCAAAAGAGAAGGTTAGGGATGCTAAGATTTTTCTACCACATTATAAGGCTGAGGAGATGAACCCTTCACTCAAACCAAAATCACTAGTTATGCATGTTAAACTTCAATTTCTATCATATTATAAGGTTGAGCAATCCAAGTTTGAAGACTTTGAGAGAGATGATGTTTATGTATCTCTTGTTGATGATCCCATTTTTAGTAACGCTGAATCAATGATGAATTTCATGAGTGATCATGTTGATCAGTGATTTGTAGCTTTAATGTCTATTTTTGTTGCTACTACTACCACAACTACTAAGGTTGTAGAGGAGTTTTAGGAGTACTCAAACATTCAGCCAGATTATTTATGTAGCTCCAGATTATTTATGTAGCTCATGTTGATGATCCCTTGTCTAGTAGTGGTGATGAGTTTGATCATGATGAGGAGTGATCATGTTGATCACTGATATGTAGACTTGTAGTAGGCCAGTGACCCCATAGCTTATAACATTGTTTTTGGACTCTAGAGGCCATTTACAACCTCATTGATTATGTATTATGTTGTTGATATGTATTGCACTCGGTGCCAATTTGATATATTCACCTTTATCTGGTATATAGATGAGCAAACTTTGCATATTTTATCTCTATTGGTTTGGAATCATGGTTTTAAATCTTAAAAATAGCCTTTTTCATTAAAAACTAATTATTCAATGTATCTTTTTAAAGACCGGTTCATTGAGATCTGACCAATCCGAGTTTGACCGGTTCCGGTTTGATAGGTGGACCGGTCCGGTCACTGGTTCTGGTTTTTAAACTATGGTAGACGTTGATGTAGCCACTTGATCCTCCTTCTTACTCTTCTTCTTATATGGACATTGGCTTGCATAGTGAGCAGTCTTGTGACATGCAAAGCACTTGATTTTGTTCATGTCCTTCATGGAAGCAGATCCCCCACTTCCATTTACTTTACTTTTTCCCTTTACAGCAAGAGCCAAACTCTCCTCATCATCCTTACCATCATGTTAGCTTGCATTTTTGGAACGTCTCCTTGTCTCTTCCTGTACAAAATCATCCCACAATCTATCCCAGTTGGGAAAATTCTCCCATGCAACAATCCCATCAAGAAAGACATCCCATCTCAGAGGAAAGCCACTCAAGCCTGATCTGACCAACTCTTCACGATAAATAATTTCCCCCACTACTGCTAAGTCATCTCTAATCTGGGTGATCCTGGTTAGGTATGATGCAACTATGTCAGTTTCAGACATCTTGGCATTTCTCAATTTCTCCTTCAACATTATCTTTCTGTTTTGGTTTGTACTATGGTATAACTTAGTTAAGGATACCCACATCTCAAAGGCATTCTTCTTCCCTGTCACATGAGGTATAACATGGTCTTTAACGTAGTTGAGGATTATTCTCTTGGCCTTCACGTTCTTCTTATTAAACTCAGCCAATTTAGTAGGATCTGCAGGAACTGGGATAACCTTCTCCACGACATCCCACAACTCCTATTCCTCAAATAAGAGAACAACCCGCTCCTTCCAGGGGTTAAAATTTCATGCTCAATCCAAATTGTCCTTATAACATAGCCCAATAATCATCTTAAACCCCACTGACCAACAATAATTATGTGGTGGTTGCAGTCTCCAAACACATACTAATGGCATCGCGATGCCCTTGCTTGTCACTACCACCTGTGTGTCTTCTTTGACCAGTTAGCTTGTTTACCTATGC
This sequence comes from Pinus tabuliformis, assembly GCA_031772625.1. Classification (NCBI taxonomy): domain Eukaryota; kingdom Viridiplantae; phylum Streptophyta; class Pinopsida; order Pinales; family Pinaceae; genus Pinus; species Pinus tabuliformis. The sequence continues at coordinate 403,880,602 of CM062807.1, read as the reverse complement.
GCTTTTTCCTCCTCCCAACAACTTCTATTGCCTTGGCAGTCCACGGTATTCGTCACCACCCCTAACAATCTAGTGCTTGCTTCATAGACTTGGCTAGTTGATTATGGGACTAGTCAATTAATTTGCATCCACGTCTACTTATCCATCCATGTGAACTCTCTTGAACAAAGAACTACGCAAGTTGTCTCCTTCTTGGCATCTACGCAACCACTCCCTGGAACATCGACTCTGGCAGCTAACGCACACTGCCTCCCCGACCCTCTGTCTCGACAACAAGTTGCTCAACATTGCTGCAACTTCTCGTCTCCTTGGCCTACTCTTCCAACTATTGGCATCACCTAGCTAGGCAGTTGTTGACTGGCGGCAACTATCTACTTTTGTTGCCGCCTCTACTCAACCACCTATGTCATGGATCCCTTATCGATGATTGCAGACATCCATCTTTATGCACACAATCTCCGCCATTTTCCTTCTGACATCGACATAGTGTCAGTCGGTCAGGCCTATCCCTGTCTGTGCTAGTGTCTGCCCCTTCAACCTAGCACTATTGGCTTTGCGGTTGGCCTCTTGGCCACTCAGCCCTACCTCTAATTGTGGTTTGACAATCTTATCGACCACCAAAATGTCTCGAGGTTCCCTATCTATTGTGCACTAGATTTGGCAGGGTCTTCTCCTATGTTTGTGGTTGGTCAACCAGTCGGGTGCCTCGTCTGCAACTCCTCGACTCAAGTGTTGTTGGGTGGCTTTGTCGTGGGTCCGCTTGTTGGCTGCCCTGGCGACAGCTGCCCCCATGGTTGGTGGGTTGTCAACCTAGCCAGCGACTGGCTAGGTCGGGTTGTCGGCCAACCACCACAAGCCCCCACGCCCAGTCCAAACTTTTTTTTTTATTTAAAAAAAAATGGGCCCTTAAAAAAATCTCGCCACCTTAATAAAAAATTTGGTTCGTATGATCTGAAGCCAACCTAGTTTTGGCGATCCGATACAAACCCAACACTTGTAATTCTGAGATCAATTCAGAGTTGGGGCACTGATACCATGTTAGAATTTCCCAAACCTAGCACACAGTATTCGGTTCCCAACAATTAATAACTGAACGAATACCTCGCTAAGTTCGTAACCAAAAATATTTAGTGAAAGAAAAATTATTCAATCTTAATCACATACACATAAACAGATTTCTTCCCAATCAACAGTTCTTCATTAATAAATTAATCACATAACTTAGGCTCCTGTCCTAGGTTAATGGCCCAACTGAGAAAATACAAACCACAAAGTTGATCACCAGCCTCACAGCGCTATCTCGGACCCAACACATGCTCACTGAAAAGTCTCTCTCAATCATGTGCTATTGTGGTGTCTTAGCTCCTCACTTTAGGCTCAATTTATAACTTTCCTACGCTAAGATTGACAGCCAAAATTAGCTTCTCAAGTTAACCAAAGATAAGTAACTTTACTTTAGTTAATTATCCCATCTTCAGCTTTCTCTATTTTAACTCAAGTACAAGTCATAAATTTAGCTTGCTTCACATGTACATCTCATGCATGTCACATGTAACACATTCACATGCGTGCAACTCATTTGCACACTCTGCATGTCGCATGAAAACTCCTAACGAGGCAAATCAAGGTCCTTCTAGTCAAGACACAAGACTAGAAGTACCTTCTGAGCTAAAAAACTCAACACTCTTGAGAAAATCACTCTCCCAAGGAAATTGATGTGTCTTCTTCCTCTCCCTCAGGCTCCTTTTATAATTCCGTATTGAGCTAGATCTCAAATCCTAGATCTCCTAAGTGATGGATGGCTAAGATTAAATCCCAAGTCTCACTTGAGATCAACAGTTGAGATTAGATCTAGATCACTCAAATAATTAAATAATTTATGCTTAAAAACTTATAGCTCAATAGCCAACATTAATTAATTAATTTAATTAATGTGCTTTTACTAAGTTAGACTTAGGAAAGAAACTATAATAATCACTTACTCCTCATGAGAAAGCACCTAAAGAGGATTTTCGACGTCTTCTGCATGTAGACACCTAGCCTATGCAAAAGCACTTGTCCGAGCTATAATTATGAACATATTTGACCCTCCTTATTGTCTCCTTAGGCAATAAGAAGTGACCTAGCACATCCAAAGAGTACTTGAAGGGTGGTGAAGAAGGTCAATCTAGAGAGATGACCATGCATTGAAGATGTTGAACGACCTTTAAGAATTTACAAAGACTAATATGCCAAGGGGGTGTAGTCGAGGAAATGGCATCAAAAGAACAAAGTGAAAGGTAAGGGTACTGATATCTACCAATAGCCAAATCTGCTAAGATCCAAACTTTGTGAAGAAATACAACCAATTAGAAGATGGTGTTGAAGTGAAAACTAGGGCCTCAAACTCTCCTTGAAAAATGTGTTAGGAAGTAGTTCATTTGCATCATGTGGTGTGCTACAAATTTATTTTCTTCTTGTCCCCTTAGCTTTATGTTCTCTATTGTACTTTTAGGATATGACTATTGCACTACCCTTTGATGTCGTTTTGATATGTTGTACTTTAATCTATGTTGTACATTCCTTTGAGCTATTTTGTTCATCGATGGAGATTAACATAATCTCATCTCATTTCATTTCACTTCTACCTCAACCACCCAACAACAACATTTTGCTGCCACCTAGGCTTATTCGCAAAGCCATTATCAATCCAAGTCACCCACCAAAGGATATTATTTGGGAGGCACTCAATGTTGATATATGCACCACTAATTTAGATGATGAGTGAAATCCGTCCTCCCATCAAGGTCACTACACTTTACTCTCATGTCTATGCCTCTTCGTTAATTCTCCTTCACCTTCCAGTCCTATTGACGTACGTTTTTGGTCACCTTCTATTAAAATTGGCAACTAGAGCCAAAATCCATGTGGATCATCTTATTTATGGCAGCTGATATTTTTCCTAGATTCCTCTTGTCGAGAGGTGTAGGATTGATGTAAAGATCATCCGATTCCGACAAGTATTTATGGAGATATGAATTTATTTGTATTTACTTGACAAATTGTCAAGGTCGGCCAGCAACTAAATGTGTGGCACACATGTCCAGCAAATCATACAAGTACAGGTGAGGTTGATTCATTATCAACTCATCTCATCTCACTCATTCTTCTCTCTCTATCCTTAGCTTTGGGTTACACAAGGAGCAGCTCACACATGGGAAGAAGGAGGATGCGGTAAGGCAAGGAAGACGCAAAAGCTGTAGGTCATCTCTTTGACCAGCGTTGACCATTCAAAAGTGCAGTTTTGGTGTGGCTGTCTCTCCTAGGCAGGCTGCATATTTTGGGATGCAAACCGAGGCAATCTGACCTCTGGTTTGACTAGCGTTGACTGCCCTAGTTTGGGGCAGCAGGTTGACTTCAGTCAACAACAGTTTGACTATGTTTTTGGTGCTATTTATGGGCCGCTTCTTCAGGTTGTTTGAGGACTAGATGACCGGGAAATTGACCAAGCATATTGGAGGTCAATTTCATCTCGTTTAACTAAGTTTGACTTTGCTGATCTAGGGTTTGTTGCTGCTGATATAAAATTACAAAATTCTGATTTTGTACTATTTCTCTCTGCTGAACTATTGAAGATAAAAGAAGATTTGATCAAAGGGTTTCCCCGCATTGGGGTTTGTCCCTAGCTAGCCGCCACATCTTGTGTCTCTTGTCTTGGCTTGTTTTTTGTCGATCGTTTAATGTTCTATCTTCACTTTACTTAATGTATATGTGATTGCTAATCAGTGGCTAATAAGAAGAAAAGAAGTAAACTACTCTAAGCATAGAACATACCATAATTTAACATGGTATCAGAGGTGAGGTGAAGACAAAGCCCAAGCAAGAGCAAGAGCAAGAGCAATCACCGAAGGTTGGCAAGGCTATCCTAAAAACTTCATGGGGTCCTCAACACTCTTCCCCACCGAAGACAAGCTCCGTGAGAAGTCTGACTATCACGGATGGAAGATGTCTCTCGATCTGACTTTAGAAGATTAGAAAGTGTTGGACCATTTGAGAGGCAATATTGTTGCACCTCCATCAAATGCATCCGTTTCTGCTAGAAGCAAGTGGACCAAGGGAGAAGTCAAAGCAAAGAAGATCATCCGAGACTCTATTGACAAGCGCCTTGTGGCCTATGTTTCCGAGCTGACCACCTCCAAGGAAATCTACGATAGATTGGTGAGTTTATTTAAGGTTAATGATGCAAATCAAGTTTTGTTCCTTAGAAATAAGTTGAAGGAAATTAAGAAGGGCAAAGATGAGAGTATGCAAGCATATTTCTTAAGGATCACCAAGATCAAGAATGATCTCCTATCTATTGGGGAAGTAGTTCTTGACAGGGAAATTACTATCACAACTCTTGGAGCACTGCCACCTGAATGGTATATATTCAGGACTACTCTTATCAACAATAATGTCATCCTAGGATTTGAGGAACTGATGGCTAGATGTATTCAAGAAGAAACAAGGATGGAAGAGCAAGAAATGCCCGCACTTAAAGGAAATCCCTCTGCCTTTTCTTCTCATGCTAAAAGAAGAAACAATTCTGGGGCTAAATCCAAAGGAAAGGTTGGACCGAAGGGTGGAAGAAAAGGACGATGTTACAATTGCAACAAAATGGGCCACTATGCGAGGTAGTGCCCTGATAAAAGGGACACACACCATGACGATGACCAAAATCACTCTCAAGGCAATCAAAGGAATGCAAGGTCCAATGGCAGAGGTAAAAGAAATGTCAGAAATCAAGGAAGAGAACAACCCTTCAAGAAGGCAAAAAACTCCAAGTATGAATCTAACGTTGTTAACAATAAGCAAGATGAATATTGTCTACCAGTGGCCCTCTCTACTACTGCTCCCCCGGACTCGCTGGGAAATTGGCTTATTGATAGTGGTGCCTCAAGGCACTTCACTGGTTACAAAGAAGCTCTCTCTAATCTGATAGAGAAGGAGACCAACCTAGAAATTTTTCTTGGGGACAACGCAAAATATCCCGTGAAAGGCGTAGGGAATGTCACTCTTCAATTGAATCAGGGTAATACAATTCATTTGCAAGAAGTCCTATATGTACTTGATCTCAAAAAGAACTTGGTGTCCGTTTCGGCAATGGAAGACAAAGGCTACAAGGTGACCTTCATCGATGGCAAGATACGTGTATGGAAAAAGAATTTTAAAGAAGCTTTCACTCTTAGGTTTCGAGTCGATTCATTATATCAGGTCGGATGAAGTCCGTTGGGTGTCATGTCTTGTGACACATCACTTCAGTCCGAACTATGGCATCGGAGGTTTGCTCACCTTCATTATAAAGCTCTACCCAATGCAAGACAAATGGTGACAAGGATGCCCGAGTTCTGAGTAGAGCAAGGTGGTGTATGTCCTGGATGTGCCGAAGGGAAACTCAAAAGGAGACCATTCCCCTCAATCCAAAGCAAGACCTCCGATATATTGTAGTTGGTTCACTCAGACATATCTAGTATGATGCCTGTGAACTCCTTGGGAGGATATTTATATACCTCATTTTTACAGATGATTATTCTCGCAAGACTTGGATATACTTCTTGAAAAAGAAGGATGAAGTGTTCACTTGGTTTTGTCACTTCAAAGCCTTGATCAAGAATCAAACCGAAAAGAAGATCAAGATCTTAAGGACTGATAATGCGACTGAGTATGAATCCAATGAGTTCCATGACTTTTGCAAAAAAGCTGGCGTTAAGAGGGAGACTACAACACCATATACTCTTGAGCAGAATGGTGTGGCAGAAAGGAAGAATCGTACGATTTTGGAAGTTGTCCGTGCTATGCTCCATGATCAAAGACTTCTGAAGTTTCTATCGGTCGAAGTTGCAAATACCACCGTATATGTGCAAAACCGATGCCCTCATCAAGCATTGGGTTCCAAGACTCCCGAAGAGATGTTCACTGGTAAGGAACCTGACGTATCTCATTTTAGAATTTTTGGAAGTCCTATATATTTTCATGTGCTGAAGTAGAAAAGGAATAAATTGGGTGCATCTAGAAAGAAAGGAATCTTCGTGGGCTATAGCGAAAATACTAAGGGCTATAGAATCTATGTGGTTGGTCAAAGAAAATTGAGATTAGCCATGGTGTCACCTTTGACGAAGATATGGCTCTTAGCAAAGTTGACAATCTTCCTACTCAAAGGGGATCTGAAGAAGCTGACACTAGGGAACCGAAGGAAAAGGAAGATGAGACGATGTCTGATGTGGAAGAACCTATGGATCCTATTGATCCCCCTCCGCAAGAGCCTTCCTCTTCTAGGAAAAGGCCTTCATGGCTTAGGGGGACACTTGATGATGTTGAAGGACACATTGCACCTAGAGGGACTTTCCAGGAAAGTAAGAAGTCGGCCAGGTATCAAGGATACTTGACCATCATGAGCACGATCATCCAAAATGAGCCTTCATCATTTGCAGAAGTTGTCAAGCATCAAGTGTGGAAGGATGCTATGACTAAGGAATATGAGTCCATCATGAAAAACGATGTCTGGGATGTGGTCCCCAGACCCCAAGACAAAGCAGTTGTCACTTCGAAATGGCTTTACAAGATAAAGCATGCAGTTGATGGAAGTGCTGAAAAGTATAAGGCTCGTTTTGCCGCTCGTGGCTTCTCTCAGAAGGAAGGTATAGACTATGACGAGATATTTGCACCTGTTACCCGATATACCACCATCCGCTCGATCATAGCCCTTGCTGCTTCGCAAGGATGGAACCTACATCAAATGGATGTCAAGACCGCGCTCTTGCATGGTTCGATCAAAGAGGAAGTCTATGTGGAACAACCAGAAGGATTTGAGATTCATGATCGGGAATCTCAGGTGTGCAGGTTGAAGAAAGCCCACTATGGGCTGAAGCAGGCACCCCGAGCATGGTATGAGAGGATCTATAGCTACCTAATGAAGCTGGGATTCACTAGGAGTGAAGCCGACCCTAACCTTTCCTTTAAGGTTGAAGATGACAAACCTTTCATACTGGTGCTATACGTTGACGACCTCTTTCTAACAGGTGCAGACCCTCTCATTCACAAATGTAAGAGGGAGTTGGCTTCTGAGTTTGAGATGAAGGACCTAGGACTGATGCACTATTTCCTAGGACTGGAAGTCTGGCAGAAACCAGGGGAGATTTTCCTATCTCAAGGAAAATATGTGGTGAAGATATTGGAAAGGTTCAGTATGGTGGACTGCAAGCCCGTGACTACCCTGATGGAGCTTGACTTCAAGAACCTAAGCGGTAGTGCTGCTGGACCTATTTTATGAAATGCTACCGAGTATCGTCAACTCATCGGATCATTGATGTTCTTGGTGAACTCCCGTCCGGATATATGCTTTGCAGTCAACACATTGAGTCAACATATGGTTGAGCCTCACCACACACATTGGATTGGTGCCAAGAATCTTTTGAGATATCTTCATGGCACAATCACACATGGTTTGAGATACACTGTCGGAGATGTGAGACTACATGGATATACCGATGCTAATTGGGCTAGCAGTGTGGTGGACTGAAAAAGCACTTCCGGGTGTTGTTTTTCTTTGGGATCTGCCTTGATATCCTGGATGAGCAGGAAGCAAAAGTCGATGGCTTTGAGCACCGCCGAGGCAGAATACATTGCTGCTAGTATGGCATCTTGTGAGGCAGTTTGTTAAAATTGGCAACTAGGGCCAAACTCCATGTGGGTCAGCTTATTTGTGGAAGCTGATATTTTTATTGGATCCCTCTTGTCGAGAGGTGTAGGATTGATCTAAAGATCATCTAATTCCGATAAGTATTTATGGAGATGAATTTATTTTGATTATGGAATTATTATCAAGCCGACCAGCAATTTGAGTAAGGCTCAGAAGCCCAATAGACATGTCTATTCATCATCTACGTTTTAGTATAAATAGAAGAGGACTTGAAGTCATTTTGGACATCCTCTTCAAGTGATCTCCTCCTCTCCACATCTTTCGGTTTTGGTGAAGGAGAGACAATGAGAATATACGCTGGCCTATGATGCCCTAGTTCCAAATCACAGCTATGGAGCAACGCTAGAAACTGTCATACAATCAAGGAGAAAGATCTCATTACAGTCATGTCCAAGAAGAAACCTACACTAGTATGGTAGAAAAAGATGCAGGATCCTAGCCACGGTAAAACACAGTCAATGGAGACCTGTTAACACAGTCAATGGAAACATGTTCACACAGTCCAAGAAGATAAGAACTCCGCATTCTTCCTCTCTGAAATTTCAGGTGTAGTAGCCACAGTCAAAGCGTAAGGTATGAAGTGAACTAAACTCGCGTATCCACATTGAGTCTGCAGTCAAAGCGTAAGGTATGATCAGGGTGAACTAAACTCGGGTATCCGCATTGAGTAGCCGCAGTTAAAGTGTAACTTGGGTATCCACATTGATGAAGCAACAAGGTTCTAGGAAATGTGTTGAGGATGCAAACTAAATACATATCTCGGCATACCCAAATTTGATGGCGCAGTGATCTCACTCGTATACATCTCGGATGACTGTGTATCTAATGCAGCCTCGGCATGTTATAAACAATGATCAGGATTGCAAGAAGTAACAAGGGTTACATCTCGACTCTGTATCCGGATCTGTCCAGACATATCACAATGACCCTAAACTCGCATGAAGGAGCAGATCCATAATCTAGGGCTTGACTGCACCTCGATTGGGTATTAGGTGCAGTCACAGTCAAGACCTCGGATAACTAGAGCATATAGACACAACAGTGACATGAGGTTCGGATAATCTTGGCATTCCAGCGTTGGGCTAATTTCACATGAATAAGAACAGTCTTGACATCATACTCCTGTAGCTACAGAACTTCAAATGGAGATGGAACAGTAAGACAGTCATGCCTTAAAGATGACCTCAGTATTACAGAGAAGGATATTCGGACCTGTTATCTAATAAGTCTCGGCATATGTTTATATGTCTCGATGCTATACATAACCACATCAGCTCTCTGTAAGCAAAGATATGGTCCTAATCTCATGTTAGATAATCTCAGTATAATGAGAAGATGCAACATAATGAGCTACATGATGACAAGAGAAAATGAGAGCAACTAAGTCCGGTGTCACACGGTTATGTGCAGCGAATGGACGAAAGGCAGCACTATGATAGGTGAAGGAGTCACCTTAGAGAATCAAATGAAGCAATATGTCTTCAACTGATCTCATGCGATATCAAAAGTCAAAATATTGACTTTTATTGTAAATGTACTCTCTCTCTCTCTTTCTCTATTGAACTTTGAAGAACATAAAAGAAGAATTGATCAAGGGTTTCCCCACATTGGAGTTTGTCCCTGGCTAGCGCCACATCTTGTGTCCTCTTGTCTTGGCTTGTCTTCTGTGATTTATATTTATGTTCTATCTGCAGTTTACTTTAATGATGATGTGATTGCTAATATGGAAAATATAATGAGCTAACTGTGAAAATTGAAATAAATTGCTCTAGCATAGAACATACCTAAAATTAACATGGAATCGGAGCTGAGGTGAAGACAATGCCCAAGCAAGAGTGAAAGAGCAATCACCAAAGACAGTTGGGACAAGACAAAAGGATCAATGGGTTCCTCATAATTCACCCAGAGTGAAGTCAAAGCAGAGAATATTATTAGAATGGCGCAGCGGAAGGTGGAAGGAAAGGCAAATGCCTTGTTTGCAATAAGTTCGGCCATCATGCAAAGGAGTGTCCGAAGGATAGGGACACATCTCTTGATGAAGATAATAATCATTCCAGGGATATCTTCAATGATCAAAGGAATGACTGGTAATGCAGGTCATCAAGGAAATGGTTGACTCTTCAAAGAAAGCAAGGAACCCCAGAATCACTTTTATGTACCTGATCGCAAGAAGAACCTGGTGTCCATCTCGGAAATGGAAGTTTAAGGTTTCAGGGTGGCACTCATCGATGGAAAGGTACGTGTTTGAAAATAGATTTTTCAAAGATGTTTTAGAGTTCAGGGTTGTATCACGTCCACTGGGGACCATGACCATTGACTCAGCACCGGAGGTCTGTGAGTCAGATGCCTGAATTCAAAAAGAGCATGAAGGTACATGTCTCAGATGTACCGAAGGAAAATCTTACAAGGGGACCATTCCCCTCATGTAGCAGGTCCACAGGTTTGGAAAAACCCGTGGAGTTTGAGATTCATGAACAGGGAATCTCATGTATACAGGTGGAAGAAAGCCCTCTATGGCTTGAAGCAAAACACCCCGGGCATAGTATGAGAGGATCAACAGCTGTCTGATGAAGTTGAGATTCACTAGGAGTGAAATCGATCCAGACCATCCGAAGGTTTTGGACGATAGACCTCTCATACCGGCGCCTATGTCTGACAGGTGCAGACCCTCTCATTTGTAGGAGACAGAGGGAGTTGGATTCCGAATGTCGAAAGATAAACTGCAATCCTGTGACTACCTCGAGGATCTTAACTTTCAAGAAGTTATATGGTAGTGATGTCGGATCAGATTTGGGAAATGCCTCTGACTTTCACAAACTCATTCGCGTTGATGTTCTTGGAGAACCTCCGTCCGGACATATGAGTTGCAGTTAGCATGGTGAGCTCATATTTGATTGAGCCTCACCGGATTGGTGCCAAGAATCTTCTGAGATATCTTCGGGGCACAATCTCTCATGGATTGAGATACACTGCCGGAAATATGAAAACTGCATGATTATTCGAATGCTGACTAGGGCAAGCAGTGTGCAGGATCACTAGAGCACTTTTCAGTGCTAGTTCTCTTTGGATTCTGCTTCGATATCATGGATGAGCAGGAAGCACATAAAAGAAGAATTGATCAAGTGCTAGTTCTCTTTCTCTGCTGAACTTAGAAGAACATAAAAGAAGAATTGATCAAGGGTTTCCCCACATTGGGGTTTGTCCTTGGCTATCGCCACATCTTGTGTCCTCTTGTCTTGGCTTGTCTTCTGCGATTTATATTTATGTTCTATCTGCAATTTACCTTAATGCTGATGTTATTACTAATCTGGAAAAGATAATGAGCTAATTGTGAAAATTGAAATAAATTGCTCTAGCATAGAACATACCTAAAATTAACACAGTCTGGTTGCGGAAGCTCTTCAGTGAGCTGTTTGGATTCACATTGGATACTACCGTGATTTTGTGTGACAACCAGAGCGAGATTCATTTATCAGAGAATCCCGTATTTCATGATCGCTCCAAGCACATCGATATCAGGTACCACTATATTCGGGATATGGTACAGCAGGGAGCAATAAGGCTCCAACATATCGGTACAAATGAACAAGTCGTCGACATTTTGACGAAGCCCCTGGGAAAGGTCAAATTCTTGACTTTCCGAGAACGACTTGGTGTTGTTGAGAGACCCTCTTATGAGGTTCGTGTATGATGCATATATTGAGCTCTGGGAGCTCCAAGGGGCGCGGGGTACTTCTTGGAGCGACATGCAACCACAGGGCGACTCACCATCCCTGGTGGTGCGCTATGTACAGGGTGAAAGATTCAACCTTCCCCTGTGACATCCCGTGGCAACTGTGGGATAAGATGATTAGTTCTCCTGTGGGCCACGATGATTAGTTCTCCCGTGGCGACTGTGGGATAGGATGATTAGTTCTCCTATGGGCCAGATGATTAGTTCTCTTGTGGCGACTGTTGGACGGGATGATTCGTTCTCCTGTGGATAAGATGATTAGTTCTCCTGTCGAGGCATCCTACCCATGCAGTCTGGGACTCATGGGAAGTACCTCTCATCTGATCAATGAGTAGGGAAATGGGGTTAGGGACCATTAGTAGTAATGTCGATGGATGCATCGTTGTATCTACCGTACTCCCTATGCTAGAATGACCTCCATTGATCTAGGATCAATGATGCTGATCTGGGATCAGTGAGAGTGGTTGACACACTCTGAGACTGACTTCAGGTCAGTGGAGGATGGTATGATACATCCTCGATCATCTCTTCTTCTTCATAGTTCAGCAGAGCAGAACCAAGCAATGCAAGGCATTACATTTAATGGCTGGGACAGTACTGACAGTCGGACGGATTAGCAGATGGAGTTCTCCCTAGTTGAGAGGGAGTGTTAAAATTGGCAACTAGGGCCAAACTCCATGTGAGTCATCTTATTTATGGCAGCTGATATTTTTCCTAGATTCCTCTTGTCGAGAGGTGTAGGAATGATCTAAAAATCATCTGATTCCAACAAGTATTTATGGAGATATGAATTTATTTGTATTTACTTGACAAATTGTCAAAGTCGGCCCGCAGCTAAATGTGTGGCACACATGCCCAGTGAATCATATAAGTACAGGTGAGGTTGTTTAGCTTTGGGTTAGACAAGGAGCAGCTCACACGTGGGAAGGAGGACGCAGTAGGGCAAGGAAGACACAGAAAGAATGACGCAAAAGCTGCAGGTCATCTCTTTGACCAGCATTGACCAAGCGTTGACCATTCAAAAGTGCAGTTTTGGTGTGGCTGCCTCTCCTAGGAAGGCCGTAGATTTTGGCACGCAAACCGAGGCAATTTGACCTCTGGTTTGACCAGCGTTGACTGCCCTAGTTTGGGGCAGCAGGTTGACTTCAGTCAACAGCAGTTTGACTGTGTTTTGGGGGCTGTTTATGGGCTGCTTCTTCAGGTTGTTCAAGGACTAGATGACCGGGAAATTGACCAAGCATATTGGAAGTCAATTTCGTCTTGTTTGACTAAGTTTGAATTTGCTGATCTAGGGTTTACCGCTGCTGACATAAAATTACAGAATTCTGATTTTGTACTATTTCTCTTTGCTGAAAGATTGAAGATAAAAGAAGATTTGATCAAAGGGTTTCCCCGCATTGGGGTTTGTCCCTGGCTAGCTGCCACATCTTGTGTCTCTTGTCTTGGCTTGTTTTCTGTCGATCGTTTAATGTTCTATCTGCACTTTACTTAATGTATATGTGATTGCTAATCAGTGGCTAATAAGAAGAAAAGAAGTAAACTGCTCTAAGCATAGAACATACCATAATTTAACACCTTCTCAATGCAAGGACAACCCACTTGACTTGTATGTTATATGTCATTTCAAGTTGCTATTTTTCTCTCAATATTGTCTCCTTTTAGGGTATGCTTCTTGCACCCATATTTTATATGGCTATAAATGCATTGTATATTTTCTAGGCCCTTTGACTTACTTTAGTCCTTTCAGGACATTAAAATAAATTCCGTTTCATTTCATTTCCATGCACTTATCTTGGCTATAGAAAAGTCATGTACATATTTACATATAACAAATAATTGATAAAAGAACTGCCACAAAGTGACTGAAGATTATATAATATCAAACTTGAAGGAAACATTAGGATTCCAGATATTGCAAATACTAAATCTACAATTCACAAGGCATGTTTATGTCATGTAACTATAAGAAAGACTTGAATGAGAAGCGCACTATGAATGAGGACAGCAAGTACATCGTAGATATTTCATAATTAGCATTTTGAAAAATCTAGTCCACAACAAGTTGTGTTTGCCAAAGCAGTGGCATATAAAGGTGTCTCTAATTAAATCATAACAATTGCAGTGACTCCAAAATCAAGAATATCATCAATTATCATAATAAAAGAAGATATGGCAATGATCAAGTAAAGCTATCAACCTGCTCCAAGCATCTGCTTGCACTGATATGGTCACCGGCTAGAGAATACGCGGAAGCAAGATTTACCCATATGTGTCCTCCTTTGGGATCTGCTTTAAGAGCTGCTGCAAAACATTGTTGTGCGGCACTTGCCGCTGCAATTTGAGTGGCATATGCCCCTTGACCTCCACGAGCTCCAGAACCTGCCAGAAATCAATTATGAGTGAAATAATTTGTCACAAATATCCAAGGAATCAAATGCAATGCACTATATATGATCCTAGTTCATATTCCTTTGGATGATGAAATTCAATTTCAAGGCCCCTATAATCGAAGAGTAGAAGGCATGATCAAGCAGCCAAAATGAAAGAGAAAAATAGTAGGACCACAGAATCTAATATTGAAGTGGTGAATAAAATCAAGGAAGAATCCACTTTTCATCATTGCCAAGGTCTTCATCAATCCCTCAACAATCTATTGCCTGTCCTCCCTAGATTTCAATAATGTTTGTAGAAAGGAGCTTCAGAAAACAAATGGGCTATCACAGAACATTTACTTAGAATTGGCTGAGATGTGTTCTCCACTGCACACTCTCTCTAAATCCACAACTTCGTAAGTTAAGATGAAACTTTATACAAGCAGTTCCTTACAATACATAGGTACAAAAGGAACACCTTTTGGATCCGACATATCCTACCATGTAGGATTACACACTTGAGATGTTCCATTCTAAATTAGAATTCAAAATCATTACATACACACACACACAGATGCATGCACATTGATGCATTTACATTTATAAACCTACATATTGTTCACATATATTGCATGGAAACATATTACATAAAAATAAAATCAACTATCTTGAATTGAGATAGGTCACATAAATATTCAGACTTGATCAGAGTTCAATTCCACCAAAAGAAAGGGTTTTGCATGACTGCGAACAAGTTCTGTGTCAACCTTTCAGAGTGAAATACTCTACACAGGAAACTTCAACAACTATCATTGTCCCAATTTTTGAAAAAATATTCCTGTCCATAAGATTAACAAGACTCAAGAGTAATTGTAACTAACTCATACACCAATTAAATTCAATGCTTCATGTTAACCTGCTATATGTTGAAAATGTAACTAGTTTCGGTCTCATGATTTTTGACTCATTTCAATATGTATCCTATGTCACTAGATTGAAGAATCTAGACTAAAGGCCAAATCTGATGCGTTGAAAAAATATTCCTGTCCATAAGATTAACAAGACTCAAGAGTAATTGTAACTAACTCATACACCAATTAAATTCAATGCTTCATGTTAACCTGCTATATGTTGAAAATGTAACTAGTTTCGGTCTCATGATTTTTGACTCATTTCAATATGTATCCTATGTCACTAGATTGAAGAATCTAGACTAAAGGCCAAATCTGATGCGGGAGCAGGTGAGCAGAATCAAATTTAGGCTACAATGACAAGAAGAAAGGGAAAATTTGGAAAGTCTAGTTCTCGGAAAAGAAAAGGGACCTGGCCAAGATTCAATGCTATGGGTGTCAAGAATATGGACACTACAAAAGAGATTGTCCTAAGATCAAGAAGGACAATAACAAAAAGGAAAGAGAAGAAGCCCATATCACTGAAGAAGTGGAGGAAGCTGAAAAGAAGAAGTCCAAGAAAGAGGAAGTAAGAGATCTCTACTATGACTGAGATAGTCTTCCTCACCTAAGTTCTTCTCAAGTTCATAAGTCTTCTATTGTAAAAACATGGCTATCATGGTTCACTAAGAAAAATGATGGGATGCATCATGGCATCATAGAAGCATTGAAAGCAAGAACTCGTAACATCATCATAGAGAAGCATGAAAGATGGTTAAAATTGGAATCTATGGCAGTCAACTATGGAAGGATATAGCTCTTGGAAACCTCATTTGTAACATAGGTGGCACTTATGGAAAAGAAAGAAAAAGGTCATCTAGTACAAGGCTCGTCATACATCAGTCAAAAGGAAACATCTGTTGGATGGGGCTACTCCAGATCCCCGAGATTTTCTGATGGAATCTTCATCGAAAGGTTCACCAATCAAGAGGGGAAGCAAGTGTTTCATCAAGAATTCCAAACTTGTGTAATTCATGGGATGATTGTATGATGACATAAAAGGTGAATCAGATGAAGGGATTAAAGCTCTTTCAATCAAGGAAGCTGCTGCAAGAAATTTGGATGACCCAAAGGAAAATGAGGTATGTATGCTTATATTCAATATTGAAGAGTCATGTCATATGGTTGCAGGTAACATAGGTCAATGATCTATCTTAAGAGCATGATCAAAAGAAAAGGGATCTCCTCCTCTGAAAGGATGCAAGAAGGCATGAGTCACACATTGTCTAGATGAAATCAACATAATATGTCCTCATATGTAATATGAGGTGGTTGACAACAACTAGAGGAATTCTGAATGAAATGTGTGAAGAAAGGAAGGAAGAGATCGTGGGATATGCAACCATGGAAAAAGGCAATCAACATCCAAAGACCAAGAAAATATGACTAGGATATCTCCATGAAAGATATGAAGACTCTAATGGAGTCTGAAAAAGAAAGAGGCCCTTGACAATATATATCTTTGGGAGATGTGTCGATATGTATGTAGGATGTTGATACAAATTAAAAGACGTCATGATGGAAAACCATCACAAAGGTAACTTTGATTTTACTATTCATTCCTTTATTTTTGAACAAACATCTAGATGGACTTCTGCAAGGTTGCCGAGCGAAGATCTATGGATGTCTTCCACCATCGATGCCCATGTCGTAGGATGAAAGATCCTTGAGGAAACATGGCATGAAACAAGGCAGCATAACATGAAGGAAGACCAGATATGGGTTGATGGAACACTTTCCGATGATAACATGACTGGCTCATGGATGAAAGTGATGGATGGTTTGTGCACTATGAAGAAGTCCCAAACATGAAGACACTTGCATAACGAAAAGAAGTTCATGACATCGTGAGGAGGAGTTCTTCAAGCAGCTGGTTGTCTCATCATCTCCACCTGAGGAGCTGTTGTAGGTCCCTAATTAAGAGGGAGCCTGGAAACAAGTTTCTTACTTGATAGAAACTTGGAAGCAAAATTCCTATGCCAAGAGGGAGCTTAGGTACATTCCTTCAGTAGCAATGAGTACATTCCTTTATTGGAATAGATATGTCCTCCCTAATTAAGAGGGAGAGATAGACACATCACTCTTGTGTTCACTTGGGAAGACAAAATGGAGGATTAGGTAAACATCTGGCACCTGATACTCTTTGAGGATGAGTTAGGGCATCCAAGATAAAAGTAGTCGTAGAGGACCGATATTCTTTGAGGACTGGAAATCCAAGATAAGAATAGTCCTAGCGGAAAACACCCTAAGAACCCAAGTGGGGTATGTTCCGAGAGAGACAATGATGAGGGTGTCTATACATCATTGGTCTTGCCAACATTGAGCTCAGATATCGTGGAGAGATAGAGTTGTTAGTCAAGGCGTTACTATGTGACAATGTTGGTTGATATGATGCTAAACAGATGGGTTACCAATCTGACTCTTCTTATGACATTCTTCAAATTGAGAATGACTAAGTACCATTATGAATACCTACCTAGTTAAGAGGGAGTGTTGAAAAGTGTAACTCGATTCTGTCTTCATAATGACATGTGTAATTGTGATTTTATGTAATTGATGTAAAGAAGAAAAATATAATTGTTATTGTAATGCTTGTCTCATGGGTTTCATGAGCAAGGAAATTTATTTTTAGTAATGGCTCCCATTGTGAGCCCTTAGGATTGGTCATAAAGTCAAAGAGAGTCAATGTCATGTATGAAGGACCCTTCTTGGGCATGTTACATTTGTATATGAGTCAATGAAAGTGTCAAATAGCCCTCCAAGACCAAGCTCAAGAAACTCCTTCAAGTCAGCCTCAAATAAAATAATGAATTTGCTCCTAAAGTCATGTCGGCTCACCCTCAGTTCAAGTCAGCTTATTATGGAGGCTCCAACGACTATAAATAGGGCAGCTCGGCCTCATTTCAATCACAAGCAATTTGGTCAAGGTCTAAAGTAGTAAGAAGTGTGAAAGTCACCAAGAAAGAAGCCTCATAGCCAGCGAGAAGAAGGAAGGAAGAGCGAAGTTCTTTGGATCTGTTTTAGGGTTGTTTCACTGTCACACATACGAAGGAGAAAGGGATCATCTGTTGCAGGAAAGGCCGAAAATATTACAGACCTCTAAGGCAACCAAATTTAGGAAGAAGTCAAGCCAAAAGATAGTCGAGTTGAAGGAAGAGAGTCTCCTTCTAGAGTGAGGAAGATAAAGGGTCAAACTTGGTCAAACACATGTGCCAGGGTTTCTGAAATAGAGACAAGGAGTGTAGTGATGAACCAAGGACTGAAAATCTGAAGTATTGTCGAACTACAAAGAAGAAAAGCAGTTGGATCAAGTGTTGACTTGGGCATGAAAGAGAAGCAGTGAAAGGGAACTTATGTCTTGGTCTTGGAGTGGCAAATAGGTCAAGGGTCTTAGTCTTGGTATTCATCAATTAAAGTTTCTATAAGAAGAAGAATTTTTTTGGGTTTTCCTCTCAAGTGGGAGAGGTTTTAGCCCTCGCTCATAACCTATATTCTGTGTCTCTTCTCTCTTTATGGTTTATGCAATGGTAGTTGTTTGATGAAGAAGAACAATATAATAACATAAGTAATAGAAGATCCTAATCTAGGAAGTAATATCATTCACAAGCAGTTATCTAAGAAAGACAAATCATCTAATAATGATGCCCTAGATTTCTCAACAAGAAGTTGTAGTCCAAACAACAAAAAAATTCAAGTGAAGATCTCACAATTAATCAAGCAATTTATGAACCTGAAAGAAATCAAATGCCCCCAATAAAACAAGAAATCACCATGAACAGATTAGGGCAAAATCAAACCGCAAGAACTCCTTATCGACATCCAAATCAGAAGAGTAGATAACTAAGTCAATCTACATATTTGAACCATTCATAACAGAAACAACATATTTGTGTTCCAAGGAATACTGAAGTTTGCAAAATCTAGTCCTATGATAACAATTCTTTACAAATTTCCAGCAATCGGAAGATTCCACAGAATATTAATCTTGGATGCTCAGATCCATTCTCAGTCCGACAATTTTATTTATCACTCAGAGGATCATATCATCTTGTATCAACGAAGATGAATGTTTTGAGATGAGAAGATATTCGAAACGGGAAAAGAGATTCGGCCCTTCCATCCCTAAGCTTTGAGGACAAAGCTTTTTTAAGAGGGGCAATGTTATGAATATAATTCATATAAAAATAATAAATGTAAATATAAATATAATAATAATAATAATAAATAATAATTAATTAACTAATAGTTAGTTAGTAATGAAGAGGCATGTCTTAGAGACATGACCATTCATGAAAGGGCACCTGCCTAGGTATATAAGTGGACCCTCATTGTAATCATTTCACAAATTTGTACATTCAACAATTCTTATATACAATTACTGCTTGTCCTACGATGGATACTTACATATTTCAGTTCTTCTGAATTATTCCGCTACGTATGCGAACTTTTGTTCGTAACATGGAACAAAGCCGAATTTTCCAAGGTAATTGCAGGCCAAACTTTGGCCTCTACTACAGAACAGAAATTCTGAGTTTGACCAAATTTTGAAGAAGTTTGCCCAGCATTGATTTTGACTTTTGAGGACACTTGGAGGAGGGTTTGACTTGGTATCATTGTGGCAGTTTGGCAAATTTTGAAGAAGTTTGCCCAGCATTGATTTTGACTTTTGAGGAGACTTGGAGGAGGGTTTGAATTGGTATCGTTGTGGCAGTTTGGTCTTGGTCTTGGTCTTGGGATATCTCTCATTTTGACCTGATTCTATAAGAAAAGGATTGTTGGGTTTTCCCCTTTTGAGTTTTGCCTTGGCCTCTGGCCTAATTTATGGTGTCTGTTGTCTCATTGTGATCTTTATGTTTTGAACATTTGTATAATTGGTTGATGAAGAAGACATAAAAAGTAATAAGAAGACGTCTGATATTCACAAGTAATTATCAAGAAGAGGAATTAAGTGTTAAACTACATTGCACTTGGTTTCTCAACACAACTAATCTGAAGCACCTGGGGAGCACACACTTGTGAATTTTCAAAAGTTTGGCACTTATATTAAATTAGTTTCCTTCCAGTAACTAGAGAGTTGAATGCATCTACAAACATAGGCCAAATTTCCAGAAGTATAATCTTGGTTGGATTGTTGATCTGCTATTATTCTCCATCAAATCGGTCAGTCGAGTTCACTATGTTCTGGACCAGACATAGATTGTTGGCTTGTTAATGAGTTCGTGGCATTGGTTTGAATAATTTCTGGGTATATATTTTCGTCATGAAGCAGTTCGAATTTTTGTAGCTGACTTTGTTGGGAGTCAAGATACATTCCAAAAAGGCTGAAGTATGATCTCCATTGCACTATATCATCAGTAGACCAAGAAATTACTCGTCTTCTTATCAGCTAAAGCATATATTAGGTTTTGCACTCTGTTTGCCTTATGATCCACCGAAGATCCATTTCAATGAAGCTTAGATTTTGCCCCAGATTCTTGGCTAATGTTATTTCTTTACGTTGTGCATGAAGTGTTTGATGAAAGTCTAAGTTACTCTGCCGAAAGTGTTTACCAGAATTTGCATGCTAACTGTTTGTATAAAGACATCAAAGAGAAAATTTTAAAATTGTGGAAAAATTTTAAAACTGTGGAAAAATTTTGCACAAATTTTCGCTTGGGAATTTTAGATTACCTAGGACAAAGAACCATTGTTTTGGCTTGAAATTCTTGATAGGAAGGAAAAATCTCCCTTTGTCAGTTTGATCAAAGCATTTCACTACCACTGGGATGTTAGTTTTGTAGAAGAAGAGCATATTGAAGATCCACATAGCCTTCATGCCAAAGGCAATGACGAATCCTTGAATGAATTAAAGGAATGTACATCCTTGTGGAAGAGCGAATGGTAGAACAGGCCTATAGACTAGGCCGAATCCAAAGTTTTGGGCCCAAATATCAGTAGTATATAAATAATGCCAAGCAAACATCTCTATCTTCAGAAGCATGGCTACAAGTTTAAGTTCTGTACATACAAAGAAAAACAAGAAAAGGTTGTATAGACTGTATCAGTCATCCTTTCTAGCAAAGAATAATACTAAGTAAAAGGGTGGAAGTTCGAAGACCTTAGAAGCACTGTAAAACTTAATGAAAAATAAAAAGGAGACCAAAAAGAGAGGTCGAGACCTCTGAGACAATAAACAGAACAAGAGAACACAAAAGAAATCCGAGAAGCAGAATAAGAGGCTTAGTAACAACAAATAATCATTCTAACCAGAAGACGCCTAGTAGAGGAACTAGGCCGACCTATGGAAGGCTTTATAGAATAAGCACATACAGTAAAATTGGGAAGCCAAGCTTTAAAGGCTTCAGTAGTTTCAATCCTGAAATAAGCTATAAACTTTGTAGGAGAAATTTAGGAGATTGGTAAAGGAACCACGCTCTAAAGAACAAAGTAGTGTTTTGTTTGACGTTCTAAAGATCATTGGAAGAAAAAAATTTGGCTTCGACATCTTGAAATCAATAGAAAGATCATGACAAAAGTAGAAGTGACAAAGGCTTGGACTATGAAACCTAGAAGAAGGCTTTGTACCAGCTTCAAGCAATCATGGTTGACTAAACCTAGAAGAAGGCTTTGTACCAGCTTCAAGCAATCATGGTTGACTAAGGTATGTACTCATAAGGTATGTGCATTTGCATAGTTGAATAAAAGGTTTGTTTTAATTGTGTTGGGGTTTTCTATGTATGTCTTGATCATAGGGTTTGTAAACTTTATCTTTGAATCTAGGGAATACAAACTCTAGATGCCGCCTGAAGTAGAAAACCCTTGTCAAGTAAGAAAAGCCTAACCCTAATTTGGTAGAAATCGTAGTCCTTGTCTTCTAGGGTTTGTAGCCTTCATATTGTTGAAGATCTTTGATTTTGTAAAACCCTTGTTGATACTTGTAAACCCTAGTTTGTTTGTTCCCTCATTGAAACCCTAGCATTTGGTTTTAAGGGTTTAGGAAGTCTAGGATGAATGGAAAATCCTAGTAAGGGTAAGAATTGGATTTGAGATTCAAACCCTAGGGTTGATGTTTTATCAAGAGACTTACGGTTAGGATCTGAAAATCCTAGGAGTTCTCCCTACCTAAGATTCCATGGAAACCCTAAAGTGACAAATCTGTCTTCATGCACTTGTATATTTTGCTTGGTTGTACTTGCTATTAAATATTGCAGGTAAAAGCAAGATTAGGAGGAAGAAGCAAAACAACTATCATGCTTGATGATGACTCCTTGAAATGATAAGCATGATGGAGGGAGGGAACTGAAAGGACCCTGAAGTAACTAATGAATAAAGGAACTTTCTCATTTTAACATATCTACTAATGATCAAACATCAAGTACAATCTCCGGAAACAAATGAAAACTAGGTAATCAAGTTCGATCCTTGGGCACTCTAATGCAAGAAGGAAAATTCATGTGGAGATGGACCATGAGGATGTTGAGGATGAGAAAGAGGTCACGATGAGGTAAGTCTGATTTTGATATTTTTTATTGGTTATCTTGTTAATATATTGTTTTGATACCTAGAAAGATGTTGTAGGGGTACATGATGACAATTAAGACAAGTTCAACTGTGTGGATGTTGAGGGAAAGCTCAACATCTGATAACTAACCACTGTGAAGATCAGGATGTGCTCATCTTAAGATTGGAAGGTAGTAGTGTAAGAAGATAACCTGAAGGTCTAGAAGGAAGATCACTTCTGTGAGGAAGCTATGATCAGCTTGAAGTTTGGGAAGGTTCAAAGCCTTCATTGATAAAGTTGAGATGAAAGTGATGTGGAAGATAGATGACCTGAATCTATCATGAGAAGATGGATCTGTGATCCGTGATACTGTGAAGAAGAGCATGCTTTGTACAATGAGTGGCAGAAGAAAGATGGAGCCACGCAAGCTATAAAGAATTGATAGGTAGTGTTTTTTATGAAAGACAAGTAAGAGGACTTGTGGCGATGACTTCGAAGCTGGGAATCTCATCTAGGTCTGAAAGGGAGTAAAAGGAGTCTCCTTAAATAGGATTAGGATCTATTCTCACATTACAAAGAGAATAGGGATGTCCTCCATGATTGAGAGGGAGTGTGGTTGGACACTGATTCTCCTTGTGTCATGTACTCGATAAGTACTAACAGCTCTAAGTCTAGTGCATGCATCATGGATAGGGAGAATGACGACTTGAATGGTTCTCCTTGTGTCAAGTACTTTGATGGATTAGCACTGATGTCCTAAATCAAGTACATAGACATGGATAAGGAGAATGTTGGATTGGATAAGCATCTTGGATAGACATTCTTAGAGTCATGTAATGTTCCAAACTAGGAAAAATAGTGCTATGCAAAGCGAACAATAAAAACAACACCATAAAATTGAAACATTCAGTGCACACCCATAAAAAGTCCAGGAATATCCAATAGTCGAGCCATTTTATTATAATCTGGGAGAAAAGTACAATAATGTGGAAGTGGTGCACCTGGGCTTGCCTCAATGGCAAGAGTAATCAAACCCAGGTGGTAACATGTCAAGCCCAGATGGCACCATAACTGATGCAATGATGCCCTGCACTGCCCCTGTGAAACTGTTTTGTCTGTTGCAAGGATGTTGTTGGAAACCCCACCTTCGATGATCAAAAAATTACGGAAAATTAACCCTGGCCTCTCCACCAAATACCCAGAATAACCCATGAAGGAATTGGCCAAATGTTGACCTCGAAATTTTGGCCCAAATTCCCCTTAGCTCCTCTAGTTGTTGGATGAGTTGGAACCCCTATTTGACCCCTTAGATCTGCCCAGAAAATTCTATAAAATTAGAAGTGTGATCCTTGCCCAAAACCCAGAAAAACCCAAAAAAGGGTTTCCCTTGGTTCCAAACTTCCAAAATTGACCCTTCACAGCTTGGCCCTCCTCCAATTTGGAATTTTGTTGTTGTGACTGACCCTATCAATCTCTTCTCTCCCAACTCCAGCAATCCTCCTCAAATGGCCCTTCAAGGGATCTCCTACTCCCGGCCAGCTCTAGCTCTATAATTCCTTCCTCCGACTCCCATGTGAGCCCAATGATGGCTCTCTGCGCAGGGCTAGGTGACTATAAATCGAACTGCTCCAATGCAGTAACCTCCTGCTCCAAAACTCTCATGGAAGGTTGATCCTCCATTGTAGCTTCAATGCCCAAACTCCCCCGGCAGTTGCTACTCGGATGAACCCACAAGCAACACCTGTGTGTTCCCCTTCTGCGTCCTCCAGAAACACGCATTAGCTGAGACAAATGCTGAATGATATGACTGTGAAACTCCACCGACTCTCCTCCAAGGTAGTATGAATTGCCTTCCTAGGGTGGCACTCGAAGTCCACCGAAGCAAGGGTTGAGATCTCTGCTCGGAGACACTCGTGTGCTAAATAGCACAGTAACCCGGCTAAGCAACTCAAGAAACTAAGGTTGAGTTCAATATGTCAAAAGATAAGATGTTGAAATGAGGAGTGTTTCCTTCCTTATATAGATTTCGTGGAGCGCTTTTCCCTCCATTTTCCCTTCATTGTGGGTCCCTCACTTAACCATCGATTTCCCCTCCATGCAAATCGAACTAGGGCATGCGTATTTTCCTAGTGTGGGTGGCCCCCACATACAAATTAACCACATCGAAATAACTTCTACTAAGTCTAACCTCCTAATAAAATTGAATGGGCCCCATCACCTCCAAAATTGGCCCCAAAATGTAGAAATTAATCCTGTTCCAAAATAATTTAGGAAGGGGCATTACAAGTCATGTAATGTGATGGGTTAGGATGGAAATCCTAAGTCACATGGACTTGGATAAGAATGGTCCAATGGTAGGATTACTCTGATATTCTAGGTGGCGTATGTACCATGATGAGGAGGTACCTATCAAGGCCCTAGGTAATTTGACAATGTTGGCTATGATATCTGATATTTATCAATTTGGTTCTCTTCTTATAAAGAACTTTTCAAATGGAGTATTGTCCTTGTACCAGTTGGACAATTATGAATACCTCCCTAGTTAAGAGGCAGTATTGGAAATTGTAACTAGTTTCGGTCTTCATAATTGTCATTCGTGTCATGTCATGATGTAATTATTATGTATTGGCAAAAGAAAAGAAAACGAAATTTTATTGTAAAAGAAAATTGACTTATTAAAGCATGGGTTACATGCTTGGGTCATTGATCAATAGGTCAAAGCACCCATTGTGTGCTCTAGGGTTTTTCCCTTGAGTCAAAGTCAATATCATAATGAAAAAACTCCATTGGGCACTTGTATCAAAGAAAGAACGTATATTTTGTACTTCAAAAGTGTCTAGAAGGCTCAAAAGAATAGGTCAGACAGCCATCCAAAGTCGACCTGGAGAGATCTAGAGTCTAGATTCCTCTTCTCTTGTCTAGCCTTTGCCTCTACTTCAATTCTTTAGGGATATTAGTCAACAATGCCTAATTTTGATCAAACAACTTAATCCAAGCCATATAATATGGTAGAAAATGCTTAACATGTCTAATCTACGATTTTGACTTGAGTGAAGTGTACATAATTGCTAAGGCCATGACAAATGAGTTCAACAATCAACAACACCAACACTGGGGTACATATAGGACTTGGTGCTCTTTATTAAATGCCATTTACATGCCCTCATACATGACATAATCCAATGAAATGCCACAATCCCATTGATCCTGAAAACTGTTAAGTCTGTTGAATTTTGAATGGGATATGAAATCCTATTTTCTCCATATGAGGTCTGATGAGGTTGGAACCACTCTCAAACATCCCGAGTCATTCATGGTAATGTTAAAAATTTCAGTAAAAGGATGGAAATGAAAGTTAAAGGAGAATGTCACTTTTACTTTAAGAATTTAACATTACCATTAGGGCGCATCTAGAAAGCGTCTAGCGAGCATAAGGGGCACCTTGGGCGTATTCGGAAAGTGTAGTTCCTCACATAATAGTTCGAAATTTCCAAAAAAAAAAAAAAAGAACCTCGCAAAACCGTGTGAACTGTCCACCTTCTCTCAGATCTGCTCGCGATTCGTGATGGATACACGCCTCAACCTCCACAGATCCGCACCCGATCCTTTTCGGATCCTCGGATCGAGCAGCAAGAACCGTGGATCAGGCCCCCACGGATCTAATTTTCTAGGAATCGCCAAAAAAAGGTGGATCCGATTTTTGGATCTGCGGTTTCGCCGAATGATCGACGACAAATCCGTATGGGACGCGGTTCTACCTCTAGATCCTTTGGGAGGACAGTTCCTGCAAGACTGATCTACAATGCACACATGCAAGGATCCTAGGTTCTGCTAGGGTTTCCACAGGTTTTGAAGTTGCAGAAATGAAGAAGACAAAACTCCGAAATAAAGAAGACATGTATGGATGGTTGGTTGACCTGTATCTTGAAGAAAGTTATAGGTCTTGTGTTTGGTCTCCAAAGTCTCATTTGAAAGTTGATAGGAAAGAGAATTTCTTGTGGGCTTTCCCCTGTTGGAGGGGTTTTGCCCTAGTGTGGAGCCTATATCTTGTGTTCATGTGATCTCTATTGTTTGGCATTTATTTGATGATGAAAAACACACATAATAATAATCTAAGAAGAACATAATCACAAATAACTGTCTAAATGGAAAATGGAATTACAGATGCTACCCTAATCAGATTTTCCAACACAAGAGACTACTACCTATCTTGGATTCCAAATCCAAGAGTATTGGTCTCGGATGCTTATCCAATCCTCCATTCTCCCTACCAGTGCCTTCACTAGACTTACAATTGTTAGTCTTGGTCTAGTGCATGATACATGGAGAATATGGTGTCCCTCATCACTCCCTCTCAATAAGGAGGTAATCCTCATTCCTTCCCAAAAAGGGAGTAGATCCTTGCTCTCTCTCAACGAGGGAGACATAACCATAAGCTTCATTTTTGTCTCATTTATCAACTACCTGTTCTTCTGTGGAGGTCTTGGTGGTAGCTGCAATGTAATGTTCCAAACTTAAATAAACAGCGATATGCAAAGCAAAAACGATTTACAGCACATAAATTTTAAACAATCAGCAAATGCTCATAAAAACCCCAGAAGTAAGAACCAACTGAGCCATTTTATTAATCAATGGAGCAAGTACAATAGTATGGAAGAATGAACCTGGGCTTGCCTCATTGGCAAGCGTGACAAAACCCAGGTGATAATACAATGATCTCAAATGCTGGAAACAGTTGCTCCTCTAATGCCCTACGCTGCCCAGAAAACTACACTGCTGTCTGGAAAAAGGACTACAAGAAACTCCACCTTCGATGCTCAAAAAATGCTGCAAATTTAACCTCAAGTTCCTTGACCAAAACCCACAAACACCCATAAAGGTTTTGGCCCATCTCTGAGTCAAAGTCGAACCCACAAAATGGTGTGAATTCCCCACCTAACTAGCAATTCGTCCTATTATAAGAATTAGAATTTCAAGCCCGAATACCATCTGGAAAATTCTGAAATTTTAACCACGGACTCCTCTAAGAAAACCCAGAAAAACCCACAAAGGAATTTGGCTGGTTTAGACTTCTGAAATTCGACCCCCTTGTAGCCCAGCTTTTCTGAAATTTGCCTGTTAATCCTCCCGAAAATGGACCCAAAGTGTTGGGCTGACCTCTGCAATCAATCCCCTGACTTCCCGGATGGGCTTCCGGCCTATGGCACCTGCTCCTTAGCTTCACGAAATTGTTGGACTAGCCCTCTACGTTGTCCCCAAGCCCAATAATTCGAACTGCTGGGATGTTGGCTCCAAAACTCACAAGAAAGGTTGGCCCTTTGCTTCTCTCCCAATCCCCCAACTGTCCTGGCAAATGCTTGATCACTTACAGCTCCAAACTTTCCCTACGTATTCTTCAGGTAGCCAGAAGAATACGTACTCCCTATTGTGGCTAAATGGTAGCGTTGTAACACACTCTCGGAACACCTAAAATACTTATGGAACTACCTCTCTAAGGCAGGCACGAATGGTCCCCCGAAGTAGAGGTTGAATCTCTCGCTTGAGAGATTCCTGGCTAAACAGTCGATTGACTCAGCTAAACAGCAGAGCAAACAAACAAGTAATTTTGATTGCAAGGTATAAGAATGAATCCAAAATGAGAGTTGCTCCCTCCTTATAACTCCTTGGGCCTCCCTAGCCTCATGTGGGCCCCTCCATCCACCTCAGTGTTGATAATATCGGTATCGAGAAAATATCGGCGAGGGTCCAGAAAATATCTTATCGGCAATATCGGCGAAAATATCGGCAAAATATCGGCAAATATCGGCAAGCATAAAAAATGCATAATATATTCATTTTTTTCAGATTTTTAAACATATAAAGCAATAACAACATGAAATAAACACATTGGCACATAAATATGAAGAAAACACTGATATATATGATGTCAAATAGAAATGATATATCAAAGGCGATACCAAATCCTGTTGATCCCTGATAATTGTCCATTCAAGGACTCAAATGTGGAGAACCAATACAAAATAACATCACATATATAAAAGTATCTCATCATCATGAGTTACATGTAGCATAACAAATAAAACTAGCAGCTATCTATCTACTGCCCTCTCCCCCTTTTACGGGAAAACATGATGGGCTGTTTGCCAGGCCTGCCCCTAGTAGTAGAAGGCCCTGACCCTGCCTCTGCACCTAATGTCAAATAATGAGCGCTAGGCATGGAGCTATGCTCTCCTATATCTATAGCAGATGGTGTTGATGTTGATGCTCCCGCAGTGTCCTCCTCCTCCTGCTCCTCCTGCTCCTCCTCTAAGTGCTGCTGCTCCTCTGACTCCGAGTCCTCCTCTTGCTGCCCCTGCTCTAATGGATCATCTGCCACTGGCTCTAACCATGAAGGTGACTCCTCCAATATGGGCTCCTCAGACTCCACCCTCCACGGAGACAATACATCAATATTGTCTAAGGAAATGGCATCTGGATCCATTGGTGATTCTATTTGCCTCACTCGAAGTCAGATGTTGTAATGCACATACACCAAATCGTTGAGGCGTGCGAACTCCAACCTGTAAGAGTGTCAAAAAAAATAATGAGTCTTGACTCTTGACTCTTGACACTTGAAGGTCATAAATTAAAAATTAAAAATTACAATAAGTGTAATTGCTCAACTGAAGGCTTGAGTTCAAAGTTATACCTGTTGCGCTTTTTGGCGTGTATTTTCTCAAATACACTCCAATTGCGCTCACACCCTGAAGAGCTACATGTTTGACTCAAGATTCGTATAGCCAATTTTTGAAAATTTGGTGCCCTTGCACCATAGCTTCGCCACCAAATATCTACAACAAAATAATGAAATAAAAAATTCAAAAACTTAAAAGTTAAAACATAATTAAATTCAAATTTCTAATGAGTGATGACTTGTCACTTACGTGGCATGAAGAGGGCCCTTTCCCTAATGGCATCATCAAAGCCAAATAGGCCAACACAATCCTGATAACACTGTAACTCGCGATTGATTTTGCTACAAAGCTCAGGATCAGGTACCATCCTCTGAATACAGGAATGGAGCCCTTCCATCACCTCGCCATCAAAATCAAAGTTGCATTTGTATGAAAATGCGGGGTTGAGGAAGAGTGCTGCTGCATGAATGGGTCAATGAAGCATCCCTGTCCACCGACTATCGATCACATCCCATAACATCATCTGCCTATCAAGGCCAGCAGAACCCTTGTTTGCATAATAGGAACGAATGGCCTCCTTGGCCCTATCCATGCCCTCATACAAAAAAGGCATTGCAGGCTTCTCTCCATCCACCAATCTAAGAACCTTTACTATAGGTTCGCTAACTGCACATGCTTCTTCTACTCCACGCCAAAATGTCTCAGAGTACACCATTTTTGCAATGGCTATCCCATCAGGTCTCCTGTTGTATCTACAATTACGCCAATCATCAGACACAAACATTTGCTTCAACTTGAACTGACATCGAAGCAAAGATTGAAGAGTAATAAAGGTTGTGGCAAAACGTGTGATGGCAGGACGCCGCAACTCCTTGTTTCTAGTGAACCTCCTCATAAGGCTAAGAACAAAAGCATGGTTATAAATAAACTTGGGGATGCTCCTAGCCATATCAACTGCCTCCTTGATGAAGGAGAGTTTCCCCATATCCTCAAGCAACAAATCAAGACAATGCGCTGCACATGGAGTCCAGAACAATGTGGGATGCCTCTCCATAAGCATTCTGCCGGCAGACACATAATTAGCTGCATTGTCTGTTATGACTTGCACCACATTCTGCACACCAACCTCCCAAATGAACCCATCTAACAACTCACATATCGTTGATGCATCTTTGATATGTTCTGATGCATCCAACGATTTAATAAACATGGTACCTTTAGGACAATGTACCAAGAAATTTAGAAGGGTCCTACCCTTCCTATCTGTCCAACCATCAGACATCACTGTGCATCCAGTGACTTCCCATGTCTTTTTCAACTCCGCCAATCTAGAGTTGATGTCCTGTTTTTCTGCTTGAAGAATTGGCCCCCGCAACTCCTCCTATGTGGCACTTTTTTACCCTGGGCCCACAACAGCAATAGCATCACACATTGGCTGCCAAAATGGATTGGTTTTCGTGATGCTGAGAGGTAAGTCGCTCCAAAAAATACACCTCCCCATGACTCTATCTGCTTCTTGCTTCTCCTTTTTTTTAACAAGCGATTTTATGCCAGGTTGTGCTCCAGCGCCTATTCGTGGAATAAAAAAGGATGACCTCGCACTCACACTAGCAGTAGCATGTGATGGTGTGCCAGTTGTGGAGCCCCTCCCACTAGGGCCACTAGGCCCACTACCCTCAACACCAAAATCAGGAGAAGATATCCCGAAAGATCTACCTGCACGTTCAGCTTTGTTTCTTTCCGCCTCTTCCTTCTTTCTGTCCTTTTCTTCAATTGCCTCAAGAGCTTTTTGTATAAGCTCCGGACTAGAAACTGTACAAAGCCCAACATCATGTCCACTGAGTCTAGCAAGATGGTATTTCAGTCGTGTAATCCCACCTGTCATCTTGTCCCCACACAATTTGCATGTAAGATATGCACGATTTGTCCCACCATCAGGGCTCCCACACTCCCAAAATGGGTCCAAGGCTTTTGGCATATTTGTATTTTGTAGTGGGCTAACTCAAAAGGAAACCTAGAGCACCAAAAAAAAATTGGAATTAGTAACTTAATAAGTAATACGAAATTTTCAAATTACAAATAACCACATCATTTTACAAAACAGTTTTAACTTGACTGTTGAATACTCTTGAACAAAAGAGTATGAACATGTTGTAACGTGAGGTATCCAAATGGCACATGAAACACATAGCAAATTGGCATGGAATGAGAACAATTTCTTTCAGAATTATGCCAAGCATGGGAAAAATATATAACTGTTATAACTTATAACTTATACCACTGTTGTCACGCTGTGCATAATTATAAATCACAAGAGTCCAATTCCAAAACCACACAATGCAACATTCAGAAATTTTAAAAACATACATCGGGTTATCTTTAAGAAAACATGTTCTCATACATGATCCAGTGCAAAAACAAAAAGAAAACAACACCCACAAAATTCTGACCCATGTAATTATAATTAATAATTATCATGTGTTGCCATATATATTATATGCCAATATGGTAATGGGCCCTATTAGGATTGCAAAACATTTACGGAATCAGCTGAACCAAGAATAGTTGATCACCAAATGGGCTCTCAGAAATTAGAATCATCTACATCTTAGAACTGTGGTATCAATAGCACACTGCCACACAGGTAAAAGTGTAAAGTTTTCAATCTTAATTTCAATTCACAAAGTTGCACGCATTGGCATTCCTTAAATGACATAACGGTGCCTAGCCATCGTTATAATTCCTTGAAGCAGTTAATCAACAAAATATTGAAAAGGAAACGCAGAGATTGCTACATTTGAATATACAATGGAAGGAGAGTAACATTTATCACCTACAAGGAAAAACAGGACCTTATTCAAATATTTTTTGAAGCAGTTAGTGCAGGATCGTTGGGTACCAGTACCACACGAAGCACATACTCAAGAGTCAAAACGATGCTATTCATCATAAGTGACATTGCCAATGTGTTGGGCACACAGTCTTAAATCGGACTTTTTTCTCATGCGTATTAATTTGAATTACTCTTTCATGGTGCAAGTCAGATTTCTTAAAAATACGTACCTGTATTGGCAAATATTGGCTTCAAACCCTCCTTGGCAGCAAACTTCCAGCGCTCAGAAAAAACCAAAATAACTTCAAAAAGACCAAAAATCGATTTATATAGCCCGCGCGTGTTGTTTTCAGGGTCACCCGCGATATTTAAGGTCGTCACGCGATATTTTCAAATATATCGCCGAAATATCGTAAATCTCGCGCGATTTTAAAAACTGGAAAATATCGCGATATTTGGTCGGCGATATTTCGTCTGGCCGAAAATATCGCGATATTTACGAATATCGCCGATATCTCGGCGATATTATCAACACTGATCCACCTATTTGACTTTCCCTCCAAACTATTCAAATGGGCCAATTCGAACTCCCAAGTGGGTGGCCCCCACCTTCCACTAGGAACCAAATAAAATCGAATTGCCTCCTAAGTCCCTAAGTCGAAAATGATGGGTTCTCTTCCTTAGCCAAAATTGTGCAAAATTGTGTGGCAGCACCCTGTTACAAATGTATTTGAGAAGGGACATGACAGTCTTCCCCTCCCAAATGTTGCTTGCCCTCAAGCAACCTCAAAGATAGGTGCTCCAAAATGTGCTCACCCTCCCAGGTGGCATACTCATCCTGCAAGCTCCTCCAATGCACCAAAAATCACTTGTCCTCAAGCAATGCCTAAGCAAGTACCCTCTCTAATTGTTCCTCCTCGCTGTCACTGCAATATGTACCAAGGTCCCAAATGTGCCATTGGATCGTGTCTGACCTCTGCATTGTCTTGATATGAAAGAATCCTTCAGTACCAGGATCCTAGGCAATCCTGTCCAAGATGAAGCTCTCCTCAATCCACTCACTATCCTTCCCGATGAAAGTACCAGAAGTCCCCTGCGCCATCAGTGACTCGCTAAAGACCAATGGAAGATTTGTATGATCTCCCCCTATAGTAGTCGATGCATCCCTAAAGGTTATTGAGTTGTGAAGAGTTGTGATGCCCCAGTTCCCTGCTAGTCCCAGAGTGGTGCCACCATGTTGACGCTACGCTACTCTAACTATGTCATACTCCCCATCGTGCGCAGTCAATATCCTCCTCTCCTAGAACTCGATGGTGGAATACTGAAAGAGGTGAGACACACCCTGCCTAGGCATCTCCAATGCACCAAGGCCTATCCATCCAAATCTAACTTTGAACCTATGCAACAACAAAGAATGCCTGCCTCCCCATATGATGCAATCCTATGTGAACCCCCATGTGTCATCCCAAGAGCGAACTATATCACTCTCTACCACGACTCCGCTCATCACGAGTGATCTATCGATCAACAGAATACCTGCATCACATAGCTAGACCTACTGCAGCATAGCCCTGTCAATCAATGGAATCCCTCTGGCCCTCATCTCTAGTCCCGGCCTATGATCACTATATAGGCTCCATATATCGTGGGCTAATCTGATGCGTGCTAATCTAGCCTGTGCTTGCCACTGTGTAGTATCGATGATCGCTGGAAGCCACGTGTGCCAAAGAGCTGCCCCCTAAATGCAACCAAAAGATGGGTATCTGATACTCGTAATCGACTCAGGGTATGTGGATCCCTCCTGTCCCTACCAACCATCTCCCTAGGTCTCCCATCCGTCCTCTCGATAATGTTCCAATATAAGGTCTGGAGCCCGGAGACATACTGGGAACCTACCTCAGTCGCACTTGGTATCCTCTGCTCATGCATGGTCCCGACATGCCCTGAGAAAAGAGTGACACATGTCTCCCTCGTGACTAGCTCCCTAGACGTAGGCTTGGTGATGAACGATATGCCACCCCTACAAATGATCACCTCATCCCCAACCTATGGTTGTCAACTGACGCACCAACCCAATGCCACTGCTGAAAAGTCTCCCCCCTAGTGTGTTGAGTGTCACCCAAATATCTCAGGTGAGCTCCTCGTCCTCCGCTGCTCATGCCCAAAGTGCAGAAATTCGACAACAAATTGACTGCGCCCGTGAGGGATGTAGAATAGGGTCAAGCGTGTGAGTCCCGCGGATACCATCAAGTATCGCTCATCTGTGTCCCCCTCAATCCTGGGTGAACTACGCCCAAAGGTATGTCCAGTGTTTCCGTCCAAGGGCCTCCCTGGAGGCAACACTCCAAGACTAGTACTATACACCCCTGCATACCATCAATCACCCCAGAACTCCTGGACATGCCATTGTACACTGCAGCCTACCCCTGTACACTGTTGGATATCCTCAGCTACAACTATGCCATCTTGTATCGTCTGTGTCACTATACCTGTCACCCCCCATATGTACTCAATGTGATGCGAGGCACTCCCACTCCACAGCGCAGTCCAACATACTACGGCACACCCCCATGCGTCTCCATGCCCATATGTAGACCATTGCTCCACGCTAGATGCTCCTACCCATCCCTGAATGAGATGGCCTAAAGCTGTGTCCATATGCGTCAGCTTGCATCCAACCCGGATCATCACCTCCACTGTCGCATCATCATGCTCTCCTATGAGGGGACCTCCCCTCCAAGTCCGCTCTGCAACCCCATTCTATTGTGAGTTATATGGAGTTGTCCACTCCCTCTTAATGCCCTCCTTCGCACAGAACCCTGTGAAGGCTTTATCAGTGCACTTACCTCCATTATCTGTACGAAGCACCTTGATCTTTTTACCTGTCGTGTTCTCCACAAGAGCCTTAAACTCATGGAAGTAACTGAAGACCTCATCCTTCGTCGTCAAGAAATAGATCCAGGTTTTCTTGGAGCAGTCATCAATGAAGGTCACAAAATACTCGTAAACCCTGAGAGATATGGTGGACATCGAGCCACAACTATCTAAGTGTGCTAACTAAAGCACACCACTAGCTCTAGTATCACTCCTTGGAAATGTTGCCTTTGTGAATTTCCCAAGTACACACCCCATGCACATACATTGTGTTTTGTGCTCAATTCTAGAACTCCTATCATGGTCTCCTTGAGCAACCTGAGCACTCCATGATATAAGAGTCCCATCCTCCTATGCAACAACTCTCCCAAGTCTTTGCCACTGCTACTATTCTTGATCAATGCCTTTTGGGGATCGAACTGCAACTTGTTGCTTTGAACCCCAATATGTTTGACCTTCTTCCAACTCTGGTGTTTGTTGTACACCTTTTTCCCCATGAAGTACACATCGTACTCCTTATCCTATTGTGCAGATACTGAAATCAAGTTCATATCTAAACCTGGCATATGCAACACATCTGTAACACTAGTGTTCTTGCCTTACTCCCTTTGACTATTGATGGTACCTCTCCCAACTAGAGCACACTTCATTTCGATTCCCATCTGTATCTAGAATTCCATCTCCTCTTCCTTGTAACTAGAGAAATAGTCTCTAACCCTCGTCATATGTGATGACACTCCACTGTCAATATACCAGACTCTTGTGGACATGGAGCTAGAGAGGAAAGCTATGAGAGAGAATTAGTCTTCCAACCTAGAAGACAAATCCTAAATGTGTGTTGAAGTTGTTGTCTGCTTCCCCTTTTTGTCCTTCTTCTGGTTAAGACATGGGCTAACCAGTGTTCCACGGGGACTCGCCCCCACTCCTAGGGGTCTAGTTTCCTAGTTCCCCCACGCTCCGGGGACTTAAGGACGAGAAGGGGTAGTTTCCCCACGCTCCCAAAAAACAGGGTACACAGGGGGATGTGCCAGGGGTACGTTTCCTTGTGCTGAGGGGTCGTTTCCGAAAAGGGGATCGTGGGGGTCGAGGGGGGGCATGGGGGGTCGAGGGGCCCAATTTTTTTAAATAAACTTTTGTTTATAATTAAAATTTAACATTAGTTTTAATACTTTAGGGTTTCAATTCGTTTTCTATAAATTTAATTCATTATTCACCCTGGCCCCTCACTCCATTCGCAAGACACTCCTAGTTCCTCTGCAGCAGAGAGGAATTGGTCCACATCAGTGTTGCGGGGGAGCGCTCCCCCCCCTCGCTCCCACTCCCAATCCGCGCTCCAGGTGGGAGCGGGTCGGGAGCGCGCTCCCGATAAAAAAAATTGCGCTCCCTACCAATTTAGGGAGCGACATCGAGAGCGTTCGCTCCCGTCACTCCTGGAGCGAATTTTAACGCTCGGGAGCGATCGGGGAGCGAACGCTCCCGAGCGTTAAAAATTCGCTCTGGGAGCAAATCGCCCGACGCCGGGAGCGATCCGGGCGGAAAAAAAGCCGCGGACACGAAAAAATTTTCCAATTTTTTTAAAAGAAATGTTTTAAAAGCCCAATGGAACAAACAAACATTTCATTATCACTTGTATGAGAGCCAGAGCAAGGAGAGCAAGAGCAAAGGAGCGAGGAGAAGCGATGAGCAAGTGCCGAGGAGTGAGAAGCAAGCCTGCAGAGAGGTAAGTAACTTAGTAATTTAGTTAGTTTAGTTAGTTTAATTTAGTTAGGTAGTAATTTAGGTAGTTTAATTTAGTTTATTAACTATATTTAGTAAAAAAATTATGAATCTAAATTAAATTAATAAATTAAAATTATTAAATTAATTAATCTAAATAAATTAAATTAATTTGTAGATTCAAAACCCTACAAATATCAAACATCATGGACCTGGCTATATTTCTTGGGATTTTCCTCTTCCTGGTCCCTTTTATGGTTATTATGGCGCTGGAGAGTAGGAAACGGAGGGGCCAAACTGAAGAGGGGGATGAAAAAGCTGGAGAAAGTCAAATTGGTGAAAACCCCGGTGAGGAGGAGCTGGAGGAGGGTGAACATGACCCTCAAAAAACTAAACAAGACCAAACTCCATTGTAGAAATATGTTAACAGGGCTGAAACAAGGAGAGGGGGTGGAACCACTAAATTTCATTGCCCCCATTGCAACACTGATTACACAGGTTCATACACCCGTGCTAGAAGACACCTCTGCGGGAAAAGGCCATGGGATGGAGACAAACAAATAGGAATCAAAACTTGTACAGCGGTGTCAGTGGCGGATAGAGCCAAATACATAAGAGAAGAAGAGGAAGCCCAACACAGATCAAAAAAATCAAGGGGTTTCTTTGAACCAAGCTCACACTCACAAAGAACTCCTTCAGCATCCTCCCAAGGCAGTGGATATGGAGGCACAGGGTCATCATCTTTAAGGCGTAGAACCATATCAGATTTCCTTGATGAGGGGTGTAGGAATGATGTGGATTCAAAGGTTTACAGGTTTCTCTATGCATGTGGGATACCATTCAATGTTCTTCGCTCACCTTATTGGCACGAAATGGTTTCTGCCATAAATGATGCCCCTAAAGGATACAAGAGCCCTGGGTATGACAAAGCAAGAACCATTGGACTTGATCATCAAAAAGAAAAAATATCACATTCTTTGAATAGAATGACAAGTTCTTGCACTGACCATGGGGTGTCCATTGTATCTGATGGATGGACAAATGTAAAAGGCAAGCCATTGATAAGTGTTCTCGTTGTGTCTGTTAGTGGTGCCATCTTTCTAACTGCACACGATTACTCAGACAAGTTCAGGACCGACATCAACATTGCAGAAGCATTACTTGAAACAATTGACCGTATTGGGCCATACAATGTCATCCAAGTCATCACTGATAATGCTCCTAATTGTAAGGCAACGGGAGCAATTATTGAGGATAAATACCCCAACATATTTTGGTCTGGATGTTTGGTTCACACATTGAACCTTCTGATGCATGATGTTGTCAAGAACAAAAATGCACAATACCAATGGATTGGTGATTTGTACAAGAAAGGCAAACAATTTAACAAATGATAAAATTTATTACAAATCATAGCAATACACATGGCCTTTTCCGCAGTCACTCGAGATTGGAGTTGTTGAAGATTGGAAAGACCAGATTTGGTAGCTATTACCTCACCTTCAGGCACCTTTTGAAGATAAGAGAGTCATTGGCTAGCATGGTATCAAGTCCACATTGGCAGGTATTAAAAGAAAGGGCTACAAATGCAGCTGAGAGGGAAGGTTTTGAACTGGTGGAGGAGGCCGCTCTTGATGGTCAATTTTGGACAAGTGTGAGGCAAGTGTTGGATTTCACCAAGCCCATTTAGCACATGATTCGGTTTGCAGATACAAACAAATCAATGATTGGCGAGGTGTATGCGCAGATGGATACCATGTTGGGGCAAATAAAAGATATTGTTCATAACAGAGATCCCGACTTGTACAAAATGATTCACGATTTTGTGTGTGTACGGTGGAATAAACTTAATCTTCCACTACATTGCTTGGCGTATATCCTTATGCCAAAATACTACTCTACATCTTGGTTGGGCCAACCTACACCAGGGGGTGGGATTAGGACCAAACCCCATTTAGATGCAGAGGTAACTAGTGGATATTTGCAAGCATTGGAAAAGTTGATACCTGACAGGGAGGAATGTGCAGTTGTGCGCTTTGAAATAGGCAGATACTTCAGTGGCACTGGTTTGTTTGGTACCTTCCATGCAATGGAAGACAGAGACAGATTTGATGCTCTCACATGGTGGGAAACATATGGCGGCCATGGACTTTTGCCAAAATTGGCAAAAAAATTTCTATCACGGGTTGTGAATACTTCTTCTGCAGAGAGGTGTTGGAGCACCTACAGCTTCATACACAATGTGAAAAGAAACAGACTCAATGAAAACCGAGCAGAAAGCTTGGTTTATGTGCACTACAACTTGACGTTGTTGAGTCATTACTGTGATCGGGCTTATGAGGATCCCACATATAGAATTTGGGACAATCACCCAGAGGATGACAATTTGGAGGATGGTATAGCGCATCTTGAAGAACTAGAAGAGGAACTAATAAGGGATGAAGATGAAGCAGCTGCAGCTACTGCAGCAGCCATGCCACCTCCAGCTCCACCATCCAGTAGCAGTGCTCGAGGTCCGAGTCTTGTTCCTTTGCTGTCGCCACCTCCATCTACACCCTCACGTGGAGGTTCTAGTTCTAGTCGTCGGTCCGTGCAGGAAACTCCTAGAAGACCACCACGACCTGCTTATACTCCTGGAGATTCTCGTGGCAAGAGCCACATGTAGATTTACAGTTTACTTGTCTTTTCTAGTTTCTATTAGACCTTAGTTTTCATAACTGTTGAGTTTTGACTCCTTGACTCTTGACTCTTGACTCTTTCATATCATAATGATATTTTTTGTAAACAACATAGTTGCGGGGGAGCGCCACCCCCCCCTTGAACCCGCTCCCGAATCGCGCTCCGGGCCGGAGCGGCTCAGGAGCGCGCTCCCAAAATCGCTCCCGGATGGGAGCGATTTTCGGGAGCATGCTCCCTAGAAAAAATTTACGCTCCCTGCCCTGTTCGGGATCGTTTCCGGAGCGATTTTTTAACGCCAGGGAGCGATCGGGGAGCGATCGCTCCCCGATCGCTCCCGGGCGTAAAAAATCGCTCCGGGAGCGTTTCGACTCAGGCCGAGAGCAATCCGACGGAAAAAAAATCCGCGGACGCAAAAAGATCGCTCCCCGATCGCTCCCGGGCGTAAAAAATCGCTCCGGGAGCATTTCGACTCAGGCCGAGAGCAATCCGACAGAAAAAAAAAATCCGCGGACGCAAAAAAAATCAAATTAAAATAAAAAAAAAAAAAAAAAAAAAAAAAATTGGTTTTAAAAGCCCAATGGGCCTAAAAAAATTTCATTGTGACTTCATTGAGCAAGAGTTTGGAGCAAGAGCAAGAGCAAAGGAGCGAGGAGCAAGTGCCAAGGAGCGAAAAGCAAGCCTGCAGAGGTAAGTAACTTAGTAATTTAGTTAGTTAGGTAGTGATTTAGTTAATTTAATTTAGTTTATTGAGTTTAAAAATCATAAATTTAAATTAAATTAATAAATTAAATTAATTAATCCCAATAAATTAAATTAATTTGCAGATTCAGGAATCAAAACCCTACAAACATCAAACACCATGGACCTGGCTATATTTCTTGGCATTTTCCTCTTCCTGGTCCCTTTTATGGTTATTATGGTGCTGGAGAGTAGGAAACGGAGGGGCCAAACTGAAGAGGGGGATGAAAAAGCTGGAGAAAGTCAAATTGGTGAAAACCCCGGTGAGGAGGAGCTGGAGGAGGGTGAACATGACCCTCAAAAAACTAAACAAGACCAAACTCCATTGTGGAAATATGTTAACAGGGCTGAAACAAGGAGAGGGGGTGGAACCACTAAATTTCATTGCCCCCATTGCAACACTGGTTACACAGGTTCATACACTCGTGCTAGAAGACACCTCTGCGGGAAAAGGCCATGGGATGGAGACAAACAAATAGGAATCAAAACTTGTACAGCGGTGTCAGTGGCGAATAGAACCAAATACATAAGAGAAAAAGAGGAAGCCCAACACAGATCAAAAAAATCAAGGGGTTTCTTTGAACCAAGCTCACACTCACAAAGAACTCCTTCAGCATCCTCCCAAGGCAGTGGATATGGAGGCACAGGGTCATCATCTTTAAGGCGTAGAACCATATCAGATTTCCTTGATGAGGGGTGTAGGAATGATGTGGATTCAAAGGTTTACAGGTTTCTCTATGCATGTGGGATACCATTCAATGTTCTTCGCTCACCTTATTGGCACGAAATGGTTTCTGCCATAAATGATGCCCCTAAAGGATACAAGAGCCCTGGGTATGACAAGGCAAGAATCGTTGGCCTTGATCATGAAAAAGCAAAAATATCACATTCTTTGAATAGAATGACAAGTTCTTGGACTGACCATGGGGTGTCCATTGTATCTGATGGATGGACAAATGTAAAAGGCAAGCCATTGATAAGTGTTCTTGTTGTGTCTGTTAGTGGTCCCATCTTTCTAGCTGCACATGATTACTCAGACAAGTTCAAGACCGACATCAACATTGCAGAAGCATTACTTGAAACAATTGAGCGTATTGGCCCATACAATGTCATCCAAGTCATCACTGATAATGCTCCTAATTGTAAGGCAACGGGAGCAATTATTGAGGATAAATACCCCAACATATTTTGGTCTGGATGTTTGGTTCACACATTGAACCTTCTGTTGCATGATATTGTCAAGA
This sequence comes from Pinus tabuliformis, assembly GCA_031772625.1. NCBI lineage: Eukaryota > Viridiplantae > Streptophyta > Pinopsida > Pinales > Pinaceae > Pinus > Pinus tabuliformis. Next base: position 403,839,592 of record CM062807.1, on the reverse strand, counting down.
ACAAAAATGAACAATACCAATGGATTGGTGATTTGTACAAGAAAGGCAAACAAATGATAAAATTTATTACAAATCATAGCAATACCCATGGCCTTTTCCGCAGTCACTCGAGATTGGAGTTGTTGAAGATTGCGAAGACCAGATTTGGTAGCTATTACCTCACCTTCAGGCGCCTTTTGAAGGTAAGAGAGGCATTAGCTAGCATGGTATCAAGTCCACATTGGCAGGTATTAAAGGAAAGGGCTACAAATGTAGCTGACATGGCAGGGTTTGAAATGGTGGAGGAGGCCGCTCTTGATGGGCAGTTTTGGACAACTGTGAGGCAGGTATTGGATTTCACCAAGCCAATTTATCACATGATTCGGTTTGCAGATACAGACAAACCAGTGATTGGCGAGGTGTATGAGCAAATGGATACCATGTTGGGGGAAATAAAAGACATTGTTCATAATAGAGATCCCAACTTGTACAAACTGATTCATGATTTTGTGTGTGAACGGTGGAATAGGCTTAATCTTCCACTACATTGCTTGGCGTATATCCTTACGCCAAAATACTACTCTACATCTTGGTTGGGCCAACCTGCAGCAGGGGGTGGGGTTAGGACCAAACCCCATTTAGATCCAGAGGTAACTAAAGGATATTTGGAAGCATTAGAAAAGTTGGTACCTAACAGGGAGGAATGTGCAGCTGTGCGCCTTGAAATAGGCAGATACTTCAGTGGCACTGGTTTGTATGGTAACTTCCATGCAATGGACGACAGAGATAGATTTGATACTCTCACATGGTGGGAAACATATGGCGGGCATGGACTTTTGCCAAAATTGGCAAAAAAAGTTCTTTCACAGGTTGTAAATACTTCTTCTGCAGAGAGGTGTTGGAGCACCTACAGCTACATACATAATGTGAAAAGAAATAGACTCAATGAAAACCGAGCAGAAAGCCTGGTTTATGTGCACTACAACTTGAGGTTGTTGAGTCATTACTGTGATCGGGCTTATGAGGATCCCACATATAAAATTTGGGACAATCACCCAGAGGATGACAATTTGGAGGATGGCATTGTACATATTGAAGAACTGGAAGAGGAACTTGTAAGGGATGAAGATGAAGCAGCTGCAGCAGCCATGCCACCTCCACCTCCACCTCCACCATCCAGTAGCAGTGCTCGAGGTCCGAGTCTTGTTCCTTTGTTGTCGCCACCTCCATCTACACCCTCACGTGGAGGTTCTAGTTCTGGTCGTCAATCTGTGCGGGAGACTCCTAGAAGACCACCACGACCTACTTATACTCCTCGAGACTCTCGTGGCAAGGGCCACATGTAGATTCTGATTTACAGTTTACTTGTCTTTTTTAGTTTCTATTAGACTTTAGTTTTCATAACTATTGAGTTTTGAGTCCTTGACTCTTGACTCTTGACTCTTTCATATCATAATGATATTTTTTGTAAACAATATATCACTGTGACAATGAAAATTTGAAGTTTGAAGTTGGGCCTTGGCAATTATAACTCATTGGTAATGATGTGAATTATGAATATGATGCTTCGTGAAAGACTAAAGTTGTTTCATTTCATTTCATTATTCATGTTTCATTTTATAAATTTATAACATTTCATATCATGTTAACAGTTAGAAGTTAGGATTTAGAAATATCTTAGATATTACTTCTTGTAATGGTTAAACTTAGCTTACAAGTACAACTTTGGTGATCAATGATGATAAATGTTATTGAATTTTCAATTTTGAAAGCTTGAAGTTGAAACTTTAAGATTGAATTTGATGAATCATGATTCATGATGATGAGACTCAATATGTTGCAGTTGTAATATGTATTTTACTAACTTGTGGACATGGTTGATGACGATTATAATTTCTAGATGATTGATGTGATATGGTTCAATGATCAATCTATGTTTTTTTATGTTTTCTATGTCTACTTCATCATTTTACATGTTTTTGTTGACATATATGTATCAAAAATTAAAAAATATAAAAATATATATATATATATATATTTAAAAAATCGCTCCTGGATTCGCTCCCAAACAGGGAGCTTCTGAAAATGGTCGCTCCCGCTCCCCGCTCTCGCTCCCGCTCCCAAGCAACATTGGTAAACTATATATGACTGTGACAATGAAAATTTGAAGTTTGAAGTTGGCAATTATAACTCATTGGTAATGATTGTGAATTATGAATATGATGCTTCGTGAAGGACTAAAGTTGTTTCATTTCATTTCATTATTCATGTTTCATTTTATAACATTTCATTTCATGTTAACAGTTAGAAGTTAGGACTTAGAAATATCTAAGATATTATTTCTTGTAATGGTTAAACTTAGCTTACAAGTACAACTTTGGTGATCAATGATGATAAATGTTATATATTGAACTTTCAATTTTGAAAGCTTGAAGTTGAAACTTTAAGATTGAATTTGATGAATCATGATTCACGAGACTCATTATGTTGCAGTTGTAATATGTATTTTACTAACTTGTGGACATGCTTGATGAAAATTATAATTTCTAGAATCTAGATGATTGATGTGATATGGTTCAATGATCAATCTATGTTTTTTTATGTTTTTTATATCTAATTCATCATTCTACATGTTTTTGTTGACATATATGTATCAAAAATTAAAAATATAAAATATATATAGATATATTTAAAAAATCGCTCCTGGATTCGCTCCCAAACCGGGAGCTTTTGAAAATGGTCGCTCCTACTCCCGTTTTCGCTCCCGCTCCCGCTCCCAAGTAACACTGGTCCACATATAGCTTCATCCACTCTATCAAGAAGAACAAGCTTACATCTAAAAGAGCGAAGAAGTTAGTTGTTGTGCACAATGCCCTATGTCTTGAGCATAGTAAGACACCTGAGTATTTGAAGGGACCAACAACACGATGGGATGTTGATCCAGAGGATGATGCAAGGTAGATATGGAAGAGAGACTTGATGAGAGACAGATGGGGTTGGTTGGTCTGCCACTTAGCATGTTTGAGAATGCTAGTGATTCAGATTTAGATGGTGATATGGTTGATCCTTATTTATTCATGCAGTAGCTAGATGCAGAGACTAGTAGGGCATTACCTTGAGGCTTGAGCAAAATTGTGCTCATTTATCTTTCGATATCTTGATGTTCTTATGTTATTCTGACTCTATAAAATTTTGACTCTTGATGTATCAGACTTGAATTTTATAATTTTATGTCAATATTCATTGTTCAGTATTCAATGTTCATAGTAGGAAGTGGAACATCAATATGGTTTAAAATTTAATCATAATGTATGATGTATGATTATAAATTAAAATTTTAAATTTATATGATATTAGATAATGATATTCATATCAATGATCATGCTTTGCACTTTTCAATTCAAACCCAATTGTCATAGTGGACTCAATTTATAAATTATATTTTATATTTATAAGCATTTAAGACCTTGACGTCCCCCCACGTTTCCTAAAAATTGGTGGGGAGCTTTTGCATAGGCAGCTCCCATGTATCCTCGCTCCCTTGCCCCCTCGTCTCGGAACCTTGGTGGAACATTGGGGCTAACATAGTGTCCAAGCTAACTGCAACCAAAACATTTGACCTTAGAAAGGTCTTTCTTCTTCTTCTCTCATTTTGAGCCTTGTTCCTTATTGGAACCCTCCTCCTTCCCTTTTCCTACTAGGGCAACATTTTCTTGCCTGACTCCCTTTGAATGTTGATGGTACCTCTCCCAACTGGAGTACAATTCGTTTTGTTTCCCATCTGTAGTATACCTAAGGGGGATAATATGGGGTACAAAGGGAGGTATCCAACAGAATAATGTAATAATGGGATGGGCCACAGTAATAAATAAGGTGGTTAACCTGTATCATATAAGAGATCACAAGTAGTTAGTAATAATGTAATGGGCCCATGGTATTAGATAGATGGTATTGAGGGAACCATGGTAATGACCCATGGTATTGTATGTATGAGGCCTATATAGAGGCTAGAGACTCCCCATTGAGAGATGTCAAGGATTATTGTATGAACAGGCATATGGCTTGTGGAGTGTTCTCCTTCCTTAAGGAGTGAATGTATGGTGTTGCCCTACCCTAAGGGTTTGAATAATAAAGTGAAGCATTTCTATCTATTCAGATCTTGTTATCTATTGGGTTTATTTCTATTATCTTATATTTTCAGATCAGATCTATAACAAGTGGTATCAAAGCACTTTCTTGGGCAGAGTGGAGAATTTTTTTTTTGTTATTTTTGCAAGAATTTTTCGGGGCGGCGAGTTTGCAAATCAGATTTGTACGTTTTGGTCAAAAATATGTGAAATCTAATTGCAGATCTAGATTATTTGTGAAAAAATACCCAAGTTCAAAAAAAAAACGACCGAATCGGAGTCCAAATGAAGGAGATATCGCTGATTTAAAAATCAGTGGCGTTGCAAACATTTTTCGGGGCAACGAGTTTGCAAATCAGATCTGCATGATTTGCGGCAAAATCTGCAAAATCTAATTGCAGATCTGGGTTGTTGGTGAAAAAGTACTCAGTGTAAAAAAAAAATCGACCGAATCGGAGTCCGGATGAGGGAGATATTGTTAATTTAAAAATCAATTGGGTGGCAGACATTTTTCAGGGCGGCGAGTTTGCAGAGCAGATCTGTACGTTCTGGTGCAAAATCTGCAGAATCTAATTGCAAATCTAAATTGTTTGTGAAAAAATACCCATTCAAAAAAAAAATTAGTCGAATCGGAGTCTGGATGAGGGAGATATCCTGATTTAAAATCAGCTCTTTTTTTCAGAAATTTTTTGTGACGGCGGGATAGTTGCAGCGCGGATCTAAAATTCCAGTGCCTAGATCGGGATTCTACTACATGAGAAGATACAGAATGGTTGTTCCATTTCCGAAAATAGGTCATAATAGGGATTCTGAGTAATATTGACGGAATTGTGGCCATTTAAAATTTTCGCCAAGTGAGTTTTTCCCAAACCCTCTTCATGGAGATGCTATATTTTACAAGAAAAGATGATAGCTTTACTATTAAAGAATTCATACAGAGACAAAAGTTCAAATATGGGAAATTTTGGAGGGATATGGTGCCGCTTAATTTCCAAGATGAGGCGTCCAAATGGTTGCGCTCATTTGACAAGAAGCAATGGACCAAACTGTCAGATGAAGAATTTGAAAGAATCCTTTTAGACAAATGGTCTTATGCTAGAAAACAGAAGAATGAGACGTGTAAGGGGTTATTTTCCACTGGTATATCATTATTTCAGGTTCATGGATTCATTCAGAAGGAGAAGATCGTTGTTTCTATAAATCCTAGTTGTCAATATAATTTTATCAATGTTAATTTGGCAAAAAAATTGCAAGTTCCAGCGAAACACATTGAAAACACACAGGTTGATGATGAGGATTTTCAAGTTTATAAGGATTTGAATATTTCTATGGATAAGTATGTGTTGCATGGTGATTTTTATACTTTAGATCTGGATAACATGGATGTTGTTTTGGGATATCCTTGGATGGAATCTGTGGGTACTATCAATATTAATGTGCCGAAGAAATTCCTGAAGCTCTGGTATAAAAAGAAGAAAATTACATTACAGGATATTTCCATCAATAAACAGGTAGAGTCCACGGAGGCTGAAACAGAAGATGTTCCAAGGACTAACATATCAGATGATGAACCATTGATGGTCGACAACCACACACAAACATCAAACCAGGTACTAGAAAAACAGGTAGAGTCTAAAGCAGAAAATGTTACATCAGAGGGGGACTCAGTGGTTGAAGTAATATTGAAAGATAAGAAACAACAACAGGCACCACAACAAGTACTAGATACCCATCAGGCTCCATTAGGTGGTGAATTAAAAAAAGATACATCGTTGGTTAACACTTCAGCATATCACCACCCACATCACCCCACAAGAAAACAACCAACAAGATGGCAACGAATTAGCCACAAGGACAACAACCCTCGCATGACAAATAGAGAGAAGAGAAGATCCACCTACTACACATCAACACAGAAGAGCTGCCAAGGTCAACTTCCATCTCAAGCGAGCGAGGCACCAACGAGATCGAGGGTTCACCTTTCTCTTGGATGGCTAGATGCACGTGCATGGTACCAGTGGACTACTCTTTTGAGTAGATCTTATTATTTGTGTTCTTCCCATGTTTCGAGGATGAAACATATTAAGGGGGGTGAAATTTAGTATACCTAGGGGGGATAATATGGGGTACAAAGGGAGGTACCCAAGGGAATAATGGGATGGGCCATAGTAATAAATAAGGTGGTTAACACATATCATGTAAGGGACCACAAGTAGTTAGTAATAATGTAATGGGCCTATGGAATTAGATAGATGGTATTGAGGGAACCATGGTAATGACCCATGGTATTATATGCATGAGGCCTATATAGAGGCTAGAGACTCCCCATTGAGAGATGTCAAGGATTATTGTATGAATAGGCATATGGCTTGTGGAGTGTTCTCCTTCCTTAAAGAGTGAATGTATGGTGTTGCCCTACCCTAAGGGTTTGAATAATAAAATGAAGCATTTCTATCTATTCAGATCTTGTTATCTATTGGGTTTATTTCTATTATCTTATATTTTCAGATCAGATCTATAACACCATCTATATCTGGATGTCCATCTCCTCTTCCTTGTAACTAGAGAAATAGTCTCTAATCGATATATCAGACTCCTATGGATGTGGAGCTAGAGAAGCAAGCTATGAGCAAATTCGTCTTCCAACCTAGAAGACAAATCCTCAATGTCCGCTAAAGTTGTTGTTTACTTCCCCTTCGTATGCTTCTTTCGGTTAAGACATTGGCTAATATAGTCTCCATGTTGACCGCAACCAAAACTTTTGACCTTAGAAAGTTCTTTCTTCTTCATCTCTCATTTTGAGCCTTGTCCCTTACTGGAACCCTTCTTCGCCTTCCCTTTTCCTGCTAGGACAACATTTTCCTGCGTCACCTTCAGTGCGTTGTCATTGCCACCGGTGCCATTGACTAAGTTGAGCCTAAGCTCCTCCTAAGTGAAGTCACTCCATAGGTGATCCCATCCTGGAAGTGTGTCTCGCCCAAAAATCACTTGGACAAACATACTACATTCCAGGGAAAACCCATTCAGTGTTATGCACACTAGCTCATCGTCACTTGGCTTGTCTCCTACTACAACCAATTCATCTCTGGAAAGTCGAACTCTGGTGAGATAGGAGGTCACATCTTCACCCTTATGCTGCTTAATGGTCCTCATCTTCTCTTTGTTCTCTAAAGGACTTTGGTATAGTTATAGTATGGCATCCCACATTTGCTTCGCAACGTCTTTTTCTGTGATATGTGGAACAATATGGTCCTCACCGTCAATGATAATCCTCTTCGCTTTGGCATTCTCCTTTTTGTAGGTGACTAGTTAATGTGGATTTTTCGGTACAACAATCACATTCTTCACATACTCCTTCAGTCCATACTCATCCAATAAGAATGATATTTTGGCTTTCCATGTGCCAAAGTTGGAGGTTCCATTCTGTCTTGATCTCTCAAATCTGCTATAGCCATCTCTGGAAATCTGCGAAACTCAAATAAACTGGACAATAAATGAAGAATTTGAACTGGGTTAAAACCCTCAACTTCCTGTGCCCTACACTAATTTACTCCTACAAACCCTCTACGGTTATATTAGCGTTGATACCATGTGAAATTTTCTTAATTGCAACAACTAGAATTTAATCTTTATCTACTTGAGATTGTCTTCAGAAAATAATGATTAATTCACTACTGCAATTTTCACAAATAAATAACAGGAATTGAGAATAATGCACACACACAAAATTATTGACACCAATATTTTTGGACAAATTGTCTTTGGAAAAACCCTAATGCGGGGAAAACCATTTTTGCATATGAGGGTTTATATTATTAATAAATCTTCAACAATTTGAGAAATACAACTGCTTGCCTCTCACTAGAAAAACTCTGACAAATAATATTCTCTTCACCAAATCAATCTAGAGACACAAGAGTCTCCCTCTGCAGATGAAATCGGCCTCTTTGTGCAACTCGCACTAACTGCTCCAGAAATTCGTATTGCCTCTGGGAAAATTAATCTGCTAGCAAATCGACCGCCAATAACTCGTCTGACTCACTCGCTCTGCCTTCGGGTAATAAATCCGGCACTAGCACACTAAAGCGAGCTCCTCTGCCACTCGCACTTGTAAACAGGGAATTCGCACTGCTAATTTCGGCCTCTTTTTTTGTTGATGAGATCGATCTCCTTCACGTCACTGGAAACTAGAAATCACTGAAAAATCTTCTCCAGAAATCTTCTCCTAAACTCTGCTAAAACCCTGTTGCTAGTGTCTCCCTCTACGCCCTTTCTATCACTGCAAATCACACTTTCTTAGTGATCGCCAAGGCCCCATCGATTTACTCTTATAATCTCTCGTTCAGCAATCAACGGTCACGATCCAATTATAATCGATGGCTAAGATCATCTTGACCCCATCAAGTGACTTTTCCAGAAGTCTCTAGAGCAAAATTGATTTTCCTCAATTGATCTAATTTAATTAACCAATTTTCCTAAGTTAGACTTAGGAAAATAATTAATAATTGGCTAATTAATCTAACTGAGGCATTTTACTTAGAAAAAAATTTTGCGTCTTGGAGATAATTATCCTCGTGTTCCTTAGCCTCATAAACACCATAGAGACTAGAACACCTATCCATTGCTACCAAAAAGAAACACTCCATAGTCCATACTTATATAGGAGCAAAATGAGAATACCGGATACCCCTACTTTGGTTAGTATATTTTCTCATGTATTAATGAAATATAAGAAGAATTTGTTTAGTAACACAAGGGAGGCAGCATCCAGCAAGGAACTCCAAAGAAGGTGTGATATGAAGAGAATCAAAAGAACAACCTGACATTTTTGAAGGAAGAGCAAGAAAGGACATCCCAAATTCGCAATAACGAATTTCAAAAGAAAATTGGCAGCACAAACCACACAAAAGTGGCACTATGAAGATGCTGGTGCATCTTTTCCAGAAAAACAAGCCAATTCCTCCTCTAGAAAGCAAAGGAGGAGGTGGCATGATATTAATCAAATTATAACAAAAGTCCAGAAAAAAGGCAAGCAAAGGGAAAGAAGAATCCCTCCAAGAAAAATATGAAACTAGAGTTGGAATTTTGTCTGACCCAAAAGGTAAAGTTAGTGTTTAATCTGCCATCTAAGCATTAAGAGCTTTCAGCAGCCATAACGACCTTAGTTGAGGCATTGTTATTATTTTAGTTTCAACAAAAAACTGTTCCTTTTGAAAAAAAATAGGAGATGAATGATCGTGGTCCAACTTGTTCATAATAATAGTACGGTGCAATCCACAGTAAATTAACATTATAATACAAATAGAAAAACAGAAACTTCATACACAGTTATGAGAAGCTCCATGGCATTAATTTATAATGATTGAGCACATACATCTAAATGCTGGATGTTCAGCAAGAATTGGCAAACATGCACCTGTCCAAAGGAGCCTCCATAATCCACCACTCCCGGGAATACTAAGGCATTAACGACCTAACAAACACATCAACATCAATGATTGACCCAAAACTCACCCAATGTCAATCCCAACCCAAAACCCACATTGACATCAACCGCAACCCTGAACTCAAGTCAACATAAACCCACTCAATGTCGACCCCAACCCAAAACCCACATTGACATCAACCCCAACCCTGAACTCAAATCAATGTCAACCAAAACCATATGCCAAAGTCAATCCAGACCATAAGTCAAGAATGACCAAAACTTATGTGAGTCAACCCCATCTCAGAATACCAGTAACCAACCAGCCCCATGCCAGCACACAAGATGTCAACTCTTGAGCTACCAGTTTAGGAACTGCATTTGAAAGTTGAAACAACATTTTCTAACTGATTTGTGTAACAATACTTGCATACTGCTGTTTATATATTTCATACACAGATGGAAAATAGACATTTTGGTTGGTTTAGGCTTCTAAGCTTTCTCTCTAGCTGTCCATTTTGGCCATTGAACTTCAGAGGCTGCCATGTTTCTTGTTTCTGGTAGTTGGCCACTTATTGTGATTACAAACAAGAATAGTTATACAAATGGTTCATTCATAGCAATCCTAAACCCTGCATTTGGACTACTGTCGCGAAATCGCGCTGGGCATTGAATCATGGGAAGCGGCGATGGTCAAAACAAATTGCACTCACATTTTAATATTTCATATAATTCTTCAAGCATAGCATTCTGAGCAGGAACCCAAATTTACAGATTCAATCTCATAAGCATCGCATTTTTGTCTAAGATTTAGCCTTCGGTCTATTCCCATGGTCTGTGCTAACTGCAATCCCATAAACAACAGATGTTCTCCATCTAGAAAATACAAGCAATACAAGGAACACAAAGCGAAGTTTATTTGGTCAAATCCTTCTCCAGATAAGATTCATGCATGAGTTGGCCGATCATCATCTAAATAGTAATCAAAAAAGGGACACGAAGAACACTATCACATCAAAAACATCCAAAAGCAATAAAGAACTTCGGGAGGGGATCCCTCCAATGCCATTCCCACTCCAGTGCACTTGCAGAACATCAAATAAGGAAACATCAAGCATACATGTACAGAATAGTATTTACCCACAAAAAGCAAGTAACAAATGCTTAATCATTTAAATATAGTTTGCTTTTTAACTAAAATGAAGTTAGGATCGTGACCCGTGCACATATAAGTGGATCAAAGCCCAACCCCATGTTCTCCTTTGTAAAGAAGTCAAAGGATCTTAGCTCGAGTGGTTTAGTGAACAATTCATTTCCCCAGCTGTGTGGGTTCAAGTCACTGGAGACATGTTGTAACTGGCCTGCTTGTAGCATTTGTGAAATAGTTGTATCTGGCATAATAGTGGCAACCAATCTTTCGAAGTTACTGATTCTCCAGATATTCTCATTCCAGTTAATTAAAAAAAAGACTGAAGTTAGGACAAGACCATTGGAACCAGAGTTACCCTACGACTAAGCCCAAAAATCATAGCGAAACCTGCGTTAGTTGCAGTACCCATATTTAAATCTTAGTTAGCAGCAGGAACTATAGTTGAAGGTAGCATACTCACCAACAAGGAAAACATCAGAGATATATATATCCTCAAATATTCCCATTTGGTCACTCTGTCATCAACATCATTGATGTTTCGCTCTCTTGGTGCATAACATTCTACTTGGACTAGGTTATCACCTGCATTAATGAGAAATTTCCACATTTATTGGTGGCAGAGTCCATTTGAGAAGGAACACCCTGTTTTTGAGGGCTGACAGTAGCATTTGACAAGGACTGACTCTGCATATAAAGGTGTATTGCACCATCAAGCATCATTTATTACCACCGCAGCCTGTGTTTGATGCAAGTATACTCTTTTACATTAAAATAATAATTTGTTGCTTCTTTTGACAGCATTCACTTTCCATACTCAGTGTATAGAAAGCAGATTTTCCAAGAAAGCAACCATCTTGATAAAAGACGATGATGGTCACTGATTTACATCATTACTGCTGCCCATGTTTTATGAAGTAAATTCAGTGCTTATGAGGAATATATTGGCTAGTTTACAATCAAATGTGGTTGGCATTATTATGCATGTGTACTGATTTTGTTATAGTGAAATCATTGACCAAATGCCCTTCAGTGTTGTATTCAATTGAAAAAATATGTGACTAGGACATGATAGTCATTATGGCTATGGTGGGAAAATGGGACATGTCTAGTGGAAATAGACTCTCACCGTTTATATCCTTATTGCTTCCACTATAATAGGAAATATGTTGCTTACATATATGTTTGAATTACATGTGATTGCCACATCTCAGGGTAATGGAAAATTCCGACTTGGAAGGGAGGAGCTGCCATTTGCACAAACCATGCCAAAATCTTGTTTGGCAATGACCTTCAAGACACTAAAGGAAAATGTTCTACCCAGTGCTACATGACTCAAGGGGTTGAGTCAAAGGGTGGAATCATGGGTGAGTCATCACAATCAACCAGCTGCCAATGGTGGATTAGCTATGCATGTTTAGCACTAAGAAGGAGCTCTGTTGGATGCCTGCCAAATAGTGTGTCCCTAAAGGCGGGTATTTCACAGGTGCAGGCAACATTAGATTAAGTATATCATGTACCATTGAAACTTTAGTAGGCATGCAACCATGCTAACCCTAGAATCCACTTTCTTATTTTAATGCATTCCAGGCATGACAGGCCAGTCTTTACTAATAAGATATTTGCCTGCATGTTCATAATAAATATAGCTAATGCTCTTGATGTTATATTCAATGTAAGCAATGGTCAATAGTGCCTGCACAAACAATCTTCTGTTTGTCAAGTTACTTGTAATTTTAGTTTTTCAGAATTACCATTTTGGAAAAGTGTATTAATCAGATACGAATAATGAAGAACATGATTCAGTAATCATATCTGACATATAAATGACAAGTGATCATGTCTGGTTCAGAAATCACAAGTGATTGACAAAACACTAGTGAAGGTATATTTCAGACAGCACATTGTTAAATGAAAAAGTTAGAAACCACATGCATCAAAATGCAACACAAAGGATAGTCAACTTTCAACATTTAGGAATGTTTTTCGTAGATCTAAGTGTTTTAAAAGCAGACTTTATCTCTCAAATAATATTTTCTCCAACTGCTTGTCCAGTCTAGACTACTGTCATAAAGTTGATTATATCTAATATTTTATCATGTTGAAATTTCACAATAAAAATACATGTTTAATTTGAAGAGATGAAGGTACCAAAAAACTGAAGTCCAGTTGCTGAGAATCTGAGCATATGTGGTGACCCAACATCACCTATATGACGTCTTACTGAAAACTTTGAGTGCACAAAGTAATAAATATAATTCCCGTGTCCTAATCTATGGAAAAACACAGCATTCATCTTATGGCTACTGTCCTCACAAAGAATCAAAGTCGAGAACCCAATTAGTATATTACAGTTGAACTTTTAAAATATATAGCGGGCTCATGTAGCAGAATGTTGACAGAAGTTCTGATGTAACAAAATACCAATCAAGGAAAAGGGATAATAGCCTTTAAGGTCTCATGTGTTGGATTCTCATACCTGCAACAACTGAACCATATTTGCACAGAAGAAGGGCACCGTAATTGATGAGAACTCCTGAATGGTGTTTATCTTTCATTAATAAGGCCTGAAAACAACGTGCAGCATACTCCAACTCGCCACTGACAAACAGTATTTGTTTCAAACATAAAAACATATTAACCTAATGACTTCCAAAATGAGTAAAATAAATAGCCAACAAGGCACAAAGAGCCTAAAACTGAAAAAGAATACTTCCTATCTCCCTCTTCAAGCATAAGGTTAAATGAAGAAAATTAGAAAACAACAGTCACTAGAAAGCCTTACAAGCTGGTGACAAAATAATTTCCAATTCAAGATAGGTTTTTCACAGAAGCAATATGTATATACAGACACTTGAAGATATCATTCTAATGACTTAATTACACAATAATCCTGTAAATCCAAGTCTTCTAAGGTGTGCAGAAATATTATCTTTTCCTCTATGATTCTGAGAATTAATTATTTAACGGCAAAAAGACTTACCAGTTCCATGATCAAAAAAACTGGCTTATTTTCCTAAATCACAAACCTATCTTCTAAAAAAAGGTCTAAGAAATATATGCTACTCTTTGGCCCTTAGCCATAATGAAATATAAAGGGAATCACATGTCTTGCTTCTTACTATGCAATTGGTATTCAAAGAAAACATCCATCAGTCCACAAGTTCACTTAAAATTTGTATCTCTTACTAAACGCAAAGCAAGATCCACTACGACCACAGGAAAATAGGGCTTGGAGTGAAATTTTAGGGAGGCTTTTTGGTGGTTTGAGAGCCTAACATGCTGTTGGCTACATGACCTAGCATTTTGGTAGGCATACACTTAAATTTCATCCATAAAATATCTTGCCCTAGGTGTTGCCCTAAGAGGGAAACCCTAGTTTATTCACCCTCAACTTGAGGACTTTCTTCAGGGTTTCATGAGCCTTGGAATAGCTGATTATCTTTTCAACAAACCATTTATACTTGTTCTTGACCTTGTGAATACCAATCACCATCTCAAGACCTCAAAACCCTAGGTCTTGAACCTTGATTTCCTGGGTTTTTCTTAAAGAGAGTTTTGCTTCCTTGAAGCCTTGAGCCATTATGGAGCCTCTCTCTCGAATGACCTCTAGCTTGATCACTTTGTGCTTTATACCTAGCGTATCTATTGAAAGTGATCTCCCTCCTACTGAGACTCCTCCCATCGGTGAAAGTCCATAAAGAGCAAGGGCTTTTGGTTGAAGTGACATTGGGCCTCTACCCCATTGTTAGCACTTTGTCTAGCTCATCTCGAAAGATTTCCCTCTCCAAAGCCTAGAAGATTTTGTGGTAACAAATATCATGGGTCATCAAAATACCATGTATTTTCTATTTATAACCTTTTCAAATTTAATTATTCATTTCACTTTTTTTTATGTCGCTTTTCTCTCAAAGTGAAAATGAACAATTAAATCAATCTTCTTGGAAAGGGACAATACAAATGAGGGAAAGAGCTCTAGGGAGATAGTAATCATCTGAAGTTAAGATTCCTTTGAGAACCAACCTCGCACTCAACCAGAGTCACGATCTAAAGCGAGAGCCTCTGAGGAGAAAATTGCAAGTTAGGGATACCTTTCTCATCCAGCCACAGAGTCCCTAAGAGATCGGACTCTATGAAGGAAAGAAACCAAGCAGAAGATGACCTCAAGGCGAAAAGGGTGGATGCCAAACTCTACCTGAATGATGGGTTGTGGAATTTCCTGCTTACATTGGATGATGCCCCTAAGAAGCAAGGTCTACACTCTCTCCAATCTATTCCAATCTATCTACATCAAGCTTAGTCACCAAATCTCAAAGCCATAGAGAATTGTTTGTCTGATAATTGCCTCCATGAGATAGAGTTTGGTTGAGATGTCCCAAAACTACTCCTGGAAGCATTTTGTTCCGATGAAGGCCAGGGAAACATACCCTTTACTGAGTCGAGACTCGAGGGACTGTCGCAAACCAAAGCAAGGCCTTGAGAACTGTACTCCCAAGTGTAAGTTGAGGTGATCTCAATCTGTGTGCCTCGATAGTAGAAATGTAGGTCTGTAAGAGAGCTCTTCGATGCATTGAAGATCAAAACTTTGGTTTAACCCAAGTTGTCCATCAATTGTCGAAGGTCGCAAAAATTGGCTAGTGCATTGCTCTATCTCTCTAAGCCCTCAAGAGTAGAGGCCAACAGGACCAAGTCATCAACAAATAGGAGTAAGGAAATCAACCCATGATATAGAAGACAACCATCGCCCTCTCAAATATGCTCATGAAGGAAGTACTCTAGATAGATAGATAGATAGATTTTAATAAATAAATCCACGAGATGAAGGATCTATGGGATACAAGAGCCATAGCTTGAGGCAGCCCACCTTTCTAATCCCAACGAATAGATATCCATGACAACCAAGGATAGGTAAATATTATTTTATTAATGTCTAGCAAAGGACCACAAAATTAGGTTAGTGGAACTAAAAAGTACATCCACAAACATAAAGTACAATGTAGGAGTGCAAAAGCAACTTCTAGAATGATTCTAAAGTAGAAAAGCTAAGCTCAAAACTATCAACTAAATAGCTAGCTAATAAGACTAGTAAACAAGCATAACAAGTAAAGAAAAAGTACATATTTAGAAGCAAAGAAGCTAGATTACCATAAGAAGAAGGCACTCAATGTTGAAATTAATTGACAATAGATGATGTCAAGAAGAGGAGCCAACTGTTGAGGACAAAGTGTGGAGCCTTACTCTCCCCCTCAAAGTCATCAACAACTATGAAGTCGTCTATGCACTAATCAATGATGTCCACTAGGGTGTGGCCAAGACTAAGGGAGGTTGGTTGTATGATCTTGGGGGGAGTGTTGGAGGAAGGGAGCCTTGCTCTCCTAACATACAAGGTCATGGAAAAGAAATTTTGGATGGAATCTTAGTTGTGCTAGAATGAGGGGGGCACCCAACTTTTACGTCATCTATAGATGTGTTGTCTACTAAAATATTTGCTAGTTTGGTAGTGTGCAACACCATGTCTTCTAGAATGGCAACTTATCAAGCACCATGTAGAGATCAATTAAACCCCAAAGGGGGATAGCTAGACTAGAGAGTCAAGGCCCTGTCAATATAGTCTAAAGAGTCATCTAAAGGACTCTAGGTTTAAACATATTGCTTATTGCCCCAACTCCACAAGACAAGCATAAAGCAAAAAGTGATTTGTCTGAAAGTCTCTCAGCGGGGAAGAGTATGAAGAATCTAAGATTTGTGTCCAAGTAATTCTCTCATGTAGAAAGCAAGGCACCATTGCTCTTTCTGGGAAAAGAAAGTGGAAAGTGTTGATTTTACTAGTGCAAACAAAACTAGTACAATTTTTCAAACTGATAACTACTTCCAATGATACAATCTGATTCCTTATAGCATTCCAATCTTTAAGTGGTTGTACATGAAAATTTTCAACCATTCACTTTCATCAATAGAGCAATAGAGATCACAATGAACAGTAAAACAAGAGACACCAGAAATTAGGCTAGCAGTTAGGGCAAAACCCACAAGGAGAAAACCCAACCAATCTTTCCTTATGAGAGAGATTCAATTCATCAAAAGTACATCAAAATATTCCAACAAGATTCCAAATTCTGACCTTAACAAATACCAAGAAAAAACCAATCAAAGGAGAGAGAAAGTGCAGCCAACGCTGGTCAAAGTCAAGTCTGCACAGTGGGTCGAATTTCAGCCTAAGGAAGCTCTAACTGAGAGGACCAAAGTTCAGTCAAAGTTTACTCAAATAGGCACTTGCAATTCTCAGTCAAAGGGCAAAGTTAACCTGCAGTCAACAAGCCCAGAAATAGGAGGAAAATCATGGTCTAACTGAGTCAAAGTATCCCTGAAATATTTGGCCTCCAAGATAGACAAAGAACTTTGTCAAACAAGAGTAGTCTCTCCAAAATCAACACTAGTCAAATAGAAAACTAGAAGGTTGGTCAATGCAAAACAGATTCTCCTTTGACTTCTTTGCACATGTGGATGTCTCCTTGCTATTTCAGATTGAATGATGTGTTTGAGGTGCTGCCAAATGAAGTCCAACAAGCTCTTATTTATATGTGTCTTAGGAGGAGGCTTTTCCACATGTGGGGCCGACTTGTGCACCTTAGGTCCACTTAGTCAAACTTCAAAATATGAATTTTCTCCATCAATTTGCCAATGTCAATACCAAACATAGTTACCAAATTCAGCACTCCCTCTTAGCTAAGGAGGTACTTTTCATTCTCTCTCAAGATCAATCTCCCCAAGATCAATCTCCCCAACCAATCCATAAGTCTCTCAGCCACAGCCCAAGGGAGAAATCAGATGTACAAGTCTCTCCCTCTATCAAGATCAATCTCCCCGACCAATCCACAGGTCTCTCAACCACTGCCTAAGGGAGAGATTGTTAGTCTCATCATAAGGAAAGATACACATCATCCAACACATCTTATAAGCCAAAACCCAATGGCATCTAGGCCAGTGCCCAACTGACCAATGGGATCAATCAATGAGGCAACATACCCCAATCATATACACATGGTCCATCTCCCCAACCATAACAAGGGCTCTCGATCCACGACCCAAGGGAGGAATCCCTATCTCAATCCCCAACTATATAGTCTCTCAATCCACGACCTAAGGGAGAGAATTCATCCTTCCCAACCAAACTCATTGATCTCTCATTCAACGACCCAAGGAAAGGAACTCAAGATCAATCTCCTCGACCAATTCATAGGTCTTTCAGCAACTGCATGAGGGAGAGATCACAAATGGTGTCCCTGAGCAAACTGGTCTCTCAGTCATCATGACCCAACGGATCACTTTATGCCTCATAACTAAGGTCCCCGACCAAACTCACTGGTCTCTCCGTCAAATGACCTAAGGGAGTGACAATCTTCCAGACCAATCCATTGGTCTCTCAGCCGCAACCCAAGGAAAATTTTCAATCAAATGATGTTGTACAATCAATGCTCCCTCTCTCTTAAAGATGGGTTTTCAACAACTCCAAGTCGTTCTATGAAATAAGCAAACTGAGAGGGGTTTTCAACAACTCCAAATTGTTCCCTGAAATAAGCAAACTTCATCCGGGACAATGGCTTTGTCAAAACATCAGCAATTTGCTCATCAGTAGGGACATACTCAGGCCTCACAGCTCCCCTCTGGAAAATATTCTGGATGTAATGATACTTGATCTCAATGAGATTCAACCTGCCATGAAAAACTGGGTTCTCATAAAGTTTTACACAAATTTGATTGTCACAATATATAATGATCAATTATGGCACTTGATCAAACAAACTAGCAAATAGCTTTCGAAGCCACACAGCTTCACAGGTTAAACATGCAAGTCTATACTCAGCTTCTCAGAGCAATAGAAGTTTGCTTTCTACTAGACCATGAAATCATACCGGAGCCTAAGCTAAAACATAATCCAAAGGTGCTCTTTCTATCATCACAGAGTCTAGCCCAATCAGAATCAGTGAAACCATGCAACTACCATTCTCCATTAGAAGCATATCTCAAACCATATTCAATGATACCACGCAAATATCTCAGTATATGTTTTGTTGCAACCCAATGCACATGTCGGGCCTCAGCCAAGAATTGGCTCAACCTGTTCACAGCATAGCAGACATCAAGTCTAGTGTTCACAAGATAGTTCAACAAGCCAATCAATTTGGGATACATAGAGGGATAAATGAAATCAGAATCACAGTCTGGATCTTCATCAAATTCGTCACCATAGAAGTGTCCAGACTCCATTGACTTACAATCCATCATGCCAAATCTCTAAAGGACCTTAATAATGTACTTGCCTTGGACAACAAAGATTCCATCCGGCTTTTGCCAAATTTCCAATCCCAAATAATAATGCATAAGATCAAGATCCTTCATCTCAAATTCAGAAATCAACTCCCCCTTACACTAGACAATTAGAACTTCATCCCCTGTCAGAAATAGATCATCTACATACAGCAGCAAAATCAAGGGCTCGCCTTCAACGACTTTGAAGTACAAGCTCAGATCAACATTGCTCTTCTTGAAACTAATACCTAACAAATAGTCGTCAATATGGAAGTACCATGCACGAGGAACCTGCTTCACCCCATACAGGGCATCCTTCAATTTGTAAACATATGTTTCTTTGTCATGGACCTCAAAGCCTTGAGGTTTCTCAATATAGACTTCCTCTTCAATGACTCCGTTCAAAAAAGCAGCCTTGACATACATTTGATGCAATTTCCAACCTGCAATAGAAGTAAGAGCAACGACAGATCTAATAGAAGCATACCATGCAATGGGAGAAAGTGTGTCTTCGTAATCCTCTCCCTCTTTCTGGGAGAATCCTCAAGCCACAAATCTTGCCTTGTACTTCTCGACACTTCCATTAGCTGCATGCTTGATTTTGTACATCCATTTGAGAGACACAACAGATTTCTCTCCAGGCCTTGGCACAATTTCCCAAACATCATTCTTCAATATAGATTGATACTCTTTGATCATGGCATGTTTCCAAACTTTATCTCGGTTGTTTCCTCATATGTGGACGGCTCGAATTCAATGATCTTAAATATCATAGAAGTATAACCAAAATACTTCTTCAGCTTCTTGCTTTCCCTGAAGGTCCCACGAGGTGCAACATGTCCTTTAGCTTCCTTTTATGTTCTTTTAAGCCAGGCAAGTTTCTTTCCAGTCTCAGGTACAGTGACTCTTGGAGAGTCAACAAATTCATGATCATGAGACTCTTCATGAGGATCTTGTTCTATTGGTTCAAGTTCTTAAGATTTTGATTCCAGAGCCACTTACATCTCATCATCAAAGTCCAAGTGTGAACCTTTGGACTTCCAAAAAGCAGCTTCTTCATCAAAGACAACATCCCTGCAAGTTTCAATATGTTGTCATGGTACATAAACCCTAAAGGCCTTTAAGTTTTTCACTATAGCCAACAAAAGTTCCTTTCTTCCTTTTTCTCCTTCAGCACATGGAAATAACTCATCCTAACTCAAGCCTAATTCATGAGCTTGCACTCATATAGGGAGAAGGGCAATTCGAGGTACATTTACTCGCTACATTTTCAACATTCCTTCATTCTTTTAGTTGCATCAACCTCCAAGGCAATGTTTTCTAGACTGACCCAAGGATGTGGACAAGTGAGTGCCATATCCCAATCAACCAATGACAATTAACCCGAAGAATAGAGATGATATCAAGGAAATGATGTGACATGGAAAATGTTAAGTATGGAAAGGATAATGGATACACTACTTCAATCCATGTCTCCCAAGGAGTGCTCCTCCTAGAACCCTAAGGCCTCAAAAGAGGCCCCACTTGAGAGTAGGGCCTATATGATTACTCGTGCAGCAAATGCCACAGTGAATGTGGATAGAATCATATGGATGATAAGGTCGATGGGAGGTAGGAAAATAGAATGCCCACACAGGGATGATCATGTGAGAAGAGGTAAGAAAAGGATGTAATCTAGTCCATGAGATCCTCTCTTCTAACCAAAATATAGAGATGTCAATGATGAGGCCCATAAACTTTTGATGGATGGAAACCTCGAGCACATGATGGTCCTTATCATTTATGTCATATTTTATGGCCTCTACAGGGTTATGATAAGCAGGAACAGGAGATTGATGAGATGGAGAAACACAAGTAGGTTTCCCATGATGATCACACTAGAAAGGGGAGGTTATAGATTGATCATGATCTTGAGGGGGCACCCAAGGAAATAAAGAATATTCAATGAGGGGTTCTTCCTTGACACTATACTCAGAAAGGGGAAAGAAATCAAGGTCACTTGAGATCATATGAGAACAAACACAGGAATCACTCTCAAAAATAAGTTGAAAGATATTAAGAAGGGCAAGGACGAAGATATTCAATCCTACTTCTTAAGGATCACTGGGATCAAGAATGATCTCCTATCGATTGGAGAAGTCATTCCTGACAGGGAACTAACTATCACTACCCTTGGAGGGCTCCCATCCGAATGTTATATATTTAGAACCACTCTTCTCAACAATGATCGAATTCTGAGATTTGAAGAATTGATGTCGAGATGCAATCAAGAAGAGACAAGGATGGTGGAGCAAGAAATGCCTTCAAACGAAAGCAACCCCACTGCTTTCTCCTCTCATGCCAAAAGGAGAAATAATTATGGGTCTAAAGGTCATTTCAAAGGAAAGCTCGGATCGAAGGGTGAAAGGAAGGGAAGATGCTTCGCTTGCAATAAATTTGGCCACTATGCGAGGGAGTGTCCAAATAGAAAGTACACATCACATGATGATGATCAAAATCACTCCAAGGGCAACTCCAACCACAATCAAAGAAATGGCAAAAGAAAGAGGAATGCAGGAAATCAAGGAAGTGGTCAACCCTCCAAGAAGGAAAGGAACTCCACGTATGAATCAAATGTTGTTAACAATAAGCAAGATGAGTATTCTCTGATATCGGCCCTCTCCACAACCTCTCCTCCGAACTCATTGGCAATTGGCTTATTGATAGTGGTGCCTCAAGGCACTTCACTGGCTACAAGGAAGCTCTTTCTAATCTGATAGAAAAAGAGACAAACTTGGAGATTATTCTTGGAGACAATTCCACCTTTCCCATAAAGGGTGTAGGGAATGTTATTTTTCAATTAAATCAGGGTAACACAATTCATTTGCAAGAAGTCTTATATGTACCTGATCTCAAGAAGAACCTAGTGTCCATTTCGACAATGGAAGACAAAGGCTACAAGGTAGCATTCATCGATGGCAAGGTACGTGTTTGGAAAAGGAATTTTAAAGATGCTTTTACTCTTGGGTTCCGTGTTGACTCTTTATATCAAGTTGAAGGAAGTCCGTTGGGAGTCACGTCTTGTGACACATCTCTTCAATCTGAACTATAGCACCAGAGGTTTGCCCACCTTCACTATCAGGCTCTACCCGATGTGAGATAGATGGTGACAAGGATGCCCGAGTTCAAAGTAGAGCATGAAGGTGTATGTCTAAGATGTGTTGAAGGAAAGCTCAAAAGGGGACCATTCCCCTCAAGCCATAGCAAGACCTCCGACATTTTGCAGTTGGTTCACTCCAACATATCTGGTATGATGCTCGTGAACTTGTTGCAAGGATATCTATATTATCTCACTTTTACAAATGATTATCCCCGCAAGACTTGGATATACTTCTTGAAAAAAAGGATGAAGTGTTCTCCTGGTTCCGTCACTTCAAAGCCTTGATCGAGAATCAAACCGAGAAGAGAATCAAGATTTTAAAGACTGATAATGGGACCGAGTATGAATCCAATGAGTTCCATGACTTTTGCAAAGAAGTTGGCATTAAGAGGGAGACCACAACACCATACACTCCTAAGCAGAATGGTGTGGCTGAAAGGAAGAACCGTACAATTATGGAAGTTGTTCGTTCCATGCTCCATGATCAAAGGCTTTCGAAGTTTCTATGGGCCGAAGCTGCGAATACCGTCGTATATGTTCAAAACCGATGCCCTCATCAAGCATTGGATTCCAAGACTCCCAAAGAAATGTTCACTGGTAAGAAACCCGATGTCTCTCATTTTAGAATTTTTCAAAGTCCCGTATATTTTCATGTGCCGAAAGAGAAAAGGAGCAAATTGGGTGCATCTGGAAAGAAGGGAATCTTTGTGGGCTATAGCAAAAATTCTAAGGGCTATAGAATCTATGTGGCTGGTCAAAGGGAAGTCGAAATAAGTCATGATGTCACCTTTGATGAAGATATGGCTCTTAGCAAAGTCGACAATCTTCCTATTCTAAGGAAAGATAAAGAACACCAGAAAGCCGAAACAGAAGGAAGATGAAATGATGCCTGATGTTGAAGAAACTATGGATCCTATTGCGCCCCCTCCATAAGAGCCTTCTATTGGAATTTTTAAGTCTAACACGTTAGAAACCCTTCATGCACTTTACTGATTTATTCCTACCTACTTGTTATATTAATTAAAAAGTTATTTACCATGTAAATACTGGAAATAAATACAAATGCATGCTCAACACATTACAAATCATCAACTGAAGGAAATAGAAACAAGCACACAAGTGACACCGTTGTTTTTGGATTAATGTCCCCGGAAAAACCCAATGTGGGAAAACCGGTGCAGCTATCTGAGGGTTTGATTTATTAAGCAGTTTCAGAATACAATCTAGGTGCCAAATCCGGCTCACCCAACAGAGAAAAATCTCGGCAGTAGTCCCTCTCTACTTGGAAGCAGATATTCTAGCTGAAACCCCAGATAAACACTCTGATAGCTTCACAGTTCCAATTTGCACCACGAAATCCCAACGTCAGCCTTTAGGGACTGCGTCAACCTCTCTCTGGCTCAGCGTTAGCCTAGCATCACTCTGGCTTGGCCTGCGTCAGCATGTGGAGGCACTGCGTCAACCCTTTGGCCCGCTACGTCACCCATGTTGGCTCTCTGAGGCACTGCGCAGCTCCTGGCTGCCTCTGCATGAATCCTGGCTGGCTCTTCGTGAACCCTTGGCTACTTCTGCGTCCCTCTCTACAGCGATTGCGTTGATCCTCTCAGTGATATCTCTGCATCTCTGCTTCTGTACTCACTCAGCTGCAACTCTGATCACTCTCTCAACTTTCTCAGCAAACCCAACCCCAGAAAATCGAAATCTTGATCTCTTGGTCTGTTCTCTAAGTGACCCTCAAGCCTCCTCTTATACTTTTCTCGTTGACAAATCAACGGCCAAGATTAAGTCCCTAATCAATGGCTAAGATTAGATCTCGCTTGATCCATGACTTTTGGACCATTCTAACACATTTTATATTAATTCACATTAATATTTATTTTCCCTAAGTTTAGACTTAGGGACTCCATTAAAAATATTAGTTATTTTAATATCTCCCAAACTGTTTAGAATCTACCCAAACCCTTTTTGGATATTGGAGATCTCATGTGCCTTAGCCTCTCCACTAATTTTCATGGCTAGAGCACATCCAATGCTACCCCAAATCAACACTCCCTCTTAGCGAGGACTGTGCTCTAGTAATACTCCTGACTGAGCATCACTCTGATCATTCGGCATCGGTCCCTGTGCTGATGCTAGGCCTGCTGCCCAACATCCTCTACACTGTTGCATCCTGTACTACTACCCATGGCCCTGTCACTGCCACTGTTGCATCCGAACTACAACTCCCTCTGCATATGTGTTGCTGCCCATGGCCTTGCCACTGCCACTGTTGCATCTGCATTGCAACTCCTCTCATCATGTTGCATTATGCTGCCCATAGCACTACCACTGCTAACTGCTACACTGCAACTCAGTTACTGAGAAGTAAGTAACTAATCTCCCAACTCTGACATCTCCGTCGGGTTAGAAACACTCTTGATGTTGAAGCTCCCTATGTCACTGACAAGTGCTCCCTCTCTGACTACTGCGCTGCTGCAACAACTCTGTGCATTTCGCACCGTTGCACACCTCTCTATGTCGTCCTGCACTAGTGCAACAATCTCGTGCCTCTCGCATTGTTGTAGCCTGCTAGCCTCGCGTTGTCCTGGGAATCCTGCACTGTAGCTCCCTCTATCGCTCCATCCGCATCTGTCTCTACTGACATTGCCAATACTGCTACTCTTTTTCGGGGCTCCCGTAGCAAGGTCTAATCCAAAAGGCTAGGTACCTTGAGGATCCTGCCCCTCATCGCCTATAGTCCGCCTAACTACAGCTCGATGTCTCCCCACTTCTTCTGAAGTGGTACATGAGCACTCATGGCACAATCATCATGTGTCTCCACTTCCTTCTCTGCCCTTGCTAGCGCTGCCTTGGTCTCAGAGGCCTCTCCCTTACTCTTCTTCCTTGGACACTAGGTCGCATAATGACTCAGCTCCCCACAGTGGAAGCATTTGACCTTGGCGAGGTCCTACTTCTTCCCGTTTTCCCTCAGATGCTAGGGCAACATCTTCCTCCTCCTCCATCTTGATTCTGATCCCCTTATTGCTGCTTCTCGCCTTGCTCAGCCTTATGATCTCTTCTTGGCGAAGAGCAGCCCACATTTCCTCCCAATCTGGAAGGGTCGACTTGCCCAGTATGCTCTAGACAAACACCTCCCAATGTTCTGAGACTGCATTCATGGTTGTTCTCACCATCAATTATGGATCCGGTGTTGCCCCTATGGAAGTCAACTGATCCCGGATCTCCTTCAATCGGCCAAGGAATGGGTCAATCTGTTCTCCCTTTTTCATCTGGTATGATCACAGCAGATTTTCTAGTAGCATGTTCCTCTGCACGGAAGTATGTTGATACAACTTGGTCAGGGCCTCCCACATCTCCTGTGCCATATTCTTCTTGGCAATATGTGGTAGTATATGATCCTTGACCCCGTCAAGGATGATACTCTTAGCCTCACCATTGTATCCTCGTACCTGTCGTTATCAGCCGAGTCAACTGGGATAGTTATCGTCCTCAAGGTGAAGTGCTTGACATGATTCTTGTCTAGTACGGATAAGATGTTGGCCTTCCAAACTACAAAGTTTGAGGCTCCGTATAGTCTGTCCTGGTCTCTTACTCTGTGTAGTGCCATTTTGCTGCTCCTCTACTTCCCTCCTGGAAGTTCTCGGTATGACTCCTCTAAGCCTCGATTTCCCTCCTGGAAACCCTTCTGTCAATGTCGAGATGCCCCTCCAATCATCTGTGCAACTGCAACACTGATATGGATTCATTGGCTAGAAATCCACCTCAGCAACAACTCCCTCTACCTTGGTCTTACCCTGTTAGATACTGTTCTAACTACAATACCCTACCAACTCCACTCTGCAACTTACCCACAGCATCCTAAACCCCAGCAAACTGAAGGTTAGAGCTCCTAGGCTCTGCACAATCCCGACACCAGCAAATCAACTTCCTCAGCCAACTGCATCAACCCTCCTGGCCTCTACGTGGCTCTGTGTGAGCCTGTCTTTGCCTCCCTCAGCCTCTGCGCAGCCTCTTCTTGGCTCAATCTTGATGACGCAGGCAGTGCGTCACCCCTTCCTTGCTGTTATTCTGCTAGGAACAGCTTCTGTCATTCGGGACAGTTGTTTTCTGCGGTTGCTTCTCTTGCTCAACCGATATCCTCAGTTCTCCTGTGATCTACAACCACACTCTGATACCATGTTGGAATTTCTAAGTCCGACACGTTAGAAACCCTTCATGCACTTTACTGATTTATTCCTACCTACTTGTTCTGTTAATTAACAAGTTATTTACCATGTAAATACTAGAAATAAATACAAATGTATGCTCAACACATTACAAATCATCAACTGATGGAAATAGAAACAAGCACACAAGTGACACCATTGTTTTTGGACTAATGTCCCCGGAAAACCCAATGTGGGAACACTGGTGCAGCTATCTGAGGGTTTGATTTATTAAGCAGTTTCAGAATACAATCTGGGTGCCAAATCTAGCTCACCCAACAGGGAAAACTCTCGACAGTAGTACCTCTCTACTCAGAAGAAGATATTTCCACTGAAACCTCGGATAAACACTCTGGCAGCTCCACAGCTCTAATCTGCCACACGAAATCCCAGCGTCAGCCTCTCTCTTGCCCAACGTTAGCCCAGCGTCACTCCGGCTTGGTCTGCGTCAGCCTCTGGAGGCACTGCGTCAGCCCTCTGGCCCTTTGTGTCACCCACGCTGGCCCTCTGAGGCACTATGCAGCTTATGGTTGCCTCTGCGTGAACCCTTGGTTGCTTCTACATCCCTCTCTCCGGCTAATGCGTTGATCCTCCCGGTGTTATCTCTGCTTCTCTGCTTCTGTATTCACTGCCCCTCAGCTGCAACTTTGATCACTCTCTCAACTTTTTCTGCAAACCCAGCCCAAGAAAATCGAAATCTTGATCTCTTGGTGTGTTCTCCAAGTGACCCTCAAGCCTCCTCTTATACTTTTCTCGTTGACAAATCAACAGCTGAGATTAAGTCCTTAATCAACGGCTAAGATTAGATCTGGCTTGATCCATAACTTTTAGACCATTCTAGCACAATTTTATATTAATTCACATTAATATTTTATTTTCCCTAAATTTAGACTTAGGGACTCCATTAAAAATATTAATTATTTTAATATCTCCCAAACTGTTTAGAATCTGCCCAAACACTTTCTGGGTATTGGAGATCTCATGTGCCTTACCTTTTCACCAATTTCGTGGCTAGAGCACATTCGATGCTACCCCAAATCAACACCTTCCTCTTCTAGGAAAAGGCCCTCATGGCTCAGGGGGACTCTTGAAGATGTCGAGAGACATACTACACCCAGAGGAACTTTCCTTGAAAGCAAGAAGCCGACCAGGTATCAAGGATACTTGACCATTATGAGCACCATCATGCAAAACGAGACTACATCGTTCGAAGAAGTCGTAAAGCATCAAGTATGGAAGGATGTTATGAATGAAGAATACGAGTCCATCATGAAGAACGATGTTTGGGATGTGGTTCCTAAACCCCAGGACAAAACAGTTGTCACCTTGAAATGGCTTTACAAAATCAAGCATGGAGTTGATGGGAGTATTGAAAAGTACAACGCTCGCTTTGTTGCTCCAGGCTTCTCTCAAAAGGAAGGTGTAGATTATGATGAGATATTTACACCTATTGCCCGATACACCACCATCCGCTTGATCATAGCCCTTGCTGCTTCACAAAGATGGAACCTACATCAGATGGATGTCAAGACGCCATTCTTGCATGGTTCAATTAAAGAGGAAGTCTATGTGGAACAACCCAAGGGGTTTGAGATTCATAATCGAGAATCTCACATAGGCGGGTTGAAGAAAGCTCTCTATGGGCTGAAGCAAGCACCCCGTGCTTGGTATGAGAGGATCAATAGCTATTTGATGAAGTTGGGATTCACTAGGAGTGAAGCCGATCCGAACCTTTACTTTAAGGTTGAAGATGATAAGCCTCTCATACTGGTGTTGTATGTTGACGACCTCTTTCTGACAGATGCAGACCCTCTCATTCACAAATGTAAGAGGGAGTTGGCTTCCGAATTTGAGACAAAGGACCTAGGACTGAAGCACTATTTCTTAGGGTTGGAAATCTGGCAAAAGCCAGGAGAAATTTTTCTATCTCAAGGAAAATACGTGGTGAAGATATTGGAGAGATTTGGTATGGTGGACTGCAAGCCCGTGACTACCCCGATGGAACTTAACTTGAAGAATCTATGCGGTAGTGTTGCTGAACCTATTTTGGGAAATGCTTCTAAGTATCATCAACTCATAGGAGCATTGATGTTCTTGGTGAACTCTCGTCTAGATATATGTTTTGCAGTCAACAGGTTGAGCCAATATATGCTTAGGCCTCATCACTCACATTGGATTGGTGCCAAGAATCTACTGAGATATCTTCGGGGCACAATCACTCATGGACTGAGATACACTACCGTAGATGTGAGGTTGCATGGTTATTTCGATATTGATTGGGCAGGCAATGTGGTGGACCGAAAGAGCACTTCCAGGTGTTGTTTCTCTTTGGGTTCTACTTCGATTCCGGGATGAGCAGGAAACAAAAGTCAATGGCTTTGAGTACCGCTGAGGCTGAGTACATTGTTGCGAGTATGGCCTCCTGTGAAGCTGTCTGGTTGCGGAAGCTCTTTAGTGAGCCATTTGGTCATACACTGGATACTACCGTGATCCTCTGTGACAACGAGAGTGGGATTTGTTTATCTGAGAATCTCGTATTTCATGATCGCTTCAAGCACATCGATATCACGTACCACTTTATGCGGGATATGGTAAAACGAGGAGCAATAAGGCTCCATCACATTGGGACTGATGAGCAAGTCGCCGACATTCTGACGAAGCCCCTGGGAAAGGTCAAATTCCTGACTTTCCGAGAACAACTGAGTCGTTGAAAGACCCTCTTATGAGGGTCTTGTATGATGCATACATTAAGCTCTGGGAGCTCCGAGGGGCTTGGGGTACTTCTTGGAGCGATGAGCAACCATAGGGTGACTCTCCCTCCCCTAATGGTGCGCTATGTACAGGGTGAATGGT
The DNA here is from genome assembly GCA_031772625.1 of Pinus tabuliformis. NCBI lineage: Eukaryota > Viridiplantae > Streptophyta > Pinopsida > Pinales > Pinaceae > Pinus > Pinus tabuliformis. Next base: position 403,810,407 of record CM062807.1, on the reverse strand, counting down.
TCAACCTTCCCCTGTGATATCCCATGGCGACATGTAGGCAGGATGAGTGGTTCATCCTTTTCCTACCGAGACATCCTACCCATGCAGTCTGGGACTCGCGGTAAGTACCTCTTATCTGGCCAATGAGTAAGGAAATGAGGATAGGGACCATAGTAGTACCGATGGATGCATCGTGTATATACCGTACTCCCTATGCTAGGATGACATTGATCTGGGATCAATTGGAACTAACTTCAGGTCAGTAAGAGTGGTATGAGACACTCTCTCTGTTTGGAACTGATTTCGGATCAGTAAGAGTGGTATGGCACACTCTCTTCATTGGGACTGACTTTGGGTCAGTAAGAGTGCTATTAGACACTCTCTTTTATCTGGGACTGACTTCGGGTCAGTAGAGGATGGTATGATACATTCTCGATCATTTATTCTTCTTCATAGTTCAGCAGAGCAGAGCAGTGCAAGGCAGTAAATTTGATGGCAGAGATAGTACCAATAGACAAATGGATTAGCAGATTGAGTTCTCCCTAGTTGAGAGGGAGTGTTAAAATTGGCAACTAGGGCCAAACTCCATGTGGGTCACCTCATTTATGGCAACAAATATTTTTCTTGGATTCCTCTCATCAAGAGGTGTAGGATTGATCTAACGATCATCTGATTCTGACATGTATTCATGGAGATATGAATTTATTTGTATCTCTTGACAATTTGTCAAGGTCGGCCAGCAAATAAAACAGTGTTTCTCACCCCCAGTTTATCCTCAACGTGGCATATAAAAGGAGGAGACCTCGAGGCATTATGGAACTCATCTCACCATCTCATTCCTCTCTCTCCTAGTCTATTTGGGTATGCGTAGGAGCAACAAGGCACTCTCACGTGGGAAGAAGGAAGGACGCAGGTCTGTTTTTAGGGCAACGTTGACCTAGGGTTGACCGTGGAGTGGCAGGGCTGCATTTGACTGCGTTGACCAGCGTAGAGGAGATCTAATTGCGGTTTTGGGTTGGGCAACCTCTCGTAGGCTAGCAGCATTGTTGGGCCGCCAAGCGTTGACCTGTTTGACCACAGATTTAACTAGCGTTGACTGGTTAGGGATGACCGCAAAGTTGTAGATGCATTGACTGTTGTTTCACCACCTTTCATTGACTATTTTGGCATGCTTATTATTGTTGTGGGAGGCCGAGTTCTCCAAGGTTGACTTGAGGTCATTTGGGAGTTGTTTGACCAGCTTTGACTTTGCTGGTTAGGGTTTTATTGCTGCTGTTGTAAAATCACAGATTTGTGAAATTGTACTATCTCTCTCTCTTTGTTGAATTATTGAAGAATATAGAAGAATTGATCAAAGGGTTTCCCCGCATTGGGGTTTGTCCCTGGCTGGTGCCACATCTTGTGTCTCTTGTCTTGGCTTGTCTTCTGTTGTTTACATTTATGTTCTATCTGCATTTTACTATCAAGTTAATGTGATTGCAATTCTAGAAATTGATATTGGGCTAATAAGAAGATTTGAAGTAAATTGCTCTTAAGCATAGAACATACCATAATTTAACAGTAAGGTTAGTCTCAACTTCATCCTTCCCAACACATGTGTTCTCAAAATCATCCTTTTCGTCATGTGGACCCAACGAGGACTCCTATTCTTGCTCAATACTTAGATTCTCAATGTCTTGATGATGGTCAATGAAGGCTTCCTCTTGGATGCTTAATGTGGGGCATACTTGAAAATGTCTAAGAAAGCCATCAACGAAATCCTCAATAGATGAGATGCTCTTAGGTTCATGATCATGCAGCCATGAGTTATGACCACCGAGAGATCCCATGAACAACAACATAAGGACATATTGGTGAAAAACCTCCTCTCTTGAAGCATGTGCATTAAATCTTTCTATGTGGTCAATTGTGGAGAGTGGATCACCGTCAAACACGGGCACCACACATACCATCCTTCCCATGACATGATTAGGGTGCCCAAGGATGCTAGCAATATCCAATACAGGAAATTTATCAAAGAAAGGCAACCTATTTGAGATATATGTGAAAAATATGTAGGAGTTGCCAAGGTGAATTTAAAGATGCCTAGAAAAAACGCTTGCTTCACCCTACAAGCATCGACCTTAAATTTCAATGAAGAACTAGGGCTTCGTTCTTCCAATGGAGTCGCCAATAATGTTATGTCAATATGTCGTATGGGGAACAAAACACACGTTTCGTGTCCCCGACAACGGCACGAAAATGTTACCGCTCAAACTAGCAGGGGCCCTAAAAGGGGATCCTTGAAGGGTTACGACTAAGCTAAGGGCAACAATGAAGAGATAGCCCACTGTCACCTTGGCTAAGGCTCCCTACTCTTTACGGAGTTTCACCGATGGGAGGAGACCCGTTATGATAAGGATCATGAAATGGATGGGCAAATGATAGGGTGAGGGGTGATCCTGGAAGCCTCTTCGCAAGAGAGGCTCAAATATGTGGCTTGCTTGTCTTGGAAGACAAGATGGAAGGCTCTCTGGGAAGGGCTTGGGGAAATTTTCTAGGGTTAGGTTTTGAGTATGTGTCTGATAAAGGAGATCCCTAAGCCCTAGAATTCTTGTGTAAACTTGGGTTCCAAGTGATCTTTGAAGAATTAACCTTCATAGTGCATGGGACCACACGGGACCAAGTGGACCGAAAGTTTGGTCAAGGGGATAGGATTTAGCAACCAATGATATGCTAGACCTAATTAGGGAGGGGAGAAGGATCAAGGGATGAATTTTCAATGAAAGGAAATGCAAGGATCCCAATGAGGTTTTTAACCTACGAGAAACCAAGGGCAACAATTGATCTTCGAGCTAAGGCTTGTGATATCCCAAAATCCCACCGTCAAAATCTCATGAAATTTAAAGAGCTTCTTGAGGACACATCAACGCAGTTGTGGACCAAAAATCGAAGTATTTGGATGGCTAGATCATGAGATAACTAATGCCCTAGGTGACCTAGAGGACTAGAGGACTAGACCTAGAGAAGAGGAAAGGGGAGAAGGAAAATAGGTTTAAGGTGATCAACTTTGGGAAGACCTTCTCCTAATCCTTTGGGGAGATTAGAGTTAGGTAGAATTATGACTATGGGCCTTGAATTTTCTAGGTCAAGGACACCTCAAAGACAACTTCGCTTAGCACTAGGGCAGCAGCAAAAGCATCTTCAAAGACTTCATACTTCGCTTTGCAAGAAAAATGGCTTGTCAAGACCAATTTCAGTAGTGAAACATCCCTAGGAACATTCATTCATTATACATGGTCCATACATTAAACATTCACTATCCAGAAACAAAATTTCCACAACTTCGCATAAGAGATGCAGCAAATAAGCCCTATTATAGAGAAATCCCAACAACAATGTATGTGACAAAATTAGAAAGAAAGAATAGCATTAAAATGTACTTACATGTATAAGAATATATCCAACCTTCCAAAAACTTGCCATCAAGACGCTCCAAGACAGATGAAAATTATCCAAACATCAAATTCATTCCATGCTCCAAAAATTCGTCCTCCAAGAAGGATAGCGAAAATCTCTAAAGAGATACTAGTTCTAAATCCAAGTGATGATGCCTAGATGAATCCTCATCAAAACTATTTATACACTTCTAATGAGTTTGAATTAACTACTTGGGCCTACATTAGCCCCTAAAATAAAATAATGTGTAAAACAACTAACCTTTGGTGACAAGCCCACCAAACAAGCTCATAAACAAAAGAATAAGTCTCTCAAGGGGTCGAATGATCAATAATACATGTTGTTGGGCCTTCTAAAAAGCCTAATGAAGTCCATAAGTGCCACAATGATGAATAGGACTCTCAAAATTAGTGGACAAGGGGTTGGCCCCTTGTTCTCCAAATTCTAAACCTATTGTGCTCCTAATGGGTTTAAGGGCACACAAGTAACCTCATTGGCCTCCAAGTAGGTCGAATATCCCTGTAGACCATCTGTAAGGGCTCAGATGATCGTGTAAGTGAAGCTACATCAACATACAAGTCCTGGGTCATCTACCAAGTGTATGGTACAACTGTGGGGCCAGCTGGGCCAGGTGAACTAGGCACACCTTGATTCTTCATCGTCCAATAGGTGAATCTCAAGCCATCTCTGAACATCTTTGGGGATCCATGGAGTGTTGTCTACTGCTGTGGAGGTCCATGGCTCTCAACACACACTCTACATGTACCAATGTAGCCCTTTGGAGGGTTAGGACCACGTATAGGGAGACCAAACCCAAAATGGAGACCATCTGCAATCCTGCATAAGATTCAATGTGTCCTCTAGCTTTCCAATACAACAAGTCATCAAAGGAAATCGAGTTAAAGAGTTCACAAACCATGGACAACAGGTGGGCACTTCATAATGGCAGCACCTTCCATAGTGGCCTTTGGCATGTGCTAATGTCTCAAAAGCTCAAAATGGGGTTAACCAAGTATCCTATTAGGTAGTTTCTACCTTTAGAGGGGATAGTATGTCTAAGGTACATCCTTCAAAGGGTGGTGGCATGTGATAAAGAGACAAATGGAGTAGGAAATGAAAAGGGGCAGCCCTAGGTCATATGATGGGGTACTAGGGTAGCTAGCAAAAGGGAAGCCCACACTTGGGTATATAATATATAAGAGGGAGCAATCGTGGTACATGAGGTGCCTCGACCTTGATTTTTCCACCTTTCTTTTATATGTTTTTTTTCCTTTTATGATTTTTCTTTGATTAATTGCTCGGGGCTCAAGGGATAAGAGCATGATGCGTAAGGTATAGCAATGGATACCCCTTTAGGGTAGGGCGGTTCATTGCCCACCTGGGGTTGGGACAATCATGGGTTCCTAAATGATGAAGGAGGCTCGTCTAAGGCCTATAGGAACCAGGGTGATGGCCATGATAATTGGGTAAAGCTCATGTATTGGATTTTTCCCATGTGCTAAATGTGTTTGTCCTGACTATCTTTTGTATTTTTGTGGTACATTTTCTTGTTGAATGTAGCCAATTATGCTTTTACTTTTCTTTTCAACTGCATCAACCTTCGAGGCATCATTCCAGGCCCGAGCCAAGGTGTGGGCAAGGGGAAGGGGAAGGCTAACCCTATGTGGACCTAATGGAGGAATGTGGACCTAGGTGGGAGGAATGATGAATGGGGTTATAATGAGTGGAAGGGAGTGATATATGTGGATGAGGGAGGACCACGCAACCAAAATCAGGGTTTCCCATGAAGTACCATACCTAAAGCCCAAAGGTAAGAAAAAGATATCCCACAGGACTAGGGTCCAAGGTTAATATCCAAAAAGAGGTCTAGGGGACAAGAGCATAGACCTAGCCCACTCTTTCCGCCGAATCCCCCCATTAATCCATGCCCAAAAGTTTCCATGATAAGTAAACTACAATACTCAATTACCAAATGACAACACATACCTTTAGGTTTGGGAGTCCCGCCTTCAAACATATGACCATGACAGATGGGTGAAGGACCACATGGTTGGCTCAAGTGGTGGAGAAGTGGCACAATGAGCTAGTTCGTAGCTGCAAGGGGCTGCTGACTACCAGCTGAGGACCATCTTCTAGAAAGAAAAAAAATCTAGGTATATTACCCACAAAATGGTGGGTAACAAGCCCCGAAGATGCACCCATTCAACCCCCTATGAAATCTATATAAAGGAGATCATCTCTCCTCATTTAGACACATCAATTGTCTCTTGGTTATCTTTGATCCATCGAATTTGGGAGAAGAAGGAGGAGACCGGAAGCTAAAGGAAGAATTGACACTTTGCCCGAGATCTTTCTTGTGCTTGGTCACTGGTTTGACTATTATCTTGCTATGGTTATTTTTGATGCATTGATAAATTTGGAACTCCCTCTCTCTCATAAGGAAAGAATTTTCTGGGTTTTCCCCTTATGGGTTTTTCCCTGGCCTCAGGTCTAATTTATGTTTCTCTTGTCTCACGGTTTCATGGTTATGTTCCACTGCTCTTTCTTGTTAAACGGTTGATATTTTTCTTTTGTATAACTGCATAATAATTTCTTGAATAAATGTCATGTGGCTTTAATGCTAATTGATCATTGAAAGTTGTTATCATGATGAAGAAAAATTATTTCTAGCTTGATGCCCTAGAAAATCAACACTTCCAATGATACAACAGACTTCTTTAGAGAATTCAATTTGACTTTTAGATTATTCCAATCATCATCAAGCAGTTACACAGGAAAAATTACAACCATTAACAATATAGAGCAATAGACGTCACAGTAAATCAATGAGACGAGAGACACCAAAAATTAGGCCAGTGGCTAGGGCAAAACCCACAACAGGAAAACCCAACCAATCTTTCCTTATGAGAGAGAGATCTATTTATCAATTTGTACATCAGTCATAATAGCATGCCATTCACAAGATTCTTCAACAAAAACAAATAGATAAAACTAACCCTCATGGTAGCCTCCCATCAATGACACATCCTCCAATTTTGTCCACAATAATTCCTTCAATTCTATCCATATAAAGGTTGTAACTAGGTCTGCACAAGACTCCGAGAGGGTTGAAACTTATCCTATTCCTCAACTTTACAACATACGTGATGCCACAGATAATAGTTTCATTGACCCTGGCATATCATAGAAGACAGTGCCACAGAAACTCGCATATCAGTGCTCTTGTTATTGCTCTTGATTGTCTTCTACACTACATTGCATTCACTAGTCTATCTACAATTGCTATTTATCATTGGAAGATTAAAATTGATTACTAATTGAAGAAAAGATCCGGCTAAGTAATTGTAACAACATAGAATAGTGGAAAAATAATGGAAATAGGAGGCAGAAAGTGTGCAAGGAAATAGGAGGAATTGCGCTAGGATTTAGGGGCCTCCTGTGCTCTAGGAAATAGGGATTGTTACCCACCACCAATGGGTGACCCCTTATACGAGATTTTTTCTCCTAATTCGTCTTTAGCCGACAGCCACCAAATAGCTCAATGTGCCACAATTCTCCGCCACCTGAGCCCGCCATAAGATGCCCTCGGCCATCCATTATGATCGTATGTTTAAAGGTGGGCCTTTGAACCCCGAAGGTATGGCTTTTCATTGTGTAATTTAGTGTTTATGCTTGCTTTTCTTGGACACATTTGGACATGGAATTGTGGGGGGATTCAACAGAAAGAATGGGCTTGGATTATGCTCTTGTTCCCTGGTTCCAACTTGGGAAAAATCCAATCATGAGCTCTAACCCCTGTTATTATGGCCATCACCCTAGTTCCTAGGGCCCCTATGAGTGCCCCTTGCATCATTTAGGAACCCATGATGGTCCCAACCCCTGTTGGGTGATGAACTGCCCAGTCTTATAGGGGTAATCATTGCTTTATCATACACATCAAGCTCCCATTCCCTAGAGCCCTGAGCAGTTAAAAAAAAAAAGAAAAAACAATAAAAGGAAAAAGGCATATGAAGAAGAGTGGAAAAACAAGGTCGGGTAAATCGTGTACCACGATTTCTCCCTCCTACATTTATACACCCAATGTGTGGCCCTCCCTCATTATAGCTACCCTTGTACCATGGCATGTGGCTTGGAGTCTTCCACTTTGCCCCATTTCGTTCTACCATCATTTCACTTGACACCTGCCATTTGATGGATGTACCATGGATCTATACTCCCTCAGAGGTTGAAACCACCTAATAGGGTCGTTTGTTAACCTTTGTTGATGAGCTTGGTGACACCTATATAACCTAAATCCCATTTGGAAGGACATGCCACTATGAAGTGTCCACTTTTGCCCTTGGTTAGCAAGCTTATTTACTCAATTGCACTGATGGATTGTTAAACTGGAAGATGAGGAGACACATTGGGTCTTATACAGAATTGCAGGTGGGTCTCCATTTGGACTTGGTCTCCCTATATGCCGTCTAAGCCCTCTAGAGGGCCATAATGGAACTTGTAGGGTGAGCATTGAGAGCCATGGACCTCCACCACAGCAAAGCATTGATTGCCGCACCATGGGCTTCTTCAGCACCACACTTTGCTCCTTCATGCCCCAACCTTACAGAGATGATGATGCATTTGGACCACGTTGCCCAGCCGGCCACACATTTGCACATGACACTTGGCAATTGATCCAGGGCCCAGACGGGGTTTTGTCTCAGTCGAAGAGACATGGGAGGGTTTATGTCATCTTCTAGCACACACTGATGGAGCATCGACATGATATTGAGCCACTGGAGACCCATGAGACCATTGATTATGACCCACAGCCACTTGGGAACACCATAGGATGTTTTGCTTGGAAATCAAGGGGCCACCCCCTTGATCATCATTTTAAGAGCCCTCCTCTTCATCATGGCACATTGAGGACTCACCTGGGCCTTCCAAAGCCCCATTGCACCATTATTTTATCATTTTGGCCTCACTAGGAAGGCTTTTTTCACACTTATTGATCTATTTGGTGGGCTTGTCACCAATAGAGTTGTTATTTGCACATTAAGATATTGGTAGGGGCTTAATTAGTCAAATTAGGCCAAATTGAACTTCTAAAGGCTCATATAAATAAGGGAGAGCCTCATTTGTGTTGGATCATCACTTGGATTTGGGATATCTCTCTCTAAAGAATTCGGACCCACAATTGTGGAATGATTTGGATGAATAAATGCATTTTGATGCATGCAAAGTTTTCGCTACCTTTATTGGAGCTTCATGTTGGCAAGATTGTGGATGGATATACTCTTCTTTGTCTTGTAAGTGTAATATAATGATATATTATGTTTTAATGAATGTCTAATGCATGGAATTATTTTCTTATGGCGAAATAATGTGCCCTAATTAATGCAAATCAGTGGAATCATTGATACTATTGGAGATTTTTGCATGTGTTACTCGTTGGACAAAGAATGAATGAATGTTCCTAAAGGATAATTTGCATTTGCATCCTTGAAACTCCATAATAATTGCCACCGAATTGTAAAAGTATAAAGTTGTTGTGTAATTGCACTTTGTAGTTCATCATTCAAAACCTTTTCTCTTAACTATAGTTGACCATTGGATAAGCCTCAACCTTGATATATCTTTCAACCATAGGTCTCTTGTAGTATCTCTCAAGGGATTTTTCGTGGAAAGTCATCCTAGCTTCTCCCAAAGCTGACACTTTGATTGAATCTTTCCATTGAATGAGCCATCCTTGCCTCACTTTGAACCCTAGTATAGGCATATTAATCACAAGTGAGGAAAACAGGAAGTCTTGGTCTTAGGCACTCATCATTATCGAATATTCTTCAGCCTGAGATCTCGTCATCCTTCATAGGTCTTTCTTGGAGAGCCAGTTAGCTTCGTTTGAAGCATTTAAACCATTAATTGAGCCTCTTCTTTGAATGGGCCTTGGAAATTACATCATACCTTGCCATTGATCCTATCTTTCAAGTGATTTCCCTTATACTGGGACTCCTCGTCGGTGAATGTCCGTAAAGAGCAGGGGGCATTAACTGAGTTGACAGTGGGTCTTTGTCCCATTATTGTCATTTGGTCTAGTAGTTGTCCATTAGGTACCCCTCCTAGGACCCCTGCTAATTGTGTGGCAACATTTTTTGCGTCATTGTCGGGGATGCGAGACGTCTGTCTTGTTCCCATACGACATCACTGATACATCCTTTTGGCGACTCCATTTGCAGAACAAAGCCCTAGTTCTTGACTAAACTTCAAAGTCAATGCTTGTAGGGTGAAGCAAGCATCTTTCAACGCATTTCAAGTTCACCTTGGTGACTCCATATCTAGAATCTTATGAAAAATTGCACGCCAATAAATGGATCATTGGAGAGGCCTATTTTACATGTTTCAAGATGATGATCCTCGACCCAATGGTCATGATGTCATTAGTAGCCAATAGGAGTTTGATATCCCTTTTAATGAATCTTATGGAGCCATGAAATTGAGGTGTCTTCCCAATGCCATAAAAGGGGGTTGTGGTTCTTCCCAAGATATCATGATTGTAGTCCAGCTTGTTCCTTTTGCGATAATCGGGATAATGTTGATTGTGGATGTGTATGATCAATCTCTTTCTTTATGCCACAAGGAAGATATGCCCAAGCTTGTTATTCATCAAAAGTTTATGAGTTTGGTTGTTGAGTTCTCCATTTCCTCGTTGCAAGAAAGGTTGCATGAGCTAGATTCCTCTTTTCCCTCCACATCCATGTCCCTTGATGCATGGTCCTCAAATGTTCCCGCGCCCCGCCCATACAACTCATCAAGCAAATCTTGCAATGGGAAAATTGATATTTGGGTCCCCTGCCTCATTATGGTTCATAAGAGAAAATGCTTTTATATTGATCTAATGATATGTTGGTTGAATTGATTGTATGACTATACTTAGCATTTTCATAATGTAGCCATGCATGTTAAAATAGGATGTATTACATATTGATTTTTGAATTAGAATCTATTAGCATATTATGTTATCATGTTAGGTTAGGTTGCATTTAAATTAAATTTGCACTCTACAATTAAATTTTATTTCCTGTTGATTTTTATGGCCTAAAAAATGCATGGGCGATCAAAGGACACCATAAAAACATGTTGCTTGTGTGCTTAATCTTTGATGTGCAGGTAACAGATTTGTGGTCCCAAGAGATTGTCGGTGTTCTCATGACCTCTCTGTTCGAGTACATGGTTCGTGCACTCTACTGAGAGCTCATGTCCCAGTTGGAGCCTGATTTTACCCACCATCAATGGATGACTCCTATAATAGAATTTTTCTCCTAGATTTGTCTTCAGCCAACAGACACCAGATAGCTTGATGTGCTACCATTTTCTGCCACTTGAGCCCGCCATTAGGTGCCCTTGCCCATCTACTATGATCGTATGTTTGAAGGTGGGCCTTCCAACCCCGAAGGTAGGGCTTTTCATTATGTAATTAGGTGTTTATGCTCGCTTTTCTTGGACACATTTGGACATGGCTTAGTGGGGGGATTCGGCGGAAAGAAGGGACTTGGATTGTACTCTTATTCCCTGGTCCCAACTTGGTGGTTAATCTTGTATCCTAGTCCCGTGGGATCTCCTTTATTGGATACTAGCTTTAGGAGTGGCACTACATGGGAAACCCTAAATTTGGTTGTGTGGTCCCACTTCTTGACACCATATATCTCAATCCCCTCCACTAATCATAACCCCTTTTCACACTTTTCCCATTTGTGTCCACATTTGTCCATTGGGTCCACAAGGAGTTAGCATCCCCCTCTCCTTGTCCACGCTTTGGGTCGGACCTAAAACGATGCCCCAAATGTTGATGCAACAAAAAAGAAAGATAAAAGCATAATTTGGCCACTTACAACAGGAAATGTACCACAAAATGCAAAAGATGGTTGACACAAAAATTTAGCGCGTGGGCAAAAGCCAAACATGAGCTCTACCCCCTATTATTATGGCCATCACCGTGGTTCCTAGGGCCCCTATCAGTGCCCCTTGCATCATTTAGGAACCATGATTGTCCCAACTCTTGGTGGGTAATCATTGCTTTATCATACACATCATGCTCTCGTTCCCTAGAGCCCCAAGCATTTAAAAGAAAGAAAAATCAATAGAAGGCAAAAAGGCATATGAAGAAGGGTGCAAAAACAAAGGTCGGGGTAACGCGTGTACCGCAATTGCTCCATCCTACATTTATGTGCCCAATATGTGCGCTTCCCTCATTATAGCTACCCTTGTACCATGGCAAGTGACTTGGAGCCTTCCTTGTTGCCCCATTCTGTTCCACCATCATTTCACTTGACACCTGCCATTTGACGGATGTACCATGGACCTATGCTCCCTTAGAGGTTGAAACCACCTAATTAACCTCTCTTGTTGAGCTTGGTAACACTTGTACACTCTAAAGCCCATTTGGAAGGGCATGCAACTATGAAGTGTCTACTTTTGCCCCTAGTTAGCAAGCTTATTTACTCAATTGCACTAATGGAATGTTGTACTGGAAGGTGAGGAGATGCATTGGATCTTATACAGGATTGCAAGTGGGTCACCCTTTGGACTTGGTCTCCCTATACATAATCTAAGCCCTTTAGAGGGTCATAATGCCATTGGTAGGCTAAGTGTTGATGTGAAATTTTCTAAACTGAAATCCTACTGCATCAACTGATTTATTTCACCTACTTATTATTCACAATAAGTTATTTACAAAATCCCTTCAGCAAATATTAAAATAAATTCTACTACAGTTATCACATAATTACCCAGAGAAAAATACATGCACAAGAACCAATCACATCAACACAATTGTTTTTGGACAATTGTCCCCGAAAAACCCCAATGTGGGACAACTGGTGCCGCAGATGAGGGCTTTATTAATCTTCAGTGGTAATCGCTTTTACAAGGAACGATTTTACAGAGAAACTGAAAGAAAACACCCGAGACTTTCCCTTTGAGACTTTCTGACACTCTGGATACCCTGCTCCCACTCCTACGTCACCTCTACGTCACTCTGTGTGGCTCAGTGTGGCCCTGAGTGGCTCTGCGTCCCTCTGCGTCAGCATGCATGAGGGTTGCGTCTCTCCTCTAGACTACGTCTCTCTCTACGTTGTCTCCCATTGTCCCTGCATCACCTCGTCCCCAGTCACTGCCTACTGTTGATGCCCTCCTCTTCCTCCACCCTGCAACTCACCCTTTGAAATCGATCTCTTTTACTTGAGAATCGATTTTCCTAGAGATATTGAGTAATCTGCCAGTGTGTCTCCAAATGATCCTCAAGTCTTCTCTTATACTTTTCCTGTTGATGAATCAACGGCCGAGATTAAGTCCCTAATCAACGGCTAAGATTAAAACAGACTTGATCCTCGTCTCTTAGAAGCTTCTCACCCTTATCTTTATTAATACCCATTAATATTTTTATTTTCCTAAGTTTAAACTTAGGAACCCATTAAAAATATTAATTATTTTAATAACTCCTCATCCGGGTGGAATTTCTCAAAATGATTTCTGGGTCTTGGAGATCTCATGTGCCTTAGCCTCTCCTCCAAATTTCAAGGCTAGAGCACATCCGATGCTACCAAAAATCAACACTCCCTCTTAGCGAGGAATGTGCTCTAGCAATGCTTCACTATAGAAACATCACATTGATCTTCCGCATCAGTACCTGTGTTGATGCTTGGCATGCTGCCTCACATCCCCTACACTGTTGCTTTCTGTACTGCTGCCCATGACACTGCTGCAACTCCCTCTCAACATGCTGCATCATGTTGCCCATAGCACTGCCACTGCTAATTGTTGCACTACAACTCCTGACACTTATCCATTTCTGATACTAGAATGGATTCTTTAACATCCCCATCTTCTCCCTGAAATAAACAAACTTTGTTCTTCCTAGAGCCTTGGTGAGCATGTCTGCCATCTATTCTCCTCTAGGAGTGTACTTCAACCGTACTTCTCCTCGTTGGAGACTGCCTCTAACAAAGTGACCCCTGATATAAATGTGCTTCAACCGATCATGAAATACTGGATTCTCAGAGAGCTTGATGCAACTCTGATTATCACACATTATCCTGGTCTCTTCCTAAGCCAATGGCTTCGCACGAAGTTGTGCTAGTCGCCATATATTTTGCTTCAACTAAGCTCAGAGCCACAGATTTATGTTTCCTACTACACCAGGAGGTCATTCCTGATCCAATATTGAAACAGTACCTAGTTGTACTTTTCCGATCTACTGAACTTCCAGCGTAATCTGCGTCAGTGAACCCACTCAGCCTGATGTCATTGCCTCTGGTGTACAATAGTCCATGCTCAATTGTTCCTTGTATATACTTGAGAACATGTTTGGTTGCTGCCCAGTGCGCCCTCTTAGGTTCCACCATAAACTGACTGAGGGTGTTGACAGCATAACAAATGTCGCGCCTGGTATTGACCAGATACATCAGGGACCTTCTAAGTTGCATGTACAAAGTGGGATCAACGTCTTTATCTTTGGATGCATCAATCTTCTTCTAGTTGGTGGTGATTGGAGTAGCCATAGGTCTGCAGTCCTGCATCCTAAAACGCTTCAAGATTTATGTAGCATAACTCCTTTGTCCAATGAAGATCTCACCCTTCTACTACCAAACTTCCAACCCCAGGAAATAATGCATCTGCCCCAAATCCTTCATGTCGAATTTTGTAGCTAGGTTCTTCTTGCAGTCTTTGATGAGCCTGGATGATCTTGTCAGGAAGAGATCATCCACATATAACACTAGGATTAGAGGCCCATTCTCTATGACCAAATACTAGAGATTACGGTCTGCATCACTCTTGACGAACCCCATCTTCTGCAAGTAGCCATCAATTCGACCGTACCATATTCTAGGTGCATGTTTAAGCCCATACAAGTCTTTCTTTAATCTGCATACATGAGATTTATTCTCATCTGTCTCAAAACCTTCTAGTTGTTCAATATATACTTCCTCTTCTATTACCTCATTCAAGAATGTCGTCTTGACATCCATCCTATGAATCTCTCACCCCATTTGTGCTGCAAGAGATATCACGGTTCTAATAGAAGTATACTTGGCTATTAGGGCGAAGATTTCTTCGTAATCTATCCCTTCCTTCTGAGCATACCCCTTAGCCACAAACCTGGCTTTCTATTTCTCCACACTGCTGTCTACAACATATTTGACCATGTAGATCCATCTCGAACCTACCACTGATCTGTCTTGAGGCCTAGGTACCGCTTCCCAGACATTATTGACCATTATAGAGTTGTATTCCTCCACCATAGCATCTACCCATACTTGATGTTGAATGGCCTCCTGAAAACTAGAAGGTTCCCCAACCTGAGCTACTAAGGCCCGGCATCTGTCTGGTTGTCTTTGCTCCCTTTTATTATTCCTGGGTGCACCAATGAAGTCCTCTGCGTCCCGTAGAATCTGTAAGAGTTCCCGACTCGTTCTTCCACTAGTAGTAGGCACATCTATTAGCTCTTCCTCTTCCTGAGATTCCTCCTGTTCTGAAGCTTTGTCTTCAGGAAAATTTCTGGTACTAGTTTCTATTGGTCGAAGTGGTTTGACCAACGACTCGTCTTTCGATTGTGCCTTGGAAGGCATTTCTCGGGATTTCCTGATAGCTTTGTCCTCCATGAACTTTACATCCCGTCGAACTACTACCTTCCTACTCCCTGGAAGATAGACTTTATATGCCTTAGCATTCTCGCTATATCCCACAAGATATCCTTTCTCAGCAGTTTGATCTAATTTCTTTCTCTTTTCTTCGGGTATACGGCAATACGCTAAGCTCCCAAATATCCTAAAATGACTCATTTCAGGTGTCTTTCTTGTGAAGACCTTCTTTGGAGTGATTTTGCCCAATGCCCTATGTGGAGTCCTGTTCTGGACATAAATAGTCGTGTTGCATGCTTCTACCCACAGAAATTTAGGCATATCCTGATCATACAGCATCGCCCTAGTTGCTTCCACAATAGTCATGCTTTTCCTTTCTGATATTCCATTCTACTCCGGATTGTAGGGAGTTGTCCACTCTCTTTTGATACCTTCCTTAGCGCAAAATTCGATGAAGTCCTCGTCAACATACTCTCCACCATTTTCTTAGCACAACACTTTTATCTTCTTTCCTGTCAGATTCTCCACTAGAGCCTTGAACTCTTTCAATCGACCAAAAACCTCATCCTTGGTTTTCAGAAAGTAGATCCAAGTCTTTCTGGAATGGTCATCGATGAAGTGACGAAGTATTCGGCACCACTAAGAGCTTTTGTGGACATCGGTTTGCAGATATCTTAGTGTATCAATCCTAGAACACTCTTAGCCCTATTGTTACTTTTGGAAAACGTTGCTATGGCATACTTGCCCAGAGCACACCCTCTGCATACATCATCTCGTTCGATACTTAGTTCTGGAACTCCTGATATTGTTTTCCTGAGAATTCTCAGAGCCCCAAGCACACCCTCTGCATACATCATCTCGTTCGGGTACTTAGTTCTAGAACTCTTGATACTGTTTTCCTGAGAATTTTCAGAGCCCCATGGTGTAAGTGTCCCATCATCCTGTGCCATAGTTCATTCAAATATTTGTCTCCATTACTACCTATCAATACCATTGGTAATTCTAGCTGCAATCTGTACAACCTGTTACTTCTGATTCCAATCTAGGCCTTATTTTTCCAACTCGGGTGTTTGACATATACTTTCTCCTTAATGAAGAAAACGTAATAGTCCTTGTTTTGAAGTTAAGATACAGAGAGTAAGTTCATCCCCAATCCTGGCACATGCAGCACATTGGTTGCTCGAAACCGCTCTCCTGCTTCGGTTTGAAAGACCACAGTACCTCTTCCTACCGCAGTACACTTTGCCTTATTTCCCATGGTGATCTGAAAATTCATTCTTTCTTCCTAATAATCTAAAAAACATTCTCGAATTCTTGTCATATGCCACGAAGCTCCACTGTCTATATACCAAACCCCAAAGGAGGCAGAGCTTGCTAAGCAAGCGACTTCTTCTTCCAATCTGGAAGCTAACATAGAATAATCGTAATTCATGTCCCTTGTGCATACTTCTAGAAATCTGCACGAGTCCCCTTGAATGGATGTCTCTGCATCATGCTCTTGACCCATAGATGATTTCCCTCTCCTGTTGCCGGATCTCTACTCTGATACCATGTGAAAATTTCTAAACTGAAATCCTAATGCAGCGACTGATTTGTTTCACCTACTTATTATTCACAATAAGTTATTTACGAAATCCCTTCAGCAAATATTAAAATAAATTCTACTGCATTTATCACACAATTACCCAGAGAAAAATACATGCACAAGAACCAATCACATCAACACATTTGTTTTGGACAATTGTCCCCGGAAAAACCCAATGTGGGAAAACCAGTGCAGCAGATGAGGGCTTTATTAATCTTCAGCAACAATCGCTTTTACAAGGAATGATTTTATAGAGAAACTGAAAGAAAACACCTGAGACTTTCCTTTTGAGACTTTCTGACACTTTGGAGAGCCTACGTCACCTCTACGTCACTTTGCGTGGCCTTGAGTGGCTTTGCGTCCCTCTGCGTGAGGGTTTTGTCTATCCTCTGGACTACGTCTCTCTCTACATTGTCTACCATTGTCCTTGTGTCACCTCCTCCTCAATCATTGCATGCTGTTGATGCCCTCCTCTTCCTCCACCCTACAACTGTCCCTCTGAGATCGATCTCCTTTACTTGAGAACTGATTTTCCTAGAGATACTGAGTATCTGTCAGTGTGTCTCCAAATGATCCTCAAGTCTTCTCTTATACTTTTCCTGTTGACGAATCAACGGTCGAGATTAAGTCCCTAATCAACGGCTAAGATTAAAACAGACTTGATCTTCGTCTCTTAGAAGCTTCTCACCCTTATCTTTATTAATACCCATTAATATTTTTATTTTCCTAAGTTTAGACTTAGGAACCCATTAAAAATATTAATTATTTTAATAACTCCTTGTCCGAGTGGAATTTCTCAAAACGATTTTTGGGTCTTGGAGATTTTATGTGCCTTAACCTCTCCTCCAAATTTCAAGGCTAGAGCACATCTGATGCTACGAAAAATCAACAGTTGAGATCCATGGGCCTCCACCACAGCAGAGCATTGATTTCCACACCATGGACTTCTTCAGCACTACACTTTGCTTCTTCATGTCCCAACCTTACATAGATAATGATGCACTTGGACCACGTTTCCCAATCGGCCACACATTTGCACCTGACACTTAGCAGCTAATCCGGGGCCTAGAAGGGGTTTTGTCTCATCTGGAGAGATAGGGAAAGGCTTGTGTCATCTTCTAGCACACACTGTCATGTCCCCACTTTTATTCTCCTTCATAGTGCAACTAGGGTGGATTTCCAAGGCAAGAGATGACCAGGTCAGTGGAGCAGGTTTATGTCATCAGGGGTTCTGATGGAGTTTTGAGGAGTTTTATGGGATTTGATGGCATTCGCTTGGCATATTCCATTATCCGCACAGTTTGTCTTTCGTTCCGTCGCATTTCGACAACTTTCATAAATCAGCATTATTATTGGGCATAACTTAATTAATTATGCTTGAGGTGGCATTCCGAGGAGATTAATTGGTGGAACACCTCAGTGTAATAGCTCGTTGGAACCAGAACGGGAAGATCTACAAGATGGGATGGTTAGATGTGAGTTTCAGTGACCTGAGGAGACATGACAGCGAATTTACCCTTTTCCCGAATTAAAAGAATATTTTAATTGAAATAAAAGAGGGAAAAGTGCTCCATGATTAAAATAATAATAAAATAGAAGGTTCTAAAGGAGTCCATCAAATCTATAAAAGAGAAGGAGGAGACCATTGGAGGACATCTTGGTTTTGATAGTGTTTCTTGCATGAGAGGTTGAGAACCTAGTTCTCTACTCCATTGGTAGCCCCACGACGAAAACCCTCGGGTGATATAGAGAGATTGGGCAAGCACCCATCTCTTCCCTTGGTGAATCCATTCAGGGTTCACAGGTTGCAGTGTATTGTTTTTCAGTTGTTTGGAGGCCAATTTGTGGCATTGTTGTAGATCTGTTTGAGGCCAGATTAGCTCAATTGTATGGGTTGTATGTCCACGTAAAACCCCGGTTATCTAATATAATAAAGCTGAGAGTTTTCTTATTTATTGTGTTATGAGATTGCAGTGCTCTATTTGTCTACTTTTAAATGGAAATCTTCTGTTAAATGCATGATTAGTTTTATGTGAAGTGTCTGTTCCAAATTTTCTGCATTTGGGAGATTACAGTGGTATCAGAGCTTTGGTCTTGGCTCAGCGTGCAGGTTTTAGTTTCAGTTGCAACAATTATTGTCGGAGGGTTTTGCTAGAGAAGTCAAAACCTAATTTTTGCTGCAGAATGAAGATTTATTAAAAAGGGATCGACAAATTATTGAATGAGCAGCGAGATCTCTTGCAAAATGTTGCAAACGTAATAGATCCGACAAATTGGCTAGTATTATGTTGCTATGTACGCAGTTGAATTTTTTAGTGGGCCGTGAGAATAATTTCGGGGCAAAAAGGGCAGCACTAAAATCTATTAAGGAGCCAAGTATTAGATCCGTGGGCAAATATTTATGAAAATCAAAACTACAGAAAGGGCCGAGCTAATGTATTATCGTGGGGAGCTGAACCAGTTTGGTGGGGGTCGCGAAGTTAATTTTTAAGCGTGGCCAAATCTAAAGTTATGACGACCATAATTTAATTCGTAAAACGTCTTTCCCGGCAAAGATTTTTGAGGAGTTGCCGAGACAAAAGGGCTGTGAATTAATAAAAATTCTGTGATGGCAAATTACTTTTAGTTTTCTCAGGCTCCAGATCGTCAGCGGAAAGCTACGAGCTCACCACCATCTAGTGAATCAAATACCAAGAATTTGATGTTATCAATCTATTTCCACAAGGGCGTAAATATTTTCACAGGATGGCCAAAAAGCTGATCCTATCATTCGATTCTTGGTCATCTTAAGGACAAGAATTTTTTTGTTTGAGCCAGCGTATCCCCTTGTAGTCGCTTAATTGAGGGCCACATCATATTGACTAGCCACCAGAATCGATTCAAAGGCCGAACTTGCTAAGGATGACCCGCCAAGGTCTCAATATAGTCGAGCCTGCATAAAGGGGATTTACACCTGTTTCACATGATCGATGCATAGGAATTAACAGTCAAAACACTGAGTGGGAAGACATGATCACCGAGTCAAGTTTCATTGCTAAAGGCGAGGAGAATTGCTTGGTGGTTGAGAGCACAATTGTGATGGACCAAATATTATTCTAGAGGAGCTATGCACACTTACATGACTGAACAGAGCATGCTTTTGATTCGCTGATTCAAAGTTGAAATTGCAGAACCGAGACCAAATCGAGCCAATCCATGTTGGACGAATCAACAGATTGTATGAAGGTCGAGCTGATCAATTCACTGGAGGTCCGAGCTTATACCTTCACCAAGGCTATATTTCCAAGCGATCAAAATTCTCCACGGCCTGTGCAACTTGCGAATCTCAATCACACAGGGGACAAAATCGCTAGCCGAGTTCGTTGGTTGTGCTCAAGCCGAGTCTTGGTATCGATTGGATCTTATCAAATTGGGGCCGAGTTTCTCTAGCGGCAGCACATGGATTGACTGGAGTCGCATTCAACGGAGGTTATAACCAGATTGGCAGAGGAAGGCAGATCAAGTCGTACGGTTACATAAATCGACATGTTAATCAGTCGACTATGTTTGTAACTTTAGGAGCAAAATCGTTGGGGTTGTGCCTTATTGACGTCGAGCATTGTAGATTCGAATTACCGATGCGATTTGGATAATACAAATCTGGTGCAAAATCTGATCTTGAAAATCGTGGTACCTGTGCGTTAATGAGATTAGGATGCCATTGTTATTATGCGATGGGCATTGAACTTTAATTCGGTATTGGATCAAAGCACTGAAGGAAATGCGCCACCTATAGAATGCAAGTGGGATCAGATTTTGTTACTGGATTGTAGCTACCAAGACTGGAGTACAAGTCGAGTCATTGTGTGTGGTCACTTGTGGATCAAACGTGGCATATTACAAAAATCGATTTGGTCTGGTCAAAGTCGTTGGAATACACTTGGGTCGGCTATCTCATCTTCTTTGTCTATTGGAATGTGTGTTGAGGACAATTCACTGTGTATAAACCAAAGCACCAGTAGAGAAGTGCGCTAATCATGACCGCCTGTTGGCGTTGTTCGAGTTTGTCAAAGGAAAATAAAGCCGTTTGGACAAAGAGCATTATTATTGAAGTTGCCATTGTTCCTGTAGCAGGCTCGTTTTGAGACATATACAGACTGCATAAGAATTCTAAGTCATCGTTGGTGATATGGGAGGGTTGCGATGCAATCATGATATCCAAACAATTGAGATGCCTGTATGTTGACTACTGCTGGAACCCGCTATCATAACTGGTCCAAGATCATCGTGTGGCTAATTCTAATCACTAGAGATGGATTTTTTGGAGCCAATTGTTAGCTGGAACTCTCTGAGGCAACATGCATACCAAGTGTTTTTATTCTTTAATTTTCCTTATATTCAGTTAAGCAAATGTCAAGAGTATAAATACTGAGTTTGTGTTACAATTGCATGTATTGTTTAGAGCCTATTTGAAGTATACTGGCAAATTAATATTGTTGTCACACATGGTCATGTGCCTTGTACTATCATTATTGATATATCTTGTGTGACTAAGTGATTTATGATGCTTGTTGAATAATGGAGTTTCTCAAGCACCTTATACACCAACATAGCAGTACCTTAGTGAGTTGCAACATGGACCAAATAAAGAAACCAAACAATAGACCTTTCTCAAGTGGAGTCTATGCCATCCTTCAGAAAGAACAACCAATAGATGTGCAGAAGTACCAGGAAATAGGACACAAGATTTATGCTCTTGGGACAGATTTAAAGCACATGAGGGTCTCATGGAAGATTCTCTTCAAACTTGATGAACTAGATGCCCTCCTTTCCAAAATGACCCAGCTAAAAGGGAATAAATTAATTTGGGCTCTAAGACCAACTATGCTTGCTCTCATACAACCCAAGTTCTTGGAGGAATTTGTGAAGGGGTTACGCTTCCAGTTGCATCTGTTCTTAGTCACCTCATGAGACTGACTGCACCTATACCTCCTTTTAATGATGAAGTTATGAGGAGAGTTTTCAAGCTGATAGTAGAGACTTTTCAGGACTTGGACGACAATGTAGGTCCTACATTTGGGAAGAAGCTTCAAGTTCTGAAAATTATGGCCATGACTAGGACTTATGAAATCATGTTAGATCTAGAGTGTGACAGTTTGATCCTACAGATGTTCCAATGCTTCTTCAACATTAGGAAACATCATTCAGACACAGTCGTAGCACACATGCAGTCCATCCTGTCATCATGTATGAGAGGTCGTGATGCCATTTGCTAGGAGTTGCAATCTTGATTGTTGTCCGTTTGGAGGAGAGAACAGTTGGTCTCACCTGCTGCTTATGAACAGGCTGAGAGGTTGGTTGAGCAAAACATTAGGTTGTTCAGCAAATAGTTGACCAGGGAGGAGCAGTTTAGGATTGGGGGATCATGCAGCAGGAATGAGATGAGGAGGAAGGGACTTTGCTTTATCTGCAAGGGACCTTGGGGACCTAACCACTCATGCTTCAGTGACACTGGGGAGATGACAGAGGTAGAGCAAGAGGAGATTCCCTCTGACTTTTAGGCTAAGGACTCTTCTTTTGACAAGTCCATGGATTCACAAAATGATACCTTAGAGAAGCACGAGCTGCCATATGGAATTGATGACAATAGCCCAGATATGCATCCATGTGTGGTAGACGAGTACGAGGAGCAGCTGATTGTTCCCATGTGAGAAAGAGATCAGGGAGCAAATGAGCGGCTGACGATTCAGCATAGGGAGCACATAGAGGAGCATGAGTCATGGTGAGTCATTGACATCAGGCTAGATTCATATGACGAGCAGTCTGTGGGTCCTAGGAGAGACATTCAGGATAGTGTGTTACCAGTGATGAGTCAACATAAGCAGCATGTGATGGAGTGTGAGTCAACTGAGGAGGATGAGGCGCACAGTAGGCATGATGAGCCTTTTTTGGAGAGCCAATGGGAGGTTCATATTGAACCTGTGATAATGGAGGATAAGCAGCCACCCTTGGGGTCAGTCGTTGATGAGGAGCAAACAGATGTACAGACAGTTGGCAGGGTGACGATGTTCACTAACACTTGTCCTCAGGAGATGTCGGAGTATGACAAGACAATTTGGCAGGAGATTGGTGGACGAGAGGAGTGTGGAGTTTCCTACCAGGTGAGGGGGATGGCAGTGCATCCATCTTTAGGACTACCCATTGATGAGGTGCAAAGAGATGTAGCGGTAGCCAAACGAGCTGCAGCATTTTTAGGTAACGGCCCTCTCCAAGAGTACATAGACGAGGCTAGCAGCACAGTTTGCCCACTTTTTCCCATTAGAGGGAGAGAGGCAGGATTTCTTGGACATGCTTGGATTGTCCAGGTAGAGCATCAACAGCTAAGCATGGACCAGTTTCAGCATAGTAGACATATCCCTTGCACAGGTGTCCATGCATTGGAATGGCGAGAGACCATGAGCTGGTATCCTTTTGATGGAGTGTCATTTTTAGTCAGGAGCATTGTATTGCAAGAGCCCTCCAAGGTGAGGGATATCACATGCTTCAGTTGGCAGCAGGATGTAGGCTGGCCACTCATCAGTATTTCAACACGGCTTCAACATGATGAGATTGACCTTGGTCTATGCCAAGGGTTGGATTGGAGAGAGGTGATGAGTTGGTACGCGGCGGGTGAAGCAGCATTCACAGCCGAAGTTATATCACAGCAGGAGTCATGGAGCCTTGATGCTCCTTCTTGGTGGCATTGAGATCCAGGAGGATTCGTTGATGACAGGTTCAGTCGGAGATTGATCTAGGATCCGAACATCGAGGAGTCCATTCATGGTGGGTTGACACAGGACCATAGCGTCACCTAATTGTTTGTATGGGATCCTGGCTTTGGGTCTCAGTTGCGTCGGAGCACCAGATTGGTCCACATATTTGGATTGCTTGAGGGCAAGGAATCTTGGGGCAGGAGGACTGTCATGTCCCCATTTTTATTCTCCTTCATAATGCAGCCAGGGTGGCTTTCCATAGCAGGAGATGGCCAAGTCAGTGGAGCAGGTTTATGTCATCGGGGGTTTCGATCGAGTTTTGAGGAGTGTTATGGGATTTGGTGGCATTCACTTGGCATATTCCATCATCTGCACAGTTTGGCTTTCGTTCCGTCGCATTCCGACAACTTTCATAAATCAGCCTTATTATTGGGCATAACTTGATTAATTATGCTCGAGGTGGCATTCCGAGGAGATTAATTAGTGGAACACCTCAGTGCAATGGCTTGTTAGAACCGGAACCAGAAGATCTA
This sequence comes from Pinus tabuliformis, assembly GCA_031772625.1. Classification (NCBI taxonomy): domain Eukaryota; kingdom Viridiplantae; phylum Streptophyta; class Pinopsida; order Pinales; family Pinaceae; genus Pinus; species Pinus tabuliformis. The sequence goes on along the minus strand of CM062807.1, from coordinate 403,786,523 downwards.
CAGGATGGGATGGTTAGATGTGAGTTTCAGTGACCTGAGGAGACATGATGGCCAATTTAACCTTTTCTCGCATTAAAAGAATATTTTAATTGAAATAAAAGAGGGAAACGTGCTCCATGATTAAAATAATTAAGTAGAAGGTTCTAGAGGAGTCCATCAAATCTATAAAAGAGGAGGAGGAGACCATTGGAGGACATCTTGGTTTTGATAGTGTTTCTTGCATGAGAGGTTGAGAACCCGATTCTCTACTCCATTGGCAACCCCAGGACGAAAACCCTCGAGTGATATAGAGAGGTTGGGTGAGGACCCATCTCTTCCCTTGGTGAATCCATTCAGGGTTCAAAGGTTGCAGTGCATTGTTTTTCAGTTGTTTGGAGGCCGATTTGTGGCATTGTTGTAGATCTGTTTGAGGCCAGATTAGCTCAGTTGTATGGGTTGTATGTGCATGTAAAACCCTAGTTATCTAAATATAATAAAGCTAAGAGTTTTCTTATTTATTGTGTTATGTGATTGTAGTGCTCTATTTGTCTACTTTTACATGGCAATCTTCTATTAAATGCATGGTTAGTTTTATGTGAAGTGTTTCTTCCAAATTTTCTGCATTTGGGACATTACACACACTGATGGAGCATCGACATGATATTGAGCCACTAGAGACCCATGATGTTGATTTGGGGTAGCATCGAATGTGCTCTAGCCATGAAAATTGGTGGAGACGCTAAAGCACATAAGATCTACAAGACCCAGAAATGGTTTGGGCAGATTCTAACTGTTTGGGAGATATTAAAATAATTAATATTTTTAATGAAGTTCCTAAGTCTAAACTTAGGAAAAATAAAATATTAATGGGTATTAATATAAAACTGGGTTAGAAGGGTCCAAAAGTCATCGATCAAGCCAAATCTAATCTTAGCCATTGATTAGAAATTTAATCTCGGTCGTTGATGGACCAACGAGAAAAGTATAAGAGGAGGCTTGAGGGTCAGTTGGAGAACACACAAAAGTGATCAGACATTCTATTCTCTACAGCAGGGTTTGCTAAGAGAGATAGAATCAATGATCAACAGCGAGGGGCAGTGAATACATAGCAGAGAGGCAGAGTTGGTACCAGAGAGACAGCGCAGAGCCCAGAGAGGTTGACGCAGAGGCAGCTGGAGGCTACGCAGAGGCAGCCAAGAGCTGCGCAGAGCCAGAGAGGCCAGCGTGTGAGACGCAGAGGGTCTAGGGGTTGACACAGAGGCTCCAGAAGCTGACGTAGAGGCTAGCAGAGCTGACGCAGGGCCTAGAGGCAGCGCTGGGAGGATTTCGTGGGACAGACTGGGAGCTGGTGAGCCGGATAGGGTGACGCAGTCCCTATCAGAGTGACGCAGAGCAGCAGAAGCTGCAATTGTTGCTATGGGATCGTTCATCCAGTGATTTGTCAGCGAGAATATCTGTCGCCGAGGAGAGGTACTACTACCGAGGGCATTCTATGTTGGGTGAGCCATTTCTGGCACCCTGGTTGTATTCTGAAAACTGCATAATAATAAAACCCTCATATCTGCTGCACAGATTTTCCTGCATTGGGTTTTTCTGGGGACACTGGTCCAAAAATAATGGTGTCATTTGTGTGCTTGTTTACTTTCAGTTGATGATCGTAGATGTTGACAATGTACTTGTGTTTATTTTCAGTATTTACATGGTAAATAACTTGTTAAGTAATTGAACAAGTAGGAAGAAATAAAGCAGATAGTACAGAAAGAATTTCTAACGCGTTAAACTTAGAAATTCCAACACACGAGACCATTGATTGTGCCCCACAACCACTTGGGAGCACCAAAGGATGTTTTGCTCTGAAATCAAGGGTCCACCCCATTGATCATCATTTTGAGAGCCCTCCTCTTTATCATGGCACATTGAGGACTCACTTTGGCCTTCCAACACCTCTTTGCACCATTATTTTATCATTTAGACCTCATTAGGAAGGCTTATTTCACACTTATTGAGCTATATGGTGGGCTCGTCACCAATAGGTTGTTATTTGCACATTAAGATATAATTAGGGGCTTAATTAGTCAAATTAGGCTAAATTGAACTTCTAAAGGCTCATATAAATAAAAGAGATCCTCATTTGTCTTGGATCATCACTTGGATTTGGGATATCTCTCTCTAAAGAATTCGGACATATAATTGTGGAATGATTTGGATGAATAAATGCATTTTGATGTATGGAAAATTTTCGCTATCTCTCTTGGAGCTTCTTGTTAGCAAGATTGTGGATGGATATACTCTTCTTTGTCTTGTAAGTGTAATATAATGTTATATTTCTGTTTTAATGAATGTCTAACAATGGAATCATTTTCTTATGGTGAAATAATGTGCCCTAACTAATGAGAATTAGTGGAATCATTGAAACTATTGGAGATTTTTGCATGTGTTACTCATTGGACAAAGAATGAATGAATGTTCCTAGGGGATAATTTGCATTTGCATCCTTGAAACTCCATAATAATTGTCATCGAAGTGTAAAAGTATAAAGTTGTCATGTAGTTACATCCATAGATAGTGAAGTTGCTTCTTTAGGCCTCCTTGAAGAGAGAAGTTCCCAAATCTTGATCATTTTTAATCCACTCTTCTGAATGTTGAAAAGTGTAACTAGGTTTGGTCTTCATAATGATATGTAATTGTGACTTTTGTAAAGAAGAAAAATAAAATTATTATTGTGATGCTTGCTTCATGGGTTTCATGAGAAAGAGATTTTATTTTTAGATTGTTCCAATTGAGAGCCTTTAGGATTTGTCATAAAAGTCAAAAAGAGTCAATGTCATGTATGAGGAACCCTTCTTGGGCATGTTACACATGTATATGAATCTATAGAATTGTCAAGAAGCCCTCCAAGACCAGAACAAGTCACTCCTCTTCAAGTCGGCCTCTAGATGAAGTGAAGAACTCATGTCGACTTCACCTAATGGAAACACACCTATTTGAATACACACGTCGGCTTATTTATACATGACAACCACTATATATATGTGTGTATAGGGTCTTCACATTTCATATAGTCAACAAGTTCGGATCTCTCTGAAATTCGGATCATAGTTATAGTGACAAGTAAAGAGACAAGTTCGGATATCTATTACAGTGACAAGCATTTCGGACAGCTCGGATAGGTGATTTTATCTTTGGTGCTACTACAAAAAGAGTTTGCAGTATATATACAGTGATGAAGTCTCACCACAGTGATACAATCTCAGTGGAATCTCAGTAAAGGTCTCGGTGCTATCTCAAAGAAAAGATACCAGTGCTATCTCTGGAAAAAGGTCTCGGTACTAGCTTAGGAAGAAGTCTCGGTGCTACCACAAAGGATTGTGTATTTAGTTTCGGTCTCATTGCAGAAGGAGAAGTTCGGTGTCATTACAAGTGACCACAGGATTCAGTACAATGACCTCAAGTGATCTTATACAATAAGAAATTTGAAGCTTAAGTGTAGTAGAAGGAACCAAGAAAGAGGGTCTCCATCTTTGTCTCGGTTGTAACTTTGTCTCGGTGGTAACTATGTCTCAGTGCTAAGAAGGTCAAAGTGGAAAAGGAGTCAAGCAAAAGAAAAGAGCAGAAGACAGTCAAGAGAACTAGTGTCTTAGTCTTGGAGTGGCTAATAGGTCAAGGGTCTTGGTATTCGTCAATTGGAATCTCTATAAGAAGAATTTGTGTGGGTTTTCCTCTCAAAGAGTGAGAAGTTTTGGCCCTGGCTCATAGCCTACATTCTGCGTCTCTTGTCTATTTATGTTCATGCATTGGTAGTTGTTTAATGAAGAAGAACACTAATAACTTAAGAAAAGAAGATCCTAATCTAAGGTTGTAAAAAGCACTCACAAGCAGTTACTAATGGAAGAGAAATCACCTAATACTTGATGCCCTAGATTTCTCAACACCCAATAGCTAGGCATTGGTCCTCAATCCTTGGTGATCATATTAACTCATTGAAATATCATTATTTCACCTCTTTTCTTCCTATTTTCTTCGTCCCCAAGGATACGGAGATTTTCTAGGGCTTGGTGCGAAATTTTAGGGAGGAAGAATTTTGGGATTTCGTCCAGACAAATTTCTTCATTTGTGTCTCCTCTAGGGATCCTCCAGTTTTGAATGAATTCTGACGATGGAATTTCAACTAAACTGATGCCCTAGCTATCACACCGAGTGGGAACCCTTGAGGTTGTTTTTGACTTTGGGATTTCTTGAAGGTTTGCACTTTGTAGTTCATCATTCAAAACTTTTTCTCTTAACTATAGTTGACCATTGGATGAACCTTTACCTCGATATATCTTTCAACCTTAGGTCTCTTGCAGTGTTTCTCTCAAGGGGTTTTTCATGGAAAGTCATCCTAGCTTCTCCCAAAGCTGACACTTTGATCAAATCTTTCCATTGAATGAACCATCCTTACCTCACTTTGAACCCTAGTATAGGCATATTAATCTCAAGTGAGGAAAATTGGAAGTCTTGATCTTAGGCACTCATCATTATCGAACATTCGTGAGCCCAAGGTCTCGTCATCCTTCATAGGTTTTTCTTGGAGAGCCTTTTAGCTTCCTTTCAAGCATTTGAACCATTAATTGAGCCTCTCCTTTGAATGGGCCTTGGAAATCACATCATACCTTGCCATTGATCCTATCTTTCAAGTGATTTCCCTTATACCAGTACTCCTCCCATCAATGAAAGTCCGTAAAGAGCAGGGGACATTGAATGAGGTGACAGTGGGTCTTTGTCCCATTGTTGTCATTTGTTCTAGTAGTTTTCACTTAGGTACCCCTCCTTGGACCCCTGCTAGATTGTGTGGCAACAGGGACCTAGTACGGAAGGATATAGAAGGCTTCTAGTGGGCAGAAGAGAGCAAGTTTTGCAATGCAAGTCAAGGAGGTAGCACAAGAACAGTTGCATGCTAGAGGGTCAAGATCAAGTAGTGATCAAGGCAATTCGATTAAAACAATAAAATAAATACAAGATACTTATCTTTTGAGATCATAACATCTCCCTTTTGATCTTTAATCTTCTTGAATCCAACCTATAAATTAACTTCATCATCAAGATGTCAAATCTTCTAGAAGCTAGAGTTCCTTTATTTAAGCGAAAGCAATCAATCCACAGGCCCTGGGCATTCATTTCCAACCCCTTTTGAATTGATAGGACTAACATTTGTTTGGCTATGGTTTCAACTCCAAACCCTAATAACCTTTTAAATTTAGTCTAGGGTTTACAAATCCTAGATGAGTAACATGCATCTGTTCCAATCTTCATTATTCTTGATCAGCATTACAAGAGATCTGACCATAAACCCTTGGTCATCCTTGTTCAAATCTTTACAGGGTTTTACAAACCCAAAAACATTGATCAGACATTCATACTCAAATCCTCAAAAATAGTTGATTCAGACTTTCAAGCTTTGACCTCCTCTTATTTCTCCCTTGCTTGCATTAGATTCTATTGTCCAAAGCTACATGCATGCAATGATTTTTCAAATCAAGAAATTCTACAACATTATTGTAGCATTGGATCATTATTCAAATCTAGGCTTATTTTCAAACATAGGATTTCATCTAGAGAGAGACATTGGACTTCAAGCAAAAAGTAACATTTGTATATGTAGTAGACCTTTTGCTTAATAGAAGTTATTTACAGACTTGCAATTTGATCATCCCTTACAGAGCCATCCATCATAACACATTTCGGTCTTCAGATTGTTGTGATAATCTTTATTTCAATGCAACTTCTCATAAATTCTAACTTGCTTAGTAGGAGGTGTAATCTTGACATCCCATCTTCATCATCCTAGGATTTTGTCAACAAACCCTAAGTCCATACTTGTTCAAATTCTGATGCCAACTAGGGTTCACAAAGCCTAGATTTCTCAATTAGAAAATCCTTCATTCAAAACAACATTCAAATATTGAACCCTTCGAAATCAGTGGCCTTTGCTATTACAATTTATATGACTTTAAGAGCTAAAGTCTCAGACTTCATTCTGCATATATCTCAGTTTTTCACATTTCAAGCTTCGCTTTAGAAGAACAACAACTTTCAAATAATAATTCACAGGAGCTCATAATTCAAATGATACATACCAGTTAGACAGGCCGGCTCTGACTTGCTTTCACTGTTCTTACACTTATATATATAAAAAGAACATAGCATTCAGGACTCCCACTAGACCTTTTTTTAGATATGTCAGAGATATGCCTTCGATCTTTACGCTTTTCACCAATCCACTGTAACGTCTTAGACGGACTATTCCACAACAAACTTGGATCACTTGAAGAGATAAGGAAATTTGAACTAGGATTTATCCACTGAGACTCGCATGATCGTTGTAATTCGGGCTAATTAGGCTCAGACTCTTAGTGTAATGGCTTCAAATTCAGAGTTTTTACATACAATCAAGAATAGAAGAGAGCCTAAAGATCGCACAGAGATAAGGAGCCTTACATTGCATAGCCACAATACTTCATATTATAGACTCAAATTTTGCATTGCTTTCTTATATTAGCATAAATTCTAGAGACTTCAGACTTCACATATAAACTGAGCCCTTCGCATATATCATATCATAGATATGACAAGCTATATCCGTCGCATATATCATAGAGTAACGTTCCTCAAATCCTTACATATAACCACGGAAAAACGTACCTCGAGACTTCACATATAATCACGAAACAACGTGCATCAGTGCTTGCACATAATTAGTGTCACATAAGAGATAGAACCTCAAGTCGTATTCATCAAACTCAAAACTTTCTCTTAGAACTCGCATTGTGATAATACTTGAAGCTCAATCATAATTTACAAAGGCTTTGGATTTTATAGAGGAGAAACACAGATGAGCACTTCTTCAATAACAGAGACTCGGACTTATATTTCTTCAAACTATGCTTTAATTTGGATCACGGATTTTCCACAAAGGAGTAGGCTTCATATTTGCATAACAATGTTATCGCAGAGAGGTGTCAATACTTACCTTCAGATGCCACACGGACTTGCCTTTAACCATCAAGATGATTTGTATAGTTCCACAGAAAATCAAAGCCTCAAGTCCGCACTGAAATAGGTGATCATCTTTTCAAAACAGCTCACATGAACCATACAAAACTCAAAGTGGTCGATTCCTTGTTTGTCTCCTTGATCTAATTAGAAGAACGCAGATATGCCTCTTCCCAAGGTGATAATGCAAGGTGATTTCTTCCCAAAACTGATCTTCAACCTTGCTATGATCCCATGTTGATCCTCTAGGGCACCAAGCTAGAAATATTTTTTCTTCATCATGATAACAGCTTCCACTGATCAGTTAGCATTAAATCCACATTACATTTATTCAAGAAATCATTAAGTAGTTATACAGAAGAAAAATATCAATCATTAAACAAGAAAGAGCATTAGAACATACCATGAAACCATGAGACACAAAAATTAGGCCTGAGACCAGGGCAAAACCCATAAGGGGAAAACCCAGAAAATTCTTTCCTTATGAGAGAGAGAGAGTTTCAGATTTATCAATACATCAGAAATAACCATAGCAAGATAATAGTCAAACTAGTAACCAAGCACAAGAGAGATCTCAAGCAAAGTGTCAATCCTTCAGATTTCGGCTCCTCCTTTTGCTCCCAAATTCGCTGGATCAGAGATAATCAAGAGACAATTGATGAGTCCAAATGAGGAGAGATGATCTCCTTTATACAGATTTCATAGGGGGTCGAATGGGTGCCTCCCAGGGGCCCAGCTGACTTAAATAATGAGGCCGAATTGAATATTTGGAGGTAAAAAAAATTCAAATCCAATTTTTTTCTATTTTTCTACATGATGAAAATACAGACCATGGCTACCATATTTTCCAACAGGAAGTAGTTACCAAATTTGAAAGCTTGTTCTAGCCTTGTTTGCTCTACAAAAACGTCACTTGTTTGTTAGCATGTGTACCGGGTGTTGATCATCACCCTTGCATTTATATGATAGATAAAATACGTACTGAAAAGGTAAAGATAACTAAACGCAATCTAATCTAGAATGCAACACAACCACATGAAAAATGCAACAAGTAGAATGCAATGCAACTACCTACTCTAACCTATGCTAGCATACAATAGATCACCTTAGTCATATAACCAACGTAACCAACATATCATTAGATCAACATCAAAACAAGGAAGCATTACAGTCATCTATATCATAACAGTCACATGTTGTATCACAAGGGCAGGAGGTGGGAAAATAAATGAACCATGGATCAGTTTTGCTACCACAAAAAGGGACAGAGGGTGAAAAGGGAGAATCCAAATTTTGCCTGCACTTGTTAATTCTTTCTTGCAGCCTGAATATGGAGTAATCAATGATCAACTTCAGGAATTTTTCCCCAACAGCTATTTCAGGCATACAACTCTCATTGATGGCCCTAGGGACATACTGCGATACAAGTGGGAACACAAAGGCCACTCCTATAAAAGCACGCAGAAGCATGAAGCAAATCTAAACTATGATATGTTAGATAATATCTATGAGCTAAGACCATGAAATGGGAAGCAAATTGTAATGCAGAAACATGCAAGTACTTCTACGAACCCTAAAAATAAAATATCTAATGATGGAAGAGTGGGGAGAAGGCCATGCTTGAAGGGCATAGGTCAACCACCCTCAAAGCCCTCTCCCCTACCATCTAAGGTCGAAGCAAAGAAACTCGTGATAGATAACTAACCAAAGAATCTGGAAGAGGAACTAGAAGAGCCAGGTAGCTTAGTCTAATAAATGTATTGCTATTTGGATGATGTAGCCCTGTGCCAAGATCTAGAGGAAATCACCTGTTTTCTGGTGCCATGTCAGCAGCAGTCTTGACATCTAATGCAACATCCTTCTAAGGACCTCACTAGCTGAGTCTTGATGACCTCCCAGGGTCTCACATATCTAGCAGTTGATTAAGTGTTGCACTCTACCAATCTCTTGGTGCTTCCATCTATTGGAAGCACAAGAAAGAAAGTGGTAATCGGACAAGAGGTGTCCAATCTAGGTAGGAGTGACCAGAGAGAGTGAGATCTAAGGTCGAGGACTTCCCTCATGTAAAAAGCCAAGTATCTCTAGTCCAAAAATCGGTAAAAGAAAAAGACAGTTGTGAGACTCCCTGAAAAGATGCTGAAAGGATCTCTAATCTTGTAATAGATGGGACAAAATAAGTGCTCCTATGTCTCAATCTCATGAAGATGGCAGAGCTGGCAGATCCTGTCTCCTTGCATGATATGATGATTGGTTTTGACCCGAAGTCAATGAGAGCACACCTGAAACTGCCCAGAGGGATCCTCAAAACATGCATCCAACGCCTAAGCAAGTAAAGCGGTTGAACATTAAGACTGTCCCTCAACCCCATCGACTGCTCTACATAGATGGCCATTTTGCGGTTTAACACCCCTGGTGGATCAACCCAGGTAACCTGAACAAACTATCTGGAGATGTCTTCTCCGATAATCTTATTCAACTCCCACTTGGATGGCAAAAGTCGACTGGGGGAATTAAGAGAAAATTTAAAAGGGAGGAGGAAATCCATTCAAATGTAAATTGAGTAAAGTAGGCAGGTGATGTCTACAAACCAACAACGAGCCCAACCAGAAGTGTTGGTTGTGGTTATGGCCTCCAAAGAGCAATAAGCAAGATAAGGGCAGTGTTCTCTGTCAGCTAAGGAATCAGCATGGCCCCAAATCCAGTGCAATGTGAGACCAGACTAAAGATGGTTCCAATCCTAAATGGGAGGGCCACAAACTCTACCTGCATAATGGCCCAGGGGAATGTCCCCTTGCATCTGATAATGCAGCAGAGCATCATGATTTGAACTCTCTCTATCATGGCCCAGTCCAACTCAAGTAGACTAAGCCCCAAACCTCCAACCCATAAAGACTTGTGGACCTAATAAGGCTGTCCATAATGTCCATCTTGGGAAAAATGTCATAAAAGTGGTTCTAAAAGCACCAACACTCACGAAGAAAAAGGGAGCCATATCCTTTGTTAGTCAGAAGCTCAAAGGCTTTCCTCATCCCAAACTTGGGCACAGAGAACTAAATACCTGTACCCTAAGTGTGCGTAGGTAGTGGTGATCTTGACCTCCACCCCTCTAGAAGTAAAAATGATACTTTGAAATGATACTCTTCATCCATTAAAGATCATGACCATGGTTTTGCCAAGGCATGAAATTGTCTCCATAACGGGGTGAAGGACAAGAGGATCATGTCATCAGCAAAAAGGAGAATGGAGATCAAAACCTAATGAAGAAGACACTCATCCCTTCACTGGATATGTCCCTAGACAAAAGGCTCCAACTCATTAATGTAAATCCCAAAGAATGTATAGGAAAAACGACATCCCTGATTCTCCATTTCTAAGGAGTCACCAACCCAATCTACATTATACCTATTTTTGTTTAAAATAATATAAGATTCCCTTATTTCAACAATTAGAAAAGCTAATATGTACTGTTTATAACTTTAACCTTTGAAAATACAGGGGTGGAAATGAGCTTTCCTATTTAACGTGTGAAATTTCATTAAAAACACAGAAATTAGGTCTCACAGTTCACTGAGGTGGAAAGGTGTTTGCTGTACATCCTGAAGGTTATGTTCCACTATTTTGAAATTACCAATCGTATTTAAAACTTGAATTTATATGTGTAATACAAGATGCTGTATACTATTGTTATGAAAATAGTTCCCTAAGGATAATCTTTAAAAATAGAAGGAAAATAAAGGAAGTTATGCATCAATATTTAGAACGTGCAAACCAAAGTAACAGTTAAGAGCAGCAAAATAAATAATGTTTTAACTGAAGCAACGTAAATATGGAGGCAACATACTATCATAGCTTATAATCTCAACAATAAGTTACAGATGGGGAAGCCCAATTTACTTCGTGATGAAAAAAAATTATATACCTATGGAGGTAAGCAACTCCAAGGTTTGCAAGGGCATCCAAATTGTCCGGTGCAACAGATAACAGAGATGATAAGATAGAAATTGAACTCTGCATATTAGCACAGAACAAGCAGTTAAGTAGACCAACTTTCTATTCAAAATAGTAAAGTCAAAGTACTGTCAAACACAAAATTCTTCCAGATCAAGCAAAAGAAACATGGATGAGAAGAGTTTGATGAAGCAGATAAAAAGAGAAGCAAAAATAAAAAGAATGAGGGAACAAAATTATTACCTGCACATGGCCTGTTTTGAGAAGTAGCAATCCAAGGGTATTCCAAACAGATGCTTGTTGATTGTCCGCCTGAACAGATTCGTTCAGCTTGCAAACTATGTCATGAATCTCCTCATCTTGAAGACCTTTATCTGGGATACAATGTTCTCCAATCTTACCTTGTAAAAGGCACTAGCAATAACATTTGCAAAACTAATTATTGTGGCAAGATTTATATGGCAACCAGTAACTGGTCCTAAAGCTAACTAAATTTTACTTATACAATAATAAAAAATAAAAAATAAAAATTGAGTTTTCAGTCACCATCAGATTAGAGGCTATAAACTAAAAAATAGAACTGGCTAACATGATGTCCAAAACTTCCAAATGAATATTTGGATTTGGGTAATATGTATCTAGAATTGGTCAGAATCTTCCAACATGTTCATACTTCAAAAGCTACTTCCATGAGAAAACGCAAATTAAAAAGACAGGTTTACACATCTACAAGCAAACAGGGCACACTGACTACTACAAATAAGTGAGATATCAATATCCAATTCTGCATCACCAGTTCAATATGGATGGAATTCAAGGGTTTAGAATCTAAGTGGCCCAAACTAGAGTTATTATGCTCTGTAAGGTTTAGAAAACAATAGTAGGATTCTTTATTTGATTTTAGATCTTAAATTCCATGTAAAAGAAAAGATTCCTGAATACAGTAGCAATAATATGTTTGTATGATCATCTTCAGGCAGACCATATTCTATGTCTGCTTGAGGACTAAGTAACAAAATCCACAGTACCTGGGCATGGTGAATCTGAACTAAAGAAAGCAACTGAGGTCTGCTTTGTCCTGATTCCTCCTCAGATTGCTTTAAAATTTCAGTTGATTTCTGAAATTCCACTACTGCCTGCAGTCATAATGCTAACAAAAGTTTACAAACTATGCCAGCCTATTTACCAAAAAGAAAAAAGTTGGACATTGGATTACGCATGCCATGAGTACAGTCTAGAACTAACCTTCATTGGCTGACCCAATCTTTGGTACATTAGACCAAGGATAAAATGAGCATGAGCATTTTTGGGCATCTTACGAGCAGCATGCACCAGACCCTAGCACCACAAGCAGGAAAAGGTAAGAAATTCTGATTTCTCTCTCACATAGTAAACCTTCAAAAAATTCAAGAATCCAGGTTGTCAATTGACAGAATTGCGAACTAAGTATCAATTTGTTGTCACCAAGTTAAAACAGCAAGGTGATATGGAACTGTTCCACTTGTTGGGTTATTTAAAAACTGATGTGCATAAATCTGAAACAGGTAACCATTCTCTTAGAAACTAAGAATAAACACAAACAAACAAAAAATACAAGTATTATGAAAGTCTCCCAACACGTGATTTATCAGATGTACTACACGTGACTAGGATAAGTTTACCATAAACAAACACTAACACTAACTGGCACAAAAAGCAGGGTCATTCCTTTTGTGATTCGCTTGATGGGCCCCAAAATGATTAGAGAAAGAGAAGCAGCAAGTTACTTTCCTGTGCATCACACACATCCATTAAATATGCTTCATAACAATGAAGAACATCAACTATCAAGAGATCACATTACCAACATGGAAAATAAAACACATTGCATGGCAAAACATGAGATTCCTAAACAAATATTCCCCAATGGGATAATTGACACAAAATAAAAATGTCTCCAGGCAGTGAACGAGATTTGTTGCGACTTTAGGGCACCCAATGCCCATTCTCTTAGAAATATAACCTTAATCAGAAATCCTAAGAAAAAAAAAAGTTGGATATGTATTAACCCATTATACTAATTTAGGTGAGTGTCGAATTGTCTATGCCACAAATTATGCTAAGGGAAATCCAAATATAGAGAAAAATGGAGGAAAAGGCTTCCTAATCAGATGACACTTCTGGAAAAATGCTAGCCCCTAACAACTTCTAAAACATCCTTGCGCTCTAGCATTTGACTGTCTGTTGTGGCACAAATTGCTAGTTTCCTCTTGACATTTGACTAGCTACACTGCATTAAGTTCATCTTGATACAGCAAATCACACACATATAAAGGATAAACGTAAATCTGAAATAAGAATAAGCACTAAAAAAAAATCGTTCAAACAGCTCCAAAGAGCTTTATAGGTGCATACCAGGCAAGATAGTAGTAATTGCTGATGAGAATTTTAGCTCAGATAGGAACTTCCACACAGGTTCAGTTAGAATGTGCAAGAAGTAGTTCAAGATAATTTCGAAAAGTAGTTCTATTTTGTAATTGACTTTAGTAAAAAAGTAAGAGTTTTATATACAGTAGTCCAGTCTAAAAATATATCTCATGCATGACTTAGACTAGGAGTGATCTTAAAAATTGATTCACCACTGAAGTATAAAAACAAGGGAAGGTGAAAGGCTTTCAACAAACATGAGCAGTTGCATAAATTGAGCAACCAAGATAGAGAGAGTGAGAGAGAACAGAATTCAGGCAGAGGTGAATTAAGGCTGTTAGTTTTTGGTAGCAGCAGACAGGTGTTATAGTCTCTATGGTGTCTCAGAGGCTAAGGAACACAAGATCTCCAAAACCCAGAAAAGGTTTCACAAGAAATGCCTTAGAAATACCTCAATTAGATTAATTGATTAATAATTAAATATTTCCTAAGTCTAACTAAGGAAAACTGGTTAATTAAATCAGATTAATTGAGGAAAATCATTTTTGCTCTAGAGACTTCTGAAAAAGTCATTTGATGGAGTCAAGATGATCTTAGCCATCGATTGAGATGTGATCATGGCCATTGAAAGTCCAACAGGAGTTTATAAGAGCAAGTCGATGGGGTTTGGAGAGACATAGAATAACAAAAGACAATTGAGCAGTTCGACTCCCCAGTTGCAGTGTTTCAGCAAGGGCGTAGTTGAAGCAGAGGGAGACACCAGCAATGGGGTTTTCAGCAATGAGAATTTCAAGAGAAATTCTCTGGAGGTTTCTAGCATTCTAGTGTTAGGAAGGGAGGCCGAGATTTCCAGCAAAGGAGGCCGAAATAGCAGTGTGAGTTAGCCAGTTTACTCAGTGCGTGTAGCAGGAGTATTATTTCCACTTCTAGTTCTCGGAAGTGTGAGTAGCCTCAGGAGGTAGAGGGAGGCAATTCGACTTATAGGAAAGTGATTCCAAAGGTTGTGCAAATTTTCCAGAGTCACCAATGTGCATTTCTTGCTAGCAGTGCGAATTGGTAGGAGTGCGAGTTGGCTAGAAGAAGGCCGAATTAATTTGTTGGAGGGAAAAGTGATTTCCCAGTTATTTTGCCAATGGAGATAATTTGCTGGAAGCCTTGCCAATGAATAGGCAAGCAGTTGTACTCTCTATTTTGTTGAAGAACAATAATAAAACCCCTATCTGTTGCACTGGTTTTCCCCACAATGGGGTTTTTCCAAGGACAATTGTCCAAAAATAATGGTGTCCAATTTTTTGTGTGCATTATTTTCTCAGTTCCAGTATTTAATTTTGTGAAGAATTGCAGTAATGAAATTATCATTATTTGTCGTAATATTTTTTTAAGACAATTCAACTGCATAAGTTAGGTGATAATTTCACATGGTATTAGAGCGGATTTAGCACAAAGGGTTTGCCGCAAAAAGGGTTTTGCAAGAGTGAATCAGCGCAGGGCCTGGAAGAGAACACACGAGGGTTTTATAACCCAGTTTATTAATTTCTCTGGTGTATTTGAGTTCGCAGATTTTCCAAAGATGGCCATAGAAGGATTCAGAGATCAAGATAATTTGGATTTGTCTTCTAGGTTGGAAGATGAAGTCGATCTCATAGCTTGCCTCTCTAGCTCCACGTCCATAGTTGTTTGGTACATAGACAGTGGAGCGTCAACACATATGACGGCTGTTAGAGATTACTTCTCCAGCTACATGGAGGAGGAGATTGACTTCCAGATTCAGATGAGAAACAAAACGAAGTGTAGTCCAATCAGAAGAGGTACCATCAGTATTCAGAGGGAGTCAGGCAAGAACTCTAGTGTTACAAATGTGTTGCATCATGCATGTGCTAGGTTTGGACATGAACCTGATTTCAATTTTTACACTACAAGATAAGGGATATGATGTCTACTTCGTAGGGCAGAAGGTGTTCATTAAACACCAAAGTTGGAAGAAGGTGAAGTAGATTGGAGTTCGAAGCAACAAGCTTTACAGGTTGCAGCTAAATTCTCCAAAGGCACTAGTTAGTAGCAACAGTAGCAGTGGTAGAAACTTGGGAGAATTGTGGCATAGGAGAATGGGACATTTACACCATGGAGCACTTAAGATGCTCAGGGAGACTCTGACGAGTGTTCCAGAACTAAGCACAGAACATGATGATGTGCACAAGGGTTGCACACTTGGGAAGTTTGCTAAGGCAGCATTCCCAACAAGTGACAATAGAGCAGATGGTGTGTTTCAGCTTGTACATTCAGATATTTGTACCCGATGTCCACCAGATCTCTCAGAGGGTACAAGTACTTCGTCACCTTCATAGATGACTACTCCAAGAGGACCTGGATCTACTTTCTGAAGACGAAGGATGAAGTCTTTGGTCCCTTCATGTTGAATTTGTAACTATGGTCGGACTTCATAATGTACTTGTGGTCACTTGATGTAGTTATATTTATCATTGTAAAGCATATTTATAAATGCTTGAGTCAAAGGAAAACTCATTTTGAGTCAAAGTCCCATTATGACTTTTTAAAGATGTAAATTTGAATTTTTAAAATTGAGATTTTTGGCTCCAAAAGTGACAAGATGGCTTCCCTCCAAGTCAAGTAGGCCCTAGCCAAGAGACATGTCTTTTCACGCTAGACAGACTACTATATAAAGGCAGCTCAAGCTCCTCATTCGGCAAATTCACATTCCTCACTCAAGACAGCTTTTGAGCAAGTGAAGGAGGTTAAGAAGGATGAAGAAGGACAAAGAAAGAAGGTCGAGTTTCTCTCTCTCTCCTCTCTCATCAACTCACACATGTGGATAGAAGTCTCTCTTTGAGATTCACATCTTTCTGGAGCAGCAGCTACAGAAGGGCCGAAATTCTGGGCTACTAAACAGTTGTTGGGAGGCCGAAATTTCTGGATCAGAAAGGCAAAACGAAGTGCAGGATCAGTTTGGGTGACTTGACTTGGACGAGAAGACCAAGTTTGACCATAGGTCTAGGTGTGTCTCTTATTGAACAAGAATTTCTCTATTGAAAAGGTTGTTGGGTTTTTCCCCGTAGTGGGTTTTCCTAGGGTAAATCTTGTCTCTCTTTTGTGCATTGTGATCTCTACTGTTCTACTATTCTTTATTGTTGAATTTATGAAGTATAATTGTTGAATGATATATTGGAACAAGTTAAAAGAAGATCTACATCAAAAGTAATTATCAGAATTTCAGAAATATTGTGCTAACCCTAATTGCACTAGAAAATCAACATGGAATTAGAGCTTTGGTGACAAAAGGAAGGTATATTGAGATCACTTTTGCAGAAACCCTAGAGAGAGCATCTTACTAAAGTCCTTGTATATTGGCTCCTATGGCTTCCTCCATGAAATCTGAAAACAAGCTAGAGGGAGCATCAAACTTCAGAGCTTGGAAAGTCAGAATAGATCTTATTCTTGCCAAGAACAAAGTATTGGATATTGTGACAGGGAAGACTATTGAACCAAATGATGCAGCTAGAAAAGAGAAGTTCAAGGAGGATGACATTACTGCCATGAGTCTAATAGTGGACTCCATTAGAGATCATCTCATTCCCTACATTGCAAAGCATGATACTTCCAAGAAGATGTATGATGCCTTAATTAATCTCTACACTATCAAGAATGTTGGTCAAACCACGGGTTTGAATAATGAGCTCTGAAATACAAGAATGACAAATGACGACACTGTGGCTTCATACTTTGTGAGGGTTTCGCAAATCAAAGATCAAATTTCAGTTATTGGAGAAACTATCTTCGATCAAGAACTTGTGACTACATCACTCAATGGTCTCCCTAGATCACGAGATACATTTACAGCAGGCATAAGCAGTTGGAAAGAAGCTCCTTCATTTGAGCAATTATGGACATCATGTGCTCAAGAAGAAGCAAGATTGATGACTAGAGATCATCAAGATGAAGAAGTTCAAGCCCTTGTAGCTCGCTTCAAGGGAAAGAAGAAATTTGGACCTCATCATAAGAAGTCAAGAAAAGGATCTTCTTTTTCTAAGAAGAAGAAAGACTTGTCAAAGATACAATGTTATGGTTGTCAGGAATATGGGCATTTCAAGAGAAATTGTCCTAACATGGCTAACAAGAAAAGAAAAGGGAAACAACACGCTTCCGCAGCAGAGGTTGAAGATGAGGAAAAGCCAAAGAAGCCCAAAGGTGAAAAATATTTCGTCTACTACTCCACTTTGATAGGTTCCTTTACAGATGGTGATGACATGTGGTTGGTAGATAGTGGAGCATCAAGACACATGACCGAAGAGCGTAGGAATCTTTCAAGGATGACAGAAAAGAAGTTGTCTCAAAGGATTGAATTGGGAGACAACAACAGCTATACAGTCAAAGGAATTGAGAAGGCATTCATAGAGATGGAATCTAGTAACAACGTTCATCTCAGCAATGTCCTTTTTGTACCAGGTTTAAAAAAGAATCTTGTCTCTGTTTCTTGTTTAGAATATTAAGGAGATAGGGTTGCTTTTGTGGATGGTAAAGTACTTGTTTGGTCAAAATGCTCTAGTATAGATGATGCTAGGGTTATTGGGATTCGTGATGGTAGACTGTATCAACTTGTAAGTCGACCAAATCAAGCATTAATACATGACGAAATAGATCCAAGTGAGCTATGGCACCGAAGGTATGGACATCTTCATTTTAGAGCATTGCCTAAATTAAGAGAAATAATGTGAGGAGTTCCTAAACTACAGTAGAAAATGATGGTGTATGCAAAGGTTGTGCTCCTGGGAAGAACATTGAGAAACCATTTCCAACCAGCGACAACAGATCTAAGGGAGCCTTGGACCTGATTCATTCTGATGTATGTGATTTGATGCCCATAAAATCACTTGGAGGTTAATTGTACTACATGACATTTAGTGATGATTTCTCCCATAAGACATGGATATATCTCTTAAAGACAAACAATGAGGTATTCGACAAGTTCCAGGAATTCAAAGCAGAAGCAGAAAACTTGATAGGTAAAAGGATCAGGATACTAAGATCTGACAATGAAGGAGAATACACCTAAAAGAGCTTGTTGCTTTTTGCAAGCAGGATGGGATTAAGAGGGAGTTAATTTTCCCTTATAATCCAAAACAAAATGGTGTAGCAGAAAGGAAGAACAAGTCCATTGAAGAATTTGTCAAGGCCATGTTGCATGATATGGACTTGCCATTGTTCTTATGGGCAAAGCGTCACAAACAGTTGTGTACATTCAGAATTGAAGTCCTCACAGAGCTTTGGAAGGTATGACTCTTGAAGAAGCCTTCTATAAAAGGAAGCCAGAAGTTGGACATATGAGAATCTTAGGCTGACATGTATGTATTCATGTTCCTAAGGATAAAGGGAACAAGCTTGAGCCTTCAGGGAAGAAAGGCATATTTGTTGGATATAGTGAATCTTCAAAGGCCTACAGAATATACATTCTAGAGTAGCGACAAATTGAGGTCAGCCAAGATGTCACCTTCGATGAGAAAGTGGCATATTGGAGGTCCAAGGAAGTCTTTGTAGATTCCTTGGATGAAGTAAACCAAGAGACCTCAAGGTAAGAGCACTCAAGTTCTAAAGAGTGTCCTGGAAGGCCAAAAGGGCCTCAAGATCCAGCAGAACCATTCATAGTTCCAGAGATCAAGAAGAGACCAGCATGGCTCAGATCCACATTGGAAGAGGCAGAAGGACATGCAGCTCCTGATGGCACATCTAGAAAGGTAAAGAAACCTAAGAGGTTCTCCAGCTATGCAACTCTCATGACAAAACTCATTGATGAAGAACCTTCCACCTATGAAGAAGCAACCAGTCAGCAGGTGTGGAAGGAAGCAATGAATGAGGAGTACCAATCGATCATGAAGAATTACATTTGGGAAATTGTGCCAAGGCCTGAAGGGAAGTCAGTAGTAACTTCCAAGTGGATATACAAGATTAAGCATGTTGCATATGGGAGCATTGAAATATACAAGGCATGGCTTGTGGATAGAGGATTCTCCCAAAAAGAGAGAAGACTATGACAAGACTTTTGCTCTAGTTGCCAAGTACACCTCCATTAGATCCATTATTTCACTAGTTGCTTCTATGGGATGGGAAGTGCACCAGATGGATGAAAAGACTACTTTCCTCAATGTAGTAATTGAGGAAGAGTTGTACATAGCGCAACCTCAAGGATCTGAGGTATATGGAAATGAGTCTCATGTTTACAGGTTGAAAAAGGCCTTATATGGACTCAAGCAAGCTCCAAGAGCTTGGTATGCTCGTATCGACAACTATTTGACAAGATTGGGATTTACCAAAAGTGAAGCAAATCCAAACCTTTACTTTTAAGGTTCTAAAGAATGCACCTATGATCCTATTATTATATGTCGATGACCTATTTTTGACAGGTGCCAAGCCTCTTATCATTCAGTGCAAGAAGCAGTTGGCTTCTGAGTTCGATATGAAGGATCTTGGGTTAATGCACTATTACTTGGGATTAGATGTATTGCAGAAACCTGGTGAAGTGTTCCTCAGCCAAGGGAAGTATGTGATAAAGATCCTTCAGAGTTTCAGAATGATGAATTCTAGAAGAGATAATTTTCCTTGATCCTTAGTGAACTCTTCCACATAAGATGATGCCTTCCTTCTCTTAACCAAATGGGCTTCTTCCTTGAGATGTAAGTACAGACTTAGTATGACTGTCCTGCAGCCCTAATTCCTCGCACGTGTTGTGGTTTGCTTGATGTTGTAGGCTCTTTTCTCCTTCGCTTGAGTGCCCTTCTTCCCTCGATTAGGAGGCCTTATAGGCCTAGTTTACTAGCCCCAAATGGTGAGGTATATCAGCTGTGAGTTGTTGTTTTCATAACCACAGAAACACTCCTCCTTTTCTCGCATGTGTGGCTGTAGCTTGCCCTAGAAACAATCTTCTTAAGCTCGGTTGTATACCCTTCTTCTTCGTTGCACTTGGAGATCCTTTCTTGTCCTTCGTTCACCCTTTTCTTCCTCCTTTTTCTTCGCTAATTTCAGATATATGAGTGCGTTATGTTTAGAGGAGTGGACAACCTCTATATATAGAGGAATGTCCCTCCTTTAGGCTGACTTAAGGCCGACTAGAGGATAGTAGGCCGACTTGACATATTTAATCATCATTTTGCTGCTTGAAGGATGTCGTTGCAAGGAGACTTTGACTTTGCTTGGAGGTATTCCTTTTGACTCTAATACAATTATATACATGGTGTAATATGCCCTTAAGGTCTTCATTATTTTCTTTTGACTCCTTGACTCACCTATAGCACTCAACATGTGCTAGACCTATTTCAATGAGCAAAAAACTCATTGACATATATTATAAAAATAATATTTCTTTTCTTGAATAAGTAAAAATATCAAAATCAATGTTACCAGACACGGAATCGGCAATAAATCGGCGAGGCAAAAGAGCGAAGAGTTTTAATCGGATCGGGAAAAAATCGGGAAAAAATCGGGAAATTCATTAAATAAAAATATACACATATATTGAATTAAAAAAACCATTTTTCATTAATATTGGGTAAAGGTATGTCCAAACAATGCATAATATCAATAGATGTCCAAAATATCATGAATAAATAAGTATCTCATATATGTTATGAGTCCACACATGATCCAAAGCACTGAGTCTTGAGTCCTTAGAAGCATATGCTTCTAAAAGTTTACAAAAAAGTTAAAAACTGCATACTAATCAGAAAAAAATCAGCAACTAAGAGTCTAACACTCTTAAGAGTGAGAACTAGAAGCGATTCCTCCCACTCCTTCGCTTGCTTGACTCTCAAAGTTCTCCAAGTCATGAAGGCTGAAAAGAGGAGGCTCATCTAATTGAACCCATTCTGCCGCATTTGTAGCTTGCAAATCTAACTCTTCAAGGTCGATTGGTGAATGATCAATACCTGTCATTATCATGAGACATTGAAATGTGAATTAAAATTTCACTTTGAAGTTTGAACTTTAAACTTTTAAAGTACGAACTAGATTATGAAACCTTCAAATTCAAGCTCTCGAATCTCACCTTGTATTTGTTTGTTGCGAAGTCGTAGATTGTAATGGACAAATACAAGGTCATTCAAGCGCTTTTGTGTCAATCGGTTGCGCTTCTTAGAATGTATTTTCTCAAACATGCTCCAATTGCGTTCACAACCTGAAGCACTGCATGCTTGGTTTAAGATTCGAATGGCAAATCTCTTCAAATCTGGCGTATCACTACCAAAGTTTTGCCACCAAAGACCTAGCAAGTGGTAAGGGTTTGTGAGTAGAAGACTAGAAGTACCAAATTAGTAAATAGTAAAAACTTAAAAAGAAAAGAAAATTTAATAAAACATTTAACATACAAAATAAAGTTTAAACAAATTTAATGAATTGATGAAGCCTTCAAGCTGGGTACCTGGCAACATCTTTGACCTTTGTCTTATAGCACTGGTATAGGCAAACAATTTAGATGGTGTCCTATAATCTTGTAGTTGGGAAAAGACACGACTTTGTTGTTCTGGATCAGGGAAGCACCTTTCCAATTATGTCATAAGTCCTCTGCCAACCTCCCCATCCTCATTAAATTTGCTCTTATCATAAAAATATTGTGGGTTTAAGAAGTACCCAGCAGCATGTAAGGGGGAATGCAATTGCCTATCCCAACGTGCATCTATAATGTCCCAAAGAGGCATATACTTTGTCTCATCATCCCCATATCTTCTTTTGATGGCCTCCTTTGCGAGATCCATCGCCTCATAAATGTAACCCATAGCGGGTTTGTCACCATCAACCATCCTGAAAGTTCAAGCATTCAAATTTAAAGAAATATGAAACATTGTAAATAAAAAGAAGCTTGAAATGAAATTTAAAAAATGAAAAAGTTAAAAGACTAAAAGTACCTGAGAACTCTAACAAGGGACTCCGTCACAGCAATAATCTCTTCAGCATCTTTCCAGAAGCCATCATTAAACACAAGTGCAGCAATTTCGATGCCTTCAGTGGTCTTGGAATGTTTAGATCCCATCCACTCAGGTCCCAAGAACATCCTCTTCATATTTATCTTTTGCTCAACCACAGATTGCAAAGATATGAAATTTGTTGCAAATCTAGTCACTGCAGGTCGAACAATTTCTTTACCTTCAGTGTATATTCTCATAGTGTTTAGGACAATAGTGTGGTTGTATAGGTATTTGGTTATGGATTTTGCCTTCTCCACAACCTCATGTATCCAATGAAGCTTACCAATGTCCTCAAGCATTAAATCTATGCAATGGGCAGCACAAGAGGTCCAAAAAATAGTGGGGTGCCTCATCTCAAAAAGTCTACCAGCAGCCATATAATTCGCTGCATTATCGGTGACAATTTGTACAACATTTTCTTCTCCCACTTCTTGAACGACTTCCTCCATCATTTCACAGATAAGTTGGGCAGTCTTAACCTTATCTGAAGCATCCACTGACTTGAGAAACATTGTGCCTGCGGGACAAGATACAAGGAAATTTATTAAAGTTCTATTCCTCTGATCTGTCCATCCATCACTCATGATGGTGCACCCTGTTTCTACCCATGATGAACGAAACTCAGCTAGCACAAGCATGACATCTTCAACACTCTCTAACAACATATATGTCCTAAGGCTCTCTGATGTAGGGGCTTTGAACCCTGGACCTGCAGCAGCAATTGCATCAATCATAGCTTGCCAATAAGGACTTCTGGCACAGTGGAAAGGTATGTCAGAATAGTACCAAAAGTTAGCAATGGCCTTCCTTGCCTGACTATAGATATTTTTTTTCCAACCAGTGCCATCCAAGGTAGGTTGGGAACCGGGTTTTGTGCGGGGAGCAAAAAAGGTGTTTATGTTTCCACCTCCAGTGTTGAAGGAAGGAGTTGAAGGACCGGCATGGCTTTGAGTTTGACTTGGAGGCATGTGTGGAAAACTTGGGAACGGCATTGAGGATTCAACAGATTGAGGTGACATGGGGCTAGTGGCAGAAAAAGTATCAACTCCAACATTTCCTATTTCAGCATTTTGCTTTGCTTTCTTGGCATTATGCTGCTCTAACATATCAAGGGCCAAGGCTGCTTGGTATTGGACATTGTCGTCAACCTTGGTGCAAATACCTATATCATGGCCAGGTATTTTTGCAAGGTGGAACTTGAATCTATAAATGCCTCCACTGCATTCCTTTTTGCAAAATTTACAAAGGAGCAAGGCTTTTCCAGGAATCTTGTCACAATAAGCCCAAGCAAAGTCCTTCTCTCTCGGCATTGTTGTTGCTTTGAACTTGTGTTTAATTTGTGGCTTCTGTTAAGATTTGGAGTCCGGCTTCTATTTAATTTGTGGCTCCTGTGAAAGACAACAAAAAATCAAATTTAAAAATCATCCAAAAATTTAAAATATGCTAGAAATTTAAAAAAGTAAATGAAGACAGATGGACAAAACACTCATATCTGTAACTCTGACTGGGTAGTATGGGTAGAGCATTGGTCATCTGTATATGGATCAAATTCTCATACATTTCACTCCTCTGGTGTGAACCAAGATAGTCATGAAAGAAGCCTTGTAGGCTTGTACAGTATTCAGGTTTTGCTGGTAGAAATATGGTCTCTGTTGAAACTTGAATCAGCAGTGTATGGAATCATGGATCTGGTGTTAGGGAGTGTATTTCAATGACAGAGCATTCCTCTCAACTTACATACCTCGGACCTGTTTTGTGAAAGCATCCTATTGCAGATTCCAGAGTGGACAGTCATCAAACTTTGGAGATACGAGATAGCTCATAGCTCGGAATTACCTGTGATCATTGTTGCAGACTTAATTAAATTACATTCACCTGTAGCTGCTTCAAGCTCAGACTTGGTGCTACTTGGAACAGTCACCTAGGAACAGAATTGTGGCTCAGATTTGTTGGAGGGCTCAGTCCTTGAGGCACAGTTTTAAGCTTGGACCCATGTTCACAAATATTGGGTGCTAAAGTGATGTAATAAGAACCAGACTCAGAGATAGCTCAGAACTGTAAGGTTTTAGTCTATTAATGCAACACAAGAATAAGTATTAATGCAACATACTCACTTCCATACCAAATATCATAAGGTCAGGGTTACTGTTATGAATACACTGCATACCAAAGCCAACTGTCACAGTCATATAACTCACTACCATCAAGATTACTTACACAATGTAACAGAGATTAACGCAAGCCTCTAAATGCGGGTCACACCAAGTATACAAAGTATATCAAATGCGATGCAAGCTACCCATAATACGAGCCATAAAGAGTCTAGCGAACCACTCAAGAATAAATGTGACGCTTCAGAGAAGAGAAGCAATGTACACTCGAATAGATGCAATGCTTCTTATTATTGATGCATACCTCACACTAATGAAGTTGCAAACTGTGACCTGAGTTTCACAAGACTCGACAGGGACTGTGCTCACTGCTTCGTCGTTCGAATGTGGCTTCGTCGTTCGCATGCGTGAATGTTATAAACAATTCATCACCGTTAAACAGTTAAACAATTCACCGATGCGGGAATGTTATAAACGCAAACACGGCAAACCGGAACCGACGTTGAACGGCGAAAACCCTATTGAATTTGGCGGGACTCGTTAAAAATGGCAAAAATCGCAAAAATCGCAAAAATCGCGAGTCAAACTCGCGTTGACCACGAGTTAAACTCGGTCAACGCGAGTTGACTCGCCCAGATTCGAAACGGAACTTTTTGCCACCGATCAGACTTGCACTCGCGATTAATCGCCGGAATCGGCGATTCCTGTTTCACTGATCAAAATTACTTTTATGAAGACCAAACCTCATTGACATATATTATAAAAATAATATTTCTTTTCTTGAATAAGTAAAAATATCAAAATTTCTTTTATGAGGACCAAACCTAGTTACATTTCCTTCAACATTCCCTCTTAACAAGGGAGGTATTCGTACAACATTACAGGGTGTTTGCCTGTGTTTCAATCTTGAAGAATTCACAATAAGAGAAACTAGATTTGCAATCCATTTGTTATAGCATCATAATAACCAACATTGTTTCCACAGCAAGGCCTTGACTAACAGCTCTATCTCTCAATAGATCAGAGCATAATGTTGGTGAGACCAATGACTTATAGACACCTTAGTCATTGTCTCTCAAGGTACATA
The DNA here is from genome assembly GCA_031772625.1 of Pinus tabuliformis. Taxonomy (NCBI): domain Eukaryota; kingdom Viridiplantae; phylum Streptophyta; class Pinopsida; order Pinales; family Pinaceae; genus Pinus; species Pinus tabuliformis. The sequence continues at coordinate 403,760,994 of CM062807.1, read as the reverse complement.
CCCACCCAGGTGTTCACTGAGTATGACCTTCTAGGACTATTCTTATCTTGGGTTCCCAGCCCTCAAAGAATATTGGTCCTCTTGCCTACTCTTGTCTTGGATGCCCTACACATCCTCAAAGAGTATCGAATGCTAGATGATTACCCAATCCTCCCATTCTTTCTTGTCTATCACTTCCTCTCAATTGAGGAAGACATGCCCAAGTATCCTCTGACAAGGTACTTGTCCAAGTTTCTTTGTAATTGGGAACTTGTTATAACTCCCTCTTAGCTAGGGACTTGTCCATTCATCAGCAACTTCTTCTTCGTGGGTCCTTCAGCTGCTTGATCTTCTTCTTCTTCTTTTTTCGATGTCATGAAGTCTTGGTTCAAACTTCCTTTTGGTAGGGCACCATCCATCGATCACTTTCCTTCCTGGTTTGTCATGTCATTGCTTCCTTTGTGGAAAGTGGTCTTCTTGTCATATATCAGGATCTCTTGTCATCTGGCTACTCCTTTATTATCTTGTCCATGCTTCGGAATACTCTTCTCATGGATGCTTCATTGAACTTGCTTGTTCCCATGCTTCGGTCGAGTAGCCCTTCATGACTTCATCATGTTATTGTTTCAACATTAAGTTTTGTTGGATGGCTTCTTCATCATGACATCTTCGTAGAGTAGAATCAATTATCTGCACCTTTCATATCTCCAAGGCCTTCATAGGTGTCAAGGGTCCTTTGATCTTTTTCTTCCTTTGTCAGAGTTGTCATGCCTTCTTTCGAGAGATGTCTTCAAAGTATCTTTTTCAGATAGTGATTCTTTGTGATCATGGTGTTCTTCACATGCTTGATCTCTTTCTTCATTTGCTTCTTCATGGATAGATAGGTCAACCACCTTCTGCTCCTTGTGAGAGCACTTCTTCATTGCTTGCTTCTAGGACTAGTCAACATTTCTTCTTCACTTGCTTCTTAGTCAACAATCTTATACTCCTTATGTGAGTATTTCCTTTTGTTGACCTTCATTGCATTGTAGTACATGCCTTCGAGCATGTCATTGGTGAAAGAGATTCTTTCATACTTGATCATGTCATAGAACTATTCCCATGACTCAATAATATACATATAATAACATGACTAAACTTTGATCATCTTAGCTTCATTTGGTTGTCCTTGGTGTGGCCCTTCTTGCTTCATCTTAGCTTGCCTGCATATCATCCTTTTCTTGAATCCCATGAATGGGATTCCCAATGAGACATTTGCTTTTGTTTATGAATCTTCTTTTGAAGATTCCATCATAGGATCTTGAAGACCCTTACCCTGCAAATGTTTCTTTCCTTTTGATGATGTAGGTCTTCTAGGATTCTTAATCATGGATCAATTTTCTTTCATTGTGGATGAGGTCCTATTCTAGGTATGCTCCTTCTACATGAATATCTTGAGCTATATCTATCATGCTCCTATATTCTAGAAGATATTTCTAACCATGCATTTTTGTTCTCATTTATAAATGCTCTTTCTACATGAGTATCTAGAACTCTATGTACTTCATGCTTCTAGATTCTAGAAGATGTTTCTAGCCATGCAATTTTATTCTATTCCTACATGCTCCTATCCTACTCAAAACTTTGAAAGAAGACTAAGTAAAGAGTTTGACTTAGTCGTAGTCGAGATCCAGAGGATCTTCCTTCTTTTGCTTCTTTTCTTCTTCTTTCACCTCTTGAGTCATGTGAGCTTCTTCCCTCTTTCTTTTGTTGTTGTTGTCCTTCTTAAGCTTAGGACAATTCCTTTTGTAGTGTCCATATTCTTGGCATCCATAGCATTGGATTTTGGACATATCTTTGTTGATTGTTCTTCGTGGACCAAATTTGCCAAATTTTCCCTTTCTCTTGGCCATGGTAGCAAATGCTTGCTCCTTTGATCCCACATCTTCCTTGGCTTGAGTCTAGTTTCCTTTGTTTTGCATAGAGACCACATTTCACTTAGTGTGGTAACTTCCTTCTTGGCATATATGCTAGATGTGAAGTTGCCCCAATCCTCAGGTAGAGCATTGAGTACTATAGTTGTCATTTCTTTGTCAGACATGACTTCCCCTAGCTCTTGAAGTTGATCTCTCATCTCAAAGATCTTCATGAAGTAGGGAGCTATTCCTTACTTTGATATCTTCATCTTGTACAATTCATTTCTTAGAGATATCACTTCTCCAGCAGTGGTTACTGAGAATAGCTCTACTATTTTATCATAGATTTCTTTTGATGTTTCAAATTTGGAGACATAAGGAATGAGAGAGTCCTTGATAGATTCTATTAGAATCCTTTGAGATCTTGTCTCATCCTTATTATACTTGGCTAAGGCTTGAGTTTGTTCCTTAGCAGGAATAGTAACATTCCCTTTGATGTGTTCTAGGAGTTCATTCTCCTTGAGAAGTAAATCAGCCTGCTTCTTCCATGCAAGAAAGTTATTGGTACCTACCAATTTGTTGCTCTCCTTGCAAAAAGACATTGATGTATATTCATAAGGGGACATATACTTACTTGATAGATTTTTAGATGTAGTGGATTTGCTTTCTCCTTGAAGACTTAATGGCTTGCCTTCCTAGGATCTTGATGTTCTTCAAGTTGCCTTCTCCAAGTGGACTTGCTTGATGATGAGATTTGCTTGATGACTTGTAGATGATGTAGGTCCCTCTTTGATCTGCTCTTCTTTGTAGTTGCCTTCATGTAAGGCTCTTCTTGTTGCTTTGTAGTCAGATGGTAGGCCTTCTTGTCCTTGAAGTGATTGAGAATTCTTGGCTTGATGCTTCAACTTTGTAGATGCCCTTCCTTGATGAGTCACCTTATGAGTGTTCTTGAGATGCCCTCTCCTTGATGTGTCACCTTAGCTCCGATACCATGTTAAAGAATCAAGGGCAATCCTATGTAGTGTGATTCTTCTTTGACTTGACAACAATTTGTGGAGTCTCTTTACTGTTTCTTGTTAGCTTAATATTCTTCTTATTATTAATGCATGTATGTATACTTCATCAAACTGCTACCAAAACCATAAGAACAAGAACACAAGATGTTGGCTCTCTGCCAGGGCCAAAACCTCTCTTCTCTTGAGAGGAAAACCCTTTAGTAAGTTTCTCTTATTGAAGCTTCTTATTGATCACTGCCAAACCCTAGACCCTTGACAAGAATATCCTCCAAGCACAATTCAAGTCCTTCCTTCTTCCTGCACTTTGTTTCCCGACACTTCGTCCTCCTACTTCTTTCAGCAACTGGTGATAGACCTTGTTATGCTTAGTTCTAGAAGAGATATTTTTCCTTGATCCTTAGTGAACTCTTTCACATAAGATGATGCCTTCCTTCTCTTAACCAAATGAGCTTCTTCCTTGAGATGTAAGTACAGACTTAGTATGACTGTCCTGTAGCCCTAATTCCTCGCACATGTGGTGGTTTGCTTGATGTTGTAGGCTCTTTTCTCCTTCGCTTGAGTGCCCTTCTTCTTCGCTTGATTGGGAGGCCTTATAGGCCTAGTTTACTAGCCCCAAATGGTGAGGTATATCAGCTGTGAGTTGCTGTTGTCATAACCGCAGAGACAATCCTCCTTTTCTCGCACATGTGGCTGTAGCTTGCCCTAGAAACAATCTTCTTAAGCTCGGTTGTATACCCTTCTTCTTCGCTGCACTTGGAGATCCTTTCTTGTCCTTCGTTCACCCTTTTCTTCACTAATTTCAAAGATATGAGTGTGTTCTATTTAGAGGAGTGGACAGCCTCTATATATAGAGGATTGTCCCTCCTTTAGGCCAACTTGAGGCCAACTAGAGGACAGTAGGCCGACTTGACATATTTAATCATCATTTTGCTGCTTGAAGGATGTCATTGCAAGGAGGAGACTTTGACTTTGCTTGGAGGTATTCCTTTTGACTCTAATACAATTATATACATGGTGTAACATGCCCTTAAGGTCTTCATTATTTTCTTTTGACTCCTTGACTCACCTATAGCACTCAACATGTGCTAGACCTATTTCAATGAGCAAGAAACTCATTGACATATATTATAAAAATAATATTTCTTTTCTTGAATAAGTACAAATATCAAAAGTACATTTATGAAGACCGAACCTAGTTACATTTCCTTCAACACAAGACACCCAGAGAACTCAACAGGCAATGTTGAGTGAGTGTCGATTGGATGAGGACCCTGATCACACACCAAAAATGGTGGAGTGAGGTCTTGGACCTTGATCACACACCAAACATGGTGGAGTGAGGTCCTTCAGCATCTGGACCCTGATCACACACTAGAAGGGTGGAGTGAGGTCCTGGACCCTGATCACACACCAGGTAGGGTGGAGTGAGATCTGGTTCATGTTGAAAAATGTGTAACTAGGTTCAGTCTTCATAAATATGAAATGTACTTTTGATTTTTGTAAATTGTAAAATGAAAGAAAATTATTATAATTATTATTATTTCTGGAGCATGGGTTTCATACTCAAGGCCTTTTAATTTATAGGTCAATCACCCATTGAGTGCTTCTAGGGTTTGTCCTAGTTCAATAAGTCAAAAGAGTCATTGGCATAAGTTGATGACCCCTTCAGGCACATTGTTACTTGTAAAGAAAATTATTTTTGTCCTTAGAAGTGTCAAAATACCCTCCAAGATCAAGTCAGCCTAATTTGAGGAGCCACGTCCACCTTTAAGAAGCCTATATAAAGGAGGAAACTCGACCTCCTTGGAGCATATTCATCTCTCACTCATTCAAGCAAAGTTAGAAGAGGAAGAAGGCAGCGAAAAAGGACGAGGACGACGAAGTCTTGATTTTGGGCTATTTCTCTCTCACACGTGAGAAGGAAGGATAGAGTTTCTACAACAGATCTAGGGTTTTCCTCTACAAGTTCGATCTTGAAGAAGAGAAGGCAAGAAGGTCAAGCGAAGGTCACAAGAAGCCATCCTCAAGCTCCAGAAGTCAGAGAAATCCAAGCGAAGGTCTAAGGAAGTCCTGGGAGGCTAAAAAGAAGCTCACATGTGTGGAAGTAGCAACTACTAGAGGATCCAAAATTTTAGGTCTACAGTGGAGGCCGAAATTCTACAGTTGGAGGTCGAAGTTGTGCTACTGGAAGAGATTTGACTAGGTTTGACTTGGACAAGGAAAGCACATCATCCGGAAAGGTTGGACTTGGTCTTAGAGGGTATTGGTCTTAGTCTAAAGGTCTTGGAATTTGTCAATAAAGAATCTACGAGGAAGAGAAGAGATTTCCAGGTTTTCCTCTCAAGTGGAGAGGAGAGGTTTTAGCCCTGGCTTGCATCCTATATTTTGTGTTCTTATTCTTGTTATTTTTGGTAGTTTTTTGATGATACACATACATAATAATAATAAGAGAAGCTAATAAGTAAGATAAGTAAAAAGACATCATAAGTAGCTATCAAAGAAAAGAGAACTCACTCTAATCATTGCCCTTTAGATTTCTCAACATGGTATCAAAGCTAAGGTCGGCTAAGAGCATTATGAAGATCTCTACTATATTGAAGAAGTTTCTCAAGAAGTGTTCAAAGATAGCAAGCCATCTCAAGAAAGGTATCAAGGAAGCATGGAATCTTCTATTTACTCCAAAGAAGGAAGTGACCAAGACAAAGGATGAAGGACTCTTCTCAGCACTCACTGGCACATTTCAAGATGAGAACATTTGGGTGATCGATAGTGGTGCATCAAGACACATGATTGGTCATCACAAGCAACTAAAGACATTGTCAAAAGGAAAATATTCTTACTCCGTAGAACTTGGAGATAATAAGAGCTACCCCGTAAGAGGAATTGGATCAACCTCGATACAACTAGAGAATGGAGGCAATATTCATCTCAACAACATCCTATTTGTTCCAAGTTTGCATAAGAATTTACTCTCCATTTCAAGTCTAGAAGATAAAGGTGATAGAGTGGCTTTCATTGATAGACAAGTCATAGTATGGAGTCAAAACTCCAACATAGAAAATGCTAGAGTGATTGGCATTCGTGAAGGAAGACTTTACAGGTTGATAAAGCCCTAGTTCGCATTGAAACCATGTGAGCTTTGGCATAGAAGATTTGGTCATCTCCATTTCAAAATCCTTCCAACTCTAAGTTCAATAGTAGATGGAATCCCCGAACTAAAAGAAGATCACGAAGGAGTATGCAAAGGATGTGCATTGGGTAAGAACACCAAGAGACCATTTGGAAGCAATGCTTCACGGTCAAAAGAAATCTTGGATCTTATTCATTCTAATGTTTGTGGTCCTATGACTCCTCAATCACTTGGAGGTCATCTATATTATGTCACATTTATAGATGATCATTCAAGGAAGACTTGGGTTTACTTAATGAAATCCAAGGATGAAGTATTTACAAAATTTCAAGAATTCAAAGCTGAAGTAGAGAACCTTACAAAAAGAAGAATCAAGATATTAAGATCTAATAATGGAGGAGAATATACATCCAAGGAAATCATAGCTTTTTGTAAGGAGTCTGGGATTAAGCCGATAGTCCCATATAATCCCAAACAAAATAGAGTTGCAGAACGAAAGAACCGATCCATTGAAGAAAGTGTAAAAGCAATGTTACATGATCAAGACTTACCAAAATTTCTATGGGGTGAAGCTACAAAGACAACTGTATACATACAAAATCGAAGTCCCCACAGGTCACTAGATAACAAAACTCTTGAAGAAGTATTCACTGGGAAGAAACCTACTATAGATCATCTCCGAATTTTTGGTTGTCCTGTCTATATTCATATACCTAAGGAAAAAAAATAAGTTGGATCCATCAAGCATGAAGGGAACATTTGTTGGCTATAGTAACTCCTCTAAGGCCTATAGGATCTACATAAAGGAAGGACACCGAATAAATGCCAGTAAGATTGATATTTGACGAAAGTATTGCATTCAAGAAATCAAAGGATCTCCCTATGGACTCTGATGATGAAGAACTTCCAGTATTTGAAGAAGAAGTTATTAGGGAAGAAGAAGAATCAAATCATGAAGATGAAGGTCCCAGTGAACCTATACAACCTGTGGTTATCCCCAAAACTAGAAAGAGACCTAACTAGTTGAAGTCTACACTACTTGATGCAAAAGGTCATGGAGCAGCTCAAGGCACATTCAGGGAGAGCAAGAAGCCCAAACGATACTCTGGGTATGCAACCTACATGACAAAACTAATAGAAGCAGAGCCATCCACTTTCGAAGAAGTTGTCAATCACCAAGAATGGAAGGATGCCATGAATGAAGAATATCAATCTATAATGAAGAATGGAGTTTGGGAGATCGTACCTAGGCCTGAAGACAAATTTGTGGTAACTTCCAAATGGATCTACAAGATCAAACATGCAGCAGATGGAAGTATTGATAAATATAAGGCAAGATTTGTGGCTAGGGGCTTCTCTCAACAGGAAGGCATCAACTATGAAGAGACATTTGCTCCGACAGCAAGGTATACAACTATACATTCGTTGGTCTCTTTGGTAGCATCAATGGGATGGAGCATCCACCAAATGGATGTCAAGACTACATTCCTGAATGGCACAATTGATGAGGAAGTCTATATAGAACAACCCTTGGGATTTGAAGTTAAAGATAGAAAGGCATATGTGTGCAGATTGAAGAAGGCATTATATGGCCTCAAGCAAGCACCAAGGGCATGGTATGCTAGGATGGATGCATACCTTCAGAGATTAGGCTTCAGAGTTCTATTAATCCAAACCTTTATATTAAGGTGGTGAAGGGAGAGTCAGTAATCATTCTTCTATATGTGGATGACCTTCTCTTGACAGGTGTGGAAGGTCGAATTGAAGAATGTAAGAAGCAACTAGCAGCAGAATTTGACATGAAGGATCTAGGGTTGATGCACTACTATTTGGGACTAGAAATTTGGCAAGGACCTGATGAGATCTATCTAGGTCAAGGAAAGTATGTGAACAATATGTTGAAGAAGTTTGACATGATGGATTGCAAACCAATGACAACCCCGATGATCACAAATTTGAAAAGACTAAGGAGTTCTGAATCGAGCCTTATGGATCCTTCCAAGTATAGACAATTGATTGGCTCCCTGATGTACTTGGTGAATACTCGACCAGACATATGCTTTGCAGTAAATGTTCTCAGTCAATTCCAAGTGGAGCCGAAGCATGATCATTGGATAGCAGCAAAACATATTCTGAGATATCTGCAAGGAACCATCCACTACTTCCTAAAATACGATAGGAGGAATGATGTCCACTTGATTGGATATATAGATTCTGACTGGGGAGGCAGTGAACAAGATGGAAGGAGCACTACAAGAGGATGTTTCAATTTGGGATCCTCCATGATCTCATGGATGAGCAGAAAGCAAGATACAGTTTCTTTGAGTAGTGCTGAGGCAAAGTATATTGCAGCCTGTGAAGTAAGCAAAGAAGCGGTCTGGTTGAGGAAGTTGTTATCTAACCTATTTGAAGGACCAATGGACCCTACAGTGATACATTGTGATAACACCAGTTGTATTCAATTGTCTGAAGACCCAGTGTTTCATGGAAAGACAAAGCATATCAACAAGTATCACTACATTCGGAAGCTAGTACAAGATGGTGTGTTGCAGCTACAATATATCTCCACCGATGAGCAGGTAATTGACATATTGACAAAATCTCTTCCTAATAAGAAGCTTGTATATTTGAGAAACAAGCTTAGTTTGGTTTATGTATCCTCCCTAGTTGAGAGGGAGAGTCTAGAGATAGGCACATCATTATTGTCTTCACTTGGGAAGACAGAATGGAGGATTGGGTAAGCATTTGGCATCTGATACTCTTTGAGGATGAGGTAGGGCATCCAAGATAAGAGTAGTCGTGGACCGATATTCTTTGAGGACTAGTTATCCAAGATAAGAATAGTCCAAGGAAGGTCATACTCTGTGAACACCTGGGTGGGGTATGTACCTTGAGAGACAATGATGATGGTGTCTATAAATCATTGGTCTCGCCAGCATTGTGCTCTGATCTTGTGGAGAGATAGAGTTGTTAGTCAAGGCCTTGCTATATGACAATGTTGGTTGTTATGATGCTAAACAGATGGGTTACCAATCTGACTCTTCTTATGAGATCTCTTCAGATTGAGAATGTCCATGTACCATTTATGAATACCTCCCTAGTTAAGAGGGAGTGTTGAAAAATGTGTAACTAGGTTCGATCTTCATAAATATGAAATGTACTTTTGATTCTTGTAAATTGTAAAATGAAAGAAAATTATTATTATTATCATTATTATTATTATTATTGTTATTGTTATTATTATTTTTGGAACATGGGTTTCATGCTCAAAGTCTTTTATTTTATAGGTCAAGCACACATTGAGTGCTTCTAGGGTTTGTTGTAGGTCAAGAAGTTAAAAGTGTCATTGTCATAAGTTGCAAACCCCTTCGAGCACATTGTAACTTGTAAAGAAAATTATTTTTGTCCTTAAAAGTGTCAAAATACCCTCCAAGATCAAGTCGGCCTGGCAGCTAGCAAAGTCAACGTAATTTGAGGAGCCACATCCACCTTTGAGAAGCCTATATAAAGGAGGAAACTCGACCTCCTTGGAGCACATTCATCTCTCACTCATTCAAGCGAAGGAAGAAGAGGAAGAAGGCAACGAAGAAGGAAGAGGACGAAGAAGACTTGGTTTTGGGCTATTTCTCTCTCACACGTGCGAAGGAAGGCTAGGGTTTCTGCAGCAAATCTAGGGTTTTCCTCTACAAGTTTGATCTTGAAGAAAAGAAGGCAAGAAGGTCAAGCGAAGGTCACAAGAAGCCATCCTCAAGCTCCAAAATTCAGAGAAAGACAAGCAAAGGTCTAAGGTGTTGGAAAATCGGAAAGGCAGAAAGATTTTCCTATATAGATAATTACTTGTGATTCTTTTATCTTTATGTTCTTCTTTTATCTTTTAATTCATCAAGAAATTACCAAAAAAATAGCACAAGGACAACAGATGTAGGCGGATAGCCATGGCGAAACCCATATCTAGGGGAAAACCCAGTCAACAATTCTTCCTTCAATAGTTTCTCGCAATGTTGTGAAAAGCGCGAGCAGGATTAAATCGGCGCGGGGAACGAATTGGAAAAAATCGGAAAAATCGGGAAAAAATCGGAAAAAAGCGGGAAAAAATCGTTTGGTACAAACATATTCAATTTTTTTCTTTTTTTTTCAATTTTTTTAATATCTAAACCATCTACAACATAAAATAAATACATTGACACATAAATATGATAAAAAAATTAATATATAAGATGTTTAATATCATTTCTAGCGCTAAAATCACACATAACATTGAATCATGTCCTGAATAGTAAGTCCTGACTCCTGAGTCTCAACTCAGCCTCAAAATATCAACAAAAAATATGATAATGTATGTCATCATGTCATAATGTCATATACAATAAAATGAGGTCTAATCCTATTGATTTTCTCTGCCCCTTTTGCGAGAAAATGCCACAGCTTTCCCTTTCCCTCTAGATGTAGATGCTGGTGCCTGTGCTGGTGGAGATGGCAGTGGAGTCTGATGTGCTCTAGAAGCTGAAGAACTAGAAGTAGGAGCTATAGGAGGTAGACCACGTCCTCTACTGGTGGCAGGGGTAGCCCGAGCAGGTGGTGTCACCTGGAAACATTACAATCTCCCAATCCTGAAATCTTGAAAAACTGATAAGTCTGCTGGATTTTAAATGAAATCTAAAATTCTACTTTCTCCATATGAAATCCAATGAGGCTGGAACCACTCTCAAACATCCTGAGTCATTTCATGGTAATGTTAAAAATTTAAGTAAAAGGATGAAAATGAAGATTAAGGAGAATGTCACTTTTACTTTAAGAATTTAACATTACCATGAATAGCATATCCATACTAGGGCCTAGACTTGATCATTAAGTTGCCCCACTCAAAAATGATTTGTTTCTTTCAAAAAAATTGCATGAAAAAACCCAAATGACCAAATGAAAAACCAAAAAAAAAATTATAAAATCGTGTTGTCCCGGCAACCCCGCGCTTTTTTCGGAAAAAATCAGCAAAAAAAAATAGCCGATTTTTTCGTGTAAAAAGCGCGATTAAATCGGCGCGGGGAAAAAAGCGCGATTTTTTCAAAAAATCACAACACAACACTTTCTCGAGATAATCCAAGACTCTTGACCTAGACAAAGACTTCCTCCACACCAAGTCAGCCCTCAATCCTTCTTGCAGATGATAACTCTTCAAAAGCAACTTCGACCTAGCAGCATCAACTTGCAGTAGCAGCTTCGACCCAGTAGCAGCAGCAGCAGCAACTTCAACTAGACAAAGAAAACTTCGATCTCCCTAGATACTCCTCAGAAGTGAGAGATAGATGGCCCAAAATTTCGATCTTGGTGTCTTCTATCTTCCTCCAAAATCTCGCACTCCTTTCCAACTTCTTTCCAGCTCTTTTCCAACTTTGCACTTCCCAGCTTCCAGCTTCAGGATATCGAACTATATGAGAGAGAGTGAATTGCTCCAAATGAATTCGAACTGCCTTGTATATATAGCCTTCCAGTGAGGTTGAATTACCCTTCTTGAGGCCGACTTGATCTTCTTGAGGCCGACTCGATATGGAGCTGACAAAATTCATTTTTGACTCAAAAATAATTATTTTTACATGATTCAAAAGCCCAAGAAAGGTCTCTTTTAATGGACAATGACTCTAATGACTCATAATAAATCCTAGAAGTCCTCAACGGGGACATTGACCTAAAAAAAATAACCCAAGCATGAAACCCATGCTTTAATAAGTCATAATAATAATAATAATATAAATATCTTCTTCATTCTTTTAATAAATACATTTCATTGTGACTCAAGTACATTTCTGAAGACCGAACCTAGTTACATTTTTCAACACTCCCTCTTAACTAGGGAGGTATTCATAATAACATATACAAGTACAAGGAAGATATCAAACCATATCAACTATGAATAGTTTAGGCACCGCAATGCCATGGACTAGATTCCTAACCAGGGCAATCTATCCAAGGTCCTCCAACATTTTAGGCACTCACAATGCCATGGACTAGATTCCTAACAACGATAACTATCCAGGTGGGACTAAGATGGACTAAAACTTCTAGCCTCTCTAGGTACCATCAGGGTTACTTGCTAACCATCAACCCAGGGATCTAGGTGTGTATCCGAGGCCAGAGCTCTATGACCAATGCTGCCCTCCCTACTTCGGGAACTAGACATCAACACATAGGTGTCAGCAAGATGTCCTCCCAGGCAATGTGTCTCACACACAAAGCCTCAAATTTCTCGATTATTCCAATTGGTAACAAATCCTTCCCGATCAAACAGATTGGTAACAAATCTCTCTCGTGTAACTTGCATGCTATCAAACCTCAGAGAGATTTACCTATACAAACACAACCCCAATCAATAACAAACTTTCAAATGTACATAAGTAAACATAAACCTCTGGGGTCTTCCAAACAACTGATGTTGCTTCTCAATTTATCATAGTAGGACTTCCAAACGAATCTTGACAGAAGATTCCTTAATCATACATCTTCCTTTCCTACTTCACATGCAGCAACATATTCTACAAACAGATCCTACTTTTCTTATCTCAGCAACTCCTCAAAATGCATTCTCCAATTTTCTTCTTTCAAGGTGTCCATCATGACTATAATATGCCCTCCCTCTTAACTAGGGACTTGTTTCCATGAAGACAAGAGTGATGTGTCCTTCTCTCACTCATGGCCTTCACTAAGACTTACAGTTGTTAGTCCTGGTCTAGTGCATGACACATGAAGTAGAGAACCATATCCATCACTCCCTCTTAACTAGGGAGGATCTAATCATTCCTATACAAGGAATATACCCAAGCTCCCTCTTAACCTAGGGAGATCAACTTCTTTTCTATGACATCGGAGAATCTTTCATGGCTTCCATCCTTCTCATCAGAGTTATCATGACCATCATCATCCATATAACTTTCTTCATCATGCTTATCAAATGAACATCTTCACCATCTTGAAGATTATGTACCTGCACAACTTAGATAGCAAGTACAACCAAATCTATAGAAGCATGAAGTTAACCATATCATAATCATATAATAATGGAAGCATTCGACATTAGACATCAAACACCTAAATTTAGTTAGGTTCACCAACAACAAGAAACACATACTTTTATACTTCAACTATATGCTAGGGTTTTTGTCATAAACCCTAGATTTCATCATCAAGACTTTGAGCACCTCAATCAAGAGAACAACCTTCATTAGATCTAAGGCTTCAATATTTCTTCCAAAGGTATGACACACAAAATATTGCAAACCCTAGAAGCAATTCAAACAAATATAGTTCAACAATGCATCTAACAACTTTATAACTCATATGTTAGACTTTCACTAGGATTTAGTGCAAGATCCTAGATTTCATACATGAGCCATTAAGCTTCAAAAATCAAACATCAATCAGAGCTCAATTTTAGATTTCAACAATATTTCATAAATCTCATATTATCACACTAGACATCACATATTTAGAGAATTGAGCTTCTACTAAGGTTTAGTTACAAAACCCTAGAATTCACAAATATTATCATCCTAGAGAATCAAACTTCGACTAGGGCTTAGTTCCAAACCCTAGGACTCATGACCATCAACAATTAGGTCAACACATATATCTAGGATTCCATCATCATGCACAAGTATATCATAACATGTGTTAGTCAAACCCAATGACACAAATAAAAGTTAGACATATAACAAACTTGATCAGACTAGGGTTTCGATCGGACAAACACACATATACCTAGGATTTCATTCCTAGGACATTATCTAAAATAAGGGTCTTCTACCAAACCCTAATGATCTAGGGTTTCAATACAAAACATAGCAAACCCTAATTTATCAATACTTCAAAGGTTTGGGATTTCAGTTATCACCATTCAACCCTAACAAGTTAGGGTTTTCATAACCATACTAAAACCCAAACATGACATCAAACATCAAGAATAGCATTTTCTTAAACTGCACTAATAACCCAAGTAAGCTAGGGTTCCACACATTATCATTGATATACCCTTAAGTTAGGGTTTTTACAAAGAACCTTTCTAGGGCTCCACAAGAATAATCAAAGATGCGAGGAACGTAGATTTATCTAATGATGAATCACCCAATCAAGAATCTTTATGATTCAAGAGTGCTAGACACAATAATGTTAATAATGTAGAATAGATTACCAAAAAGAATGAATATACCTTTATCATGAAGAGAACAAAGCTTATGGTCTAAGGCATACCTTTGTTTCTTAACAAACCTTGTAATCCCAATGCTTTGTCTTGTGAGGCCTTCTTTCATAATCCTTGAGTATTCAATAAGCCTTTCCTAAACAAGGAAAATATGAATAGAAATGTGATTAGTATTTAATATAAACAAACTTAGATAAGTAAGGGAAACCAAATATAAAAGATAATACAAGGAGTAAGATACTTATCTTTGGAAAGTGGTGAGGGCTCCCTCTTAATCCAAACTTGAGGGATACATAAGGGATAGAGTCCCTAACAAATAGGTATTTGGCTTCATATCCTTCCATATTGTTCTTTGTTTTGGTGAAACTTCTTCGACAAAGTTTTCTTGATTTTTATTCCCTAGATTCTTAGGACAATCCCTTTTATAGTGACCCATCTTGTGACAATTGTAGCAATGACCCTTTGGAATTCTTGAAGGTTCCTTTCTTCTTGTGATGAGCAGAACAGTCATTCGAGATTTTCTCTTCTTCACTCTCCTTGTTGATTACTAAAGATATTATGACTCCTTCTTGATTGCATGCATTCCATCCACTATTAGGCTCATGGCCAAATCTTTGTTTCTCTAAACTTTGCTTTCTTTGCCTCACTTGATTCATCTGTAGGCTTCTTTACTTTTCCTTTGACTAGATCCAAAAATTATTCTTTTCAAGGATTAGATCTATCCTCTTTTTTCATGACCTGTAATTTGATGCTCCTTCTAATTTGTTCTCTCCCTTTATGGAGTTAGACATTATCCTTGAAGGTAGTAAACTTCTTTCCTTGTAAGGTCTCCTTATATGATCCCTTGCTCAACTTCTTGAGATTCCTTAGTCTTCTTTCAATAGATCTTCAACCTGCCTTTTTCTTTCTTCTTCACCTTAGCTCTGATACCATGTTAGAAAATCGAAAAGGCAGAAAGATTTTCTTATATAGATAATTACTTGTGATTATTTTATCTTTATGTTCTTCTTTTAGCTTTTAGTTCATCAAGCAATTACCAGAACAATACCACAAGGGCAACAGATGTAGGCGGATAGCCAAGGAAAAACCCATATCTAGGGGAAAACCCAGTCAACAATTCTTCCTTCAATAGTTTCTCGAGATAATCCAAGACTCTTGACCTAGACAAAGACTTCCTCCACACCAAGTCAGCCCTCAATCCTTCTTGCAAATGGTAACTCTTCAAAAGCAACTTCAACCTAGCAGCATCAACTTGCACTAGCAGCTTCGACCTAGTAGCAGCAGCAGCGGCAGCTTCAACTAGACAAAGAAAACTTCACTCTCCCTAGATACTCCTCAGAAGTGATAATCAATGAATGAATTGAATTGATTCATGAGCAAAATGAAGCTCAATAATAATACAGAGATATTTAGAGTGATAGAAACATCAAGTTTCTATTAGGAAATAGAACAACCAGTTTCATCTAAGAAACTGCTAAAAAGATAAAAATAGCAACAGCTAATAAGAATGAGCATTAAACACTAAATAGTATTATTCTAATACCCTCCCTTAATGCTCAATCTATTTAGTATTTACAACACCAATAGACCCTCTGAATTTTACAAACTTATCAGGACCAAGAGGCTTGGTGAAGATGTCTGCGGGCTGCTCCGTTGTGGGAACATATCGCAACTGAACGGATCCATCTTCAACAAGCTGGCGAATGTAGTGGCAATGGGTTTCGACATGCTTTGTTCGTTCATGAAAAACTGGATTCTTGGCAAGTTTGAGCACTCCCTGATTATCACAAAACAAGGGAGTAGGACCTGTCTGGGAAACATGCATATCCGCAAGCATATGTCGAAGCCAAACTGCCTTACAGGATGCCTTAACTGCTCCTCGATACTCTGCTTCTGTTGAGGAGAGAGCCACTGCCTACTGCTTCTTACTAGTCCAAGTGACAGCACCAGATCCTAGACTAAACACATACCCAGTTGTAGATTTACAGTCATCAACCGAACTGGCCCAGTCAGAATCTGTGTAACCACTGAGTATAGGATCGGAACTTCGAGTGTATAGGAGTCCATAATTAGGAGTGCCACGCACATATCGTAGCACACGCTTTGCTGCTATCCAATGACCTAGATATACTTTTTTATATGTATTCTAAGCACCTTTCAGTTTAGTAGGGTGCAAGTGGCTAGGATCGTCCAGAGAAAAGCTAAAGGAGGGGAAACCCAGCTGAACTTGCTCCTAAATATCAATATTGATAGACTGTAGTAGTGAAGAAGCCTATGAAAACAAATACCACCTTCGCCCTGAGAGGAGGTCCATGGAGGAAATCTTATCTGGTGAATAGAGAGCCAAACAGGGGTTTCTCGTCCCGCAACTAAATAACCCAGGGTGCGTGCATATCCGCTGACATGAAGCGGGAAATGTAGCTCACTGCAAAACTGATGTCGGGTCTAGTGGCAGTAAGGTAGATGACGCTGCCTACTAATTGCCTGAATAAAGTTCATCCACAAGGGGGGAGGATGACTGAGCTGAAAGTTTGAGCCCTGGTTCCATAGGAGTCGTGGTTGGTTTGCAATCCTACATTCTGAACCTTTCCACAAGATTTTTGGCATACTTGGACTGAGAGAGAAAGATGTTGTTCTCAGTCTTCCAGACTTCAACCCCCAGACAGTAATGAAAGATGTTGTTCTCAGTCTGGCGAAGTTCCTTGCGTTAAAGCTTAAGCCCTTAGTCGGTCATACGGAGTCCTTCATAAAGGACTCTGCTTCCTTTATTGAAGAACTCAAGGACATTAAGCTTGAACCTGGGGACATTCTTGTTAGTTTTAATGTTGTCTCCCTGTTCACTTGCATCCCTATTAATGAGGCCATGGAGGTGATCAACTGCCTAACAGATCCTGACACGGCCAGGTTGGTTGAGATCTGTCTCACCTCCACCTTCTTCAGTTTTGAGGGAGAGTTCTTCAAGAAAACCTGTGGGGTTGCGATGGGCTCCCCCCTTTCCCCTGTCGTTGCTAATCTATTTATGGAGGATTTTGAGTCCGAGGCTCTGAACTCTTCCCGGCTTTTGCCAAAGCTGTGGAAAAGGTATGTGGATGACACCAATGTCATCTGGTCTCATGGCCAGGTTGAGCTTGATCTCTTCTTTGATCATCTCAACAATCAATCCTCAACCATTAAGTTCACTAAAGAGCAGGAAGTTGATGGATGCCTTCCATTCCTTGATATTCCTATTTCTAAGAATACGAATGGTTTCCTCGCCCATCAAGTTTTTCGGAAGAAAACTCATATGGAGCAGTATCTTCATGCCAGTACCCACCATTTCCCGGCTCAAAAGATGGGTGTTCTCAATACCCTTGCTACTCGGGCCCTAAGGATCTCAGACAAGAAGAGCTTTGAGAAAGAAAAATCCCATCTGCTTGATGTCTTTGTTGAGAATGGTTATAGTAGATACATGGGTGAGAAGGCTTTCCTTAAAGCTTCCAAGAATTCTCTGACTAAAAGGGAACCAAAGGAACGAATTCCAGGTGTCCATATTCCGTATGTTCAGGGGGTCACTGATAGAATTGGAAGGATTCTCAGGAAGCATAGTATCCCTGTGACTTTTAGGCCCTTGAACACCATTCGTATGTCCCTCAGATCGGTGAAGGATCCTATCGACCCTAAGGATATGAAAGGTGTTTATATGATCCCTTGTTCCTGTGGGACCCCCTACATTGGGGAGACTGGTCGCTCCATTAATCAAAGGATTAGCGAGCATGTAGCGGACCTTAAGCATAGGAGAGCTAAGTCTTCCGCTTTAGCTGAACATGCTGAGAAAACCAATCATCATGTTTGTATTGAGGAGGCTAGTGTTATTGCTAAGGTTTCGCATTTCCATCATCGTAAATTTAGGGAAGCGCTTGAGATTGAAAAGAGGCCAAGCAATCTCAATAGGGAGGATGGCTGGAAAATCAGTAGGTGTTGGGTCCCAGCACTCCCTTCCTAGTCGTTTTTCCGCCCTCCTCCTTGGTTTTTTTTTTTTTTACTCATTTATTTATTTATTTATTATTATTATTATTATTATGATTATTATTTTACTTTTATTTTATTTTTATTTTTATTTTTATTTTTATTTATTTATTTATTTATTTATCTTATTTTATTTTATTTTATTTTTTATTTTTATTTTTTTATTTTTTTTTAGAGTGTTAATTTTCTCATTTCTTTTAACTTATAGGTCCTTTGGTACTAACTTTCTTTTAATTTTATAAATATTCCCCCCTTTACAAATATTTATATATATATATTTTATTATAAGGTCCTTTACATAACTAATTTTCCAATTAAATTCTAATCAACTTATACTTTTTAAATATTTTTCTAACTAACCTAGCATCCTTTTGATATTATTTTATTTTATTCTGATATTATAATGCCCTTTATATAACTAATTAACTTATAATAATTCTTTTAAGTAAAATTATTTTATATTTATTCATATATTATAAGGTCCTTTATTTAACTAGATTTCCTTTAAATACTAATTAACTTGTAATTTTAAGGTCGTGGAGGCGGCGTAGTGGTAAAGTCGGCCTCGTCATGACGGACCGGTCTTGTGTTCGATCCCGAGCAAGGTCATACCTCGTCGTGCGAGTAGTTAGTCTAAACCGGGCCAAGCCCACTACCTTTTGATTACTGGGGAGAGCTAGGGTTCTAAGGTAGAAACCCTGACGTCGCCGACAGCACAGAGCTACGCGCTCAGGCTCTGCACGGGATTCTCCGCAGCGTGACAGCGCTGAAGGGGATCAGAGAAGATCAATGGCGACGACACAGGGGGGGGCATCAAAGCCCTCCCCCTCACTGCACAACCCAGAGCCTGAGGTCATCTTTGGATCAGTAGATCCGGACATTCTCAGCAAAGGGAAAAAGCAACAAGGAAATGTCAATGAGCCACCAGAAGAACAAGAAACTCAGGGGATCAACCCGACGGTCACTTCCTCTACCTGTCGACCTGTAGCTAAAGAAAGGCCGCGAATAGAACTGCCTGGAGATAAGATCGACAGAAGGATAGAATTTATGAAAGATCACGCTATCATTGGAAAATTCATAGGGTTTTGGCCGACTAAGAGAGCCTTAAATGGCTGGATTGCGGCAAAATGGAAACCTAAGGGAGATATCACTCTCCAGCTTGGACCGAAGGGCTTTTTTACCGCCATCTTTTTCTGCCTGGAGGACAAATACAGAATCCTAGGGGGAGGACCGTACTTCTTCAACTCGGCAGGTCTCTACATGAGAGAATGGATACCCAGATTCAACCCTGACAAGGAAGATCTCACATGGGCAACAGTATGGATCCGTTTATACTCACTCCCTGATGAATACTGGGAAGAAGACTGTCTGAAGCGCATAGGAAACGGAGTGGGAGAATACATCAGGGCAGCAGAAGAAACCAAATCCAGGAAGTATATCTCCTATGCAAGAATATGTGTCTTTATCCGTCAAATGAAGCTTTACCAGAGTCTGTTACCCTTGCCCATCGAGATGAGGAGTGGATCCAGCCTCTTGACTATGAGCATGTGCCTTTCAGGTGCAGAAGATGCCATGCGCTGGGACATCTGTTTAGAGATTGCCCTCTCAATATCAAAGCCCACTCCTCTGATCCTTCTGAATCCCCACCTCAGGATGGCTTCACCAAAGTCTTCAGTCGGAAGCGCTCGCACAAAAAGCATCAGAATGGATCCAAACCCCAGTCCACCAATACCCATCATCCCGCTTCCAAGAATAGCTTTGACATTTTAGGCGATTTCACAGAAGATCAGCCTCTTGACTCTGATAATATCCATGCACGCCCTTCCACTTCCACCCAACCCCCCCCTTCCAGCCCCCCCCCCCCCTTGTCTAAGACTCCCATGAACATCCCTACTATCCTTAGAAGGAGTCCGAATGGTTCGGAGGCGAGCCCCAAGGAAATGAAGATGGATGGGACGATAATCCCCCCGCAGGATACAGAGACCAATCAAGAGGAAACCAGTCAAGTACAAAATATGCAGGAAGAGCCAGAGAGCATTGATCTGCATGGTTTGGACATTATAGAACTGGAATTAGCTTGCAAGAAAAAAGCATATGAATCCATCTCTGAGACAGATCTAGAAAAGTTGGAAGAGGTCATCTCCAGAGCTTACCACCAAAACCAACTCGGTATACAACCTGGTAGCACTTGGGATAGCAGCATGCGTCCAAAGGACTCCAAAAAAAGAGGGCGGAAGACAGATCTCCAGAGAACAATAGAGGTTGGAAAAATCCTGGTGGATTCCGGTAGATATGCAAAGCTGACGAAGTATTACAGTCCTGCCCATACTAGTTGAACCATGAAGCTTGTATCCTGGAATTTAAGAGGGCTTAATAGCCCAGGAAACTTAGGATGTTGAAAAACATGATCAAGATGGAAAAACCGCAGATGTGTTTCCTCCAGGAAACCAAATGCAATAGTACTACGCTGGGCCGCATACTCTCAAAAGCCTGGCCAGGATGCAGATCGGTTGCTGTAGATGCCACGGGAGCTTCTGGTGGGCTTGCAATAGCATGGAACACCCAAGCTGTTTCACTCACAGATTTCCACGCCTCCCATCACCTAATACAGGCTACCTTTCACATTCTAGGCACCAACATTCATGGCAACCTATCCAATGTCTATTTTCCGCAGGATTCGGGAAGTAAAAGTGCGCTCCTTGATACCATTGAAGCACTAAGCATAAATAGGCAGCATCCACTTTGGATCGTGGCAGGGGACTTCAACATGATAACCAAAATCGAGGAGAAGTTAGGAGGAAGAACCAGATTAGAGCCAGAGGTAGATCGATTCAAGGACTTCATCCGATTGGCCTCTCTCATAGATTTGCCATTCTGTAATGGCACCTTCACCTGGAGCAATCGCAGAGGGGGCAAGCATCAGATTGCATCCAAACTTGATCGCTTTCTGATCTCGGACAATGCGGTGCATCTCGGAGGTGATCTCACTGCTGCAATTTTAGCCCATACTGGGTCGGATCACTGGCCAATAGCTTTGCAATGGCAGAGACCAGGGGATCGAACCAAAAGACCTTTCCGTTTCGAGGCATTTTGGCTTACTCATCCTGCATTCAAGGACTTCGTCAGAACCATATGGGCCTCCTTCATCCCACCAGAGGGTTCAAAAATGTACCAGTTTCAGCAAAAGTTGCGGTTCTTAAAAAGTCACCTAAAACGCTGGAATAGGGAGACCTTTGGGAACATATTTGAGGCGCAACAGGAGCTAAATCAGGAACTGAAGGATCTCCATCAGAAAATAATTAATAAAGGGCACACGGAAGCAACTTTGGATCAGGAACGGCACATACACGATCAGCTTGAAGAAAGGAGAAAACAGGAGGAAATTTATTGGCGGCAAAAGTCAAGGGTTAGGTGGCT
Source organism: Pinus tabuliformis (assembly GCA_031772625.1). Classification (NCBI taxonomy): domain Eukaryota; kingdom Viridiplantae; phylum Streptophyta; class Pinopsida; order Pinales; family Pinaceae; genus Pinus; species Pinus tabuliformis. Next base: position 403,739,364 of record CM062807.1, on the reverse strand, counting down.
AAAGGAAGGAGAGCGCAACACTAAGTTCTTCCACAGAACTACAGTACAGAGAAGGATGCACAATAATATTCCTTTCATCCAGAACCAAGAAGGGGCAAAAGTTGAGGAGCATGAGGAAATAGAAAAGAACCTCCTCAATCATTTCCAGCAGGTACACCAGGAGCAGGCAATGGATCGGCAGCGGGCGATTGGAAAAATAACCAGCAACATACCTAAGCTTGTCACAGAGGAACACAACGAGCTTCTCATGCGCCCTATTCTTACCCAGGAAGTAGATGAGGCAATGGCGCAGCTCAAAGAAGGTAAGGCCCCTGGCCCAGATGGTTTCACAACCACGTTTTTTCATGCTTTCTGGGATTTGATTAAAATGGAGGTTTGGCAGATAGTAGAGGAATCCAGGGCTCTGCGCTGGCTTCTCCCCTCCCTCAACTCCACGTTCATTACTCTCATTCCCAAAGAGGAGAACTCCATGACACCTGATAAATTCAGGCCCATTGCTCTCTGTAATGTCATTTATAAAGTCATATCCAAAGTCATTGCTAACAGGTTAAAACCTCTTCTACCCATGCTCGTCTCTCCGGAGCAGTCGGGTTATGTCGAAGGCAGACAGATAATGGACGGTATCATCCTCTCGCATGAAATCATTCATTCGCTCAAACAATCCAAGCAAGCAGGTATGTTACTCAAGCTAGATCTCTCTAAAGCTTTCGACAAGCTCAGCTGGTCCTATATTCATCATATGTTGAAAGCTTTTGGCTTTTGCTCCACATGGGTTCGCTGGATCATGAGCCTTATCACTTCCACTCATTTCTCAATCCTTGTTAATGGTCTTCCCTCCCGCCCATTCAAGCCCTCCCGAGGCATAAGACAAGGGGATCCCCTCTCCCCCTTCCTCTTTGTGCTTATGGCTGAAGGACTTGGTAGGCATATCAAGCATGCCCTCCATTCTCATCAACTCAGAGGAATCTCTATCCACAATTCCCCTGCCTCCTCTCATCAGCAATTTGTTGATGACACCATGCTTTATGGCTACCCCTCGGTTCAGGAAGCCTCCCAGTTGAAATCCCTGCTCAACGATTTTTCTGAAGCCTCTGGTACCCAAGTCAATTGCTCCAAATCTCAAATCTTCTTCTTCCACACCCCTCCGTCGGTCAAATCTGCTGTTTCCCGTATCCTAGGCTTCCACACAGCCTCTCTCCCATCCACTTACCTTGGAGCGCCCCTCACTGCCTCAGCCTTAAAGCAGCCTGCATGGCGCATTCTTCTAGAGAAGCTCGAGTCAAAACTCAATCTTTGGACTCACCGCTCTCTTAATCTAGCTAGTCGGGTGGTGCTTATAAAGTCCGTCCTCCAAGCTATGCCTCTCTATCTTTTCTCTATCCTGGCTGCACCAAAATGGGTATTAAAAAGATTGAGGAATCTGCAGCGCGACTTTTTGTGGGGAAGCTCAGCCACTAACCGCAAATGGGCATTGGTGAAATGGGATACTGTCTGCATGCCCAAAATCAAAGGCGGCATTGGACTGAGAGATCCTGAGTACAGCAATACCATCATGAACGCTAAGATATGGTGGCAATGGGTGACTAATCCAGACAAGCTATGGGCTAAAATATGGAATGCCAAATATGCCAACAACAGGCCCCAAGAAGAGCTTATCAGATTCACACCCACAGACAAAGGGTCGCTAATCTGGAACGCCGCCAAGCAGCATTATCAGCTCATACAAAAGCATAGCTTTTGGGAAATCAGGAATGGTCACATTGCTCGTTTCTGGAATGACGCTTGGAACCAAATGCCCAACCTCTCTAGTGTTCTTCCTCCAGAGATAATTCCGAACAGGCAGGAGCAGCAGCAGGCAACCGTCCACCAGTTCTGGACACAAGAAACGGAAAATGGATTCAGAAAATGGCTACCGTGCAACCAGATAACCAGTAACACAAACACTGAGGAAGTAGTAGAACTTGAGAACGAGTTAAGGAAGAGAAGTATTCGGTATGAGGACAGCGATGACATACTCAGATGGGGCTATCTACCTAAAGGATCCTACTCCACCTCCGAGGCCTACAATCTTATAGGCGACTTCCCCAACAGGCCGGATCCTCTTTGGGGGAGAATTTGGAGCTTCAAAGCATGGCCCAAAATCTCCCACTTCCTCTGGATGGTAGGACACAAGAAGATTCTCACCTGGGACAGGCTAAGAAGACGCAGCTTCCAGGGTCCCTCAATATGTCACAACTGCTTTCAAAATGAGGAAACCTTGCAGCATCTCCTGGACACATGCTCACTCGCCAAACAGCTCTGGGAAAAGATTAGCTTCAGATGCCAAAAGCGGTGCAAAGGAGATGGCGATATCATTGATACCATCCGACAGTGGCCGAAAAGTCCCTATGGCTGTGAGATACTCAATTACCTCTGGAATATCATCCCAGGCACAATATTATGGAACATCTGGAAGGAAAGGAATCGGCGCATTTTTAAAAACCAGATCTCTCCCATTGAGGTAATCTGGAGCAGATTGCATGGCAATCTCAGAGAAACCATGCTTCTCCGATCATGGACAAAAGAGGATCTCCCTACCACAGACAATGAGAAAAATATCCTCGACAATTGGATGCTGCAGCTACCTCAAGAATATGCCATGCATCAGACAACAAATTGCAATATCAAGGAAAACAGCAGATGGACTCCCCCTCCCAACAACTCTTACAAACTCAACTTTGATGGAGCCTCCAAAGGCAATCCGGGTCCAGCAGGATTTGGAGGTATTATTCGAAATCATAAAGGCACCCCCCTGCAGATTTACTTTGGCAATATCGGATGGGACACCAATAACTCGGCCGAGCTGGAGGGACTTTGGCAAGGGCTCTCATTAGCCAGGGAACTCAATCTTCAACCACTGATGGTGGAGGGCGATTCCCAGATCATCATCAACATGGCCACGCGTATTCAGAATGGCTCTCAAGCCAGAAAAGTTGCTGACAGTTGGAGACTAGAAGCAAGGCTAAACAACATCGCTCATGAGATGCGCAATCATAGGGCCCTCTCCTTTCACCACATACGAAGAGAAGGCAATAAGATTGCCGATCTCCTAGCCAATATTGGGGTGGAAAGTAACCGAACCCTCCTAACAGGTAATTTGGACATCATCCCAAGCAATCAACAGACTCAGGACTGTGAGAGTCTTCTCCAAAGCGATGCTGAATCCCCGGATGCGGGTGAGGGCACGTCACACAGGGACGAGCCACATGCCCAGCATGTGCCGCCCCGTGCTAGCAATATAGAGTAATGGGTCTCCGCCGCCAGGGGATTTGGTTTAGCTGCCCAAGCTCTTGGCATTCAATGCCGAGCAGGGTGAAACGATGGGGAGGCAGAGCGCAGTTAATGCATGCTCGTTTCGAGGTTTTGCTGCGAGTCTTCAAGGGGAAGGCAGAGCACTACAAATTCATAGGCATGGTGAGGAGGGAGTGTTGCAGGCTCAGAAGGAAGCTGATCGGGTGGGCGCTCCACCACCTCGCAAGGCAGTCACAGCACTCTGTAGCTGCTACTCAGGGGAATGTCTCGGGGGAAGCGGCACATTAAGGATAATTGGGATAAATTGGAGGCGAGGTGGTCATTCTGTGCTTGGTCGGTGGCAGAGTCTGGCTCTGAAGCCGTTTCTCCTGTGCATGGTCTGTGGCAAAGTCCGCTCTGTGATTGTTCTCACATCACAATTCAGATACTGCAATCCTTCAGCAGTCTCCACGGGGACCTCAATCCCTCGAAAGCGGTCCGGGAACAAAGGGAAGGCGGCGGGGAGTCCATGGCCAAACTGCGAGAAAGGAAAACGAGCAGGAGGGGACCTGGCGAGGAGCGTCCTCACGACACCCCCTGCAGCAAATGAGCACCACCATTGTTGCTGCTGCTATTGCCATAGGAGGGCGAGAGCAACACCAATTCAGGCCGAGCAGTTCTTGGAGGTTGGCAACTCAAGTGAAGGAGAGCCAGTGCTTCCAGCATTTGGCTCAGTCGTCTTCACCTTGGGTAGTTCGAAGGATAATGCGGGTATCAATGCTCATATCTCGGTACTCTTTACCAAGGCTCCTGAGGGAAATGAAAGAGGGAAGCAACCAGTTTCGGCTGCGCCACCTCAAGAAGGCATGGGGAGGAGAGTCCCGTGCTGCAACCACCAATCGAAGCTAGCACCTCTGGGAAAGAGATCCAGCAAACCCCTCCCAATCCTCCGGAACAGGCACCTCAGAACACTGCAAAGGGTCCAATGGACTTGTGGGCAGGGATGCCGGAGGGCCAAGGCTGGAGCTACATCTACGAGGAAGAGCCCGAAGACTAATCCCCAGAAGCGATCTCCAGCACACTCCCTTCTCTCTCGGCATCGGTCTAAATCAATAGTCTCAGCGGGTATTTGGATTCTGTTCGTTACTGTGTTTACTACTGTTTCTGTTAATTTTAAGTTCTTCATTTTGTCATGTAAATGTCAATCTCGCGGCGGGACAAGCTTCACTGCAAGTTTTGTGGATGGAAGCCCCTCTGTGGGACGTGTCGTCACTGTCTAACACAATGCTGTTCGATGTTCGACTACAGTCATGTCATTTTGGTCTTTTGCTTCAATACGCTTGGTAAGTCCTGTAGACGCTGCCCCTGCGAGGGAGTATTTTGGTAAGTCCTGTAGATGCTGCCCCTGCGAGGGAGTATTTTGTGTCAAACTATGCTTTCCAAGGCGCCACAGTTGGCCCTGGTTGGCCTGTCTCTATGCATGTAAAGTTTACCTGTAAATACTATATAATATAATAGATAGTCTTTTACCGAGAAAAAAAAAATTAACTTGTAATTTTTATAATTTTTTAACTAAATACCCATTAAAATTTTATATATTTATATATTGATCCCAGAGATTACCAATTAAATTAATAAAATAATTTTGACCCCGGTCCTAGAGTCAAACTAGCCGTTGGTCAAGTTAGCCATTGGAGGCTCTGCTCAGACTATTTAACTTGCTAGGTTGGATCTGTTTCTTCAACTTGTCCTGACGATGAACCACACTAGTTGGTTCGAAACGCGTCGACAAATGATATTCCATGTGATTTTCGCCGAAAAATCTCTCACAAACTTGATATGGATCACAGAAGCCTGAACTCTATAAGTAATGAAGAAGTCCCAAGTCTGTCATATCAAAGGGGTGTTGCATAAGTCTTGTTTGATCCCATGAATCAAATGTGCAGAGCTGCCAGTAACGATAAGGTCATCCATATAGACAACCACAAACAAAATATCATCACCAATATGCTTGATATACAGGTTTGCATTAGATGGGCTCCGCTGAAAGCCATGATCTGTCAGGTACTGATCAATTTTCATGTACCAAGCCCGAGGAGCTTGTTTCAATCCATAGAGAGCTTTAGCTAATCTACACACTTTCTGTTCTTGTCCAGCGACCTTGAATCCTAGAGGCTATGTCATGTAGACTTCTTCCTGTAAGTCACCATTTAAGAAAGCACTCTTTACATCCATCTGATGAACTTTCCAATTGAACTGAGCTGCTAGGGCAAGGACAAGCCGTATGGTACTCATCTTGGCTGTAGGAGCAAAAGTCTCCTCATAGTCGATGCCTTCCTTCTGTGAGAACCCTCGAGCCACAAGACGAGCTTTATACTTGACTAGGGTTCCGTCAGCTTTGTATTTCACTTTATACACCCATTTGCAACTGATGGGCTTTTTCCCTGCAGGAAGATCAGAAAGGGTCCACGTGTGATTCTTCTGAAGACTCTGGAATTCAACTTCCATAGCTTGTTCCCACTCAGATGTACCCTTAGCCTCTGAATAGGTTTGAGGCTCAAAAATATTGTGTAGGTTAGCCATAAGAGCAAAATTTACTATAGACTGCAGTGTGCTCTTATGTCTAGAAGTTCTACCTTCAAGGAGCTCATCATCACGGAGATCACCAATGGTTTTAGCCCACCATTTAGGCTGAAGAGTAGAGGAATCAATATCAGGAGGAGGTGGAGAAGGCGCAAGAACAATAGGGGCAGCAAGAGGAGGGTTATTTTCCGAAGGAAGCTCAGGTAGCGTATTATCAAACAGTGATGCTCTCAATCATCCCTCCATTAGATGGACCTACACGGAAGAAGAACACTGTGAGGTTGATCC